>JAOXJK010000003.1:21676141-21745887 GCA_025774025.1 Xenus cinereus
AGAAATTAACTGGTTATTGTGCACATAATATGCAATGTTTACTATTAAAGTTATTAACATTTCAAAAAGAAATACAAACTTTGTATTCAGATTTGAATCCCATAATGGAGTACACTTATTCTAAAATTTCATGCTAAATTGGTACTTTAGTTGATAATTACTGACTAAGCAGCATTTTTAAAGAATAGAGTCCACGATTAGTATGTTAAAATACATTAAAAGACACAGTGATAATGACCTAATGATACCAAATAAATAAGGGAGCCTAAGATTGTCTTGTAAATAGCTGCTCACACATCTCTTGTATGTTTTGCCACACTACATGCTTAAATCTTTGATAATCTCAAAAAGGCTTATGGAGCCACAGAGGAATTTGCAAATTTTCCTGTAATTAATCCTGTGTGAGCAGAGTATAAATTAACGAGATAGGAAATAGCACCGTCCCAAAGTATTTGGGTATAGTAGCAATCCTATTAAGCTTACAGTAGGCATCTGGCTAAACGTTGCACCCAGTGGTTCATGGTAGCTGTGAGTTTATTTTATAAACTCTGGGCACAGTGCTGTCGCTGAGGTTAGTGAGAAACAGCAATTTTACATAGCAAATACGGCATTTTATGAGAACCTAATTCATTATTGATCTGTGTTCCAACATACATTGATTTATTTGCGTGTATACATGTCCATGATATGTAATTTAATAATATACTCTAGCTAAAAAAGTCATTCCTTAGCCAGGAACTGAGCTTTTAAAAGTGCTTAACTTTAGGTTGTTTAGGTGTTTCAATACCACTAGCAATAATACAATACAAAAATAAAGCATATAAATGAGTGCTTTGTTTAATAGTGGCCTAAACACTGAATTTATTTTGAAGCTATAAAACTTTCTATTGATTTCAGAACAAGTTTGAAATCTGAAAGCACACTCACAGGTTATGCATAAGTCTACATATGGAACTTCTGAATGTGGAGTTTTCTCTTAGAATACTTCTAATGGCAGGCACTGAACTTATAAATCTGAATGAAAACTTAGAGAATGAAGAGGTTTCTTAACTCCTTGGTAATTTCTATTTTTGTTACTGTTAATAAAAAGAGTTTATATCCATTATATGATGTTACATTTTATTTTTAAATTAGTTAAACGTTATATTATCTTGTTGTACATCTTTGAGGTATATGGAAAGATTTCTGGAACGCTGTCTTAGTCACCTTATTTAGCACAGCAAGAATCCAATTTCAAAGCCTCTGGAAGCAAATTGTTCTCTCATACTGAGTCAGTGGGGAAAAAAAAGGAATAATAATTTAAAAAATAGTGCAGGTTAATCTGCATAAATATGAAGTTTTTGAATTATATGAGTTTCCTGTAGTTAGTAAAACTTTCACTAGACCTGAGTAATACGACGTCTGCCCGGTATAAATAAGTGCCAGTTAGGAAAGGTACATTGAGTCTCGGAGCCAAGCACAGTTCTGAGAACATTAAGGCTTTCTCCATTGAATTGTATTGTGACTTTCTAGTTGATAAAGCTTTGCTATCTTGTATACAACACAGCATGGTTTTGTATATTTTAAAACCAATGACTTCCTTCAGTCTTGCATGACAAGAGAAGGTCTGCTCCTTAGTAGCTTGGCACATTTTGTTATTCCACTTTGCCAAAGGGGGCAAAGGTCTCTCTTAAGAAGCCAGCTTTTTCTGATTACAAAATCGAACGTGATTCACTGCCTATCTATCAGTATCCTTTTTTAAATCACGGTGATTCATAGAGAGTAACGCCTACATTTTATATCATGAGATAGTTTTACAATATTGCCAGTGCAAGTTAGAGACATGTTGTTTGTTTCTGGTTTCCTCAAATCCCTCAAAACCACAACGATCCAGAATTGAGCTCTATTAATGAAAGTAGGCATATTGTAAATATTGTAACTATCTTTAGAATTCGGCAGAGGTTTATTCTGATTTTTATACTAGCAATCACATCATACCTTATTTTTCAGATTTTTATGCTTCTGGGTGATTTGGGGTTTTTTTGTTAAATGGAACTAAATAATTTCTATTTTGATGACAAGGAGGTATTTTTAAGACACTTTTGAACAAAAAGCATTGGGAGAGAAGTCTTTCATCAGGATTTTAGTTTCAATATACGGCACCTCACAAAGCACAGATTGTGGCTGCCTGTAACTAGAAAACTGCAGTTTTTCTACCCAGGTATTTCTAAGAACAATTTGAGGATGCTGTCCCACAAACTTGGAATCTGAGTGAACAGGGCAGGAATCATTTCTACAGCTCAGTGTCCTGTCAGTCTTGTGACAGCAGCAAACACTTTCATTTCTGTCGTAGTCAGTCTTTTACCACCGGGAGCCCAACACCCTGTCATTACCGGACTTTTGTAGTTATGTTCTCTCTGGTTTTGAAGTGCTGTTCCTCTAAAATGTGAGCTACCTCTCTGTCTGTGAAGTTTTTCAGCTATATAAATCAGTATTTCTTATACAGCTGTCTTCCATTGTCCAATATTCTCAGTCTCTATTTAAGCTATTATTTGAGCACAGCCGTGCAATTGATTACTTTCATATCCTGAAATAAAGTTGCATTGATATCTATCCAGTATCAGAATGCAACAGCTCCTACATTAAGTAATTAAAATAGAATGCTAGAATTTGTAGCATTTCTGAGTAGCCTGTGGCATTTTTGAGCTTGTTTCTCATTTGCATTTATATTTACGAGGGTTTATGCTGCTGCAAGGGTATAAAATGCTGCTATTTCGAATAAGAGCCCAGGCCATTTACCATTTTGTCTGAACTCCGTAGGTATGGAATAGAAAATATATTTTAAATTAAATAGCTCTATTATTCCCTGTATGGGCTTCTTTTTTCTGTTTCTATTAGCAGCTACCTCCTAAACATCGTAGTAAATTTTATGGACTATGTTTCTAGTGATCACAGCTTGTGCTTATAATTCAGTTATAGGAATAAAATACATTTCCTACCGATTTATGAGCTGCTTGTTTTTGGCCTTTTCAAGTGCTTGGATTTACACCATTTCTCAAGTTTCTTCTGATGTTTCTTACCGTGCAGCCTTGCTGAGAGGATGAATGGGTTGACTTTTTATTTGGCTTTTTGAAGGCTCTCGGTGTCACTGTTCCCTGCAGCCCTCGCACAGAGCATCACTTGGATTTCTCAGCGTGGTTCTTAAGCCATCCGCTCTTCAGCACTCCTCTGCGGTTTGCGTTGTAGAGATGTGACACAAACTCGCATCTATCTGGTGGCAGTGTTTCAAGGTGTTCCTGGGAGTATCTGCTTTGTTGTCACACCCTTAACATTCCACTCAGCCGCAGCTTTCTTTTTTTTTTTTTTTCTTTTTGCTATCAGAATTTTGGTCCTGTGCTGGTTCTGCAGGTTAGGACAGCAGCCTGTAAAAGGAGACTTTCACAAGCTCATACCCCTCCCACTCAGTGATTAACCCTGAGATGTACTTGTTGGCTGCACCCTCCCACGGTGGGGACACGTCCTTCCTCCTCTGCTTAAAGATGTGACAAAACCATTTTGTCTACAACCACTAGGTTTGGTTTTGTATGGAATGTTTATTCTCATTCTTTCAAGAGTATCTTGTCTACGTTGCATCTTTTCGGTGTTGTCAGGTACCTTTCCTCGCATTCGTTTTGGGGCATGTTTAAGTGGCTTGAGAAGGACAGAGAAGAAAATGGCATCTATTGTCTTGATGTTGTGCTTAGAGTCAGGGCTCCTGCTAAAAGCAGTGCAGCAAATCATCTGTGAACTTACTTCTTCACTAAGTCTCTTGTTGTCGTGGAGCTGATTTTGACACTCAACATTTGCTAGTGGACACTGGGTATTTTCTTGGGTTTTGCAGGTAAATTGAGGGGAGCCAGGAGCTTTAGTTTAGAGTTCTCTAATTGAAGCAAATCCGTAAGAAGCTCAGTTTTCATTCCTGTAAATATTTTTGATAAATCCATACTTGGAAAACCAGGAGGTCTCCTGAGGCAGCGGTACGAGCAGGAGTGTGCCTGAGTCCCAGGTGCATGCACAAGTACCTTTGTACCTGCACAGTTCTGGGGTAGGAACACTGAAAACCAACACTGAGTTTTCAAAAAACAGTTTGAATTTACAACACAAAAATTTGTCAATACTTACTCTATCAGTTGCCTGCGTCCTTTTCCCACAATCACAGTGGTTTCTGATGTGTAATTTGCTTGGGAAAAGGCTACTTTGGATAACTATTTTAAGTCCTACCAATATAATGCTGTTCAGTGCACGTGTTATCACATAAATGGAGTGATTTCTGCCCTGAATGATACCAGTGTTTTGAATATGTCCATGGATAAAAAGAAAAATCTTTATTTTTCTCTGCTGCTTGGTAATGCAAACACAACAATACAAAATTCTATAATCGGATTTTTAAAACAAGTCTTTTTAGCTTTTTGCTGTTACTTTGTTTTTTCTTGCTGCAGTTTGACGCTCGTTGAGTTTGGCAACAAAAGCCTTTGTGATTTTGTCAAACACTGAATTGGGGGTGTCAGCCAACAAGGCTCTTTCTATGTACTTTTTTTGCTTGTTTGTTTATTTAAGAGCATCACTGATTGTGTCAGCAGAGTTCTTGGAAAGAGGGGTTTTTTAGTTATGTTGTGCTCCCTCTGCTGACTCTGCAGCCACAGAACACGAAGTAGTAGGGGTCCTTCCTTACAGAGCGGTTTTTAGATTTAAGAACCTGCAGACCATACAGTAGTTTTAATGTATTAAATGGACTCTGACCAAGAGCTTTGATTGATTGTTTGGAATATAAAAAAACCCGTACATACTCTGGTTTATCCAAAACCAAATTACCTTTATTTTATGCAAATGTTGTTAGAGAAAGTCTGTTAAAATTTCAGATAATATGAATGAAAAATGGATCATTTTCATGACTAAAGAAGGTATCTCCTAAAGGCTTAAACTAAGCTTAAAGCCTCATATTACACACATAATCAGGAATATTAAAAATTTGTAGAGCCCCTGCTGAAGAAAATGGCTATTTTAACGATACCACAGAGAACAGGTGGGGGAGAAAGATAATATGCTTTCACTGAAGAGGAGAGCCGAGACAAAAGTCTAAATGGTAGCATTTTTGAATTTTTTTTTTTCTCCAGGAAAAATAAATGCAGTAGGGTGAGGTAATTTTCTCATAAGAACCAGAAGATCAATGAATAGGACAAAGTGCTACCATTTTTCCAAGTCTCACTGGAACTGATTGACCACCTCCACCTTCCAGAGACAGCAGTTAATCACTCTCCGAACACGGGGTATCACCAGGCCCTGCGCCTCACATCCGAAAACAGCACTGATGAAAACGTTGGCTTGAACTGCTTGTCCATTGCCACATAGAATTTCTGTGTCAGAGGCAACGAAAGAACTGAGCTATTGAAAGGGGGATGCAATTATTTTATCACAAGACTGTCCTTTCCCTTTTTATAGTCCTTTAGTAGCGTTCTCTTCTAAAAGATCAATGAAGGTCTTTAATTCAGTGGCTGTGGTTCCACCATTTAGGGAAGAGGTATTTTTGCAAGGCACACATATTGTTCATCTTAAGTTGTCTTAAATTAAATATATGGGGATATCAAGCTGACCTTTCACCGTCTCTACATTTTTCTTAAAAGCTAGGAATGGTTGTGTGATCTTAACCAACTTATATATGTCATTATTTCAGACATTGTCTGAGCCTGCTTTAATTAAATTAATTCGCTGAAGTCCCATTAGGTTCTGTAGCACTTGCATATGTGTTTACTTGACAAACTCTATACACATTTATACATGAGGTGAAATTCAAACTATTCCATGAAATATGTTTTTATTTAAAACAAACAAACAAACAAAACCAAACAAAACCCCCAATATTTACATCATGTATATATTTGTCCATATTTATACCTGTCCATGTAGTAAAATTGCACTATTTTTTTTTTTTGTCTGATTTTCTGTAACTTGTAGGAGGTGAGGATGTTCCAGTTGCTTCATTAAATACCTCTAGGGTCGTATTTTGGTAGTTTTGTCTGGAAAGAGCGTGTCTAGAATGTAGTGCAACAGGCCTTTCAGGTTAACTGAGCACAGGTAGTGTTTATGGTAAAGAGGAGCTTGTGATCCGAGATGTTTTTCATTCCATGGTAATCTCGTCTGTTATATTTTATGTTTTCCTAATATATATATATGTAGAATAACTTGCTTAGGAATTGGAAATCAATTCAATTTGCAATTGCCGCTGAATGAAGTAGCTTAACGACATGATAGTTCCCCCAGTCAGTCCTGGATTAACTAACTGTAAGCAGTCACTGTGCCTGAGAGTCAATCCAGAAGTCTATCAGTTGAGTTTATGTGTCTTCTTTTACTTCCTTGTAGGCAATAGTTAGCAGTTGGCTGCAGGAGGTTAAACGCAAGTAAAAGGAGTTATAACAACGAGTTTCATGTCTCAGTATTTACTGTTATCTCAACAGCGTTCTCTTTCACTTCTGGTCTTTAATGGTTAAATGTTAAAGCATATTGATCTGACGATGTGAATAACATCTCTGCTGCTATTCTGCATAGTCTTTTGCTGGCTGAGAATGATTTTTGCACATGAAAATCTTTTTAGCCAGTTAGTTATGTCTTTATTGCCCGGATCTCATATGAACATGTGTGATTTTTTATTTTTTATTTTTATGAAAGAATCTTAGCCTAGTCTGCTAAAAGGACTTATGCTTTGGATGTTTTGGTTTGTTGGTTTTGTTTTTCTTAAAAAGGCATGAAAGGACCACAATTAAATGTATTTTTGCAGAGGGAAGGGTTGGCTTTTACCTTTTATGGGGAGAAAAAAAGACAAAATACACAGCAGAAACCAAGCATAGTTACATGCAAAATAGGAATATTTGTAAACTAACTATCAAACACAGGAACAGTTTTTACATTTTAGTTTTCAATATTGCAAGAATAAAACTAGCACATAAAAGGTTTTCTTCGTTTTAGTATTTATAATATAAATTAAAACTGAGCAGTGAAATTCATTTTGTTTCCAGTGTAATAGCAAATTTTATGAAATTGAACACGATAGTCATAGTTTGACTAAGACTTAGCACTCATACGTGAAGACTCAAACTTTAAAACTGTAACGAAATGCTTTGAGCACACCTGAAAACTTTCATCCTGTTTATGAATACTATTAATGTGGGATCATTAATGCCTAGCTGTTTTGTTGGATAAAGAAATGCTCTAATATGCATCTTGTTATCCAGAAACAGAGAAAGGAAGCACAAAACAGCTCTCTTGTGATTGATTTGACCTTAGATACTCTCAGAGTACGAGTACAGAATCTGTGACACTGACATCTTCAAGATTCCTTTAGCAACTTTGATTTTACTGGCATCTTGGAAAAAGAAATCAGAAAAACAAATCAGAAATCTGTGCATGATGAGGGAAAGTCTGATATTTTAGTCCTTTTGTTGTCATGAAATGTAGTAAGAAAATAATCCCTTACCACCTCTTTGCACAGATGTCATAGTAAGTAGTAGAAATACAGTCCTTACAGCTGGGAAAGCACAAAATTTGCTTTATTTTATGCAGCAATTAGGAAAGGTAAGATTAGGTAGAAGCCACAGGTTCTCCACTTCTCCCCACGTAGACACACGGGCATATAAACACCCGTCTTGTCCTGTCTTGTGGTGCTGTGGTGGGAGACGGGATGTACTTTCCTTAACCGTGAGGCTTGAGAGGCAGGACGTTCCCCAGCTGTGGTGAGATTCGATGTTCTGGGCTCATGCTAGACTGGGACTGGAGGTGAAATCCATGTAAACTGTACGGAGCTAAAGCCTTGTCAGTTTAGATGTATAATATAGCCAGAGCTAAGTGTTTTCAGTGGAAGGAAAGCAGTTAAATACGTACATGCAAACCTTTTGTGTGTGTTGAGTAAATCCTATCTTAAGGCATTTTACCTTGTCAGAACCTTATACTTTAACAGAGGAGTTCAGATGCGCGTACTTATGTGTGAGTGTATAATATCATTGCTCGGTAACGTCGTGGACATCTTACACAAAATGATAATATAGACAACTTAACGATTTTTTGAAACTAAAAGTAGACATTTTTTTGTAGTGGAAGGATTTAGCAATGCCTTTTTAGTTGCCTGAAGTTCAGAAGAACTGGTATTACTAGTCATGGGATGTTAACCTCTGGAAGGGGTGGAGTTTATAAGCTTTTGCTCAAAGAATTGTAAATGACTGCCGATACCAGATTTTATTGCTGTAGAGCACAACTATGAGTAGCATAAAATGGAATTACTCTGTGACCCGTAGTAGCTGACAGGTACACCCACAATTCCCTGTTTTTCTCTTTAGTGTAATCTTGGCGTTTTTATTTCCTCTATTCCCAGCATACGCTCTGTGTGTGCAATATGAACAGATGCACACAAAAAAAACCCCAAAAGTAAGAAAAAAGCAGCATGCGTGGAACACAGCCCCTCAGAATAAGTGGGTGTTAAAATAACAGATTACTTTGTATTCATTTATTTATTTTTATTTCGCTTCTTCTAAAACTTAATAAAAATCTAAACCATCACAGTTCTAGGCTAGAAATACTTTTACCATGAAGCTACTCTGGCAGTATCGGTAGTCTTTGCTGAAACAAGTTAGTTTTAGTGACTGTGAGAGCAGAAAATTCCTGCTAAGGAATTACGATACCCTCTCAGCTTCTGGAGCTTGTGCCCAGCAGACCGATCTCCGGACTTAAATGCTCGTTTGAGTCTTTCTAAGCTGTGGTATGTCCACATAGAGTGAATTTCATACACACAGAGATATAACACGAATCAGGAGTTTCACAGCATTAATCACATTGTACATAATCAAATTCCTCAGAACATGGCAGTTATTCACTGTTACGAAGTGAAATACAGATTAGCTTTAATTTGCTGTTCAGCTCACCGTGGTTTGCGAACTGAAGTCTTTTAAATTGAAGACACAAAGTGACAGTGCCTCAAGATTGTGAGAATATGGAGTTTTTAAGGATGAGGCGGGAAAACTGCTTAGTTTTTACAATCTGCTTTGTGTGTAATAACCAATTGCCACTGATCTCATTTATTTTTTTTAAATATATCTCTATTCAGTGAATGCCTTAAGCAGGGGGGGGTCTGTGCAAGGGCAGGTGTCGCTATGGGTCCTTCTGGTGCCATGGTCACCTGCACTTGTTTCTTGGCCGCACAGTGACCTCATGGGTGCACCTGCGCTAACCGAGTCCTGTGGGCTTCGCAGGGTGAACCTGGGCTATAACCAGGATCGGGCCCCTGGGCATCCTTCTTCTGCACCCTTTAGGCAGCCCTCCAGGTACGAGGTGAACATAGCTGTCAGTGTCACTTACCTAAAGGAATATAAGCCCATGTTTAAGTTCTAGATATCTGTTGATTTTATTTTTTTAAAGATGCGTCTCGTTAATTACAAAAATGAACTCTTAAGAAGGAGTCTATTCTATTTTATTGCTTTATTTGGAAACCTGTTTACAGAAGACCGTTCCCAGTGTTGATGGCCAGGGATTTGCACTTCATACTTACAGAAAAATTGACTATTTGGAAGATACTATATAACCTCAAGCTACTCTGACAACCTCTAAAGTACTTTCACTAGATAATTTTCACTTGTGGCTCTTAGAAATTCTGTTGTTTGCTCGAGGCAGATCTTACTTTCATTAAGGATAACATGAGTCTGTTTCTCCCGTCCCGTGGCTGAAGGCTTTGGGAAGGCGGACCCTTAGGCTGACCTTGCCAAGAGTTCACCCTTAGGCAACCCTTGCTGTACAGAACCCTACTTCATCAGGCATATAGTAATGGGAGCGGCAGGATGAAGGAGCAATAGGTTCCCCTTTTGCTCTGCTGGGGGCAACGCGTCTTGTGCAGCGTGGGATACAGTAGCATCTCTTTTCTTCCCATCGCAGTGAGAATTTCTTATCTGAAATTTAAGAATAAGAAGTGTGTCTTACAACCTTTGTTGTCAGCGTTGAAGGCGGAAGAACTGGAGGGTTGTGCTATGAGTCCTAAAAGGTGGAAGAAGGATGGTGGCTTTCCTGAGGAAGGGTTAAGAGAACTGTAACCATTTCCAGCCATTACTGCCTCAGCCCTTCGGCAGAGCTGACCGGGAGGAGAGTCACTGGTTTACTCACCTTAGGCCTGGCAGAACAAAGGACGAGGTCAAAATTATAGAGCGGGTCTGTTCCATTATATTCATTTTGCAACAGCAGTTTTTGCAGCGTGACAGAGTAGTTTTGATTCAAAATAGATCAAATCAAAGTTCCTGTTATCTAGAGGTTAAAGGCTACTTACTTCATTGGGTTTAAAGTCCAAATTAAACAGCCAAAGTGACCAAATTATTTTAGTTCCATAAAATCTATTCTATTTTTAGAATAGAATGTTCTTTTTATAAATCATGGAAAATTGAAGACAGACCCAGTTATAAAACAGTGAGTGTTTTACACTTGCTGTTACTTACATTACTCACAGACTTTTTCATAGCTGAAATATGTCTAAATCAAGGATTTTGGTTCAGCTAAGTGTCAGGAGAGGACTCACAAAGACATTTTATGTCTCAGTCTAAATTCACTCGATTTGCTGAAGATTTTTGCAGATTGAAGCTTTTTATTTGTTTACTACTTCCAAGATCTAGATACATACATATGGAATTCTGAAAGTCATTAATTAAATTTCCTTGAGCCTTGGGTTTAAGACTTTGAGATAAAAATTTTTACATAGTTGAATGAGTAAAGTTTTCAAATATGTCTGGTTATTTGGAGGAAACCACCACTATTTAACACCAAGTACTATTTTTTTTCCCTTAATATGAAAACCTTTAAGATTTTCAGGCACGTGGGAAGAATGATGATTAGAATTTGCAAAACTGAAAAATTGTGGCACATTTCTAGTTCTAGTCACATACGCGCTATTGCGAGGTGCAATTAAAGTTAATGTTATCTGTCTTTAAAAAAAAAAGTGATTTTTTTTTTTTTCGGTTATGGCACTTTAATTTCACATCACTGGTTTGTTGGGTTTTTTTAATTACTTGAATGCTTACTAAAGCACATCAACATTCTATAAAATATACTATCAACATGCGATTAGATCTCATCTGGCCACTCAGAATTATTTAGAAGGTTCTTTTTCCCGTATGTATTTTTGTCAATCATTTCATCTAAGCCTTGTTCCGTGAGATCTGTTTGAAGTACAGGTGGGATCGGGTCAGTCTAGCAGCATACCGAAGGCAGCCATGGTTCTGTTCCGAGGTTAGCCCCAGCCCTGGGTGCCACCAGATCTCGTTGACACGAGACATCAGAGCCTTCCTAAGAGGAACCCAAAAGCTGGGTTAACTGCCCGGTGTTTCCCATGCGGTGTTACTGTGCAGCCTAATGCATTATATGCTGACAAACTCAAGCCAAATGATAGATGGGGCCTAAACATTCCCCTAAAAGCTACACTTGGTTACGAGTTTGCATCTCAGCCCTTTGGACACGAGACAACTGGACCTCAGCTGGGGCCTGAACTCATTACAGAGATAACTAGCTCCTTTTAAAATGTCTGTTTTTTTTTTTTTTGTTTTCAGGGATTACAATGGTTGACACAGAAATGCCGTTTTGGCCCATTAATTTTGGAATTAGTCCAGTGGATCTGTCTGCGATGGATGACCATACACATTCCTTTGACATAAAGCCATTTACCACCGTTGACTTTTCAAGCATTTCTTCACCACACTACGAAGATATTCCTCTTGCAAGAACTGATCAGACAAGCATTGATTATAAATATGATATCAAGCTCCAGGATTGCCAAAGTATGCTTTTAATTTATCTATCTTTTTTTTTTTTTTAGTATTTCCTTCATGTTCATATTTGCTTCATTCTCTGGAAAGTGTACCATATTTATGAGTATTCAGATGCTTAAATTCTGGTGTCCTGTGTCATCAGAGATGTCCACTAGATATTCTTGCAGGGCAGATAGAAGAGATAGAACACATATAGCAGACCTTCACCTTTCCAGAGCAGCAGTTGGGGATTAGACAAAGTATCATAAAGTGTCTAAAATGACAGTAAACTCTTTTTATTAGACACATGAACCCCACCATTTGTTTCTGAAACCTCTGGTCTCCGATTCACGTCTCTTGTGTGTAAATTGTCCTTTGAAGCTCTGTGCACACAATGCAGGATAAATATCCTGGATGTTAAAAAATGCCCCGGCATAAATAGCATATTAATTATTAATATGAGTAGCTTTTAAATTCCAAACGGCCTAAGAAACTGATGGTGTAGAAATATTGGCTACATCTGAGTCACAATGTAGGTGTCAGCGTTCTGAATGCAGGCATCACCGTGGAGCTTGATGGGCTAGTGTTGTACTATGTACTCTGACAAACGCTGCTCTTTCACCAGATGCAGTTTTAAAAAAAAGGACAGAGAACTCTCCTTTTAAGAAAGGAAGTGCCCTATTCTTAACTAAGTTGTTACTACATTCCTGCTCAAAGCAGGAGCGTGAAGTTGCTGTGCCTGGAACTGTTTTAAACTGCTGAGATCACTTTTGTTAGTAGTGATATGTACAGGAATTCTTGCAGGGAATTCTTGCTAGGAAAATTGAGGTATTTAATTTTGGTTGTATAGGGAGACAGGTGCTGTGTAGCTCTGGGTTATTTATGAAATAAATTCAAAGACATTTTTCCCAATAATAATTTCTTTTTCTTTTGTTTAATTAGAAATGTCCATAATACTGTAACACACATAAAGTGTGCGGCAGAGTTTAGATAGGATAAATCCTCTTTGTCTTTACTTAGGTAATTTTCTACTTTTCTTTTTTTCCCCAAGTTTATATAGGAAAGAAAGCTTTCTAGTTTGTAAAGTGTAGCCAGTCTGGAAAAGAAAAACATTCACCTTATTGTAGTTCTATGTCTGTCACCGCTCCTGAGACGTGATCTGGTGTAATGGTAAAGTGTCAAATGTCACAGCTTTCCTCTGTGACCAGTAATGATTGATTTAAAGACCCCGAGCCTGCTGCTGCTTCCATGTGTCGTGTTATAGTTTGAATTCATCGTTTACATCTTCTCTATACACAGGTGCAATCAAATTGGAGCCTCCCTCCCCACCCTATTTTTCAGAAAAGGTTCAGTTGTACAACAAACCTCACGAGGAGTCTTCCAACTCCCTGATGGCTATCGAGTGCCGTGTGTGTGGGGACAAGGCCTCTGGATTCCATTACGGTGTGCACGCCTGCGAGGGCTGTAAGGTGGGTTGTCACAAACGCGTCCTTTCTGAACTGAGATTTGTTTCTATTTTCATCTGAATAATCACTTGGTAAAATAAGAGATCTGTGCTTTTTAAAAAAGTTTTATGTCTTTAAATTGTTGCACGTATACCGCGTATACTTTGACTTAGTAAGAGGGAGACTTCTAAAATATAATTTGCTTTTTTTATAATGTTACTGATCTATTTTAATTTTTTCTGCATTTCTTCTGCTTTTGTCAATTATGCAATTATATTTCATTCCTGCAAAATTAGTTCAGCACTTGGCAAAAACAAAGAAATAGAACAGATGAAAGAATGTAAATTCTTTTTAAGTACTCAGGCTCAAAAAAGGAAAATAAATCTTTTGGAAATGGCACTGGGATCAGCAAGGAGCCCAGCGATAGGCAGAGAGTATGATCTTTAAGGAATCTGTCAAAACCAAAGTTAGACGCAGCGTGCATACGGAAAGGTGCTTTGTATGTATAGAGACGTGAGCCAATGGCACCGGCAGTTTCTTGCATCCTTCTGTCTGCTTTTGTGTTTACTCCAGGGCTTTTTTCGAAGAACAATCAGATTAAAGCTAATTTATGACAGGTGTGATCTTAATTGCCGCATCCATAAGAAAAGCAGAAATAAATGTCAATACTGCAGATTTCAGAAATGCCTCGCTGTTGGAATGTCACATAATGGTAAGTGCACAAAGCATGTTTTAAAACAATCATGTTTCGTCCGAAAAAATAACATGGAACATTAATATGATTACTGAATGTGCTGCTTTAACACCTGGAGTCCTTTGTTTCTTTACAGCAGGCAGTTTAGAAATACATATTGGAGACTGCCTCTGAGCTTAGGAGACAATGTATATGGCTGGAGATTACTTTCAGTGTTAAAATCAGAGAGGTAGAGATCTGCACTTATCAATATAATACACAATATAACATAGGAGGTTTTTTTTACTCTCCATCATTCTTGCTCATTACAATGTCGGTTGTTCTTCCTGAACATATTCCTGGTATAATTGTTAGTTTTCAGTTCATTGTCTTATTTTCTGACAAGACTGTTTTGCACAGCGTAGCTCAATATCCCTTTCTTCTAAGTGGAAAACTGAATGATGAAAAACGGACTGGAGAATTTACTGAAAGTTTGTGAACAACAACAACTTGAATTTGATGCATGGGACACTTAGGGAGGGCTGTCAGCATCCCTAAGTTACCACTTCCTCATACTTTACGTGAACGGGCCAGACCCCGTACTGTTTTAAAAAAACCCTCTCCTCCTCCTCCTCCTCCTCCCTAGGTTACCCACTTGTGGGCGTAGCTTCCAATGCGTGGTAAGTAGGAGCGTAGCGTTCTTAGCGTGTTCCTTCAGCTCTCGGCCTCTCAGCGTACGGTGTGTGCGGCTGTGATTCCCGTGTCACACGCACGGCCCGAGTGAGCTCTCCTCCAGCCAGAGGTGCACGTCGCGTCCCCTCCCATCCGCGAGCGGCGCCTCCGCGTTCGGTGTGTCCTAGTCTTAGATGGCAAAGGTGTTTGGGACTGTAGGGGCCTGCCGTTGCCTTCTCTGCGGTAGGTGAGCAGATAGCACTGCGCGTATCACGATAGCGCTCTCTTGGATTTAGAAGGAAAGTCCCTCAGAACTTTAAAATTAACGTTATCAGTTCATGTGGAAACAGTTACTTACGAATGTTTGGACAGAAAGACATAATGAAGATTCTTCGCTGCCTTGCTTTGGCAAAGTTGAGTAAAAACAGGAATTAAATGTCATAACATAGAGACTTATGTAATTCTAAGGGTAAAGAATTGCAAACATGACTGGGAAAATAATTTCTCTGTGGTTTTTTTAGAACTTTCATTATTTTCAGTATTAAAAAAAAAAAAAAGAGTGGACTGTCCCCAAGAGGAAAGCTTAACTGTGGTTTGCGAAGTTAATACATGCAGTGAATGTAAATCGGTATGGGAAATGTTTTGCTAATAGAAAATATGGCTTTTGAGTTCCTGGGATGCAACAGTAACACTTAAAAATAAATCTAATTTTGAAATGCTACTGTGGGTATTTTTATAGTAATTCAGGAGGTTTTATTATTATTATTTTCAAGGTGGATGCCAAACGCTCTCATAACCCAGCAACACGGCTTCCAGTTATGTCAATGGGAACCACGTGCAGCTCTATCAAGAAGAGCAAGGCCAAGACCGTTCTCTCTGGCTTAGTAACATGAAGGGCCCGAGAAATATTTTTAAATGAACATTTCACCTGCCGTTTTTTCCTGTTCAGCCTCTGCCAAGGCAGAAGCTGTGGCAGCAGCAGGGGTCATGGCTATGGGTGTGCGGGGAGGCATGGAGAGGAGGGAGAAAGGGCAAAGCCGCTTGTCCCGGGGCTTGAAGGAGCGCTTCCGGTGGCTCTCACCGTGAGCTCGCCCACCAGGGAGGCAGTGGTCTCTGTATTCAAGTTTTGGCTTCTACGTTTGCCTTTTTTTTGCCCGCTCTGGTTACAGCGCATTTCATGAAACAACACCCTCATTCCTCCATCATTTATGAATAAACAAATTTATAAAAATGGACTAAATTTTGCCTTTGAAGACACAGGGCTATATAAAGAAGCACACAGAAACACAAGACTGGATGCTCTCAGTGACACTGAGACACGCTTTTACGTTACATCTACAGATTAAAGTACGTCCATTTGACTAGTGAAGTTTTCTGAATTTTAAATCAGAATGGGGATTACTTGTGCCCCGTCGTTCTAATCTGTGACTCTCTTTGCATAGATGGACTATTGCAAAACGAATAGGGCACTTTAAAAAAAAAAAAAAAAAAACCAAACAACCAAATGGGGAATGCAAGGAGATACTTAGCAGCTACAGCCACATTTTTTCACGTATAAACGCTACATACCACTTGGCTGAAGGTTAAAAAAGACAGTAGTGTTCTCATGCTTTGAATATTGTTTTCCTTTCCTTCTCTAGCCACAGTGCTGCTCTGCATTTAACCCTTATCTGCCCAGATTGTGTTTTGAAGTACCACTAAGCAGAAGCTTAGTTCTTTCATTTTGGAAACTTCATTAATTTTTTTTTTCTCTTCTATTAGAAGTACTATTTCTATAAAACTAACGACTATGAGGGGAAAAAGAGCGCGCACGGCAATATATCTTTATTATCAGTTCTGGGAGTAGTGAATTATTCAATGCCTCCACTAAACTCAGTCAGGTACCCGCCCTGGCTCTATCTTGTGTTTTTTAGTGTAAGAAACTGTGTTTATAGTCTATCTAAGGACTCATTTATGCTCAGAAATAATCTAGGCAATCAGATGGGTAGAGAGCTATACGCAATAGTCTGTAAGTGATCGTAGTGACTTCTCCAAGCCATAAAATGTGGTGTAAGGGTAAATATCCTAGTTTTTCCACAAAAGGGCAAAGAATATAATCTAGCATGTAGTGTCTTACTATAGGTTTTATATCACTGACATTTGGAGAATACTGTAAATGCAAGTAAATAAATAACTGCCCAAAGGAAGAGAAAGAGAGATCGTACGTTCCAGCTGCAGGCACATGCCCAAACTTTTACAATCTTCTATTACTGTGAAAGAAATTGCCACCTTCCACCCTTGCAGCCTTGAAGCCACGTTTCTACATCTCTTCTACCAGGGCACTGGCTTCTCCCTGCCCTTCCCACCCCGGTGCCCCTTCCCAGGCTCCCAGGAGGTCAGGAAGCTGTGAGGGTAGGGGGAGGAGAGAGAAGACAGAGTAGCAAAGGGGGATAAGCGATCCAGGGAAATAGGAGATGAGGCCGGGGACACAGGAGGGATGCGGAGAGAGGAGCAGGAAAGGGAGAAGATCGTGCCACCCATCCTTTAAATTTTCCCCAACCACCAGAAACGCTATGAACTCTCCTTTTTCCACTCTAACCTCTGTAAATCTCACCTATCCCTCCTACTCCTCTTGCCCAAAATCCCACTTTCCAAATATTTTCTGTAAACCTTCCGGTGCCTGACTTCTTGCTGAATTTTGTCTCAGTCCCCTGAAAATGACAATGACTTATCCAAAAGGAAACTGCTAGTACCACAAAATTGCCTTTTGCCCCAAATTTTGCCTGCAATGCCAATAAACATTGAACAGAATCTGCTGCAACTAATATAATATTTAACAAGTATATTCTTAAAAAAAAAAAAAATTGAAAACAATCCTTTTGCCTATCAAATTATAAGATAGGAGTGTTTGATTCACAACCCTCTGGCTTTAAGTTGTTAACAAACTGTTATATTTAAAATATATTTTTGGATCCTGATCACCTTATATTTAGGAAACTTTATTCTCATAATTAATGAATTGTATCAGAAATCTTCCAAGACACGTATTTTCATGAAATAAGGATCATGTTTAAAAGCGGATCATGAAGGATCTAGTGCTGTTAATCCATCCTAAGAAACACACCTTTAGAAAGAAGCAAACGCATGCAGGAATGATAGATTGCTAATAAATGAACAATCCATAAAAAAATAAAGATGCATAACAAACTTTACCCCAATTTTCACACACTAAACATGAGAAAATATTATGAGATTCCTGAGAGATTTCATTATTGGCAGATTATTTTCTCTAAAAGTCTGATGTTGACGGTAGACAACAAGATCATAGAATCATAGAATGGTTTGGGTTGGAAGGGACCTTAAAGATACGCCCTAAGGTTTTATGTAGTCCTGAAACCCGTAAGATTTCATTTCCATTCTTAGTGAAGCCCATTCGTGTATTTCAAAGACTTGGTCCTGCTGGGTGAGCGCACACTCTGCTGGCGTGGGTGGCTGTTTGGCTGCAGCCATGTGATGCGAGAGCTGGCGATCCCGCTCCGAGCGGGTTGTTAAACCAACCAGGAGTGTTTTTAGGGCAGTCAGAGATAACCCCTTTGATTAGTTAATCAGCTGGCGCATGCTTTGATAGCAACGGGAGTTTTGAACTGAGTTGCCGTTGATGCAATCGCTTTCCGTGCCAGGAGTAAGCGTTGTCTGTTCAATCGAACTCAGTTCTGACTGCAGGATACAAGCGCTCAAGGATGGAAGTCAGTGTTTATAACCTAGTTTAACATATAACAACGTATATGCTAAGTTTCTTTTGAAGTAATCTCAGCGTTTTACCATGCTTGCATATAATTCAGTGTTACCTTTGGCAGCGGTGTTTATTTATTTTGCTTTTTGTGGGTTTTTTTCCCCCCCTTTTTCATTTACACAAAAGGAATTTAAAATAATCTCTTTTTAAAAGGGAACCAGGAATCTGATCTTAATAGAAAAATTAGCATCATGAGACCCTGTGCCAAACCTATGCCAAATATTCCTTAAAAATATATAGCAAATTCCTCTGCAGCTTTAATCATGTATTGTTTGACATAGATTTCTTCCATGTCTTCGGGCTTTAACTCGAAAATAGATTATTCATAAGGGTGCTCGCATTCATAAAATTTAGCACAAATTCTCAAATATGTGGAAACAAAAAATGAGATATGACTCCAACAAGGAAAAGCACCAAAACAAAGCAAAGTAGCAAAGTAATAAATAATATTTGGGGTTTATAGCACTTTTCATGCAGAAACCTCAAAGCACTTTTCAGGAAAATAAGCCTAACCATCACAAGCAAAAAAAATATAAATGATAAGTTTAAGAAGGCACCTACTCTAGAACTATTAACAGTTTTATATTATATTATTTACATTATATTTATAACCACATGCCTGCTTTGCAAAGGGAATTTGGTATCCTTTTTTGGGGGATAGATAAGCACACCAGAAACATGATTCTGGAACACCCTTAGTCAACCTTATTTTCTATTAAAAAATAAACACAAAAATAAACACATTTACTATAAATTCTATACCAGTGCTATTGTAAACTTTTAACAGAGAACTATCAAAAATATATTGTTTAGCAACACCAAATTTCCAGCACAAATACTGTAATTTTACTTTCCAAGAGACTCTTGGACAGGAGACGAGAGACCCTGCACAGGAATCGGGGCATAGAATCAGGGGTGTATTTTGAAAACAGAGTCTACACACGATGCTGTCATTTTGTACTCAAAACTAAAAGTAAGCTTATTTTATACTGCTGCTATCAGTGCAACTGTAGATAGATACAGTTATGTTGAAAACTGCCATAAGTTTTTGAAAATAACCTATCCCCTGCTATTCTGGCAAAATTACTTGAAGGGAACAAGCACTAGTGTATTCCCCCAGGTAAGAATTTCCAGCAAGATGTTCCCAGTCTGGTTTCTGTTCTTTAAAAGGATACAATTGGATTAGTCAGTTATCCTCTAATGCCCAAACAATCTCTGTTTTGAAAACCCTGATCTTTTCAATAAAATCTCTACATTAAACAGTTCTATTTCAGTAATCGGTGTCATAGCTGGTATATACGCTGTGGTATATTATTAAAAATGTTCCAGTAGATCCTTGATTAAAAGGAAGGGGAGAAGAAGGAAAAACAAAAGGCGGGGGGGAGGGAAAAAACAAATTCCTATTGTTTTTTATGCCTTGGAGAAGTGTATGAACTATTTTAGAGCTAAGTTAATATTAAAACATAGGAAGGGGAAGCAATAATATACTGCCCCCTTTTTTTATCCCTTGCTTGTAAAAATACCCTTAGTGAAAGGGAGCCTTATGCCAGCGAGATCCAAAACTAGTAGCAGCTGGCAATTATTCAAAATTTCCCATATGAAAAATTAAGAGCATTTACA
Organism: Xenus cinereus; assembly: GCA_025774025.1. Lineage (NCBI taxonomy): Eukaryota > Metazoa > Chordata > Aves > Charadriiformes > Scolopacidae > Xenus > Xenus cinereus. The sequence goes on from JAOXJK010000003.1 coordinate 21,696,104, forward strand.
AACATTTTCAGGGAAAAAAAACAGAATATGTTAATTTGTACCTATTGATCTAGGTCTCCTTTCATGATGATTTTTGTTTTGACCAATTTAGACACTAAGAACACCCAAGCAAATAAGAACTATACAGCATGCATCATTCAGAGACTGTTTGCTGAAAGAGAAACGTAGCACAGTTGTAAAAATAAAGAACCTTGTTTCAGCCATGAAAGAAGAGAACTGATCAATAAACATAGCTGATGATAAATGGATTTTATGTTTTGGACGCAATTATTTATACTTGAAAAAAGTGTCATTTTTGTCCATCAGTACGTTGCAAGCACTCTCATAAAAGGAAAGTGGCTGGTTGTTTCCAGAATAAATGTCCCTAAATAATCATTCGTATGTATGATCTTAACAGCACTTTTACTTTATCCAGGGAAGACGCTAACTGCTGAAAATATAGTTATAATATTTCTATTTCCTCTTAAGGCCAAAATGCAAACTTTCATTTCTTCCTTCTGTTTTTTTTTGTTTTGACGCTCTTTTGTTCTGTTCTGGTTTTGTAAAACAAAACAAATTCTGTTTACTGAAATACCATCTGATAAATCAGTCTTGCTCTCGATGGCTCATTGGAAATATTTTCCAGGTCAGTCCCCGCACGAATAACTAGTGTGTTGGGCAGTACGTACAGTAGGTGTGTAGGAGGAGGGTTGGAGCCTGCCCTGCCTTGCTATGGAAGAACTGTGAGACGGTGGCACCATCTATATGACTCGCTCTTTCCGTACTGCGTCCACATAGAGCTACCAGGAACAACTCGGGCTTTTTTTTTTATTCCCTGCACAACCTTCTTTCTCGTTCCTTAATTCTTTCGGTACCATTTCATAGCACTTGCCACGTGAAGTTCTGTGGAACTATTTAGGAATTTATTCCTGCAAGGCATGTGAGTATTTTGTTTCTAAACAAATGAGGAATCCGAGATCCATATGGTGATTTGCCCAAAACAATACAAGGCGGAACGGTGGTTCCTCCCTTAAGCCAACAGAACTTTAATATCTTAAAGATTCTTTACATTTTATTTAGATTGGAGGTAGAAGCAGTGGTTTTCACTGTCAGGTGAGCTGACAATAGTTTTGCATTTCCAAGCAAGATACTGTAATCTTACTCTTGGGGCACATAAATTATTTCCTCTTTGAGATTTGTTTGTTTACATTTCTTTAAAGCGCTTCAGCTGGTTTGCCTGTATTACTGGAGAAAATAATCTTTCTCTTCCTTGCCTAAGTACTCTTGCAATAAAAAGTTGAAGAGCTCACAACAAAAGGTGACACAAAAAGCTATTAAAATATGCTTTTTTAGGTGCCACTATAGCTATAGTAATTGCTTGTCATCTTCTTCAGCCATCAGGTTTGGGCGAATGCCTCAAGCGGAGAAGGAGAAGCTCTTGGCAGAGATTTCCAGCGACATCGACCAGTTAAACCCTGAATCTGCTGATCTACGAGCACTTGCCAAGCATTTGTATGACTCATACATAAAGTCCTTCCCTCTGACCAAAGCCAAGGCGAGGGCGATCTTGACAGGAAAGACGACAGACAAATCAGTTAGTTCCCTCTGTTTTGTTTTGTTGGTGGTTTTTTGTTTTTTTCCTTTCTTTTGAGTAAATGATTTACAACATTGACAACACATCTTTTTAAAAAAACCCAAAACTTTGCTGCTGGCAGTTACATATTTCAAGCTGCGTCTGAAACACAGGAAATGTTTTTAGATAGGATAAGTAAACATTATTTGAAAAAACTCCAAGTTCACCTAATAAAATACTTGAAACCGGTACAAGAATTTGAAGGTCATCTTAACCTTTTTGTATTCTCTGATCCCCTCTTCCCGTTTTCCTTCTCCTTCACCAGAGGTTATCTTCCCCACTATCTGTTGAAGGTGGCTATCGAGCTGTCGGGAGTTGGTTGCCGGACTGTTCAAGCCCCCGGATGGTAGCGCATTATCACAGCAATTTATCAGGACTCGCTGGGAGCCAAAGGAATATTCTTTTTCACAAATGTCAAATGGTTCCCAGTACCAACACCATTGTTAGCCTTAACGATGATGCTTACTCTTATGATACTCTGATGACTTCCTGCCTTTAACTGGGTTATCTGGGATCAGATCAGTATCCCGTGCTGGTGCAATTTGAATTTTAGATTAATGTTCAAGACAGTCTTTTAAAAGTTAGGTATAGAGATGTGTATGTTTGTTGGTTGCTTTGGGAACTTCACTGGCAATGCATAACAATCTCCTGTACCAGTGAGGAGGAGGATAAATAAGATCTGATAATTATGGCAGGTTTTAAATTTTGTCACTATTTTAATATCTAAAGAGCAAAATAGTTTTCCAAAACTAGTATCTCTTAATTTGGTATATTTTCTAGATCTGCACAAACTTTATTGTCAGGATTAAAACAGAAACTATTCTATTTTATTTAGTAATTTCAAAGACAAGAAAGAATTTAGAGGGTTTTTTAGGCTTTTCTTCTTTAAAGACAGTTTAAAGATAGATTGTACCCCTCACAGCAAACCTTGAGATACAGTGGACACATGCCATTTGAGTAACTTTTCATCATATAAAGTCTGAGCCAGCGTAGTTTATTTATTCTGCAGAAAGATGATACACTAAGTCCAGTGGAGGGCCATTGCTTTTTCCAAGTCTTTCTGTGCTTCCCTCTCTGTATCAGAAACGTGGGGTACTGGGGAAGAATTAATGCAGCGATTCAGGTTTTTGTAAGTGTGTTCTTAATGGCTACATACCTGCACTGGGAACAGAACAGAGGTGGGGGGTGTAATGATATGTCTTGTTTCCTCCTCTTCGTCCTAAAAATGTCCCCAGGAGACCTGCTCCTTTTTTTTCTCCAGCTGCCCGCTGTGGGCGCTCTGGCGCGTAACAGAATTTTGGGCAGGGTGCCCTGCAGTGCTCCCATCTGCCGTTTGTCCAGGCGCCCGTTTAGAAATCTGGGAAGTTTGTTTCTGGCGTCCCAAGTGCATCCACAAATCCTGCTTTTGTTCTGCGAGGCTCTACGAAGCTGTCCTACAAAGCCGTTGGCGTGTGGGTTGCCATGGCTTGGTCAGGTCTGGAAATTGCACTAATGCAACTCTTGCGCAGTAAATACGCACTATGTTGTCAATGATATTCTACGTTTTTATTGAAAGTTTGAAAACTTTGCCCGATTAGAATATAGCAATAAAACAATAGACATAGGATTCTGCTTTTTATTGCTACCACTTTTCAAGGTGTTTTTAAAAAATAACACTGAAAGTAGTTAATGGTTACAACTTTTAGGTTGATTGAACTGTAATGGACTTTGTGCTTTGGAATATCAAACTGTTTACCATGGGCATAGTTTAAATTTATATTTTTTTTTTAATTGCTCTATAATCTGCATTAACTGAAAATGGATTGGATATGCTAAATGGGTGTGTAAAAACTAAAATTAGTAACTCATCCTCTTCTGGGATATCCAGTGCTCATTTGACATAAGATTCTACTCACAGAGTTCATCTGAATCTTTATAGAAAAAATTTCTTTAGCTATTTTAAACTCTTTCTTGATTTTCATCTTCTAATGTCAGTAGCCTGGTGACATAGTATAACCTTTCTAAAATACATGTACGTGCACAGAATAGATGACTTTTTCTTGAACTTGGTGCTCCCACTTAACATTTTCTAGAAAGAAAGGAATGACCTACGAGTGGTAAAATACACATTTTGAAAGCCTGCTCCACAGTCTTGTTACTGCACTGCTTTGCATATGCGTGCATATACATAGGTACAGGCGTGTATAAAATCTTTTTTCTGCTGCCAAAATAACACTGCATTTTGAAAAATAACTTGTCCTCCTGGCTTTGCTCAGCGCGATGCATTTATTTTTTCAGTTTCACACTGAAATCCTAGAGCAAGAGGAAAATTAGCGTCATACCTGACGCTCTCTGGAGCTGAATCTCGTGGGCTGGAGCTGTGTTTGCCCGTGGTCACTGAGAAAGTGACAGCCCGAGTTCCATTGCTCTGGTATGCAGCAGAATATTGATTTAACTAAACCATTTTGGATAGACTTCAGAAGTGGTTCAATCAAATAGGACTAGACTTTTAGGAGTTTCCAGAGGCTGGTGGCTGTGGGAGGGAACCACTAGACTACAGCTAGGAAGGCTTGGGTCATCTCTGAATCTGCTCTGCAGCTTACAGTGAATATAAACCCACCAGAATGAGCACCCACCTGGACGAAGGATTAGAATCTGTAATCATAAAAGAGCTGAAATTTAAAATTGTATGTCTCTAGTCCAATTGTTGGTGTATTTTAATTAATTAATCAAGTATTAATAGGTTAAGAAACCTATTAATATCAGGTGATATTTGTCCAGTGCAACAATGAACTATTTAGTCGTTTACCCTCTCAGGAGAAGATTCTTCAGATATATTCAAGAAATCCTCACTTACTCCCTTCTTTAAAACCAGAAGCTTCTTCTGCATATTCTGAAACAGATTGTTTCCAGATCCTAACAAAAGTTTTCCTGGCACTACTTTTCCTAATCTGCTTTCAAAATTGATTTATTCCAAGCGAGTTTATTTCACAGTCAGACTCATTCTTGTGTTCTGAATTGTGCTGCTGTCGTTTGCATCGTGTTATTTGTGTTTTCTTTCCCATTGACGAGTTGAGTTTAAATAGCTCCTAACTTTGTTGTTTTAAAGGAATTAACAGCAAAAGGTTTTAAATTTATCAGCTAATCAATACCATAAAGTCGGTATTACTTCCAGCACTTTCCAGAGGGATAAAACTTGAAAAGTACATGACAGTGTGTGAAGTAATCAAAATATTCTGTCTTTCTGCAAAAAAGAAGTTATGTCTCAGAAGCGCAGCCTTGTCACCGTACGCTACGGTCTGGTTTAGAGAAGCCAATAAAATTTGGGTAAAAGGAGTAAGATTTTAATCTTTTGTTAATAAGCATTCCAGACTTTGAGTTCTGGTATTACAGAACTTCTGTAAAATAAAACAAAACAACCAACGAAAAAATGGCAAAAATCATGGGTAGTTGAAAATAGTGTTTCTTAACTCCTCTCCCCTAATTATTAAAAAGTCCTATTTTTAGCATGTGGATTCACGGAACATGTGAGAAGTCCTTAGGAACGACTTGTCCTCTCTGTAAATCATTTTAACATTGTGAGGATATTTGCTTTAATAGGTTTATGCAGATTTAACCCTTTGGGGTCAACTGCCCTTGATATATTCCTTCTAGATTTCTGTGTTTTCTCATGAGTTACGCCTCTGGGTGTTACTTCGGTTTCTCAGGTGTCAAATGTTCATAGAAAGGACGTTTGAAAGTAACTGGTCTTTTCCTTCTCTTTTTAGCCATTTGTTATTTATGACATGAACTCTCTAATGATGGGAGAAGATCAGATCAAGTGCAAGCACGTCTCACCGCTGCAGGAGGAGAACAAAGAGGTAGCGATTCGCATTTTCCAGCGCTGCCAGTTTCGCTCCGTGGAGGCAGTGCAGGAGATTACAGAATTTGCCAAGAACATTCCAGGTTTTGTGAATCTTGACCTGAATGATCAAGTAACTCTCCTGAAATACGGGGTCCATGAGATCATATATACTCTCCTGGCTTCTCTGATGAATAAAGATGGAGTTCTTATATCTGATGGACAAGGATTCATGACACGGGAGTTTCTGAAGAGCCTGAGAAAACCTTTTTGTGACTTTATGGAGCCCAAGTTTGAGTTTGCTGTGAAGTTCAATGCACTGGAATTAGATGACAGCGACCTGGCAATATTTATAGCTGTCATCATACTAAGTGGAGGTAAGTGCTGTCTTATTTCATATATTTTATATGATAGAACTGACACTTTTAATTCCTGTCCAAACAGGACAGTGCTCAGCGCTACGGGATGGGAGTGAGTTTATTTGCACATAGGTTTTTTGTATTACTTTTCAGCTTTCTTGATGTTGTTTGCCTTTTTTTCAGTTTCAGGCAGAAACTGAAAATGCAAATGACCTGATATTAATGGTGGACCTGGAAATGCCTGCTGAATCAGCAGCTCATTCAGTTAGAAAACAAAATCAGGACTATCTTTCTGAAAACAGGAAGGGTGGAATTTCACTGGCAAGAACTTCCAAAAGTTAAAATTCTGCATGAGGATTTTTTAAACCTGCAATTAGATCGTGCGGCTTGCTAATTGTACACAAACAGCTTCGACTCCACAACAATTTCAAAATACATGTGGCATTTGGCTTACAGGATTTTATGGTGGGGTTTTTGTATTGTTGTTGTTGTTTTTTTCATTCATGCAAGGTTTTGTTTGCCTTTAAAAGAGAGGGGGGGAAAGAATGCATTTCTCAGGAAAAGGATGCACTGCTAATGCCTGAGAAGAGGCACTGTGTGTCTGCTCTGTCCGTATTAATGATTATGTATCATGCTTTCAGCAAAGCAGGAATCTGAAATGCCTCCGTGCATTCAAACACTTGATTAAAAGAGACAATGAATTTTCAGCTTTTTTGAAGACAGTCACCACCTTCTCTCTGGTTGCGAGGCGACGTAGCGGTTGCCTTTTGTGAATTAGCGACAGCTCCCCAGCTTTAGTACACTTAGAAACTTTTCCACCGAGAAGCTGAGATATCAGATATACGTTTCGGGTCAGATTGAAGGTCTCTTACTTTGGCCAATACTATCAAATTAATGATGTCGCACAAAGGAAATTTTCCCCAACCGATTTGTGTGTGTTTTGGCTTAGAACGGTACTGCAGATATCAATGGGAGGAATGTGCTGAATGTTCTGAATTCAGCTCCTCCACAGAGCAATGCAGAGTATGTTGTTATTAAATGATGTTTAAGCAATCAAACACCCCAAACCACATGCTATTTTTCAGAAAACAAACATTCTGTCGAGAGTGCGTCGTTAGGTATAGCTTCATTTAAAATCACCTACAATTACTTCTGGCGTTGTGTTTCATTCGGTAAAAAAGTGGTATCACAATATGGTTTATTAGACTAACTAAATCCACTTCAAACAAGTACCATTCCCTGTAGACTTCTTCTTGTGCAAACCGTTGAACACAACGATCCCCGAGGACTCTGAATTAATTCAGAAAGCATAAATATGTTACTGCTGTATTTTTGGTTGGCTTTGATGGAGGAGGAGAAATTATACAAGCCTATTAGGGCACTACACAAAACATGCCGATATTTTGCATTTTCCAATATAATGAAATTTGACAGATGAGAAACAGGCCTCTCAAAATCCACTCCTAATTGAAAAAAGGGAACTTGCAAGGTCTGCCATGCTTCAGCGGTGTTCACTTTACATTAGAGGCAATAGGTATGATGTAACTAATCTTACATCTTAGATCTCAGGAGGACAATGATTCACAGAAAAAAATGGACTACGCTCAACCAGATTTACCAACACTTTTTTTAAAGAATAATTTCTAAACAGAGATCTGTAAAGAACTACTTGAATTTTAATGGTTAGCTTTTCAATTACTCTGAAGCAAATCCATATAAATATATACATCCATATAATTATATAAATCCATATAAACATAAACCAGTCCTTTCTAGAAAAATCCTTTAATTTCTCAATAGCAAAGATCTCTCAATAGCTTTATTCAGGCCTTCTTTTTCTTCTCTTTTTCGAAAAAGCATGATAGTTATTTGTAAAAACTGAGTTTATATTTTGAAAACAATTAAGCCTTGCTGCCAATTCGAGAGTGGCTTTTATGATGGAATTTACAGTCAGATACGATATGTATTGAACTGTATGAAATCTGTGGGACTGTAATATCTTATGTGGTATGAAACTGAAACCCTGTTTCTCAGATGCTCTTGCTTCCTGCAGAGCTCTGTCCTTGCAGAACTTAATTTCTATGAATTTCTATATGAATATTGAACTGGGCTGATTTCATTGAAAATAGGATTTCAAAACAAGCTCATATAACCTCAAGGACTTTACCAGCATACTGTAATGTTTAAGTCACTTCAAGAAATCCTGTGTACAAATGTCTTAAAAGAAAACCAGTTCGTGAAATAAATAAAAAAGACCAGAGCCCAGCCAAACGCTGTAATTCTAAGTGAATCTGTCATTGCCTTGCAAAATTATGGTAGTTGTGCTGGCTCCGCGGCTGCTCTCTCTTATGCAGCTCTAAAAAGAAGAAGAGAGAAGGGAAAGAGAAAGAGAATTCCAGCTGGAACATTGCAAGTAGAAAACTTTTCATTGTGAAGTGTTTGGAATTTGCCAGAAATCCTATAAACCAGTTCAGCCTCTTGATATTGAAAGAGTTGCTTTTGCGTTATACGTAAAAAGGCAAAATGCCTGTGTAACAGTAATAAGAAGCTGACAAATTAACAGTAATAGCAACAAAACGAAGGTCCTCCCACTGCCACAGTCAATCATTTTGTTGTTTCTGAGCTGCTGGGTGCAGCCTCACTCTGTTTTACTCTGAACTCTGTATTACAAAGCTGAAGAGTTGTTCTTACTGCCGGTATATCGCGCTTTAAAATGATATTGTAAATGGCAAAGGAACTCTAGTGTTCTGAATTTAATGTTGAGGAGACAGAGGGGGTGGGCAGTAGGATATTACCTTGTTTTTTCAAACACATCTTTACAACTATGATATATACCTGAGCTGAAAATGAAGTTTATCATAAGAAGAAAGTTTAAGAACGAGTTGGGCAGGAAAGATCATAATCCAGGCCTTGTTGGGCTAATCCCCATTCCTGAACTGAGCAAACTCACTCAAGCAGGTTGTTGTCAAATAGAGAGAAAGCTCAAAACATAATTTTGTAGCATGTTCACATATGGTGCATTGACTTGAACGTTTGTATATCTTCTGCAGCGTTTAGGATATAGTGGAGTTTGGGAATTGTAGCAGGGTACACCCGAAAAGGCCCAGAATCTGTTAGTCAACATGAACTCAAATTAGTATTTGAATTCAGAAATGTTGCTACGTTCACTCATTTCTGTTTTCTGAGTGTGTTCTTAACAGTAACTTTTGAGCTGTGAATCGCTGCTGCTTGTTTAAACACTATATTCAAGAATTTTGCTACAATCTGAGATCAGCAAAATTTGAAGTTTTATCACTGAATAGCACCAAGAGATAGTTCATATTTGCCTGCTACACAAATCCTGCTGTAGCAAACCTGTTACAACACAGAAACAGTTCCTCATCAGAGCGAGACCTGCAGATAATCACTGTGGGCTTTGAACCAAAATCCCGATGACTACAGTACATGTGAGAGTCTCAGAAGAAAAACCTCAAACTGCTGAGTCATATCTGCCTCAGCAAAAGAATTAGCAGAAGTTCAGCCAGCCATATCTTTGCCTGTTTTATCACCGTAAGATTTTAGAACGTGTATTTAAATGCGAAATGCACATAACCAAATATATTAAAATATAAAGGTAAGGGTAAAAGCTTGCAGATGGCAACTTGTGAGGAATGAGGAAAAAATTTAATTATTGTTAGGAATGTGAAAGAAGCATCCAAATCTGCAAGTAAATAAACAAACAAAATACTTTTCCCCGAGACAGTACAGAACATCAATTTATGCAAAGTCATCCTGTCGACACCCCAGACTAAGGGGCTATTAGCTTTTCCCAGTCACCGTCAACATTTCCTTACTTCAAACAGCTTCCTGCAGAAGTTTCAAACCAAATGCAACAGCCGTATGAAAATGAATGAAAACCTAAAGAAAAACTGAATACAGAAAAGTAACGGTAAAAAGAGGAATGTGTTCCTCTCTTGGCATAGTCTGAATAGATAAAAGGCAGGTTGCAAATGGCACATTAATAAAGCCAAACTTCAATTAACAATCTTCTGTATCGGAGAGGTTTAAAAGAGGTGTCCGATTCACTTTTAGTCATCTCTCCCCTTTAATCGTCGCAGCCCTCTGCCTTTTGCCGTTGTGTAACCCGAATTTCGCTGTGTCATAAGAATGTCCTGCTACAACTCGTTTGTTTTTGTCTTGCACTTCCCTCAGCAGTTCCCTTTGCAGGTTTCTCTCAGAGCTTTCAAAGGGTGGTTCTGTGTCTCTGAGCCTCTGCGAAGGCCCCCACCGCAGCGTCACGTCCAGTTTACTCCCGTGCTGTTTCTTCCTATTCTCTATCGAAATTTTTCTCAAGGCTTAGTTAATCATTTCCTTTTTGTTTTTTCCACAAGCCCCATCTATCTGGAGCTCCTTACTGCACAAAATACACCTTTTGCTACAGTAACCCAAAGAGTCTGGAGCATATATATTTAAGAGCACCTTAGCAACTTGAAACATACCATAGTACCTGTACGTTAAAGCTTTGGCCTCTTTTTTTTTTTTTTTCGGATTTAGATATGTTTCTTGGAACAGAAACAACATTTTCCTCTGTAAGAAGTTTTTAGTGAGAAAGTACAGCAAACTGTCAACACCCAAAAAATAATGTCCATATCCTGAAGTTCTCATTCATGAAAAATCTCTCTTGCCTTCAATGGGAATTTTCCTTCCTCTTGAATCGGCTTATTTAAAAATAACATCTGATGATCTCCTAGGCTTTTGTCATAGTCATCTTTCCTGACTCTAGTTCCACTGGGTCATTATAAAGCCATTAGACTGGGATTTTCAAAGGAGCTCAAGGATTTTAGACGCTTAAGTCTCACTGAACATCAATTGACCTCGGGCACCCAAATTTGGGGAGCTCCTTGGTAAGTTCCAGTCTCAGACCTGATCTCCTGGGTTTGCTGCCTGGGCTCCAAAGTTGGGCTGGGGAGCGCAATGCCTCGATTGGGTTTGGCTTCTGAAAACCTCACACCCTAAAAATTCCCACCATAAAAGAAGCAGGGGGCAAATGGAGATTAATCTCAGAGGAAATCAAGGCCGCAGTCTTTGTGCTTTTTGGTTTTTTTATATCGCTGTACACTGAGTCATACCCAGCTAGTTCAGAGTTCATCTGCAATGCAGGAGTAAAATTTAAAGCTATCGCAACCCAAAGCCAAAATTATTAACAAATTTGAAGTACTGAGATTCGGGAAGTTTCTGAAAGATATAAAGAAAGCAGCTGGATTTTGCAGCGCATGTAGTGTACATAGGTAATCTAAAAATATATAGCCACAATTTATCAAACATTCTCTAAGTATCTTTAAAAAATGACTTGATAATATAGCCAAAGGAAATGATAAACAGGAGCTGTTTGTTTGGAGACAATTTTCTGCTTGCAGATATTTACTTACTGACTTTCTGAACCATATTTTATGGCATTGTCAGTTGAATGGTATAAGTAAGCGACCTCTGCAAGACAGGAACAGCTTATTAGCATGAAATACAAATGGAAAGAGCGGCCAAATAGGTCACCCAGTCCCGTCACCCGCACCTGAGAGCAGTCACTTCATAAAACCACCGTCAAACAAATACCAAGCTCCATATTCAACCTTGCCGTTATTCCCGTTTCTGAAAAGCTATTCCCAAACCTCACCTCTCTGGGAGTTAACTGCTCTGCCCTGATCAGTCACCTGCATGTATTCACACCTTGTGTATGCGCATTTGTTTTCGGGCCAACTTTGCCTTTTAGTTTACACTGCAATTTTTTTTTTCCGTGAAATAAAACCCCAATGTATTTATAAAGAGCTTTGTTTTCTCTCAGCCCTTTTTTCTCGTGTATGACACAAGCCAAGCTGAGTTAGTAGAACTGGATGCACGGAAAGGTTACTAAGATCAATAGGAAATAACAGCCTATTTTTCCGTTTTTAATATAGATCAACCTCTTGTCCTTTCTGAAATGGCAATACTGCCTTAGGGAAGGAATTTAAGGCTAGCTATAGGCACTGCTTTTTATTGATCAACCTATGAAATGAATTTCATAGCTACACAGCCAATGTTATTTAAATTATTGACTGTATTTTGAATGGAGTGTTCTGATAATCAGGATGCATTACCCACTACAAAGTAGTTTAGCAGTAACAAAATACTGGTGGTCATTATCCTATGTGGGGATTTAATAATGTTAAGCAACTTTATTAAACTTTATGGCTGTAGAATTAAATAATTTATTACTCAAGTTAGAAAGCAAATGTTACAAGTTATGTTAAATGATACTTGCAGCCACTTGAGAAGGTATTTGGGGGCAGAGAGAAATAAGAGAACAGCTAGTATTAGGAAAGATAGTAACGGTTAAAAAAGAAAGCTTTTGCTGCTTGCCGAAGAATAAGATACGCCGAGGATAACCCTGGGCTCTGGCAGCTGTGGCAGCGCAGGCAGCTGACTTTGGTTGTAAACATCCTTCCCAGATTCCTCCATATGGAGGAGAGATCTGTTGGCATGAGCCCAGAAAAGGCATTTTCTGTACGAGCCACATCGAGCCGTCCTCCACTGCCATGAGCATCTGGGGCTCAGCTGAGGAGCTGATGCTAAAAGCTATCATCGGGCTTCTTAATAGCAACTGCAACTTGGCTGCGGAGAAGAACTCAACCTGTGGTTTTTAAATCTTCCAGATTCAACTGCAGAAGTTGAATTAATGCCTTTATTTTGCTGGGGTAGCATCCACCTTAGCAGCAAACATGTAGTTGAATGTAGCGACTACATTCAAGTCCAACTGCGTTTATGTTGATTTTTCCACAAGTGAATTACCTGATACAGACTGTTTATCCCCCAACTCTTCCTTTCCACAAACGCTCCCGGTTTAACTGTGCAAAATGCATTGTAATATTGTATGAACCTGTCTCTCTATCTGCACCACCCAAATGCTTGAGCTCTTTCTAAGACTAGTTCTAAACCTTCTTTGAGCAAATTCTAGAAAAATCTTACAAATAAATACTCTGAGAAATTGTCAAAGAGTTGTCAGGAAGTGCCATATGTAAATGTTTAACATCCTAAGAAATCTTTAAGAAAATAATACATGAGGTCGATGTTTCCCTATTTTTCATAACTTTAAAACTCCCTTTTTTTTTATTCCCTAGACCGCCCAGGTTTGTTAAATGTGAAGCCCATTGAAGACATCCAAGACAATCTGTTGCAAGCTTTGGAGCTCCAGCTCAAGCTGAATCATCCAGAATCATCACAGCTGTTTGCAAAGTTGCTTCAGAAAATGACGGACCTCAGACAGATTGTAACGGAACACGTGCAGCTGTTGCAAATAATAAAGAAAACGGAGACAGATATGAGTCTTCATCCACTCCTACAAGAGATCTATAAAGACTTATATTAATGACCATAGTAGTTCTAATCCGCTGACATAATGTATGTTCTTCAGATTGCACTATTTCTTCGAGGGAAAACTTTGCATACCTAAGAAATTACTGTGAAACAGCATTTAAAAAGAGAGAGCTTAGTATAGTAGATCTATTTTATGCATATTGTTTATAAAGACACATTTACAATTTACTTTTAATATTAAAAATATCTATATCATTAAATTGTTGGCAGTATTTTCAGAATGAATTTTTTAAACTATCTTATTTCCTAAAATTGCTTGTCCAATATGATTGATGCCTCACTGAAGTTGGTTAAGCATGCAGTTAAATTCTCGACTCAAAAATAAAAATCTTTCTCCTTCAACATTTCTAAGGAAACGTTTTAAGTATTATGTTTGATTTTGTGCTCCCAAGGCAGCAGCAAAATAACAATAAAATGGAATCACAGATTAGTGCCACGTCCGATGAGAGCTTAAAAGGCAAAAGCTCCACGTGTCAGGTCTGACACTGTTTGTGCCTACTGTAACATCATCGCACACTGATAGAGCTCTGTAAAGGGGTCTTAGTGTGAGGAAGAATTAGGCCCATCATTGGCTGGCAAACCCCCCAACTAGGTGTCATTTCAAGAATTAATTAATTAACATCTACTGCTGGTCACTCTTAGGAAGCAGGGTATTTTGGATGACTCTGCTTACAATAGCGGGAGGCAGGTGGAGCAGCCGCCTACGTGGGGGCTCCGTGGAGCTGCCCCCCCGAGCTCCAAGACACACGCGCAGCAGCTTTCAGTCACTCTGTTGGCTCTGTCCACGGAACAGGTTTGTACAAACCACTTGGCCTGAGACCCTCCCAAATTATTTGATGAACTCTCGTTGAACAACATATTCAGTCAAAAAATGCTATGGCCGATGGGACGAGCGTGACTGCCCCTAAACAAAAGCAAGGTTTGGATCCGTGCTTTTAAACATAAACCTGCAAGGGAAGCCCTACTGTGTTCGTTTGACTTGAGCTGTCATTGCTTATCACTGGCAACAAGGTTGCGGTGAGATTTTCACTGCTGTTAAGATTCTTCATTTTCTTATTTATGTTACCCTATAACGTCACACCAGAAGAGGGGACTTTGGGAAAAAAAGCCACTAATTGTAACATATGTAATGAAGTAAGGAGCGGTCCTCAACTGAATATCCTTTCCTCACCAGGCCCACATTTTATTTATGTTGCAAAAAACGTGCCTTAAACTTAGCGAGACAAGTTCAGTGGTGATAGATCAGTGGGCCAAGAGGCAATGGGAGTGCAGGTGTGATTTTCAGGGAGTATAAATTGGCCTTAGTTCCAATATAGACCTTGAATATCTAAGTTGGTGCAAATTATGCAATAAAGAGCCTGACAGAGGCAAATATTCAAATAAATCCTTACACTCGTGCCTTCTACACCTGAAAATGTTTCCTACGACTAATTCCAGATAACCCCTGGGCCTGTGGTCAGTAGTAAGCGTTATGCCCGCCAGGAAGTTTGGAGAATTGGATCATTCAGCCTGGAGGTTTAAAACCCAGAGATTAAATTGCACCGAGACGGGAGTCAGTGCGAGGCCGAAGCGAAAGGCTTTGGTCTTCCCTCTCAGTTCGCATTGAGATCGTTTCAGGCAACTCAGAAATGATTGCCCTAAAGCAAATGGAATATTGCACGTGAATGCTCAAGATTGCACCTTTCCTGCACGTTGTGCTCGCTGAGCATCGCGCTCCGACAGGAATTACGTGCACGCACCATTTGTGGGTGGTTACAATTCAAAAGAAAATATACTCTCTCTTCTTGTTTTAAGTTGTTTTCCACTGGACACCAGCCATTTGAAATGCTGCCATCTGTCACTTAGTGGGAGAACCTCTAATTAATTGCCGAGTTCATCCCCTCCGGTAGGAGGACATTTCAAAGATGAACTGGTGCTGAGAGGGACCCCGGCTCCAGCACCGAATTCCTACAATAGCAACACACAGCAGAAACTCTCGATCTGAGCATTTCACGTTGGCTTCACTAGAAAGGAGAGTTCACAATTAGTTGCAAATGAAGAAAAATTCTAGTCCTTCTGTAAGTAATATTAAAACTTATTAGAAAAGGACAGTGGAGGAGATGCACTGACAGTGACATTAGGTTCCTGACTTTGTTACAGGAAAAACTTCCTCGTAACCAAGACGCAGGTTAACTCCAAGAGCTTCATTCTACTTTATTGACAGTATTGAAGCCTGTCAGTCCAATGCAGCCCTACCCGATCCATGTATTTTGAGAGCGGGAGCGTAATCAAAGCCATAATGGTCTAAAGGATAAAAGAGAAGACATTTTTGCAGGAACAGGTGTTACCCTTTATTAGGATGAAGGGACTGAATGCCCAAAAAGCCTCTCCTTTTCTTTCAACTGTTTAAGCTGCTCTAATAAAATATATTGTTCTCCCTATGTCCTGTCTTCTCTTACATTTTGACAGTTATTCATCACGTTTTCCTCAAGCCATGGAAAATGTTAATTTTTTATGTGAATTACTAATCACAGAAATGTTCTGATTCTAAACGGTTACATCATGGTTAGGAAGCTTTGCCTAAAATACTTTTCTACAAGAATCGGTCTTAAGGGAAAAATGTTCATTTAATGGACAATTGCTCTGTACTAATTTAGAACAAATGACTGTTATGAGGATATGAAAACATTTTCTCAAAAAATAGCATTTTCTCTTGTGAATTATATTCAGAATTTTGATCTAATTGTAAATACTTTCTGTTTCTATGGGACTTTATTTATTAAAAACAAAAAACTTGCTAATGGGAGTTTATAAGTAGGTTGTAATATTTTCAGACTCTCTAGAGTTTTGGTTAGAACGGGCCATGCCATAAATGAGCAATTTGTTTTTTTGATCTTCAGCGCTACCAAAAGCATTTAAGAACTCAGAACCAGAAACAGCCAGCTGGTACGTGCCTGCCTTTGAAGAACCGCGTTTCGTTTGCGTTTTAACTGTCCTTCCTTAGTCATCTCTTCACTGCATCATAACGCCCCCAGAGCTGCTGCGCTGAGTGGGACACTGCTGCGTTCCCATAGGTTTTACGACTTGTGAGATTTCGTTCTGGCTTGTATTTCACACTGATCTGCTTCCTCACTAGAAAAACGCTGGGGGTAACTCATGTCCAGAGAAAATAGTCTGGTATCTCTACGCATCTCCAGCAGCTACTGCCTATTTCCCTCAGCGTGCCAGCCATCGACTAGTCATCTAAATGTTTCACATAGAAGCTCAAAGGTTTAACAGGAAAAATGGCCTTCTCCAGACAAAGTTCATTGGTGACCATTTCTATAGAAAATATTGCTGTGTGCGGCCTAAAATAAAAATTTGGATGAGAGGAAAACATCTCTAGCATCACCATTATTACAGCAAAGGCAGCTGGGAGCGTTTTAAGCGCTGTTTCCGTAGCAGCAATGAAAAACTGTTTACCCTTATAATGCAGGTAACTAACTGCCTTTCAGCGCTGCATGAAAGGACGCAGCTGAGTTGTGCGTTCCTAACATAATCTTCTCCTCACACGGGCAGCCCTCCGCTGCCCTGCAGTACTGGAGCCTAGAAAATGAGCTTCCTGGTAGTTGTTGTCACAACTTGTGTTACAAAGCCTTGGAAGTGCCACAGAGCTGCCCTGCCCTGCCCTGCCCTCCTGCTGCAGCGAGCACCCTCCGGGCGCCGGTTCACCACCGGTACAGTTAAGCCCCGGGGGGATCAGGATTTAATATTTGATTTACAATTGTAAACTCCATCTTGAAGTTGAGTGCGTTTTAATGGGACTGTGTCCTTTTAAATAAGAGGTAATGTTTCTCCCTTAAAGGGATGTTCCATCAACTTTGTAAACATAAGCAATGCAAAGCTGCAGCCAGAGACTTCCAGAAGGAGGAAAACAAAAATGAGCGGAAAAAAAGCCCCAACAAAGCAGCCTCCTGCATCACCCGCTCGATCTTACACCCGTCGAAGGCTTCAGGTTTTCATTCAAGCATTGGAAGAAAATTATGTGCCTCATCTTACATCCCATCCCAACTGCCTTGTTAACTGCCTACGGTGGTTAAAAATCAGCTGCATAGGTGTGTCTCCAACTACATGAATACAGCAATGAACTTCTCCACTTATTGGCCCTGAAAACATTGATAATCATAGAAAAAACAATTTCTGAGTTTCTGATTTTTCATTTTGATATGCAGAGTATGGCTACAAAATTAGAGTGGGGAAGCAGCACACCTTAAATATTGCTCACTGGCTTTATGAAAACAATCGGTAGCCAATGATTGACCCACCGACAAAAGGAAGTGAGGAAAAGATGCCAAGCCTTCAGACGCAATATATTATTATTATATATGTGTGTGTGCACATAAGCAAGGACACGTGTAACATTCATTTCCAGTGTAGCTCCTAACCAGAAACCATTAGTAGTAATCTGTAGGTGGAAGAACTCCAGACAGTAAAAAATAGCTGCCACTTATTACCTTTTTGCTTACACTTTCTGAGAGTTGCCTCAAAATACATACCACTCATTTTCCAGTACAGAGTATTTAGATATAAGTATTTTTGCTTCTGATCAACCTGCATTGCCATCTGGCCCTCTATTTCACCAGTCCTCTTCTGCCACACCCCCTACTTTCAAGACATCTAAATCCAGCTGGACTTCTCCCCAGTGTGTGAGTTGCTGGCTGAGGTATATATCCCATACCCTCAAGTTTCAGCGCTGGGTTGGAGACGGGTATGAGCAACTGGAACCCGGGATACGGAGCTGGGTGCAGTTTCACTCTCTCTGCCCGCTCCCCCGACCTGGCAATCACAGACCCTGTTTCGAGGGCTGTGCCGAGTATCCCTGGTTGGGGCCCATCCCTGCTGGCTGGACCTTAGCGTTCTGTGTAAAAGCTGCAAAGATATCAACTCTTCCTCCCAACGTGTGCAGGATGTAATCTTGGAAACGGGTCCTAATCACACTTATTTGTATGCAAAGCACCTAAAGTTCCTAAAGGAGACTAGAGGGTCCTGCTTGACTTGGCCTTACAGACACCAGCGGCGTTCCAAGTGACTCACACGGCAAGACAAGGCAGGGAAAGGCAGGGAGCAGGCAGGGAGTTTTCTGCTGTCCTTTCAGGATCCACAGACAAGAAACACCGCAGGTGTTTACATTTACCACAGGTTTTTACATTTATACTTTGCAACAACCAATTTCCTTACCAGACCTTGTGTTTGCAAGAAGTAACAAAGCCAGTAACCAGCGTCGGGACACCGATAGGATCCCAAAGCATGAAGGGTGAGTTCAATTCACAGTCTCTTTCATAACACAGGTCTTTATTGTTTGGTGTATCAAAGCCTGTCCTCAATTATTGCAAGACCATCATGTCTACAATGTAGCTCGTCTCGATCATGCAGCAGGAATTCTCTGGGAAGCCTTACTCTGGACCAGCCTTACCCAAGGCAGTAACTCTTAGACCTTCAGGGTTAATTTCTTTGAGACTTCTTTTAAATGTGAAACCGATTTGCTTCCATAGATTTTTGCAAACAGCTAGAATCAGTTCTCAGCTCTCTAATTCTCTCAGTTTCTAATTCTGATTTTGCTAACTGACTATCACTTTCAGCTCTGCTTTAGAAAGGGGCACGCATGGTAAAGCAGAAAAAGAGCCTAGCTGCAAATGAAAATAGCCCTTCTATTGAGACGCATATTGTTTAAGGACTTTCGTTTTAATTATTAAGCTTCCTCATTGTGCTGGAAATGGGCAGCATTTTCATAACGGCGTTGGCCAAGAGGAATATCCATTGCTCATTATATTATATGCTGTTACCCAACAAGGTTTTTTTAGTTCAGTGGAAACAGCAAGGGAAAACTGTACTCTCTGGAGGCAGGGGAGGGAAGGAGAAACACGCAGCACCATTGGTTCTCACACTGGGAAGAGCTGGCAGTGCAGGAGAAGATCTTGTCCTGCTTGCTGCAACGATGATTAAAGCATTCTGTTGTGTCAGCATATCCTCAGTTTGTTAGTGCTAACTCTCAGCTGGCCATATCCTGCCAGATTTGCAAGCAAAGCCTGCCAAGCCATCTCAACAAAAATGTAGCTTTAAATATTATAAATGATGCTGCATTTTGCTGTGGAAATGTTTCCTGAAAAGGCTGTTCCAAAACATCCTTTATTGTTGGGGGAGGGGAGCAAAAGGGGCCTGGGAGAGGGAGGAGGGAGGAAAAAGAGCTACTTTTAATAGACTTTTTTTTTTTTTTTTTTTTTGCTTTTGAGGCCAGAGATTCATTTCACATCATTCTGCAAGACCAAATGGATATTTTTTTTCCCAGTGACTATAAAACATTACAGTAATAATTTTGTATGTAAGTTTTGGCAACTAGGCTTGGGGTGGGAGGAAGGACAGAGGGCATCTTATTTAATAAAGGATTGCAGTGAGGGATTTTGCAATTGATCAGTTAGTAAAATCTTTTTGGTGGACATCTGCTTGCTGGCAAAGGAACTCTCTCTTCTTCCTGTCATATTAAATAAAAAATCACAGCAGAGCAAAAGAGGTGGCTCTCAAAGCAAGGACAAGGTTTGGGTTCTAGACCAAAAGAAAGGATTTGGGTCTGTATTTGGTAATGGGATGGTATCGTGGGGCTGTACGATGCAATCTTTCCAAATCATTAGGTATTTGTAGTCTATGCATTTTTACAATAAAATGTAAAGATGGGTGATAAAGCCAGCTTCAAAGAAAATTGGACTTTCAAGGGGCTTTGCGTTTGCAGG
Source organism: Xenus cinereus (assembly GCA_025774025.1). Lineage (NCBI taxonomy): Eukaryota > Metazoa > Chordata > Aves > Charadriiformes > Scolopacidae > Xenus > Xenus cinereus. Next base: position 21,716,024 of record JAOXJK010000003.1, read on the forward strand.
ATCAATTTATGCAATAAAATTCCCTGAGTTTTATTACGCTTGTTCTTGCAGTCCAGTGGCAAAAGATGCCGCAAATGACTATCAGAAACAGTGGGGGTTTTTTCATCTTTAAAAATAAAACATATTAAATGCCTAGCAAATTACTATCTCTTTTATTTTTCAGTTGTTATTGAGAAAAATTAAAATGTATAAAGATAATGGAAAACAAAGTCACTGGGAGTTCTTTACCTTCCTTTCTGGGTTCCTTTCTGAACTCCCCAAGACGTGATCATTGCATTTACCGTTGTAACGCAAAGGTCTGGAGTCTGCTTCAAAGTATAATTTAAATCCGGTATAATGTTGTAAAAGCAATGGCATTATACCAAAATGAAATCATAGCGGATGAAATCATACTAAAAAATGGATTTTGAAAACATGACAGAGTTGCAAAGGTGGTATGTAGGAGTTATTTAGATAGTCTAAGTTCTGAAGAGGGTACTTTTGGCCCCTAGCAATGAAAATCCTGTGCTCATAAAGTGGGTATTTTCTGATGTAAGCTGGTTTTGGAGCCCCATAAGCATAACCTTTAATTTGCTCTTTGTAGAAGATTGTGAGGTCCTTACCTGCAAGGGACAATGTAAGTGCAGTGTATTTCTACCTTGTGCTACCATAATAAATCGTCATTACTGGAGATTATACAACTTAATACATATATTATGAGGGAGGAAACAATGGGCTGTAAAGTATCCGCTTATGATGTTTATAGGTAATCTTTCATAGATGTTCGCTCTTCACTGCACTTCCGTTTGTACACTGTAAAGCTATATACGTTAACTAATACCAAGCCTGGAATCTAATTAACCAGGTTATATAGAGTTTGACTGAAAAGCTTCTGGATCCAAGGAAAAATCTCCAAATCCGGGATCAAGCCTAGAATGGAGTAGCTGTTTGTGTTTAGAGGAAAATCACATTTGTATGATATATGACATGACCTAAGTGCTCACGATTTGGATTCTGGCAGCTCTCAATCAGGCAAGATACTGATTTTAGTGGAACGGACACGGGCTGTTCTATGCCAGTTGGCTTCAATGCTTAAGAGTTGGGCACGGTCAGTTCACTTCTATAATGACATCTTCAGTCTCGTTTGGATGTTTCCTTATCTCACATCCCATTCTGCATCTATTTTCTATCCAGCTCAGCTCTCCTGTGAGAGAGATGCCTCCCAAATGCCTCCCACACTGCACCACCGCATCCTGCAGACAGGCAAATGGCTCACAAATGGCTCTGCCCTAAATATATATATATATAAACTCTGTACTGTTTAGGGTGAGGAGTTTGGGTACTGTTAGCACCCAAAGTGAGCAGGATTCGATCCTAAATGGAATGCTGAGGATACCTGTACCAAATACGCAGAAAAGATGTTTGCAAAGAACAGTAAATGCGAAGTGTTTTTTAAAATAATTTAGACATTAAAAATAGTGAAAATGGATTGTCAGTGCCATTACTCCTCACTTAGAAGCGATACATCCACACTCAACAATAAGCCCAATGTGAGTCTCTTGCCAGCACCCTGCCATCTCTGGGCCAGGCTGAGGCCTGACTGATTTTCAGTGGCTGAGACGTTTCCTCCTGTACCAGGAAGAGTCCTCTAACTTCCACTTGCAGGAACATTCATATTCAGTTGTGGGCATTATTCAAACAAGAGGGAGAGAGGGGACTTTGCTGTAGAAAGGAGCGTGTCTGACTGGTTTTCCTAGTCCGTATCTTTCCATAAAGAAGTAGTCGCACGAGGAGCTGGCTCTCAGTGCAAACTGGAGGACAGCTCGTGGCTGCTGCTGCACCCCAGATTCTTCCCATTGTCCCCAGTTCCTGTTGCCTGCATCCGGCCTGTGCCCTCGCTGGGTGTGAGTGTCTGTCTTGCTCAGAGTTATGATAGCTTGGTTAGCAGCCAAGGGGCTGAGGATACAAATTATAATAGCGTTTCCTTCCCCAGAACCCATTGTGCCAGGGGATGGGAGCTCTGCAGACCCAGCTGTTCCTGCCTTCTGCAGCCATCCTGAGGTCAATGGCAACCTTAAGGCATCCCGGGAAGGAGCATCTTGCCAATTCCATAAGGCAGCAAACCTTCTCCCCAACAGTTCCGATTGTGAGAGGACTAAGTGACAACTCACAGGCAGTTTTTCCTGCTGAAACGAGCAAGATTTTTTTAAATTATTGCAGTGGGGCTGAAAACAGGAGTGCACTTCTGCAAAAACAAATACAAATGTAAGCCACAAAATGAGCTTCGAGTTTGCACTGGGACAAAAATGAGGCAGTTCTAAACTTCCGTGACTATATCAAGAAAAGCCCTTGTGAAATTCAGACTCTTACTCTTCTTGAGCTACAGTACTGGGTTCTGGTTTTCCTCAGCTCTGGCAGGTATCTCAGCTATTGCAGTCAGTTTCTCTTCCATTTTTGTGGTTGGTTTTTTTTTTTTCTGATGGAACTCTTTTTTTTTGCATAAAAAACAAGCACGGAAAGCTACAGTACTCACCTGGAGGGCAGTGTCCCTCACATCTCAGGTGAGCGCTCCAACTCCCTACCCTTTCCTTGTCCCTTCTTTGATCTTCCTCTGATCTGCGTTTAGTCAAATAAATACAAGGTCTGGTATTCAGAAGTGCTGAGCAACAAGCAACTCAACTCTGAATACTTAAATATAGATTTAAGAGCCTAACTTTAGGCACTGGTTTTGAAATTCTTGTGCAACTCACATTGTGAGATAGGGTAGGGACAGTAGTGTGTCTAGGAGACACAACAAACATTCTCCTTTACATTATAAACAAGCCTTAAATAAGTAGTAGATGGGAGCTATTACCCAATCTGTTGTGGTGTTTGTTTTTTTTGTTTTTTTTAAAAGAAGACATTCCAAAGTACCCTACAGATTTTTGGAAAAATGGCTTGTGCACATTTTTTTTTCTTTTCAGTAAAATGACAACAACAACAAAATGAATGAGTCCCATGTTACAGATCAGACAATGTTTCTTAACAGGGTTTTAAAGCTCGTTGTTACACAAATGCAATTCCCACTGCCAAGAGTAAGCTAATATATTCTTGGCATCCCTGGTAAGTCTTAAATCACAGACAGTGGGTACATTCTGCTTGATATCCAGAGGAACAAAATTTCACTTTGATAGCTGCACAGTAAAGAACTTCTTATTCAAAATAAAGGCTATTCCACTTTGCTTAGACACACAAGACCTCCTCAAGCTCCTTAGGCATTTTGCGTATGTTAGGACTGCAGGGCACAAGAATGTTGTCATACGATTTTATCTTCTGATTTTCTTAGAAATTACCCCAGCTGCGTTTTAATGCTGCTGCTGCTATAATTTGAAACGAGTAATTGCTCAATGGATTAAGAATCCAACATGTTTTATTGAGCGTTTTCATATGTCTTTCAAATGTGGTTTCAAAGATAAAATCACAGCCTCCAAATTGCACCTTTACCAAAGAAAACATGTTGCTCTGCTCAGACCATTCCCAGCTCTCTGGTTCTACAGCACTGTGCACGACCAATCCAATGGAGAAGGTTAGTTCAGGAGTGGTCTTTCAGCAAACAGCTCAAAAAGCTTTATAAGGTGTGTCAGATAGATTCAGTTCACCAATGGGGGAAGCTGGAGCACTGGGGTTGCAGGTAAGTGATTAGCCTGAGATCATCCAGAAAGCCAGCTGCATACTAAGCCTCATTCTTAATCCCCCTGCTACCGCATCTTCTGCAGTATTCCTAAAAACATTTCTTTTTCAGAGGAAAAATCCACTGGCTGTCTTATAAAACACCACCAGAAAGATTTTAATTTAAGAACAAGAAAGCAAAGCAAGAATTGTTCCTTTAAAGTTTTATTTCCCTAATTGTGTGTTTGCTTGCAGGTGAGCAACTTTTTTTTTTTTCTTCTTCCCCTCCTAGTGATTCTGTGTGCTATTTCCTCATGTCTCCTAGAAGAGCAGGGGCTCCTGGCTAACATGTGAAGAACCACTACTCTGGACAACCTCAGGTCAGTGCAGCTGTTTAATAAACAGCAAACGAAAATGAAACTATCTAATGATATATTCTCTAACCAATGTAATGCATCCAGCTACTGGGCTAGAGCGTATCACCGGAGCTGACTTCGATAGTGCAGCCTTTTCCCTGCTACACACTGGCTCTAAAATCTAGCATTTGTTTTCTACTGGTGCAGACTTATTAAAGCCCCCCGTGATGGGAAATATCCACTGGTGTTACAATATTAAAGTAGAAAACTGCAGTTTACAAGAGGCATTAAAAGAGATGAGAAAAGATTCTGTACATTAAAATAAAAACAAGAGAAAGATAGAAATCGCAAGGGTCCAGTACTACCAAGGGAAGACGAGGAAATAACAGAAAACAATGCAGAGATTAATAGTTCAATGTCTTCTTTGCTTAAATCATCACAGTAAAAGGCTAATTCCTACCAGATGCTTAGAATAATTAAAATTAGCCACAAACTGGAGTATAGAGAATAGGAAAAGAAGAGGTTAAATATGTTCAGCTGGGTTAGATATATTCAAATTAGCAAGCTGTAAGGAAATTTACCCTGGAGTATTTAACGAAATAGCTGAAATAATCTGAACCATTAAATGATTATCTTTAAGAACTCATGGATCATGGAGAAGTGAGGTCTCAAAGGGCTTAAGAAGGACAAATTTCTTTCTTTCTTTTTTTTCCTTCTTAAAGGAAAAAGAAAGGACGAGGAGAATTACAGATTAGTGTAGCTTCAAATACCCCATCGGTTACCGCCTTGTTCAAGTAACTATCCATCTTAGAGCATCCAGCCAATAGCAAGATAAGAAGCAGTCTACATATTTTTGTCAAAATTAAAATCACATGGCATTAATTTAATTTCCTTTTTTGACAGAATAATTGGCCTCATGAACAAGGGGAAAAGCAGCAGATATGCTATGACATGACTTTGCACAACTGAATGTAACGTTCATATAAACAAGCTAGTGAAGCATTGAAAGGTGAAGCGATTACAGGTGCAAAAATGGATGAAAAAGCCTTTCTCAATAGTTTTGATGTGAGAAATCATACCAGCTGAGGTGCACAAGAATTTTTCTGCTTTGAAGTTTTGCTTAATACCTAGGACAACAAAATACATGGTGCACTTAGAAGGTTTCTAAATCACATCACAGAGACTTAAGCATTCTGGAGCAAAAGATGTTAATTCAACCTGATCTTGAGATATTGGAATAAGTGTCTGGAACCAATACTGTAAAGGTTCAGCAAACGTAGGTGGGAAGTTTTACCTGTACAAGAAAAAAACCTCTGATATGCCATTACAAACTGTGGAATAACTGGCAATGTGACATTGCTGCGTGACATGAGTATCTGGATAAAGCAAATCATGATCCCAATACACAACAGTATTATGTTGCTGTTCCTAAAAAAGGCAGGGACTACTTGGTAGCCAAAACATCTGTTTGGCTGACAACTGACTCTGACCACCACTATCCACAATAGTTATATTCTTGCCTTGAGTTTGATGGCACAGCCCTAAGATGCCTGAAAAGGAGACAGAGAAGGAGAACTGGGAAATACCAGAAAAAAAAAAAAAGCACCTTATTTTGTTTCTCACGTAGGACATGTATTTCTTCCCATAGGAAGACCCTGGGGTTTGGTGAGGAAAGCCACCCTCCCAAGCCAGCAGTAAACCAGCCCTGTATTAAGACTATAGTCTTTTCTTGATGGCATTTGAAATATATCTATGTCAACACTGGCTGACAATGCCTGCTTCAAACCCAGGGTATATTTTAGAGACAGCAGCACTCTTTCGAAAGACATTTTGAAACCAGACGATTGTATTAATCTGTCTCTCCCTCTCTAATAGGCTTACGCTAACCGGTCTCTCGTGCATAGTCTACTGTTCCCACGAATTGCTGGAGAGTGAGGACTTGATGTTCCCCAGTTCAAGAAAAAGCCTCAGGAAATTGCAAAAAGTCCTAAAAAGCCGCAGTTTGTTTTCATAACATTCTTTTCCTTTTAGAGAAGTAATAGATATTTTTTTTTAACATTCTCTCTGATATTTCAGGAGTTAATGGACAGTAATGATCTAAAAACTGCAGAAAAAACTATGGCACAAGACACAGGAATGATAGCTTGGCTAATTATCAGGGCTTCGTTTGTGTAGGAAAAAAAGGATGTGTAAGTTACACCAAAGAGTCTCAGATTATTTTTTTTTTTTGTCAGCCTCTGTTTCTGAATGGATTTCTAGGTTCCCTCTAGATCCTCTCCTCTAGCTATTTTACTACTTACAAGGCAAAAATGTGCATGTATACTACGGCTAGATTTCACATTACTTAATTTAAGACTAAAAGCCAAGCATCCAAGTAGTCTCGTTCTACAAAAGGGGGAGTTCAGCATGGCATTAATCTCCTGCAAAGATCCATGTTTCAGGCTCTGATACAGATTGCACTCTGGAGACACTGCTCCTTCTAACAGCTCTGAATGTGAATTTTAGATGACTAAATAAAACTGAGACAAATCATAGCTTATAATACGCTCCACAATGATGTGACAACCTATATCTTCTTTCCAGTCATATACAGAAGGCTTCTTTCTCTCATGAAATATATGAAATTTCAAAGCAGTCTGCTACTATAACTGGATAATATCATATAACCATGGAACCTAGCAAAGCTGATGTCATTAGTTCATTCTTCTCTTTCTCTTCCTCTTCTTCCTATGGTCTGTTCTTTTCCATCTCACCTTCGCATCCATGAGACTTGTAAAATAACCAGGACACAATTATTTTGTGTCAGGCCAAGGAAACCTCAGGCACAAGAAATTTAGGGTCTGTCTGAAAAAAATCTACAGTTTTACTCTATTATATATCCCCTCCACCTGATATGATTGTATAGACTTCTCCCCATACTGGGATGTGATTGGCAAGATCCTTTCCAAGTCTTCAGGGAGCCCAAGTGCCGCAATGATTTCAGTTCACTGAAGGCAGTGGCTTTTCCCTGGGACCTTGACACAGCCTGGCTGAAAGAGCGGAGAGATTTGCTTTACTGAATATCCGTTCAGTCCTGCACAGTGCTGAGCTTCTTTTGGGGGAGATCCATGCCATTCATTTGCACTACGTGCACAAGGAGACGTTAAAGGACATACAGGATTTTCAGAAAGAAGAAAAAAAAAAATAATTGCAGGATCAAATTCTCGAAGACCATCCTAAGTTTGAACTTAGAGCTATCTTTATGAAGCCATTCACCTGGAAATCACTGTAAGAGGATCAGGTTGAGTTTGTAATACAGGTGTGACCTGATGATAATATTTCTCTTAATATTCAAGAAAAAAGGTTCAAATTTGCCTTTCCAAAACCACGGTCCAGTCTTGCCTGGGAGCCCATTTCAAAATGCACCGTGCATGTTACTGGAGCTCCTCCCAAAACGCTTAGAACTGTCTGTTCCGGGTGACAGTTCTCCTCTTTATTTTCAGCTGTTGCATTTATTATTAGAGGACAAGCAACAATACATTAAAAGCTTTCTTAATGTTTGTTTCTGTTAGGCAATTGTACTTTCCATGGGGATAATATGCAATCTGGGCTGGAAGAAGCAGCAATGTTTGCCAACTATGGGTGAGTGAGGTGGAAATTTTTAGTGGGTGCATCCAAGAACAGAAGGAGAAGGGTCTACAAGGCAGACTTTTCATTTAAGTGTGGTCCAAGTATTCAAATATGGGGAATTGCTCCTTTAGCAGAAAGTATAAAATGCCTTTAACAGGTAGAACTGAGCAACAGACACCACACGATCAGCTGATGCTGCTAATGTAACTAGTGCTACTATGCTTATCCCTATAGATGAGCTGGATATTTGTTGCTTTCAAAGTGAGAAATTCTGATTCTATCCATATGTCCATACTGTTCTCATTAGCAAAGGTTTATCCACTGAAAGAAAGAGCTCACTATGTAAATGTCTTCACCACTGTCCTGTGATAACAGGAGCTGCAAGTTAATAGTTTTTCATCAAAGTGTTTCCTTTATTTAGCTTAAATGTGCTGGGTTTTTTCCATTGCACTGTTAACAGCATTTTCAGATCTGGAGCTGCCAACGAAGCCTGCAAAACCCCACCTTTGAGAGAACAAACAGTCTAACTGTATGTTTAACTACCTGTGTGAACGTGCAATTCACAAATTTGCTCATAAAAGCAGGAGATTCTGCGGGAGCACAGGCTACACCTGCTATTGTACAACAGCATCTTGTTACACAAAGTTTTGTACATTTGACCCCAAATAAACCTCATTCAGAAAAAGGGAAACTATAGACAAATGGTCCTCTACAGCAGTTAGTCCTTCAGATACTTCTACCACTAATTTCTGCTTTTTCCCTTCACTCTATCAGGAATAGTTCAAGACTCTCAGCTCTGGCCTTGGAGCAGGAGAATGGACTAGAAGATCTCTTGGCCCCTTCTAGAATTGCTCTTCTGTTTCTCTGTTTCAAACTGTGATATTTAGGTCCTCCTCCAACCCCTCCACCTCGCTTTCCTTAAATGGCAACATCGAACCTCGAGATCCCAAGTGCTCCTTACTGCTTCTTTGAATTCCTGTTCTTCAGAGCAGAGAACAATTGGATTATTAATTTTATCTGGAGTAATAGTGGGCACCACGCAAAATATGGTCTTGCCTCAAATCCCTTATTTTACTGAGTTTTCTATGTCATTTCTGTTTTAAAGTAGTAAAATATATGACAAAAACCACACACTGGACTAGTTTAGCAGAGGCTGAAGGCTTCAGCTCACTAATCACTACAGATTTTGTGTGATTTAGATGAGAGATTTCAACACTTAAGAGAAGAAAGAAAATACACCTATAAGAAAGAAATCTTTCTTCCGACTAGATGCTCTTGGAAATCTGTTCCTGAAGCAAATCAAAGAAATCAGTGTTTATCTGTTTTTCGGCATAGCTATTTTCCCTGTTAGCAGCTGGCTGAAAAATGTGTGCAATAACTTATAGCCCAAGCGAGCCTCCAATCTTACCATCAGCTTTTGCAGTTGCTCCCAGAAAATATAATGATGTTTCATTATTGCTCCCACATTGCCCCGAGGCCTGTTACGGAATGTACTAAGACTACACACCGTTGGCCAAGGTATAATAGAAAGAAGCAGGTGGAAAAATAAAATACGATTTTAATTTCCTGCCATATACTAACTTTTTACGATACCCAAAGCAAAGAAGGATTATAAATAAGATCTTACTTTTTGTTTGTCACTTGATTGATGAACTGTTTAAGTAATTCTCACTAAATGTATTTAAAACATATTTTTCCCTGCCACAACGTGCTCTTGGATTTCTTCTCTGGGAACTTGTGTTTACAGAGCTTTGCAAAGCATAAGTGCTGTAGCTGAGTTAGCAAAATTCCTTGGCTTGCTTTTGTAGGATTGGGCATATAGACAAAATACTGGAGTGACAATCTGTAAGCAGAATACCACTGCTTCAATTTCTGCCGAATTGATAGCCGTGGTTCACTGCCAGATGATAAAGAAATGACGAAATTATCAGCAAGAGAACTTTGTGACTTACAGACTGTACCGATGTCTGATTATTACTTGGGTTGGGGAATACAGAATCGGGTAAATGTGTAACTACAGCAGAATCAAACCAAACCACTTGGCACTAGCCTGGAGAAGCTGGCCATCTAGAAGGAGTCAGTGACTGATTAACTGAAGAGCAAATGCCGTGCTAAAGCAGACAGCATAGAGGGAATAGAATTCTATATTTTTGAGTGCGCTGTGCAGCTCTCTATTTACTAAGCTCAGTCGTGGTCCCCTGCCTAGTCTGAAATAGGTGATGAAGAAATGGGCCTTATAAAAAGACAACCAACAACAACCAAACAAATGAAAACAAATAAACAAACAAAAACAAAACAAACAAAAGCAACCCAAAAAAATCCAGTCTAATGGTTGTTTCCAGTAGATGATTCACCGTGTGCATGCTCCTGTCGCCTATGTGGCAACACACCTTCCCTCATCAGTAGTTCCACAGAAAACACGGTGAACACTCAGAGCAAAACACTGCTTGGACCTTGTATCCCCACATGAGCATTTCGGCTCCGGTTAACTGACTGACAATTAACTGGAAGTAGATAATCCCCTTATAAAATCTAGTATGGACACTCCCCAAACATTTGTTCCAGCCTACAAATGTGTAAACTTTTCTCCTTGTTCTGGCCCTGCTTGGCAGTAGGATATCCACTCCAAGTATATCTAGTGTAAAAAATCTCAATCTGATTGTGTTGTGGTTTTCACTTTGTTCGGAAGTGCACGGCACAGGCGGCTTTTCACGGGCACAACCATTCTCTCTTTCTAGTCTGAGAAAGAACCTCTATGGTGGTGTTTCATAGATGGCTTCCCTAAGCCAAACTCATGACAGAGAATTACTCTCCATCAAAATATGAGTGTTCTTAGGACCAGAAAATAATAGTGAAACAGAAACACTTTAAAAAAAAAAAAAAGATTTTTTGCTCTTTGAAGGATGGAGTATTCTGTGACAAATGTCCTCATTCCTCTTTTATTTTTAATTCAAATTCCCAGCTGTAGTTGGCCTCAAGTCACATGCTATTTGTTCTGCCTGAACATCCTCAGATGATAGCAGAAGTCGTTGTGAGTCATTTTCTCAGAAGGAGAGGCCACATTGCATATTCTGTCTGTAAGCCAGTCAGAGTGGGGAAAAATGCTCCCAAACGCAGCAACACAAGATCATTCCTTTGATGCTTTCTATGTCCAGAGAGGTAATTTTGGTTTTTTTGCCCACCTCCTTTCCCCACACATTAGTCAGCGAAGATTAAAGGGGCAGTGGCCTTGCCTGGTGGCTCATAATGAGAGAAAAGGCTGTCCTGACCTCAGAGGAAGAGACATCAGGGCCTGAGCTAGCATACAGGAGAGGCAACAGGCCAGCCAACAGTGAGAAAGGGTTGGAAATCGCTTGTTCTGAGGTGGTTTAAGACAGATCTGTAAGAAAAATCACAGTGTGAAGAATTATTGCCATCCCTTCTGAAATCTCAGCAGTATTTGGATAAACTGGCTTTAAAAATCCTGATTTAGTGCTTAGATTCATTTCTGACCAACTCTCTGCAGCTACCTGTCTTGATTTTTGACTGTGTGTTTTCACTCTCAGTCATTTCAGCAAACAGCTAGATGACATCGAAACATCTTAAACGGGCTAAACTGCTCTGTTCCCTGGCCTTCTATTCCTGCCTCCTTGTCTTGGAGGCCTATAAGTTTTTGGTGGCTGATCATTAAGTCTCTCTTTGTTTTATGGCTGCCTCTGAACAGGAAAAGCCTCTCCAGTTATTGAGAAGTGAGTACCATTGAATTTATGGCGATACGTCACCGTTCTGTTCATGAAGATGAGATATATCACATTTAATACCCTGACTCTGCCTCACAATCACCCAGTAGCTTGGGATATTAGATAGAAAGAATTTTTATTTTATTTTCACAAGTAGTACTCTATGAAATGTAATAGGTAGGATCAAGAGCCTGTACCATCTGCTTCTGTCACATTCCTCCAAGGTTTTGAAAAGAATGGCTGGATTTATGGAATCCTACTAGGGTTTTGTTTTATCTACTTATCTCCTTCTCTGTTTATACATATGGGATAAATCAAATGTCTGGAGAATTAAGTCTATTCACCTACAGAATGGTAAAATTCTGGCAGCAAGACTTTAAGTACCTGTTTGTGAAGTCACTCCTGGCTCCAGAGACTATCCTGGAAAGCCGTGACCCTGTTAATTTAGCATTTCTAACCATCCATTCCTTATCTTTGCTGAGATAATTGACAACAGGGCTTACTAATCGACTGGGTCCTTTTCTATATGAACAGGACTAAAACCAATTTGTTTCCTGTAAAGTGCTATGCAAGTTATATAGCTTCTGTCCGTATTCCATTACCTTTGCACTCTTCAAGAGTTTTGCTGATGTACAAAGGAGCTCTGCTGGTTTGTGCTCAATACAAAATATTTTTCAAGGAACAAAACATTTGTATAAAGTAAAAATAATGCCTGCTTCATGATGCAAGATTAAACAGTGCTAGCATTAGCATATTTTCTAACATTAGGATTAAGTTCTGGAATTACTGTAATTTAACACAGTACTATTTCTGAAATTTTTTTTGGTAAATGAACACAGCCAGTATTGCATTTACCAGCTTACCAGACTCTCATGGGAACCATAGACATTTGCACTAGCATCAAATTTGGACCCTGAAATTTTGTATACTAGAAGCTGCAGATAATACCATAGCTGAGCTGCTGCTGATTATAGATAATTACATATTGGCCAGATAATTTCTATAGCAATTTTTAAGCTTTCACAGGAGAAGAAATGGAATAATTTCTTGTCTGAACAAATGATATCTATTTGTATGCAACTGTGTTAAGGGTAGCCTCACATCCAAATTAGTAACTTGAATACAGCCTGAACTATGAGGCAATGTGTGGGGATGGCAGGATGCTAACTGAGGGAACAAAATGACAAATCTCTTTCCGTTACATTTTACTCAGCAGTTTAAATACAGAGAAGTAATTCATCTTATTCTTCTAAACAACACAGGCAAAGAAGTTGCTGTATTCTGACTAGCCATAGAAGAGGATTATCTTTTGCAACTGCTCCATGTCAAGTAGTGTACCTAGAAATTAAAATTAATCTTTTACAAGCAATTATGTAAGTCAAACCTGTTAATTAACAATATGCTGCGTCTTGTCACCACATGGGTGACTCAGCATGGCACCATCCATACCATCAGTACGTAAAAGAGGAAGCAATGGGGGCAAAAAAAGATAGAGATGTCAGATGACATACTTCCATAGCAACACTTGCTTTTGGTCACACAAAATGTGTGGGTCAGCATGTGCTCAAACTTCTATGACAGAATATTTCTAGTATGCCATAACTTATTCTGAAATATGAAACAGTCTGTATTAACACAGAATCATCCTGGATGAAGCTGAAGAGTTAGCACAGGGGCAGTTTAAAATACCCAATACTGTTTTAAAAGATGAATAAGTTTCAGAAGAGATTGTGCATTCAATAATACCCAGGTTATATCCTATCTGCCTATGCCAAAATGGGGGAAAAGTTGTGGCAGAATGGTTCATTCCTTTCTTTCTGTGCTCCTTTGGGAGAGTGGGGCAAATACTGATGGCAGAGTGTTCTGGGAAGGAGCAGAGGTGAGCAGGGGACCATGTGCTTCTGCTACATCTCTTGTCAGAAGATCTGGAAGGACCAGATCTGATTTCTGCTGCAGCCCTTAATTCAAATTCTTGGTGAATCCTGATCTCAGTAGCCAAAAAACTCTAGGGACACTTTTGGAATAATCCTCAGGCTGTGGAAAACTAAAGGATAATTCTTGGCAACGTGCTAATGTATTTCATGAGAGCCTTTCCAATATGCATAGTTTATTAAAGACAGTGAAATCGCTATATATTCCTCTTCCTTCAAATAATATACCTCCACATCTCTTTATAACAACTCCTTTATTCCCGCAATGATGAGGCTGTCACATAAATCACACACATACAACAAGTAGGATTAATTATAGCTCCAGAAATATGCTTGCCCACATTCCCACCCCTCCGCAACCCACAAACCCCTGTGGCAATTAAAATATGCGGATTACGGGTTGCTTCCCTAGGGTCACTGGAAAGCTAAGGACAGATGCTTGGAATCCTCTTGCTGTCAATAATGCTGCTACTCTCTTAGACATTAGTACCAAATAAATAAATTATCCAGGGCCAAGTTGTTTTTACTATGTTTTGAAACCTCACGTTGATGCAACAGGACCTTGCAGTGCTGCAATAGGCCCGTGTTTGAAAAACGCAAGAGAATTTTCACCTCATCTCAGGACCAGACAGAGCCACCTGAAGTTCATGAATAGCAGACACTTGGCACAGCTCCGGAATGGGAAGACCTGCTTGTTGTCTATTTGCCCTTCGTGCCCTTCATGTGCCTTCCAAGCGAACGATCCCCACGGAAGAAGTAGGATGCCCAAATGTTCTATGTTACTATGTTAGAGCATTCATAACCAGAGGGATACAAGGTAGCGTAACAGGAACTAAGGGAACGCCATTACAAAAAAGAAGTTTTGTTAAATAATTAGGGAAAACTGAAAGACCATAATAGAAGAATATTTTAACCATGATAAGTTCCATTTCTTGGGATCTGAAGAGCAAATATACCCTAGAATTTAGGTTTAACCTTGAAGTTACCTTACTATTCCTGAGATGCCTCTTCCTCACTTATCTAAGAGTTTCTCAAAACGAGGGAAGACCCAAGTGGAGGAGTAAAGAGAAGAGGAGTACAAATGTGGCAAAGTGCAGGGAAGCCCTGTCTTTTGTCCCTTGTCTTTCCCCCCTTTTTTTTCTTTACCCATTTCTCTTCCCTCTGAAAGCTCTCTCCTTTCTGGCAGCCACGTGAAGAGTAAATCAATGCCTCTGAGCTAGGAAGTGTAAAGGAGACCAAAGGCTGCAAGCTTAGACAATACACAGCCCAGCCGTGACCGTCAGCCTGAGTCACCTTATTACAGGGAAGAAGGGAACACATTCTAAAAAGCTCAAGAAACACTGAAGTGTTGATTGCCTCTTTAAGACAAGGAGTTCTTCCAGGATTTATTTTACAGGTTATCATTTTTGCTTTATGGGAAGTTCGGCAATTCAGATCGAAGTTGCTGCTGTGGACTTTCTAGCCTTGAAAGAAGTTTAAAAACATTGTGCAAAGGCAAACTGGGAGATGACGCAGATGGCGTTTGCTTTCAAACCCAAAGTTTTCTCAGCGTTAGTAGACATCAGAAACTGAACGGAGGAATTTACTTTAGGATCATTAGAAAGGCTGAGGACATACTTACATTAGTGATCAGGACTAACCTAAAGATAGATTAAATAAAATGCTGGCAATTTTACTGCAGAAAACAGTTCTGGGTGGGCTAACAGTCCATTGTACCCCTTTCACTTCTTTTTATGGCTGCGAACATTGTAGTACTGGTTTCATAAAACGAAGATTCTAGACACTCATGTGAAAAAAGCCTCCTTGAATGAATGATATTAACATTGTTCTAGCCAGTTTTAAAATATTCATTCTACTGTGTCTGCCTTTATTTTCCATTGCAGCTGATGAAGTGAAGCTTCCCTTCTTCTGAGAAGACTTTCTTTGTTTCACAGCCAATATGAACCGACTGCTAATGAAAATTCTTCTCCCAAAAGTGGCTGCAAACAGGTAGTAAATTATGAACCCCTTTGGCTTCCATAGACTTACATGTTCTGATAATGTCACCAAAACATTGTACGCTGCAGTCAGGCCCAAATGACATTGGATCCTTTTGTTCAATGGCACTAGACAGATAGCAGTGGAGTATCTCTGAAGCAAGCCAGTACTTTGGCACCTCCTTTTTGTTTTGGCTATACAGTGATAAGATATAGCAGACTCACATTTTTCTTATGAAATAAGTTGATAGCCACTACCTCCTTTCCTCACTGATAATTATAGTCTGCTAATTCTGAATACATACTGCCTCACAGAAACGTAATACAGATCACTCCTCTTAACTGTTCCCGTCAAATAGCACACAGCAGCCTGAATTTAGTTATCCTGTGGTGCAAACAGAAGTTATTATATCGTAAGTAGTAAAGTACATATAGTTAAGTTATTTATGTACATTGACCTTATTTAACTTTGAAGCAATGTGACAGAGACTAAACAGTTGAGTTTGCCTTGAGCTTCTGATATGTGGAAGAAACACTGATGAGCTTATCTACATGGATATTCCATGCAGAAGTCTAAATTACAATGAAGAGCTCCAGCTCCTTCCTAATCCTAAACCTCTTATTTAAAAAAATGAAAGGTAGAAATAACCGGAATAACATTTAGCCTTTCGGCAGCTGTCATGTCTGTGGTTATTTTGCATGCCTCTGAAAAGATGGCACGTTTGTAATTAGCAGAGAAGCAGGGCTGGCACCAGGGGTCTCAGACCACAGATCCAAATCCATCTCACTTTGTGAGTCTGAAGGGAGCCCTGGTATTGCTGCACCCATGGCTTCAGAGCTGCTATCACGGGGAGGATTTATTTTCGCTGAAACTGAACGGAACCTGGTTATTTCAGGTGTGTGTGTTGAGAAAGGGATTACTTCTTGAGAATGAGTTCAGACCCATGGAGTTTAGGTCTTTATTCAGCCTGTCACTTGTGTCTTTTCCACAACCATGGTTATCATTCCAGCAAAGACAGCACCTTTTGCAGAAACACATTTTACATTTTTTTTTCACTTCTTTCTTTGAAGCAGAAGGAAAGGTCACACACAGCAATAGAGGCTACCAGGTTAGAAAGACCTGGGGACTGATACAATTTAGCAATTCCTAAATGTTTTTCTGGCACATTAGGGGATACTTACACTTCAATTTGCTGTTCCTTAAAAATATGTATGGACTTACACAGGAAGATTTTGGTTAACAGAGCATGGGTTTATTTCATCTCTCTGTTCTGATTCAATGTCACTTGACTATGTAAAATTAGAAACAATAGAAGGCAGAAGCAAGGAATTAATTTTGTGTGAATAGCTGTCATGTTTTAATTGATATAATAATTCCTCAGCGATGTAAACAAATGAGGGTCCTCAGACCCTACAGAACTGACATTACACGACCAACTACAAGACTCCCATTTTATCAGGTGTCATGGAGTGGGGGTTTCTATGGTTCAGAATCTGAACTTCTGCTATTACTGCTGATTCAGAGTGGCAGAGGTGAAAGAACAGTTAAATTCTGTCCCTAAGAGCAGTCTTACTTCAATCCACATTTTTTGGGTCTTTCCAATTTGTTGCAACCTGCATATAGACCACGAGTGTGTGTTAAAAATCCTTTTTAATTCCTGCTGCTTACCTATGAGACCAGAATATTCCTTCTGGAGTAAGGAGGTTTATGGAGATTTTAAATATGCATTGTAGATACTTAATAGGATGAAGGAGTAAATTTGCATTTAGATAGATGCTACAATTCCTATGAATACATAATCATTTGTAAATGAATTTTTGTAAAAGAATTCCTTTTAAAGGATTTCTTAAAGGAATTAGAAGAAATAATAAGTCTTAAATAACAGTACCATTCTCTATCAATATCAAAGTGGTATGTAAGTAGCTTCATTCTGTTTTGCAAATAGGGATACTGAGTGACCGAGGTGCTATTTGCCAAGTGCACGTCGGAATGGGGAATAGGACCCAGGATTCGTATTTGTAGTCTAGCATCCTGTCTGCCTAGGCCATGGTGCCTCTAAACAGCCTGCTGGAAAGGTGTCAGAAATGTGGCATTTTTGTGAAAGTCTATGGGGAAAGTGTATAGGCCTTGCATAATAGTCAGTTGCTGTTTTATTTATTCCAAGTATTCAAATCCAGCCACAAGTCATTTTTTAATCAGACAGTGTTGACTCAAGGGATTCATACACCCATTGCAAGAATTGATGCAATCGTGCTACAGTCTTGCAACGAGTTGTGTTAATAACTTGTAGTCCCAAGGCTTTCCGTTAATATATATTACTGACATCAGGCTGCCACTAGATAAGCATGCCATTAATACATATAGTATCCAGCACTCCCAAATCTTGAGATTTTTGCAAGAATCCATGTGTTTTTACTTTGTATGATTTCTGTAGCAAGCAACAAGGACTGATATATGCATATGACCTTATTGTGTGTTTGAAGATGACAGACCCAGAGAATTATGTGGATATGAAGTTACACTGACTACAGTTGCTTGGATGGAGGACGTTGCAGAAACATTTTTCTCCAACTACAAGCCTGGTAAATTCATCTTGGGTTGTGGAACACAAGATTAGAACACTCTTTCAGGTTCCTTGTGTGTGACCAAAAGTATAAAGTTCTAGAGATCAGGTTAGGCCTTCAAGTTCATCCATGCTATGCCCCGTATCAGCAAAACATGCCCTCAGTGACCCACCTGTCATTTAGAATAACTTTGTATAGGTGTAATCGATTGAAACTCGGTAAACAATTCTGTTTGAAGTTTCAGGAGATGAACTGTAATCAGCAGTTTACCCTCTTGGAGTTGTGTTAACTCTACAAGACGAGGAGTGGAAAAAACAAGTTTTTAACTGGTCAGCTGCTATGAACAAAGTACAACTCTACTGAAGCAGCAGCACTGTGTGCACTCTGATTTTCAGAGTAGAGTTGCCCTTAATTTAAACCAAACAGCATATTTACCAGAGATTACGTATGGATCTCAGGATACTTCTCAAGCATCAATCAATGTAGTCTTTCAGCACTTTCTGAAATCTAGATGACATGATAATGTTCTGTTCTTTAATAAGGTAACGAACACTTTATGCTGACTGTATCAGAATTACTTTCTCTATTGAAGTGCGGATTCAACACGATAGGAACAGGAGGGAAAAGTAGTAGCTCAGCGTAAACTATAGTTTGGTAAACAGCATTGGTGGACAAAAACACCTTCAAGATCACAGGAAAATTCTTCATTTAACAGCTGGATCTCTCAAGTTAGAATAAGGGCATAACCTGCTCAGAAAAACTGCACAAACAGCCCAGCAGACATCTAAAAAGATCTGTCTTTTACCAGCCGGTTACCAGGTAGTCATCTGGTGATGCAAAACATTTGATGGGAGTCTTGTTTTGAACTATTTTATCTATCACACATAGAGACTGCTATTTTTGTTTTAAAAGGGCAGGGTGGTTATAGTGCCCACCACTCATCAGACCTCCAAAGGAAATACTAGCTGCCAAGCAGTCCTGCTTTTAGATTGACAGGCAAGTTTACAGACAAAAAGCGTAAATTCCAGCTCCTCTCTGAGTCTCAAAGTACTACAAAATTCAACCCCAGTAAAATCAAAGGCATGAAGCTTAAAAACTGAAAGATGCTTTCAGAAAGATAAGAACAGGGACTCGGATGTAAGGCAGCTTTATAGCCTTGACAGATGGCTACTGAGAAGTTGTTTCTAACAGAACGTTAAGCTGAGACACAGTGAGATGAATGAGTTGCCACCAAGAGTTCAAGTGCGTGGTAGTTTATTTAGCATGCAGGCTTCTTGCTTTTCAGCCTGCTGTCTTAATCTATACTGTTCTTGTGACTAAAAATAAACCTCCACCCACAGTAAAGAAAATCTTTTACTGGCAGTTGGGCCTGATTTAAGAATTAAAAAAGAAGGAAACATTAGTTGCATTTCTGTAGAAAGCACTTAATCAGCAAACCAGAGTTCCTTTAAAACCTCAGTGTGTTTAATTCTCCTTCCTTTTACTAAGCAGTCTTCCCCTTCAAGCCTCAATAATTTGTTTCCCAACAGAAGACAGAAATAGTTTTAGAACAGCTTTTACTAATGTTTACTGTGGCATATCATGCTTATAAAATCTTTTTAATACGTAACCATTTAACTTCTCTTGGCAAGATAAATTCATGGTGATACCAATATTTTGTAAATACCATACTAACTTAGCATCTGAGTCGGAACAGACTATAAAAGAAAATGGCATTTGAAATAGTCTTGGTTTTGCAGGGCAATAAGGTATATTAAGCAAAAATTTTAGGATGAACTAGAGTTGAGAGTTCAGTATGTTCTTTATGGTACAGATGGCAACTAAGTGCCCTGAACTTCTGTGAGGGTATTTCTGAGGTCATCAGCTATTCCGTGGGGGAAATGAGTCAGCAAAAGCGTAAGTGATTTCAACACCTTTGTTATAAATTCCATAGATTAGTAATATGAACTTTACGAAAGTCTTGCTAATTTGGGACCCGTGAGACTTTCCACTGAGTAACTTCAGCTTTAAAAAACTATACGAACTGCTACAATATTTGCATTGAAGCAGTGTTAGGGATTCAAGCAGGGATGAGATCTTATTTTGCTGCTCTCTGGCTACATTTGAAAACAGTCCCTGCCCTAGAAAAGGTTAAGGCAAGACACAAGTAGCTATTATAAGTGAATGAAGAACATTAAGAATGAGAACCCTTACCTTACTGCGAGAGAAATAGCTAGCTATTTATACCACAATTCAAAAGTTATAGAAAAACATTTTTAACAAAGGTAGATATATCTAAAATGCTCGTATCTCTAAGTAATACCAATTGGAAAACGTATACCTCAAGGTGAAAAGAAAGATAAAGAAGTAGTTTTCAGGTATCACAGACCTCTAGGATCTAGTAAAAGAGCAAGAAAAGCACGCATGGTTTAAACTGTAATATTCTTGAGAAGTAAGCACAGAAATTTATATCTGAAGGCTAAAGAGAATTACATTTCCAGCCATCAGAAATATAGGTAGTGAAGTTCAGATGTCATTGCATGACTGCGGTCTGTTAAATGTAATAAATCTCTCTTTAGATGACTGCAGAATTAGGGTCCAAAATTGCAGCTACCCCCTGACAGCAACTTGCATGTAATATGAACATATGCAAAATGTGAATATGAAAGACAAGTGTCTTGGAGACTGTCTGTTCACAATATTATTCTATTATCATTCTCCAAATGATTAAGTTCTATGTATCAGCACACAATGATTCTCTGTTCACCCTGGGTGGACAATGATGTGACAAACCAGGAAGCTTTATCCCGTTATTCTAGGCAGCCTATACATTAAACTCATACAATTCTATCTAGAACAATTTAAGTACATGTAAGTTGTTCCAGACCTTAAACACATGTGAGCCTTCTCAGAGGTGTATTCGTCAGGGTGCTCTCTGGTTACCGGTGATTTTCCTAATCCAAGATCCAAATACCCAATCCAGTGCCCTAAAGGCATTTTGCAGCACTGTGATTCTCCTACGGGACTTTGTGGGTATAATACAATGAATAGAACATATTCATCTATAGATGGACTTTTCCATCTGTGACAGGTTAAAGGTGTTAAACAATTCAAATATCCCTCATTTTTCTCAATTTTTTTAGGATGGAAATTGCTTATATGAAACATGATAAATGTTGAAAGCCAATACATTTTAGATCAATAAATTATGTGTGTAATTTCTATCTGCTACCGCCAGGGAGAGGACATGAGAAATGTGGTGTTTATGTATAGTTTTGCTGGGACATTCAATTATATGTGTGTGATTTGCATTTTTGTGTCCATTGTTTTACAAATTTGAATACCAATATCTAGTAGTCATGTGACCGTTAATCAGCTTCTTCCCTTGCGATATGAAATCCAATCATATTCTAAATTGCACAGTAGGTTTCATAACACGCTGCAATGCAATGACAAGGTTGCTCATATTCAAATACAGCCACCCATATTGCTTGGCCGCATGCCTCCGTTCTGGATTTATAGAAGAAGCAAAAGAATTGTAGCTTGTTGTAAATTTTATCATGTGTGAAAATAAGCTTGCAGAAACGCACAACTGACAGCTAAAAAAGCTATGATTTTTATTTTGTGGCAACTAACGCGCAGAAGCAATCCTGAGGCAAAAGGACAGTGAAGATCGAGCACTTCAGTTTAGTCTTGAGTTGAACACCCCAAGGTCAGCTCCAAGTGCGGGCTTGGATAATAGCACAGTTACATCATGCTAAAAATAGTGCCTAGTCTTCTCTTTTTACATCAGGATAGTTACAAGTTATTTATTCCAAGGTGTAAAAGCCTGCATTTTGAGGAATGAAAACAAAGCCTTCTGTAATATGGTAGCTTCTGCATTAGTTCATCCATTCCCAAGCCAAGTGCCACACAGAATGCCACTTTTTCAACAGGTTAGCGGAGGTCATTTTCAACCTACAGTGCATCCTCTGAGATCTGAAGCACTGTTGACTGGTTGTACTGCTCAGAAAAGTCCTGACTAACCAGTTCTGTCCTGTGCCAACCTCTTCAATTTGCTCATGTTATTAATATCTTTTTATTATGTCCTACTAACAGAGTCACTTCTTTCAGTGACCACGCTCATGATCAGGGTTATGTTTTTCAATTCTTAGCATAACGTAGAAAGTCTTTCTGGACCATCTCCTTCTTCGTCCCCAGATTTCCAAATCATGCTCTGCTTCCAGAGCCCTCACTACTAAATACTGTTTAAATTCCACTCAATGGACTTAGTATCTTGCTACAAAGACTTCCACTTTAGCTGAAGTAGCATGTGTATATTAGCACATGCACTCTTAAGAGGCCGTGCTCGACACATTCTAGTTGTAATTGATCATCCATCTGAATTATGAAAGGTGTTTCCTAGGTAAAAAACTACTGCTAAACTACCTCAGACCAACAGCATTGCTCTTTGATTCAGTGGCTAGGAGACCAGTCATTTTTAAGGGAGTGGTAACGATCCTAGTTTTCTGCTGAATCTCATTTTAATGACAAAAATCAGGAGATAGGTATGAACAACGAAGCCTGGGTCTCTAAGCTTGACGTATAGCTCTGAAACTTTGGTCTATGTGCCAGAGATCTGTTGAGTGTGCATCTTAATGAAGAAAAAACGGGTCAAGATCACACATCCTTCTCCAACTCTTCCAAGTGTATAAGATGTCCTCAAAGCCCAAGCCCCAGTAGCCTCCAAGGAACTAACCATTCTTACCAGTATGACTGTCCTTTACACAGCTTGACAGATGGAAACATGATTTCCCTACTGTTTGCACTTCCTTTTATGAGTTATTTACTTTTTTTTTATCTGAAGCCTGGATTTCAAACACTACTGTGCCCACAGTTATAATCCTGGGGAATCCAGTCACGAGCTGTTTGTACGTTAGTCATTGCTTAAACAAGCCCACATCATGTTATAACTATGTGAAAAGAACTAGCCCATTTGATATAGTTTGGCCTATCCTACTGTGGTAGAAACTACCCTACTTTTTTAACATGATTAGGCCAAAATTTGCAGTTGCCACAGCAGCACAGGTGAGGCGAAAATAAGTTACAGTACCTCTATAAGAAGTCTAAGGATCTTTGAAAGCTGTTTGTCAGACTTTCTTTCAGAACCTAGTCTAAGGCCTATGTACTTAAAAAGCAGCCCTTCAGTTTTAGGATTCTCTTTCTCGTGCTAGGGACAATCCTCGTCCCACGCATCCAGCACCAGACGTATGATGAACCTTTAGCCCGATGTTCCTCATGGCTGAGACACCAAAAGAAGCAGAGCCCAGCAGGTAATGGGGAAATAAAAAAAGGGATTTAATCTACACTTGAGTTCAAAAGGTAGAGAGAGAGGTAATGAACGGAACACAGGAAGGGCAGGGACGCATGAGCCAAGGAACTATATAAAGAAGTACAACTGAGACACCAAGCTGTTAGAAGTTGCTCCCTTCGTTTATGATAGGTAATTGTTTGCCTTTGTGTGCTCATAAATGCATTTAAAACAAACAGAACATTTCCTAGTATAGGCCATGGCACTGTTTTTTTTCCTGGTAAAAGTTTTAAGAATACCAAAGGAATATTAAGATGCTGACATGTAAAACTTAACAAAAGAGCTACAAACCTTTTCCTGTTATTAAACAAACGGAAAGTAAATATTCAAGACTGGGATATATTCCATAAGAGGATGTTCTGGTTTTTTTTTTTGTATTTAAAAACGTATATACTTTTGGCAACGAATTGATTTATTTGCTTTATTTCAGTTCTTAGAATGTGATGATTTAGGGATTTATCTTAATTTGTTTGTTATTTTGTCCTTTTGTCAGTTATGACACATGAACCTAGACAGCACTTAGGATGAGCTTTGAGACATGTTTCAGATACTATCTGAATCCAGCAGGATTGTTTGTGTGCTTAAAGGCCGACAGCCACGTTAAAGCACATTCCTGGGATCAGGCATGGCCTAGATTAGATGGAGTGACACCAAATTTTCATTTTGTTATATAATAAAAATAACCTATTCTGTTTCCTTAATATTGTAAATGAGGTAAAAGTGTTGGAGACAAATTCAATTTTAGATGTTGTACTCATTTCTGTGGGAATTATAAATCACTAGTGCCTAGTTTGCATCTGGTCCTGGAAGCTGTCTTAAAATGGTCTGGTACATAGCATTCTCTAAAATCTATTCGATCCTTACATTTAACAAAACTGAAAATGCCTGGGAAACCAGAAGAAAAACAGTGAAAAAAAGTCTCTCTTCTGGGTTATTCCTAGAACGGAATTCAGTAATCTTAAATAAGGCCTTCATTTCAGCTCCTTGGAATTCCCTACTATTTGAACTGAATTGCTGGTCTCTGACCTGTTATTAATGGCTGGGTATGGAAATGACGGAAACATCACAGAGACATAAATTGGTATCTCTGTTTGCAGTACTACAGGTAATTAAGGAAGGGAGTAAGAATGCTACCAATTTGGCAAGACGAAGATGACTCTAGCTTTGCTGAGGCGAACGAGCAGAGCGATGAGAGAGACACTCTTCTGCCCGCGCATACCAAGAGATGTTTGGAGTTGTAGCTGGCACCTCCCATGCCGAGACGCTCACCGCTTTGGCAGGAGAGGAGCACAGGCTTAGAATGGAGTGCAAACCTTGCTCTTCGCAGCTGCCGTGAGGTTCCCTCGCCCAGCCAAAGCAGCGAAAAGCCTCTTCAGCAAACGAACACCAAGGCCAAAAGGCTGGCTGCATAACGGCTTCTTTAAAATCGGGAGCGTAAAAAGGAACGTGTGCTCAGCTATCATACTCACGGGCACATGAGCATAACTGCGCTTTCCAGTAGATACCCAGAAAAGTACGTAAATATTAGTCATCGATATTTGAAGAGAAATGTAATGAGCAAATAATTTAACAATTATGCTGGAGTATCTAAAAATCTGAGCCACTGGTTTAGGATTCTGCACGCAGCTGAATGCAAAAAGAAAACTGCATAGAAACGCTAGATGACAAACTGGAAAAGAAAACCCCAACGCTAAAAATCCTGGAAGTTTTTCCCAACAATTTACCCCTACACATTAATACAAAGCACATAATAATTTGAAAAAGAATAAGAAAAGCAAGTTTGTAAACAACTAGAGAGACAATATTCAGTATCTGAAAAGTCTGCCAGCCTTAAATGACCTTTTTCTGAGAGTCTAAGATGTACAAAGCAAAAAGTGGGTTTTGAGTATTTTGCACTAGACTGCCTTTTTACACAAAAAGCCAGGTGCACAACTTCACTAATACAAAAATCTATCTTGTATTTACATCTTTCAATGGAGCATAGCATTTTTTATGCATTTTGCACAGGGAAGCTACATCCATTGAAGTTAAAATTGAAAATTGCTGAAATATGGACATCTAGTGGAGACATCTATATATTACAGTTTTCTTTCCAGTGGAAATACAAAGACCATGAAACAGACTTTTACTGATTATCTTGCTGGAGCCTGAAGTTTTGTCCTTGCTTTTCAGTGCCTGGCTCATTGCTTAGTTGCACGAGGTGAAGGTGACAGAATTTGGGAAAACAGAAGCTGTGCGTCATTTAACCACTTACCTAGGTGATTGATGAAGCAGAAAACCTAATGACCCGTGAAGGAACAAATGTTTCTTCAACAAAAGGTAAATAAATCTGATATGGGAGCTCAAGGGATGGGCAAAAATCTGAGGCTGTAAGTGCCCTTAATTTCCCCTGAAAGTGCAAGCTCAGATCTTTTGCATTAGTTTCCATGGGGAGAAGGAAAGCGATAATTTCGGGGGGTGTTGAAAGCCTTGGTGCACTGCAAATTAATGTTTCGATTTTCAAACACATCTAGTTTGTAATACAAATTGAGAGCTAGCTATGAGAACAAAAAAAGTGACACTGTGCACTGCAATGTCTGCAGAGAGACACTGATCTGATAGCACATCAGCTGGATCAAATGGTTCTACGAGAATTCCTCACCAAAGTGTGTTTAATCTCCAAGAACACAAAATCACTTTCCATGTCTGAAGTAAGTATGCTAACTACATAATCATTTTTAATGCCCTTTTTTCTCATGCTATTCACTTTATTGCTGTCCACCTCGGGATTTCTGCTATTATGGGATTTCTTACTGGGTTGAGGCTTGGCCAATATTTGTCTGACTTCTCTTTTTTGGTCTCCTGTGAAAACCATCTGAAACTAAGCAGAAACTAACCTTGATTTATTTCTTTAATAAACAAAATGAAGATCCTGCATATTAATAAAAATGAAAACTATTCCCTAGTTGTTTTTTTTTAAAAGTTTCCAAAAACAGTCCTGTATCTCTGTCAAAGTTAATGTAACCAGAATTTCCATGGGAATTTCTGTCAGTCTGGGGAGAGTGGAACTGGCTAATGTAAACAACTACAGCCCCTCCTCCAACCACTGTTCAAATCACCTTGTGAGAAAGGAGCGGGCTCTATTGAAAAGAAAACGTCCCCATGTTTCTTTTGTGGACTACAACTAGTAAGTGGTAAGAAAACCGTACAGGAACATTCTGTGGAAACCAGAGACGAGAAAGAACCTAATGATGAATCATGACTTGATAGGATTCTATGCAAAGCTTTTTTTTTTTTTTCTTTTTGGTATGCAACCCAAAATTACCTAAAGACACTAGAAGAATAGGTCATTCTGTCACGATTTTATGACTAACTTCCTTGAGAGTGCTACATAGGCAAATAGTTTTACAGGATGATGTTTCTGTTTCTTTTAATAAGCATAAGAATGTAAAATATGTATTTAAAGAGTACCTGACCTGTATGTTTTGGCTGAGATAGGACTGGGAATTAACTTCCCATCCACCTATGAGAGTTCCCAAACATCCAGAAAACAACCACCTAGGGTACCAAAACTCCTTAGCACTTTCCTGCGTATGGCAACTTAATTCTACTGTCAGCAGAATCTTCATAGCATGAAAATCAGTCAATATCAGTTACTTTAACATAAATAATGTTAAATATTAGTTAATATAATGTTAAATGAGCTCTTATTGTATAAACAGAATGCTTAATCTAAATGATTCCAGATGAACTTTGTAATATAAGCTATTGTGGAAGGACACAATACACCACAAAAAAGCTAAGAGTACACGATTGCAAATGCTTATATGGATTTAAAAATATATTACTGCGTACGTGGTCACAGAAGGAGTTTAATAAGCCTGATGGTGAGAGCATGTTTTTCCATTGTAACTATATCTTAGCTCTACTCTTCTGTCACTGAGTGAGGAATCCTGTAACACCACAGAGCAGAAGTTAGCAGCTTCCACCTGGGAAGACATACTGCTAGTTCAGAGGCACTACTATAGGGGCACTAGTGTCCCCACACGGGACCGTGCTGTAGGAAATTCTGGGGATGGCAATATAAACATCAGGACACTGGGAGTCAGGCGATGGACAACTGAAAACCGTGCAGCAGAGGCAACTGTGTCAAAGTTTAAGGCGATGCGTTTTTAGGACTGAAGAGTTACAACCGAGTTGTTCTCATCATGATTTGGAAAAGAGGGTCATATTCGTTTTTTTTCAGAATGCTGACATCGGTTTGGACCTTAATGTAATAAAGAGCAATGGAATGATTCAGCTGGGTATCAAGAAATAGTAAGCAATTGAGCACTCTGCATTAGAAGCAATGAATCAGCCAGAGACAACATGAAACAGTCTGTTCTCATAATGACATTTCCGAACCGAAAGACTGCAAAACAGAATCGGAAAGCTGAAAGTCAATTTAACAAAAGCTGCAGGCTTTCAGCCTCTGTAGGGCAGTATAGAGTATGGCATTTTCTGCCGCACTGCAGAGATCAGAAAACCTCCTGGAAGGTTAAATCCTAAAAACTCCTATGAAAGGGATCTTCAGTGCTTTTAGTGCAGTCCCTTGTTTCAAGGCAGAATCAACTTTACTTGAGCTGTTCCTGACAGACATTTGTCTCACCCGCTCCTAAAATTTCCAGTGATGGACATAATACAATCCTCCCAGGTAATGACAGTGTCGTCCTCACCTCACAGGTACAATATTATTTTGCAAAATAATCTCCTTGCTCCTTCTGTTATTTTGTAGTGGTGATGCAGAACAATGCACATCTCCCTCTTTGCAAGGGGCTATTTTGCCAATTTTACATTTTCTAGACTGAGTTATTTCAGTCTTTCCTTATAGGTCACTCGTCACTCTCTTCTTGACTCTTGGCAGCAATATGACATTTCTGACTCATTCCCAGTTTGTGATTCACTGTCATCTTGAGGGTTTGCTTTTCAGAGCCGTGGCCTAGTCGTTTAGCTGCCACCTTGTCATTTGCTGTCTCATCATAAAAAGGGAGATCCAGATATTTGTGAAAGTGTCTGTACAATTATTGATATTCTAAAAAAAAAAAGTGGGCATGACTCATCTTAAAGACAGCTCGTCCTTCAGATAGCAAAATTTCTGGTTGAAGCACAATCTGGGCTTGTAATCAGAAACGGGAGCAGATATTTGGTTAAAGAAGTATGAGTGTGATTCAGTTAATTGACTGAATGGCGTATGCTGCGGTTTCCCTCTCAAGGCTGTGTGAAGATAAGGAGATGTGAAGGAAAGCAACTGACCTATAGCTTTTTTGTGTTTTGTCTACTTCTCACTTCAATGTACGTCTCATAGTAATGTGTCTGCACAATGAGAAAATACAGATATATCTAGCACGGATGAACTCTACTTCCATTTAAAATCTACTCGATTTGACGAATTTAGGTGGAATTTTGAAACAGAGTGAGGTCTTTGATACTTAGTTTCATGAGGTTACCTAGATCACTTTAACTCACCACTATTTTAATGGTAGAGCTGCAAGAATGAACCTGAAGTTATCAGAGCACTGCTGTGTACTTTGTTGGCGGGAACACATTGGGGTCCTCTGTGGTTTAGCTTCAACACTTTGTATGCCAACCAACATTCAAAATAAATTAACACTCATGAGCTGGTATATAAAGTGGACCGCTGTAGGAAACAACTGTAAGAATACCAGCTTAGCACTCTCATGTTTGCGCTACATTCCCTGTGTGGCATTATAACCATTGCTGCCCTCCCTGTCTGTCCAGAAAATGGGAATAAGAGACAAAATACCTCGTAAGAATGATGTATTTTTACAACTTTTCATCACTGAATTCACTGATGCCTCTGTTGAAAATCAGACTTCTCTACTGAAAGTCTGTCTCCCTGGAGCCAAAATGTCTTGATCCTCTTCCTCTGATAGTGGCACCTCGCAATATAACCTCAAAATAAGAAAGAGTAATTGCATTGTAGTTATGAATTTGATGAGCAAGGCTCAAACTAGTAACAGGTTCAGTGCTTACCAAACAGAAAAAAAGGATGTCTGCTCTTCACTAACCAGTGAAAATGCTTTGCATTTTATTCAGGTGCTTTTTTTTTTTTTTTTAAATTCCACCACCACGTCCTCCTGCATTCATCTCTGGTAATAAGCTGCACGATCACAATTACCTCTGTTAACAAGTTGTGTAAGTAGCATTGCATTATCCCAGGCAGTTATATGAGTCACGGCCATGTCAAGGGTTTGTTACAGAGCCAAAAACAATTGCTTCAAGCTGAAAATTATCTCTCTGCCTCACCTCCCACAGCTATAAAATTTCATCCACCCCTGTATCTCAAATGCCCCTCATTATGAAGCTCATCATTCATTTCAGAGTGGGTGTTCCACACAAAATGTCGCTTTTTTTTTTTTTTTTTTCCCCTCTCACTTTATTACTTTTAAATCGCCAGCACGGCTTTGGTCTGCAGTTTCGGCGACACGACTCCAGCACCAAGGGCCGGCAGCAACCAGAAAAACGGCGGAACCCTTCTGCCAACGGCAACCACCTCCTCACCCCAAACGGCAGCCCAGGGGACTGGCCCATCTCCTCACACACCGCCATGCCTTGCCTCTGCTCGCACCTCGGTGCTGGCGACGCCGCCTCCCGCCACACCGGGAAGGGAAATACCACAGAGTCGTTCCCTCACGGCTCTGAGGAGACGCCGCGCGCGCCGCCCCGGGGCCGTGCGCAGACGCGGCCGCGCGCCCGCCCGCCGAAGGACGGGC
>JAOXJK010000003.1:21746003-21763614 GCA_025774025.1 Xenus cinereus
GGCGGGGCGGGTTGGGTGCTGCGTGGGTGGGGGGGGGATGAGGCGCCGCGTTGCCGGCCCAGGGCCTAGGCCTCGGCCTGGGCCTGCGCTTGAGGCTGGGCCTAGTTCGGCGGGAGGAGCTGTGGGTTTCTGTTACCCGCCGAGGTCAGGCCTGGGCCTTTGCAGGGTTTATGGCCCTCTCTTCCCGTAGCCGGGCCGCGGTAGGGCTGTAGGTATGGCTATCGTAGCTGCAGCCAGAAAACATCCCTCCCCCCCGCCTCCACCCCCCACGCTGTGGGGCTGGGGGGGTTACCGTGGGGCTGGGGGGGATGTCTGGAGGGGTCACCCCCCCACACCCTGGCTCCTCGGAGGGTCTGTCTATGAAGCGTCTCTCTGCCGCTTCCAGAGAGCCCTCGGGGTCTATCCAGTCTCCCTGTGGAAAGGGGTGCCCTGTTTAAAGCAGGCAAACCTGCAAAGCCACCACTCTTTCTTCAAAATTTATTCCCATAATTGTCCAAAAACAGTTTATATTTAGGCACTTGGGCGCTGTGGTTTCTGCTTTTCTACTAATTTCGTCTGTTTGGTTCTTGAAATGTTTGCAGTAGTTTATGTTCTCGCCTTTCGTCTTGACGTTTACTTTGTAAACTCTTGGCTACCAACTATCCTTACCTGGTCTTCAGGGAATACTGCAATGCCCAAGAGAAAAGGATTAACACATAACACCAGCAAATCGCTGCTTATGTTTGTCTGGTGTAATAGTTACAGAATTAAACTGTAGGATTTACTGCTAATTTGCTATTAAGAAGGGAATATTGCAGAAACATGTAAAAATGGGTGAACTCTTAACTCCTGAACATTAAATGTTTTGTTTCTGCTTTTTTTTTTTTTTTTTTTTTTAGGAGGAAACATTAATATTAGGACATGGCAGAAGCAGTTTTTCATCCCCCAAGAAGGAAAAGAAGAGTTTTTGAGTCCTATGAGTCTCCCTTTCCTGTGGATGTAGGTGGGAAGGATTTCAGAATATGCCAGGCTGAAATCATTAACAACAATGTTATTGTGAGGAACCCTGAAGATATTGAACAGCTTTACAATAAGGTGGTGTACACTGTTTGCGTGTTATTGTTAGTGTTTTAAACATAGGTTTTGAACTAGTTATGACAAGCTAAGCAACAAGCTTTAGGAGCTTAAATGCTGCAGAATTTCGGGGGGGGTTGTGGGTTTTTTTTTTCAGTTGATCTTGGCAGTAAACATTTTCTATTTAAAAAGAAGTTAATTTTTGCCTGATGATATAATAAGGACTTTTCCTTTTCTTTGAAGGGCTATTTTGGGAAAGGTATCCTTTCAAGAAGTCGACCGGTGTACAGCATTTCAGATCCTTCCCTGGTTACTAAGTGGCAAGGTAAATTGTGCCCGTTTGTACTGCCATCACTATTGTACTTTTCACCTTTCTTCACTCATTTCAGATATATGTTTATAAATTACACACAGAAAAATAGTCTCTCTACTGGGTCAGATCAAGGATCTCTGTCTCCCCATACCTGATGATGGGCAGTACAAGATGCCTAAGAAAAATACAAAAAAAGGAAACATGTTCATAGCTCCTTAGTGCATTCTCCAGGCCTTCACTGATTTCTTGCTTAGGGAGTCTGTAAGCAAAGGTATTATCCTTGGACTTCTCTTCATAAAAATGTCCAGTTTTTCTTGATTTTAATATGAAGAATATGTGAAATTTTTTATCTGTTTCTGCTCTTCGTTGTTTATAGACTGTCATTCTTTATTAATCTTTTCCATGGCAGTTAAGTCTCAGTAGACATTCCTGGATTTTATCGTATCCCTCTGTAATTGTCTTTTTATGGGCTAGAGAAAAGTAGTACATTTAGTTGTTCCTCTTGTGCAGGCTGTTACTTCTGTACCTTTTCTAGTTCTGCCGTGTCCTTCTTGAGTACAAGTGGGACCAGCATGGCAGAGAATATTGAGGGTGGGGCTAATTAGTAAGCTGCAGATTACCTCAATGATCAAAATCACATGAAAACATTTTCATATTGATGAAACAATGTATGATTTTTCTTTATACAGGTGCTAACATAAACTTGCCTATCATTACATCCAAAAAGTAAGTTAATTTGCATTAATTTATTCTTGTTTTTTTTATGAAACCGATTATTCGATTTTATATTTTTTCTTACTGGTTTTTAGATTGTGGACTATATAAATGCTGATGGCTTGCTTCAATTTCTTTTCTTTGTATTTAATTTATAAATTGCATTACAAAAACTAGAAATCAGGTAGGTGATATTCAGCATGGTTTTTCGTGTAAGCTTGCAGGTATTAATTGCTGAATAGAAGCCAAGACTGAGTGCATGTATGGTAGTATGGGTAATTAATTCATAATAATATCAGGCATAATAAACTTGTTTCTCAGCTGAGGAGGAAAAAGAGAAGGTTCTGGGGCAGGCTGTTTAAAGTAACTCTCCCATTTCCTTATTGAATTATTCTAATGTGGGCTGAAGCAGTTCTTGACTTGTATAATACATAAATATTTTAGTTTTGCTTTTTTTAATAGTCTCTATTAACATTGCTAGTTTGTACATTTATCAAAACAGAGCGTTGGACCACATACTTGTTTTGTTCTACTTGAATAGTAGATGAACTAACTGTAAGAGTGTGCAAGTTAGTTACTGTTTGCTTTAATCTGATGATAATGCTAAAAATTTTACTTTATTTAAATTTAAAAGTTACGCATCTTCAGTCCTCAGCTATAGTTAAGAGAAACAGTAGCAATATTACTACTGCTGCTACTACGGTTACTACTATTTGCAGAAACCCTTGTCATTCTCTTTACTCTACTTTGTGACTGCTTTATATGCCAGCAAATACAGCTGAGCATCAATGAAAGTGCAATTACATTGTGCAGAAAATGCATCGTGATCTGTCTCAGCAGAGATCTGTAAGTGTAAATTATGTGGTAATTAAATTGTAGGACAAAGAGGAGTATTTTTTTATAACAAAAACTACAGCACTGAATTATATAGCTTTATTATGAAACTTCAGAGGGACTTATATTTTGTGTTGACACATGAAATCTGCATTTAATTGTCTTTGTAGTTCTTCATTACCTAGTCTGTAATTGCTGTGTTAGGATTTTGCTTTGGGAAATAAAGAATATTGTACTAGAGCTGTCCAGATTTGAGTAAGGACAGCTGTGCTCAGCTACCTGTAACTTTCACAGAATGCAGATCAGTGCCTTCAACTGGATATTCATGTTATCTTCCAAGGAGAAGTAATTGAAGGGGCACTGAAAACGCCATCATACTGGAAAAATATTAGAAATATTTGCAGCTTGTAGCTAGTATCTCGCTGATAGGATTATTGTTATTTCTCAGGGATGTGAGGGTTTCGGTCAAAACCGATGGTAGTTTCTGCTTAAGATTTTTATGCTGGTGTTTTTGCTATGCCATTGCTGTTTCAAAGACAGTTAAAACTGTGTTTTGAAGATACTCTTCTCAGTAGTTAGCTGTATAACAGATGAAGCGTACGAGAGCTCTGTGTGCAAAGTCTTGTTGCATGCTTTTATCCATGCAAGCTCTGACACCAAGGTGTTTTTGCAGGGAATTCAGGTGTAAGGCCTCAGTGGGAGGAGACAGTGGCAGTCCTGGTGAAGTTCTTGCTTCTTGAAACTGTGTAGTCCTCAATGCATGGTTCTTGTGCAACACTGGTAACGGTGTTTGTTGCTGCAGAAATTTAAAAGGCAAAACAAAGCCAAAGAAATAGCAGAATCTTGATGTTCAGTAATGTCGACTGCAGCTTCCTGATGACTGGAGGCCTATTACATTGTTCATGTTGTATTTTGCATAGCAGTTACTGGGGTGTGTGTTCAGATTTGTTTTGAGAACTGTGCTGAATCTTCTTTTTTTCAAGACGCTTGTTTTTAAGATGTTAATTTAGGACTAAAATGCCCTAGAACTTCTAATTTATTTTACTTGTTTACTAGGTACCAGTGTCATGTTCAGTGGGCTAAAAGTATTCTGCAAGAGCAAGGATTTGATGACGGCTCGGTTACCAAAATTCTTGAAAATTACACTAAACCTCTTGAGCTGACATTTTTGGAAGAGGATGGAGCTGAACAAACCGGTAATAAATGCAGCAAAACGGGCCCAAAAACAGAAAATACAGAACTTTCCAAGCAATCTTCTACAGATGCTGGAAATGCAGTAGCCCTAAGTTCTGAGAATCAGAACAAAGGCTACAAGAAGGCCTGTTTGGAAGGAGATCCAGCATTTGATTCTGTGGCTGTAAGTGGCTCTAAAGAACAGGAGCAAGGTGGCTTGAAAGAGACAGCTGAAGTGTCTTGCCAGAAGCATGGTTTTCTTGTTCAGTGCGGCTGCAAGGCCAGGGGGAACACTGAGCAAAGATCTTGTGAGATGATCAAGTCAAAAGAATGTGCTCCAGAATATGTATTGGTGCAAGAGGAAGAAGAAGGTAGCTTATGTCATGAAGATGATTCTGCTTGTGTGCAAGAAAATGTAAGGATAAAGAGTATCCTAATCTTTTAGAAAAACTGTATCATCAGTGCTATTTTCAGAATTCAGGTTTTTTCCAGTTTAAAGTTTTAGTAATACAGTGGTTTTTTTTCTCGTAGCTTGTCAAGAAGGAAAAATTAGTATGCAGAAGAAATCCATTCAGAATTTTTGAATATTTACAACTCAGCTTGGAAGAGGTATGTTTCAAGTACAGTACAAGTTGTTTTACTTTTAATCTGAAAAATAAACATTAATCTATGTTACAACGTAATTGAATACCTGTTACTGAAACGCAGGGTTCTACCATGTCTCCTAAGTAATTGGATTGTCTTAGTCATTCAATTTATTTTTAATAACCTGCAATAATTACATGGTACAGTTTAAAAAAAATATGTAGGGTCCAACCCCATTTGCTTTAGATGGATAATCCCACTAACAAAGAGAGCAGTGATAGGAGTTAAATATAGAAATACGAAGAATGTAACATTTATATAAATCCTGCTTTGATTGTTCTGCTTCTAAATATATTCATATGTGTGAGTTTTAACTCGGTGCCTTCAGGAGTCTACAGCACATGCGTAGATTTTTTTGTAGTGCTGTGTCGGTTGAAATTTAAAGGTTATGAAGACAAATCTCAAAGGAAACTTTCAGCAACTTGTCTATTTGACTTTCGGATTCTTGTATAAAATTAATTAGAGGCTTTGTTCTTGCGTGGAATATAAACTACAGGAAGAGTCTAGCTATCAGTTAAATTTACTCTGTTTATTTTTTCAGGCTTTTTTCTTGGTGTATGCTCTGGGATGTTTAAGCATTTATTATGGTGAGGTAAGAGATTCGATTAATTTTGGATGACTGGGGATACCATTAGTTTGGATATGTTTTGGTCTGAAATTTTTACCTGCTATGGCAGTATTTTGTGCTGTTAACACCAGAGTAATTAGGAAGTATTTCTTAAACGTAATGATATATCTGTTTCTGAAATACTGGTCTGAAAGTTTCGTTTACCAAGGCAAATACAGCTATGTACAGCCTTTTGGGAAAGAAAGGTTTTTTGTTGTAACTTAGGAAATACAGGGAAAGCAACTACGGGAGGCATAATATGGTGAATACTCTCCCTTTCCTGAAACAGAAAAATTCCTTGGAGTTTTAAGCATTAATCTATAAGTATATCAAGGTACTGTTAATGTATTGACAAAATAATTGAAACCCATGCTTCTAGTTTCAAATTTGTCAGATTTTCCTTTAAACAAGGGCATTATGGGACTGCTTGTGAAATGGTAAAAGAAATCACTAAATGGACAAAGAGGTTTCTCTCTTTATATTTAGGGATTCCATATTTTATTGTCTGAAGTCTGTGCTCTTTGCAGTGGACTGTGGTATTTGATATTTGGCTGTTACGGTCTGCTACACACAGTATTCTAGATGTACTGTAATATTAATATAGTCACATTAATGCCTTTGGTTGTGATTTTTAGGAGCCTCTAACTATTTTGAAGCTGTGGGAAATCTTCAGTGAAGTGAAACCCAATTTTAAAACTACTTACATGGCCTATCACTACTTCCGCAGTAAGGGTTGGGTTCCCAAAGTCGGACTGAAGTATGGAACGGATCTCTGTGAGTAGCTTCCTTAAAAAAAAAAAAAGGAATCATTTGCATCTGACTTCTTTCCAGGACTCCAGTGCCAAAGCTGAATTCAATAATGAGGAGCTACGTGACGGGATCAGGCTTTGCTACTTGCTGTTGGCAAAAGGCATCTTTGGCTCCTATGGGTTAGCAATAAAGTTAGGGGGAGTGGAGTACAACGTCACATACCCAGTAGCTGAGGAGGTAGCTCAAAAGGCCCGTTGTTTTGCTTCATGGGGTTAATAATTAATACAGGATTGCACTGAAATTCCCTTCCAAGTTTCTCTACCCCCTCTAAACACGTCTTCTGCAGTATTAATATGACAGTCTCTGGAGTAGCAGGTTTGCATCTAGATCCCCATGCACATCAAAGTCCGTGCATCTCATTACTTATCTCATTTCTCTCTCGTTTAATTGAAGCTGGACTTCTGCTGAACTTACTGCTATGACTTTTTCTGTATGGGTTATTTTGGGGAGGGGAGCAAGGGGAAGGGACTTGCTTGCTAATAGTAGGGGTTTTAATCTTACAGAGATAATTAGTAGTGTCCATAATCCCTTGCTAAGTAATTCAAGAACTACACTCAGCTCACGTCAACAACATTGCCTGTTGTTACAGGAAAATGTGCATAAAGGAAAATGTTTTTTTTTAATGGTACGTGCAACCCAGCAGGTGTTTTAATACTGCTGAAGCAGTTTTAAAATGTTGGGGTTTGTGCATTTGAGTATGTCGAGGTTGTCCTGAGCTAGTCCTTGGGATCAGTGTGTAGGTTTGGCTGAGTTCAGCATCACTGGTGTTAGTACTCTGGGTTGTAGATGGGGTTTTGCTATTGATCACCTGGTGCATAAGGGAAATTGATACGAGTCTGTTCACTGTTCATTTGTGTTCTGGCCTGAATTTGTTGTTTAGCATATCACTGCCTTTGGCTTTGTGCCAGGCAAAGGAAGTGGATTAGTTTAGGCTAACGGGCTTCTTACTCCTGAACTCCTCTAGCTTCTTGTTCGTTGGCAGTACCTTCTTAGAATTGATTTTACTGCAGTTACTTATAGTAGATAATTTACAAATCATGGTTGTCACTGGAACGAAGTACTGCTTGTCCTTTTCCTGACAGGGTCTATGTATGAGAATACCTCTTAAAAGCTCATGACAAAGAGGAGAGATGAAATGTAACTCTTTAGGTCAGTTAGAACAGTCCAGCTGCGATGATTCTTGTGTACTCCTGTACAGAGAAGGTACTTTTAGTGGATCTGGTGGGCAGTATGGAAGATCTTGTGCCCTGTGCCTCTCCTAAAACTCGTGGAAAATGTGTTTGCTTGCTTGGAACAGAAACTCAATGGCTTATTGTGATTTTTTACATGTACTCCTGGTTCAACTTCTCTTGCGAATACAGTATTAAAAGCATGAGCCTATTGCAGAGAAATTAAATTCCATCCTAAATTTTTTCCCACAGCAATTGCTAACTGTCCTTTGGCTCTTCTACTTTATCTTTTACCTGCCACTCCCCTGCCCTGTGTCACCCTGTTGCTCCTATGGGGTTTTTTTGTCTCTTCCCTCTCTCTCTCCACTTGCTGGGACAACTTAATTCTGAGCAGAATTCAAAAGTGTTGAGGTTCTGTCTTGTGTAATTAAACCTTACAAAACATTTGAAAATATTTATGGACCCAGATATTAAACTCAGATAGAAACTCTGTGATTGTCTAACTAAGGTGTTTCTCTTTCATTTCAGTGCTGTATCGAAAAGGCCCTCCCTTCTATCATGCAAGGTTTGAAGCTCATATTTCTATCTAATTTCTTTTTTTCAAATTAGTAAATTTTTCTCACACAAATTTAGTGTCTTCACTGGTTAAGCACATATTCTTCGCTCAAAACACTTTGCCAGATGCCTTCATACTGGGAATGCAAAAGCCTTTTTAGAAAAGGCACTAAATAACACAATTTCATTGAATTCATATAACAGTGGTAAGATTAAAAATTAAAAGCTGCAATGAGCATATTTAGCATTCATACGATGAATGCACTCAGGAAAGTAAGTTGACTTAGTAATACTGACTTCTAAAAATACATGGTGTGGATAATTTATGTAATTTGGGAGAAAAATCTTTTAAGGGATGATAATTGTCTTTGTTCATTAGCTAGTCGGGTTGAACTCCTAGATAATAAATTGATTATAAATATCAGATTGGCATTCATAAGAGATGCTTGGCATCAGCAGAAGGGTGGGGTGGGTAAGTAACTGTAAGCATATTCACAACTTCATCCTTTCTCCCCTTTTCCTAGCAGAAAGAGACTTAAGTTTCACAACTTGCTTACTTTATACCGGCATATTGTTTAACACCAAGTTTTATGCTCTAATTCTTAAGTTTCATGGTCTTCCTAAAATGGTCATTTTCTTTCTCTGAATTGTCCCGTCTGTTTTGTTTTCCAGTTACTCTGTCATTGCTGAATTAGTTGATGATAATTTTGAAGGTTCTCTTCGCAGACCGCTCAGCTGGAAGTGCTTGTCTGGGTTGAACAGAACAACTGTTAATGCTTCTAAGGTAAGTGTAAGATGCTATTTTTAAAATAGCTTTGGAATGATAAATGTACCATTTAGTTCCAAAGAACAGGCAGTTGGAGTGAGGCTGGAAAGAGAATCCTCCTGTTTCTAGTCTGCTGAAGAACACGTTCAGTTGCCAGTAGGCAAACAAGAGTGTCCTTTGTCAATGTCCAGGTAATTCTGGAAGGAACTTATTAAAGTTCTGTTCTCTGTAGGAATGTTAAAAGTTGTGTGAGGAACAGAAGAAAGACCCGAGGGACACTTGCAGCTTCTGTTTTTAAAGCCCTCTCCATCTACCAGGATTTTTGTTTAAACAGTGAAGCTGAAAGCCTCCAAAAGATGTCCTCTTTGGTAGAGACTCATACCTAGTGCTTCCAAGCTCACAGCCACGCTGCTCAGGTGTTGTGTCACAATTCTACTTTATCTTATAGCAGTATTATGCTTTGATAAGGAAAATGAGATATACCTATTATACAGCTCTCCTCAACTTGGTTTGCAGAAGTAGCAAACTTGGTATCTGCATTTCTAATTAATGTAAAACACGCTATAGAAAGAAATCAGTTGAAATTCATGTATTCATGTTTTCTGTTTACCACCAGGAACTTATGTTGTGCTATTTGATTAGACCGTCTGACATGACTGAAGAAGAGATGTCAACCCCAGAATGTATGAAAAAAATTAAAGTTCAGGTGAGTAATTATTTCTCTCTTTGCAGGTGTAGCTTTGCCATGGGGCAGGTGGACAGCTAACTGTAAGAGTCTCCTTGAGCTGTTGCTTTGAGTTTTGTACTCTTAGCTGCAATCAAATAACAAGATTCCTTTGTGCCCTAAGGCGTGAGAAGTGCGTTGCTGGCTCTTTAAACACATAAGATCTTCTAATCTAAATTTTTATGTTGCTGCTGCTGTAAGTGTAAGCATTTGAGCGGGGAAACAGGGATACCTGTGGGGACTGTAAGTCTCTTCTTTTAAACTGCATGAAGGGAGAAAATTATGTGAGAGACCAGCTCACTTGAGGAACAAACACAGTCATCTACTAAAATTTCTCAACAGTCACATAATATACATCAGTTTGCTAAAGGCTTAATCCCTATCCCTTGCTGATTATCTGTACCTTTTTTTTTTTTGTCTCCATAATAATTGCTGTTTTTTTATTTCAGGAACTGATTGTAAGTCGTTGGGTTTCTTCCCGGGAGCGCAGTGAGCAAGATGACTTTTAACTGACTGTGTAGGAAAAACTTTTCATTTTTTTAAAATCATGTCTTTTTTGTTACCTCATCTTCTCATGATGAACCATTGCCTCAGAACAGTTTCTATCGACGTATTCGGTTGGTATGTATAAATGCTATTTAAAATGAGATATATCGTGTTTACTGGAGAGAATTTTGTATTGAAAAACTTAACTGAACTGTAATAATGCATAGGACGGGGAAAAATTAAAGTTTTGTCCCAACTCAAAATACTTGTTTTGTTTCCTTAAAACTTACAGATGTGTATCTTTTGAATGGTGGCTAGACTGCAGTGATTAGTGATTAGTATTTTTAATATTCTGACAGATCCAGGCGTTAGTGCTGAGTAGGCACTGTGGCCTGCAGAGCCTCGGAAGTCCAAAACCTGAGTGTCTGCCTGAAAGCTGAAGTGATGAGGGATCCAACAGGTTTCTGGGAACACCTCCCAGATTCTTCCGAGTCAAGCTTGGGAATTGTAAAGCTAACTTCAGTTTGTAGCTCAGCACAGGGTCCTACATTTCTTCAGAAATGAGGACTTAAACTTGATAGTCCTCAAGTTTAATGCTAGATTTTAACTAGTTAAAGCTAGTTAAACATCAGCAGTAATTACAGTGAGTTAAATAACCTTTTGGAATACCTATGGTACCGTTTTTCAACCAAAACCTGACTTTATAGTCTTGATGAAGTTGCACCAACTTAGATTTGGGGAGAGATCTGGCAGTTGGAATATTGAGCAGTGTAACACATTAGGTGCCTAGGCCCTGGAATTTACTGGTCCTAAAAGTGCTTGTTTTCACAAGAACTGCTCAGAACTGAGGAACTCTTCCCAGAATGTGTAAAGATTTTAATTAATTGTGGGTTCTAAGCAGCTAACAGTGATGTTAGGTGTGAGGCAGGAGGGAGTGCTGGGGCACCTTTCCCCGTTTCAGTAAGATGTGGGCTTC
This sequence comes from Xenus cinereus, assembly GCA_025774025.1. Classification (NCBI taxonomy): domain Eukaryota; kingdom Metazoa; phylum Chordata; class Aves; order Charadriiformes; family Scolopacidae; genus Xenus; species Xenus cinereus. Next base: position 21,756,829 of record JAOXJK010000003.1, read on the forward strand.
ACTTGGGCCTTGGAGCACAAGATTCCTCCTTGGAAGGAAGGGCCTGATCTTGCCCCAGGACCACAAGTTGGTGCCCTTTGCTTTTGTTGAGGATGGGTTACTGTGTAGAAAATAATGGCAGATTTGCTGAGCTAGCGAGAGGAAGTCAGTCTCTGTAGCTTGGCAAGTATAATTCTCAGTTTCATCACTGCTTTTTTTTCTCTTTTATCTAGCAACTACAATAGTCCATACGTTGTGGGTTTTTTTCCACAGTGCACTGGTAGCTCTCTTTGCCCTGGCCTGTTGTAGAACAGACTGGGAGGCCCCGCTGTGTGAGAGACAGGACAGCGCTGAGCAGTTCTGCCTTGCTACGCCAGCTGCCTGCTATTTTCTGTCTTTTTGGAAGATTTAATCGTGTAGATTGCAGGTTCCTAAATACAGTGTTTGCTATTGCTAAGCCATGTTTGGAAAACAAACAAAACCAACCCAGCAGGTATTCAGCTGGCTTTCAAGTGGAGCCAGGAGGTTTAAGTATCAGCTACGCTGCATTTTAAGTATTGCTGCTTTAGATTCAGGCATTTGAATTCCATCTTAGCCTTTGAACAACAGGCTTCCTTCCTTCACCACGCTGTTAAGAGTTTTTTAGATTTATTTTTTTCCCCCCTGTTGTGAGAGAACACATTTGCTGCAACAGCAGGGATACATTATAGCTGGTGACAGTGACACTGTTTGGATTTTCTCTGTGCTGTTTTCATACACTATAAAAGGGGGTTTGCCTCCTGGTTGCAGGAAATTTTCCAGGGCTGGTAAAAATTCTGTGAACTCGGGCTGTTCCCACCAAACACAAACCCACATTCTTGTTTACTCAGGCAGCTTAAAGCCTTGTCAAGAATGCAGGAAACTACATACAACTCAAAGTGGAAGATCTTTGCTTTCATTTAATACGACTTGTACTGGGAAGATGCAAAATGAAAACGTTAATTGCGTTAACAGCATTTTCAAGCTGAACAGGTAGGTATGTGTTGACAGTAGGTGTCAAGGTGTTCTATTTCTAGCTGCAGATGATTCTGCTTCATGCTTCAGTAGCATTGTATCAAATAACTTCCGTTAAATAGTTGTACCATAGCACTGATACTTGCCATTGCATTTATATTTTACCAATTAAAATACAGTACTTAAATGAAGTATGGATTCTGGTTCACTCAGAAATAGCATACCGTAATTTCTAGGAGTTGGGTGGATTGGTCTCATTTGTGAGAGCTGGTTGTTTTTATTGTTATTGTGTCTATTATTATTTAATATGCTTTTAAAGGAGCTATAACTTAGAATTTAGGAAGAAGTGGAAGAACGTGGAAGGGGGAAAGGTGTGAAGTGTGGTGTGTGCAGCTTAGAGAGTGCTGGGGAGCAGGGTTAATGCAGCTTGTGTACACAAAAGTACAAACTAGATGTGGACAAAACCCTAGTCATTTATGATTACTTCTCCATCTTTGAGAAAACAGGACTTGCATCGAGACTAAAATCAGCTTACTTTGCAGAAATTAGTAGAATGGAAAAAAGCTGAAATTATTTTCTTAAACCAGAATTTAAGTAGATAAAGTGAAATTGCACAAAACTATGGACTGCAGAATTTTGACATCAGCATACACTCCTGTGTCATGTACAATAGGTAGAAGTACTGCTAGAAGATCTTTTAAATGTTTTATTTATCTTTATTTTCTTTTTGTTTAAGTTCTAACTTTAAGTTCTAATGTTTTAACTCAGATAAATCCCGACGAATCTGTTGCTTATTACAGATACTAACAGATACAGACACTAAATTATTATCTTTTAATACGAAGCATCTGTCTTGGTTTGAGGAGTAAATGTGTGAAATGTAAAGAAGAATTGGAAAAGAAATGGATCTGGCAAAGAGGCTGGATTTATTTGTTGATGTGTTGATTTATTAGTAATTAAAGTAATTAGTAATTAAAGGAAAATAACTGTGCACGTAGTGAATCTGCATTAAGTCATGGACTTTGGATTTCAGCAGCACGCAAGCAAAATTCCCTTTTTTCACTCAGTAAACAAATGTGACAGGAAAAAAAAAAACATTTTGGTTTGCTATAGCTCAGGTTATCACAGTGCATTTGTTAAAACCCTTAATTACAGCAGATTCCTGGTATTAAGTGTCTTGACAGAACAGAGCATATAAACGTGAATGTAAATAAATAGGAAAACATTTTTCCGTATGAATAGTTTCATTGTATGTTATTTCATTCAAATGCCCAAGTTCAGTTTCCTGATCCTTCCATGATATGCAGCTTAACGTGTTAAGTTAATTGGGTTTTTAAATACATTAAGTAGATCAGGCATCTTAAACCCTGAGATTTGGAGTCTTTTAAGATTTCCTATTCCATGTTGTAGATGTTTTAATACTTGTCATTTTCAGCTCGGGTCCTCTTGATCAGGAAGGGGTACAATGTAGAACTCATTAGCTGTTAGCTCCTGATGCAGAGTAATGTATTTGGAAGCTTTCTTTGTCTGTGGGATCACAAATTTCTCTGTAAATTCACTTTTACTCATTTGCCGTTGCCCTTGTGCGGTCAGTACGCTGTTAATGAATGCCAGTGCGTATGTGTAGCAGTTATGATCGTGTTCTTCATACCTAGGAAAAACATCTCGTTAGTAAGAGTGCTGATCCATAAATTACTGCACATGGAGGAATATTTTACTGAGTGAAATAAGGAAGCACATGCTCTCCAAGAAATAACGCCACTTCCCTTTAATGCTGGTGCTTAAATACATTCTATTAATTGCAAAGTGTGCTTTCCAGCCAGGGATACTAGAAACTGTGAGAATTATAAAAGAAAAAAAAAAAAAAAAGGCTGCCAACTTTACAATAATGAGTTCTTATTTTTTAGACTTACTTAGCTTTTACCTTGTTAACCTTTGCTCTTCCATGTATTGTTACTCGTTATCTTGAAAACGTCTTCCTGCAGCAGTAATGCTAATTGTGTGCTGCCATGTGCACTTCTTTCAGTGTAGCATTACCTTGGGAGCTTACTTAAAATTAAATTCTATGGCTAATAAGTTGGTTGATACAGTTGCTGTACGGTGTGCTAGTCAAACTCCCATTGGCAATAACTTGTGCCAAGTGTGCAAGGACAGAAATACTCACTGAATAAGAGAAGCCATTTAAAATGGTCTCTTTTTTTCTTTTTTTTTTTCCGTTACCCTGACCTAGGAGCACGTGGCACTTACCTGTTCTTTTCACTCTCAGAGTGTTTCTCAGATTCTCCCTAATGTTTCATGTTGGCCACTAACAGCTTCGCTAATTTATTCCGTTCCCTCCCCACGTAGTGCTGCTTTTTCCACGGGCCCTGTGTAACTCTTTGATACGGACCTGTTTGCCATCTGCCTAATCCTCAGCCTTCTTCTGTAATTGCCTCATCCCGTCTCATTTTCCCCTTGTTCTTCCTAGCCCTGTGACTCATTCCTTGCCTTCCGCTGTCAGTGGCTCCACGGTCCCTGTTGCCACAGGGAATCTTCTGGGGAGGTTTGCCTGTCAGCCCTGGGAATTTACAGGGTGTTTTTTGCAACATCTGAGGACTATGGCTATCAAAAGCAACCCTGGGACCCTGAGCCCAGTTCCAGACAATTTTGTCAACTGATTGTTAAAGAAAAATAATTGAGTAACTTAAAGAACGGCCATCAGCACTGTGCAGTGCAAAACATCTGGAAATTACATCTGGGAAGTATGTCTTTATATCCTGAAAAGTAAACCCAGTATCTCTCAGTAATTCAGTCATTTAAGGTACTGTTGGTCGTGGCTGTGGCCGCTGTTCTTTGCTGCTGTTCTTTACCGTCCTTCCAGTAAATGAAATGCAATCAAGAAAATTAGAATCAGGCTTGGCCTGAACCCAAAGGAGTTACAGGATTAGTTTAGCACAGTTCCTGTCCATTGAAAAAATAAACAGAGGAGTTAATTTAACAATTAAAAAAAAAAAAAGTTCAGTTTTCAGCAGTTTACTGGTCATTGGTCTATTTGTGGGAAAAAGTAGGTCACTTTGTCAGGAGGTTGCAGACCAAGGAAAAACAAATAAAAGCTTGTAGAAGAGATACCATTGTTACTAAAAATTAACTTGATGTCAAAAAAGTGTTGGTAGAAGGTGGTAAGGCACTGGGAACTGTAAGAGTATGAGAGAGGCACAAATACTGTTGGCTTTACAAGTTCGTGGACATTTAACAATTCTGTTCTAGGTCAAATACTTTCATCTCCTGGCACTGGGGAAATAACACATTATCTCTGAAATTTTATAGTCAAGCGCTTACAGAATTGCTAAAACCTGTTTTTGATTTGTTGTGTGGGTGTTTTTTTTTTTTCTTTTATATAAGATGGCGTTTGTGTTCATTAACTTAAAGGATTCACAGGGCTCTGCTCGGCTGGGCTGTCCGTTACACGTGCTGTTACTGAGGAGCGGGCCAAGGACTGGCCTTTCCTCGGAACAGGCTCCGTGACGTGGCAGCGCACGCTTTAGCCGGGCCCGGCAAGTCGTAATGCTCTCATGGGGCATTAACCTCAAGGAAAGCTACAAAGAAGCGAGCGTTCTCATTGGAACATACTGGTTTAATTCAAAATACGTGGAAGTCTTGCCGTATTTAACTATCCAAAGCAACGTTAGGAACCAGCTGGAAGAGCTGGAAACGAGCCTGAGTGTGTTTCCCGTTTCTGATCGCTGTCAACAAAGAAGTCATCTGGATGTACGATGCGGGCAAGAATCCCATCGGTGTGAAAATGCAAATACACCTAAAACTGTTGAGACCTAGAAGAAATAATTACAGAATTGCGCCTGGACTTTTCTACTTCTGTACTTGGCAGCGTACTCTTAAAGGTAATGTTTCACTGAACTGTTTTGGGTTTTTTTTTCATGGAAAATTATTTTGTTGCTGAAGAAAACTTCCCTAAAATGATCTCTTATTTTTGAGCTTTCACGTTCCAGCAGATGCTTTTGTTACTTCCGACTTAAAAATACTCTTGCTCTGTTTAGGAAGGCCACTAAGTTCCAAGACAGCCTGACAGCGTTGTTTGGACTGGTTTGTTAGAAATGCGTGTTCTAAAGGAGCAAGGCTCTGAGGCTCACAGGATCCGAACAGGAACAGCCCTTTATCATCCCAGACTAAAAACTCCTGTTGCACCCAGCTTTTAAACTACATACCTGTGAGGAAGCCAGGCCTCTCCCACAGAAAATTCCTCTAGGAGCTTATCCCACTCCTGAAGAAGCGCATACATGTCTGGTTGCACTAGTGGGATACTTATGCACTGTTCCCATCCAGTTTCAGCTCTGTGAATGCCCTCTTCGTTGTAATTATACACCACGCCTGAAAATGAAGAGCAACAGATTGTCAAGGAATCTCCAACAGATTGGAGAATCACATTCATATCCTTTTTCTTTTTTTTTAAGTGATAAAACCTACTACTAGTTTTCTACGCTACCGTTCTTCCTTAGACTAGCTATCCCCTAGCTTCCCATCACTGGCCACAGAGTAGAAAATGCAGCCCTTGCTTTTAATCAAAAACCTGGTCACCTTTTTTACAATGTAATTTCAGATGTCTTTTGATAAGGAAAGCAACTTAGGGACGACCAGACTTCTTTTTTAAACCCACAAATTAGACCACTTTTGTATTAAATAAACATCTCAAGTGAGATTTTACAAAGTGGGCCTACTCTAGGAGATCTTGATATGATTTTTAATGTGCTTTTTTTTTAATGTGGGGATTTATTTTTTTAATTTTACTTAGGGATATTTTTAGAATTAGCAAAAAAACCTGAAACTTCTTTTTAAAAGTAGACTCTGTAACTTTTTTATTTCCCTGTGTCAGGAACAGAAGTCACCTCTCAATTCCATTCTATGCAGCTCCTCAGCACGAGAGGAGAGGTCTGTGGCTTTGATTTGAAGCTCTGTGTGCTCAGCTGCTGTGAGGTAAATTCTTGTACTTGAGACTTTTTGATCTTTACGTGATGCTCTTTTGTAGCGAACGGCTAAGCTCCCGGTTCTGGTACCCGCAGCAGGCTGAGGAATTACGTTCTTCAACAGCAAAGCAGCGGATACTTGGATGTCGCAGCGTTTTTAACAGGTACCAGGTGCTGCCGTAGGAGCAGAGGTGGCTCTGAAATAACTGCCGCGTAATTCCCATGATCACAGGCGGAGGGGGCAGGCCAAAACTGGGCGTACAGTCTAAATATGAGGTATGGGAGATGGGCAGTGCTTTGAAAGGCAAATACCAAGTGGTTTTGGCCATGTTAGATTAATGGTTGGACTCAATGATCGTAAAGATCCCCTCCACCCTGGACGATTCTATGAAGTGTTTTTTACCGTGACTGTTGGTTATTCCAACGTGAAGGTCGGATTTCCCGTCGTATCCTCTGAAAAGACAGACAGTGGTGCTGGTGACGGACGCGAGCATCGCTCGTCCCCGTCAGACAGGCCCAGGCCCCGACCCCGTCTCTGTCTCACAGCAGGTGCCACCACGGTGCTACCTGGGCCCCAGGTGTGGAGTGTGGAGGCAAAACCCTACTGAAAACCTGGAAAAGCCGGGTTTTATTTCCAGAGCGGGGTCTGGTGGGTCAGTTCCCGGGCTGTGAGAAGGCCCTTGGCAGGGGGGTTCCCCACAGGCCGCGGGGCACGCAAGGTGGGAGCCGCCTTCCCCCCGGTGCGGCGGCGGGCCCTACCCGAGGAAGGTGCCGGCGGTGGGCCGCAGGAGGAAGGCGCGGGGCTGCCGGTGGCCGTGTCGGAAGGGGCTGGGCAGGCGGAGGGGGGCGGCGGACA
>JAOXJK010000003.1:21774085-21785898 GCA_025774025.1 Xenus cinereus
AACACCCCCAGCTCCCTCAGCCTCTCCTCACAAGACTTGTGCTCCAGACCCCTCACCAGCTCCGTTGCCCTTCTCTGAACCAAACCCAGCTTTTCAGCCTCTTTTGGGGTTTTTTTTTTTTTTTTAAATGAAGCAATAAGACTGACAAAGGGAACTACTGTGATGGACCCGTGACAAGCACTGGTTCACGCTCAGGCACTTTTCTTCTATTCCAGTTCTTCAATTCCGTTCGGCTGTGGGACTTCATCGAGGACCGAGAGAGTCGGACTGTGAGCAGCGCAGAGGATGGAGTCACGGAACTTGGAGAACTTTTCATGCACCTTTCCGGGGCTGACGAGGATTCCACCACTTCTCAATAAAGAGCCCCGAAGGTGGTGTCTTCCCCAGCGAGCGAGCTGGTGGTGATTCAGCCGTGCTTTTACTCTCTACGGCACGCTTAGAGTGACCGTGCCCCGTGGTTTACTTGTGCAGTCCTGGTAAAGTTTTCAGATAGTTTTGGGTTTGGTATTTTTTTTTTTTGGTTTTTTTTGTATGGCAACAAAAAATCCTAAAATATATTTAAAAAGGTTAAACCGATTGCATGGAAAAAAATCCCTTAATCCCAAGAGGGTTTTTCTCCCTCTTTGGCCTAACGTGCGCTGTCTCGTGAGCTGAGTGGTCGTGTAAATACAGCTCCTCTCTTACCATTTAAAGCTTAAGCTGTTCAAAACTTGCTAAATCTATTTTGGGTGCTTTTTTTTTTTTTTTCCCCTTCCCCTCCACTAAATCAACTAAACGTATATCCACAAAAAGCCACTGGGAATAACGGTCAGTGGAGCTTTTTTCTTCCTTGAAAAGGAGATTTAAGAACTGATACGCTATACCTCAAAGTAGAGATCAGAATCAAGTTTGCTGTGTTTGTACGATGAGCGTTGCCGGAGCGGGGCCTGGACCCTGCCCGGCTCTCAAATATTCTGCAAATCTTTAGGGTTTTTTGACTGTGTTCTAAAATTATTTAAAGTGTATATAGTGGCAGGAAGTGTCCCTTAGAGCGTCCTTTGTAAGCAAATACAATCCAGGCAGAGCAATAGAAATGACAGGATTTTGGAAACTGTATAATGAGAGCAAGTAGTTACTGTCAACAGTCATTGCAACAGTAATAGTTGAATATTTTTTTTTCAGTTTAACTAGTTCAGATGTATTTAACAGGAAGGGAAACCTTGATTCGGTTAAATGAAGTAGCCAAAATTAAATGAAGTAACGAAGTAATTTTTCTGATCTTTTTATGTTGGTGATCTTGAATTTTGCAGCTCTACAACATTGTTTCTTTTTGTAACTGAAAATTATTTAAGTGCTGTTTTTCTTAAAAAAAAAAAAAAAAAGACATTTCAGGCAGTTCTATCTCCGTGTGGCTCTGGCACAGCGAGGGGTCCCTTTTTGACACGGTAACAGTTACAGAACAGCCCCGTTTCCAGGCCCCTGCCCTCCCTCCCTCCGACTGGAGGCAACTGAGGAGGCTGCTGAGGAACAGCATGAACCAGCAGTGAGTTACCAGCAGAGTTTTCTCGAGCACATCCAGAACGTGCTCTTAAAACACAAGCAGAGGGTCAAATTAAAGGATGGCTCGAGGATAAGACTGCCTGCCCTTGGAAAGCTGCTCATTTCAGAGCATTTCAGAAAGCTTTTTTTTATGTTGAGGCAACAGAAATTACTTGTATTGTGAGGCAAATCCGTGAAATGCAGTATTTCCACCCGGAACGTTTCTCGGCTTCAGTTCTGGTTCCAACAGAAAAGGGGAACTCCCCAACACGCCAATTCTATTCTCTCTTCTGACCTGGGAAAGGTCACTTTTCCACGATTATTTTCATCCTAAAGTCAATTTTTAACAATACTTCCTGCAAAAGCCTTAGCTCCTCACTCTTCTATAACCACTTACTTGTCAGCTTAATTTTAAAACTGCCATATGAAGGCACCAGTAAAGCTCTAAATCCAGTAAGTCATATTAGTGTAATTCTCCATCGCTAATTACAAGGGTGAAGGAAGAAGTTTCCCTAAGAGAGATGTAAGTACTACAAGAACAATGTTCAAGACCTACTTTCTACCCCAAAATTGTGTCCCTGCTGCAGCTTGTCTCTAGCTGGTCTTGCACACCTTTGTTTTTTCCCCAGGGAGAAATATTTTCAGTAATAAAATACACCCCAAAAAAGCCCACGGAGAGGGTGTTTGCCTCAAGACGGCACAAACCAGGTAACAATAGTCTGAAATTAAAAAGATCAGTTGTTTTTCAAAGCTACTTACAGGCAACACGGAGAGAAGTTTTAATGTAAGAGCAGTAAGATTTAAACTCAGATCCCTTAAACTTTTCACTCAGCAGCTTTCATCTACTTTGACATCAAATGCTGGTCAAAAAAAGCCTATTTATCAAAAATACTTTAATTTTTCAAGAGACACATAACCTGTTTTTGAAATCAGGAGTTAATGGTTTCTTTTTGGCAATGAGAACCACTGTAAAAGCAGCTTACCCTTTCTCCTCCCCCCTTCTTAAACTCTCTCTCTTACTACAGTGAAGGTTAAGATGAGAGATAAAATAGTTAAAATACCAAGAATACTATGAAAAATAATGCAGAACTATATGGAACAGTTTCCTTCAACCCTCAGTTTACTTTTTATAGCAAGCAAATCTTACGGTCGTGTTCAGTTACCACCAAAGGATTAGTATCCTCGTTGTATGATATTCTGAGGACAAACAGTCTAGATATTATATAAGAAAATAAATTCTTCGATTAAACCACCTCTTTTTTTGTCAGCTGCGGAGTTCAGCCAAGAACGAACCGCTCGCTTCCACCCAAGTAGACAACAGGTTCACAGAAGAACAGGCGCAGAGCAAAACCGGTTGGCGGTGAAAGCGCTTGGTTGCACCTCAGTGTGGGTTCTTAATACACAGATGCTGCTGAAAAATTATTACAGTAGAATAATATTCCCTATTGTTAAGAATATGATTGGAAACCTAGAGGTCATCGTATCAAGTGTGTTTTTACTATATTATCTATCCCAGTAACTTTTAAAAATGATTCGGAATGTCATTTTCTGAGGGTTTTTTCAACTCTAGACGTGTATGTCAGAACTATGGATTACTACATTAAATGATGACATTGAATCTTAAACCTAAAATTTAATTTATTTTATTAAAATAAGATAATCAGAGGAACCTTGGCTTACAATAAATGCATTTTCTCAGGAGCAATAAAAACAAAATTAAAACCCAAATCAGCAAGAAAAACTGTATATGCTCAGTTTCCTCTTGATAGTGCATCTCTCGGACGACAGCTTCAGATGGGACGAAGACTACGCTCGTTTTGCGGAAGTATACGCATCGTGTTAATTAGCCTCTTCTCAGCCACAAAAGCCCGTCTTTCCCCACTTACCCCCTCCTCGGGCTGCGAGAAACAAGTCAATAGTACCAAAAAAAAAAAAAAAAAAAGCTGCTGGAGTTACTGCAGGTGACCGTAGCGAGCCTGGCCAGCTTCCTTCTCTGAGCAGAACAGTTCCCAATAGATTCCATTCTTTTGCAAGAGTTTTTCTTCTATGTGCAAAACTATTGCAAAACTATTTTGTGTTGAATTAGCATTTTAACTTATTTCATTGGCTTGATGAAAGCTCTTAGGCAGGAGCTGATTTCCAGAAAGTTGTTTGCTTTTTGTTTTTGTTTTTTTTTTCCTCTTCCCTCAGTCTTGTTTGCAGATACCCATTTTGGGCAAAACTGCCCCAAAATGAAGTGGCGAATGGCACGGGGCAATCAAAGAGCACCGTAACGCGTCAGCTTTCCTCACCGCCGAGGCAAGCCCTCCTCGCTGTAAAATACACCCATTTATCAACAGATTCAAACCAATCCAGAAACACTGCCAAAGAAACATCCATCGCTTCCGTGTATCGGGGGAAAAATAAGGCTCAAGTGCATCTATTAAAAAAATAGTAATAGATCTCTTGATTTATAGTCTGTTAACTATCCCAGTAAAAGAAACTGTAGAAAAAGGCAATGTGGAGCTGTGTCCCTGCAGGGTAAGAACTGCAGAAATCCTTAGCAGCTTGTTCTTCCAACTGGGACGCAGGTAAATCCTGCCGGCGCTGATCCTGTACACCGAGGCCTTAAAAGCACAACTTGTGTCCCTTCCGTCCCTTCCCCGTCACCGGAGAGGAGGAGGGGAGGGGGGCAGGATCCTAGAACACGGGCAGTCTCGTGGACGTTAACGTGCATGAGTTTATGTCCTCCGTGTGGGCGGCGCGATGCAGAGAGGGCTCCGAAGCGCTCCGGTTGATCTTGGGCAGAGAATGTTGCAACAATTCAATGGACGAGAGTATCTGAGGGAAACACAGCCAAAACGAAAAGAAGGGTCGTTAGAAAGAGCTGCTCGTCTTTCTAAGTCTTCAACCGTCACTTCTTATGGCTTTAGGCACATCCTTAAGAGCAAGAACGTACTCTGGGGAGACACTGAAACCCTCGCTCTGGGAATACGCCAGTTTCCTTGCTCTGGGGAGTCTGAGTTTCAGAGGATTCATTAGTTCACAGACATTATTATCAATTAACAAGCACCTGCCCAACTCTCCAGGGGAGGAACAGGGAAAGAATTGCATCTTCTGCCTGACGCTCTGTTAAAAACCAACACTTAAAACTTTTTAAACAACAGAAGTTCTACTTGATTGTAACAGCAAGAAGTTACTTTTCCAAAACCTCCTGATAGTTAATTCCAGCTATTTAACAAGAAAGTACCTTCATCATCCTCGCAGTGACAGGAAAAGGTAAAGTATCCTTTGTAAAAATGCCAAAAATCGCTACATGAATTTAAATCCCCCAGGGGATTTTGTTTGCTTGTTCGTGGCTGTGGGGAAGGAAAGGAGGAACAGTCTCTCATTTCCCTCAAACCTACACCACAATGTAAATACAAAGACAGATTGGATTTTTACTGGGTTAGGGTCTGGAAGGTTGTGGGTTTTTTTCTTATCTCTAAAATGGGTCAGATGTTGAAAAGCAAACTGCTGCAGTGTTAGTCTAATGCTACTTCAGTGCATAATATTTTTTAATTACCTTCACAGGAATTATGTACAATCAGAATTAGGAGCTGCCTAAGGGAGATGGGTTATGACAGATGCAGATATGAATAAAGACAAAAAATGGGCTGCGCCTTCATTCCTACCTCTCTCTACCTTCAGTTTCCCAGCCAAAGCCCGTATCCCTGGAGAACATTTTGTGCGCCAGTGGCTGTGTATAAAACGCTCTGAAGCTGTTACATGCAGAAAACACACTTACTTGTGGAAACAGAGGTCGTTCTTCCCTAACTTTCTTCAAACAATCCGCTACAAGCCTCTTCATCGCTTTGGGGCAGTTCTTGTACAGTTTGCTGAGGTCTGGCGACGCATACCCTCGGCCAACCATGAAAATGATCTGAAAGAGAAGCAGGAAACCAAAAGGTGTAGAAGTTGTTTAAGTGGTCGATGGCTTCAGTGTCCCAAAGTGGTTAAACCTGAGGACCAGGGGCACACACACCCCCAGGTACTTGTATATTTGTCCCAGTCGGTTACCTGAAATATCACTTATGCAGCAAAAAAGGAAACGGGGTTTGGTTTGGTTTGAGACAACAAAAGACATCATTAGTGTTGGAAAATACATTTTCTGGTTTAGTCCAAGTTAATCTGGTCATTGTTTCAGATTGTCACCAGGCTTCGGGAACCTTATTAGTTGACTACTTCGTATTGGTAGGACTGTTAACTGGTAAAACGGCGCTAGGTTCGGTTGGTTGAGGGGATTTTGTTCGTTTGAGGGTTTTCCTGGGGAGGGGAAGGAGGGGGATACAGAGTAACTCTGCTACTGTTTCTTTTTCAACTAATGTCTCAAAAAAAAAAAAAAACCCAACACAAAAACATCAATATAATGTTGCTAAAGTAAGGTCTCAGTGTTGTTCTCCAGGAAATACTCTAATCCCTGCCCAGAAAATCTACTTGGGGGGCAAGTGTCACATGTTTTGGGACAGTAACGATTATTAAAGCTTGCATATAATTTCAATATTATCAATTAAACCACATTCCAATATCCCAATTTGCAGACAACCTTAAAAATAAGAAAAACTTCCTTAACAGAATTGGCCTCTTCTATTTGGAACACAGACTGTTTAACATAATAGGGGCTTAAATCTCATAGCTAGTCCCCATACACTGCTCATTATTACATCTTAATGTAAAAAAAACAACCCAACAAAACACACAAACCACCACCAAGGATCAGCAAAACAGATCAAAGAGATCTAACGGTCCTAAGTTCATGCCGCATGGAAGGAGTCAGCTCTGCACTTGTTAAGCCAGAAGAAGATTCGCGTCAAGAGAACAGTTGAGGTTTCTGGCCTTAATCTGCTTTCTAATTCCTGGTTAACTGACTAGGGGAGGTCACACCTGAGCAACAACTAAATAACACAACACGCAATACTAAAAGGTTTGACGATAGCCACTATTTTTTTTTCCACTTCATAAAAAGCACAGAATCCAAACTTCACGATGTAAGAACAGCACATTCCACATCAAAAGGGAAATTTCACGTAACCACAAAGATATATATCAGGATTTTACTGATGTAGCAAAAGCTTGGACCCATGAATAGATTAACAGGGCACTTAAAATGTTTATAAAAAAAGGATATTATTTTTTCCCTGAGTAACTGTCACTGTGGATATTTAAGTAAACATTCAATTACACAGATTTACTGCTGAGACAAATCATGTTGTAAACAACATTTCAAGTCTTCGTTTGCCTTTGTGTGACGATTGCCTTTATATTACGTTTCTTGAGGACAACAAAATGTCCTGTGCCCAGAAACAAAAGGCAGTGTTCTAAGGAATGGTCTGTACCTGATCGCGGTTGTTTATGTGGGAATATGGCAACTCTCCCGTCATTAGTTCATATAATACTATTCCATAGGAGTAGACGTCTGACTGAAAGCTAAAGGGGTTACTGTCCTGCATCCGTATCACTTCTGGTGCCTGGAGGAGGAAGAAAAAAAGAAACAAATTATGAGCAATATTAACAGAACTTCGAAACAGAAAGGATAAGAAAAGGGGAAAATGTTTGGAAAGCAGAGAGCGGGAGCTCAACCAAAAATGAGCGAGCAAAGGACACCTCAAAACCTTTGATGGAAAAGCTCTGGCAGTGCTACTCTACATCTTATTACAAAAATTAATTTAATTGCGAGTGAACAAAAAACCAACACTTTAACTCAACACCCATTTTACCAACAGAAAAATTATTATTATTTCCATTTGCAATATATATTGACTTTTGTTACATTTTACGTACAACTGGGTCTGAGTCTCTCACCATCCATTCTCAAACAGGTATCAATTTTAAAGGGGGGAAATATAAAATTCTAATAGAGACTTAATCTCTTGTAAAATAAGATGCCAAAACAGTTAAATGAAACGTGAAACCCAAATACAAAATAGCATATATTAAAGATCGAGGAAGAAATGCAAGAGCATCCTTGAATCTTTACAAAACAAAGCAAAATTATGAAGTTAAACAACTTAAACAATGTCGGATGATTTAATAAAACAAGACGTAAACCATCAAAACATCTTTCCTGTTGACTAAGATGTTTTTCCCCTTAAAGAAGTCACTCAGAACGACTGAGCAAAGTACTCGTTCAAGTGCCACAACAAAGACTCAGGAAGAGATTCTATCAGCTTTCAAGGAAACAGAACCAGCCTCCCCTTCTACCTGACAACAACTCAGCAAAGATGTCTATAAATGATTAAAATAAAAAAACTGCAAAGAGCAAAAATGCAGGGTTTTTTTTTTTTCTAAGATCTGTTTCACGTATTTAAGCATACTATTAGGTAAGTTAATTTTAAAACCTTTTATGGAAAGCTGTAAAAAGCTTTGGCTTTTAAATTATTTTTTTTTCCAAGAAAAAACTGTTTCTGGGTTTGTAACATTGTCTCAGGTGATTTGTGTATTTTATATGTCACAAAGAAATGTTGCCCAAGCATCCCCACATTGGCAATGAACCTTTCCTGACTTTTCTCAAAATACTGAAGTAACAATGAAGGCTTCAAGCCTACTAATAAAGACTGATTTTTTTAAAAGGAAAACCTGTTTCAAGTAACACCTGCAGTTCATTCAGTGCTAAATATCAAAAGATTTAAAATGTACTAATATGTAGCACTGGGCAAGTAATTTTTATTTGGTTACACTTCCCTGAAATAACCTGCCACAAAGGTTGCTGCGTGCCCTACCCTGGGAGCTAGAAAACATCGGTGATGAGTCTACATGTGGAATTGAAGTAAACTGTGGAATATTAACAAAAATGGGTCGGGTGAAACTTCAGCAAAATATTTTATTTGAGTGCTGAATAAGACATTCTTGCATAATTTTAATGATGTTTTTTAACGTGGTAAAAGGTTGTTCCACTTCTAGTTAATCTACTGAAGTCGCACATTTAAAAAGTTACTAAATAGGTTTTCTCCGGGTGATTTTTGGAAGGAAAATTGTGGAACTGCCTTTTAAGTTCTGCCAGAAGTTCAACATAAAGGCAATTGTTGGGATCGTCTTTTCAGACAAGGGCTTTCTGTAACATTTCCAAAAGTAGCTCTGTGAATTTTCCAGGAGAACCTGAGAACTTCAGGACCTGAACTAAGGTTGACCTGCGACGGTTCCGAGGTGCCTCCAAATCTACGGACAATGCCTGGCGCAGGGTGAGGAGCAGCAGAGCCCAACGGCGGGAGCTCGGTGCTTACCAAACCTCTCACCGCAGCACCGGAGATGAACCCCAACACCTCAGGAAGCCCTCCCTGTCCCTTCCCCGATCGCCTGCCAAGGCTGCTGAAGCGTGTGTGAGAAGGGACGTCGCCAAGCACCGAGCAGGGGAGGAAGAGGCGGCGATGAAGAGCTGCACAAAGCCACCATTAAGCAGATTAAAGGCCATTTGGGGAAAGGTATGATTACGGCAGGAGAAAGGCTCTCCTCTTCCCTTGGAACGGCTCCTGGCAATTCCACTGACAGCTCTCTCTCTGCACTAAATATTTAAAATAACTCCAAAAATAAAAAAGGAGAATCCGTAGGCGACTGGTGTCTACTTTGGACAACCCAGCACTCCAGCACTTCGTTCTTCACTTTTACCTTGTCCTACAGCTGGAATAAAAGCCTACACAGCATATGTTGGTTCATTTAGGTTTACAGCTGTAAGACAGCGTTGAACAGAATGAAACCTGGCTAATTAAAAGCAGTGAAATGTTTCTCTCACCATCCACAAGATCGAGCCAGTGGGCTGCTCCACCTGCTGAGATCCACTCCACCTGGACTTCACAGTCGCCAGACCAAAGTCTCCTATTTTCACGGTGAGGCCTTCATGAAGAAATATATCTAGACATTTGTTAAAGAAACTCTGTAGAAAACTTGAGTAAACAATTCTGCATTTTCTGAGGTGACTACAAAGCGTCTGGTTGGTTATACCCAAGAATATTGCTAGTTAAACCTGCTACGAGTCGTATCTGAAACAGAGGAAAAGTAATTTTATGGCATCCAGACTTACAGAGTTAACATTTAAGACTAAACAAGACCAGTTGTTTCTGTGTTATTTGGGTATTTATCTTTACGGTGAGTAAGGGTATCAACTGTGTCAATTGACATCAATGACTGCAGGTAATTAAATAATTGGCGTCAAGACACACATAGGGAAATGACATAGAGGTCCTCACATCTCAAGAAAGAAAACTAAGAAAAACAATTCCAAGTAGAAAGAAAAATCAACATATTTACATAAAGCTCTCTGGCAGATCTTCTGAGATTTAACAGTGATTTAACTATTTTAACTGGAAATATGCACGTTTGTAATATTTGTAATCTATCTACTTCATAGGTTTGTCTGTCAAGGCTAAAAACTAGCGCTTCCTTTGCTGGGGTTATTTTAAGAAGATACCATTTTACAATTGCATTTAAGAATGACTTAAGTTCAAAAAGGTGATTCAGAAATATAAACATGACAGGCTCCTACCCCTTATTTCCATGTCAGGAGAAGAGATAATTTATTTCACAAAAATTATTATCATTGTCAGGAATCACAAATTCCTGACCCCCTATATACTAAAATGATGACTTTTCTTGCTTAACTGAAAATGGGAGTCCCCTGATGTTATGGAGCTACTGAATTTGGCATATTTTTTTATGATGACATTTGCAAAACATTCTGTTCACATTTTATGACAGGAAGTCACAATTTATGCTGCTAGCGCAATGGGTGCTCTCCTTGGCAATTTGGAAAACAGGCATTTTCAAAGGCCAAAGACATCAGTTCACAACATTTTTAACTCCATATGCGTAACTAAATTTATATTTTTACAGGAAACAGAGTGGTAAAAGGTTGCCTTGAGTTTGAAGTATGATTTTTCGCTTCGTTTCTGCCAGTCATGTGAAGGTGGTTTAGATTTATTAAAAATATACAGGAAACATTAACAAACCCCCATGTGCACACACACATCAGCATCCACACGCATCTCCCATCAAGTAAAGAGCGCGGCTCCTCTCCGATGCAGCATTTGGGTAACAGAGAATTGCATAAACACCATTTATGTAAAATAAGACGCTTTCGGAGCACAACTGTTGCACATCATTTTTCATCTTTATCACGCCAGTTTGGTAAGGAAGCAGATGAGCTCTATCAAGGTTCTTTCTAAAAAGCAACTTCTTACTCATCGATAGGGGTTGCTCATTGGTAGTTATACGTATTTGAAACAGCTATTTCAACCACCCCAAAAGCTCCATATTGACAACAAATCACTCTCTCATAAAGGAAATACAATCCCTTTAGGAAAGGATACTATTGGATTTCATGTCTCTGTGGATGATATTCTTTGCATGTAAATAGCTGTGGAAAAAAAAAACAAATGAGAAGTGCTATTATGAAGGCTGTTCACACAAACTTCACCTTTCCATTTACTGTGTTAGTTTATTATATACTTGATCATTTCACAGACCTCTTGATTTAGTCAGTTTACAGGACGTGTCTCCGTTGGGAAAAGAAAAGCATAACAAACTCCAGGTGAGACTATTGCCTTACGCATCACAGAAAGTGGGAGCACGGCAGTAAATAAATCTCCAGCATTGTTAAAATCATAAATCTCTGGCATCATTATTATCTGACTGTATAATGCCCTGGAAAACTCTGTGCTGTCCTCATATGCATGACATTTATATGTTACACTAAGGTTTACTTCTTACTAACTGCTTTACTTTGCGGTCACAATGTATGTTCCCAGTTTTCTGGGTGTCTGGCTGGAAACCCGGGTCCTGATCTACAAAATGAATGAGCCCCGACAGCGTCAGGCGACATCAGCATCTTCTGCACTATGAACGTTATAACATGTTTTGAGAGAGAAGTGTGATGGGACTGTGTCAAACTCAGACATCTGGAGAAGCTTCCAAAATAGATCTGCATATGAGTCCTGTAGCTGTGGAACAGGAAGAGCCATTTCCTCGTGTCACGGAAGTATCAGGAGTATAAATTAGTGTTTGCCAACATTATAGTATGTAACACAGAGAAGGAAAAAAAATTATTCTATGTTTAGAATAGGTGAGGCCCATCAGGAGTACTGTGTCCAGTTCTGGGCTCCCCAGTTCAAGAAGGAGAGGGAACTGCTGGAGAGGGGACAGCAGAGGGCTACAAAGACGATGAGGGGCCTGGAGCATCTCTCTTCGAGGAGAGGCTGAGGGACTTGGGTGTTTTTAGTCTGGAGAAGAGAAGGCTGAGGGGGGATCTGATCAACACCTATAAATACTTAAAGGGTGGGTGTCAGGAG
>JAOXJK010000003.1:21785998-21798291 GCA_025774025.1 Xenus cinereus
CTGGTGGGAGGTGTCCCTGCCCAGGGCAGGGGGGTGGAACTCGATGATCTTTAAGGTCCCTTCCAACTCTAACCATTCTACAGTTCCATGACCCCTTACTATTTTAGAGCAGTAACTCCACATTAGGGTTCGGGGAAGAGAAGGGAAAGACCGTTCCAAGACAGAAAATAGCCAGCGTTGTTTCTGGTACTCACTCCATGCCCTGTGCCGTCTGCCGAGCAATATCAATGAGCTGGAACATCTGGAACTTGGTCTCTTGAACATGCAGGTGTTTGTACAGGCTGCTCCCTTCACACCACTGCGTAACGATGGCCAGATTATCTTTAGTCATGTAGCCCATAAACAGCAAAATATTAACATGCCGAGTCTTCCTAATAGAAAGCAGCAGAAAGAGAAATTAGTATCTTTATGAAAAACTTTTCCCATTTCTTTTTAAAATGCATTCCTGGCTGAAGGAACGTATTTAAGCTTTTCAGTCCAAAAATGCAAGTTTCCTGCAAAATTTTTGCTAAATGGATGCATACGCAAAGTTTGGTTTTAAAAATAATAAAAATATGCCACAGTTGCCAATTTATAATTTTTAAATTAAAAAAATATTTTCTTTTTTTTTAGTCAAAATACTTCCTTTTGGTTCCAAGAAAGCTCTTTAAAATTAACCTTTAAGTAAAGATGCCATGAAAATTCAAGGGGTTTGTAATTAGTAACCAATATTCACACTCTCGAGTGGTATTAGAAGTTATTGGAATAACATAAATCACCCTGAAATGTTTGGAAAAGTGAGAACTTTAGATCAAAGACTGAATCCCAATAGGAATCTAAAGGGTCGTCACAAACTGTGAAGGAATTAACAGGTGAGAAGATAGTTCTCACGTACTCTGAGTTTTCCAGTTTCAGGATTAACATTACAGATAGTTAACTGGACACTACAAAACCAGTATTTGAAAGCAGAAAAGAGTCATGCAGATTAGAGCACTTAAAAAGAAAAAAAAAAATGGAATCACTCTGCAATTTTAAAAGGTACTGTTCAAGCTTTCTGTCCAGTGATGAGAATTATGGCATAGAATATTGGGCTTAAAGGAGGGGTTGTAGTCAAACACAGTGCCTTGGAATAACAGAATTTAGCAACAAAACTACCAACTCACCTTAATACAGCCACTTCATTTCTAAATGCCTGGAACTGTTCTGGGGTTGGATCTACAACTTTTAGTATCTTCACTGCTACATCCCCTGAAAATACATTTACCAGAAAAGTTACTAAAAACACAGATTTTTTTTTTTTTTCCAAAATAACATAAATACACAGTATACTTAAAATTCCTAATTTGTGCACAGCACACCTCTACTAATTTGTACACAGGTCAAGATTTTCCTGCAGACATAAAGCTCTGTAGTATCAAGCAATTCATTTACCTGAATTTCAGTCTAATGAAAAGTCACTAATTATTCACATACTTCCCTTCTATTTTTTAACAGCTATGGCTGGCTAGAACTACACAGATGCTTTTTGCAAGTTATGAAGCTATGAAAATCTCCAATAGTTGTTGAAAATGAAGGTATTCTAGTGTAGCTGCATTCTCAGCATGTTATTTCAAGCACAGTCATGTCAGAGTCTCTCAACTTCCAAACAGTATCCAAAGTTTCATCACTTTCCCTTTTCTATCCAGCTTTAGCACACACATGTATACACCTTTGGATTTTTATATAATTCAGTTTATATAGTAAAGGTTTTTTTATATATAGAAATTTTATATATGTGTATATACACACATCCTTTTTTAATAGAAACTTTATTCAAAATACAAACTTCCTAGATTTAGATACCGCTAAAGTTCAAGAATGGGAGGGATAAATCTTCTGTCCAGGAAGAGCAGATTCTGTTCTTTAAGCTGATACATTATAAAATTTCACTTAAAAGCTTTATTTTAACAGCTTTCAGTGTCAGTGCTTGCTTTAAATTTCAGTAACTGTTAAAGGGTAATACAGAGAGGAATTCACGATGATCCAGTGCTATCTCTTCATAGACTGTTTCCAGAGAATGAAATTGGAAAACCCTTTACAGTGCACAGCCAGGAAACAGTAGAATTAAACTGATTCACAAAAGGTACCATAGTGGAACGAAGCCGACTGCTCTAACCAAAGTAAAAGCACTAACAGCGAGACCCACCAACTCCTCCGTGAAAGAAGCATTACATTCATTTTAACTATGGAGGGACAGCATTTCAGAATTCAAGAGAGGGGTAAATTTGCCTTGACACTGTCACAGGAAAGTAAAAGCAGCTTAGGAAAACTGAAACTTTAATCTTAGCCCACGTGCAGTAAAAAGATCTGAGAGGTGCTATACTCCAACACAGGCTTATCCCATAGTTTAAAGGCTGCTGCTGCTTAGCACTACAGAATCATTCCCTACGTTAAAAAAAATCCCTAATGACAGATTATTTGCCATTATTGACATACGACCTGGTACTTGAAAGTTTCAGAGTGCCCTGAGTGAACTGCAGCATCTTCCACTGTAGGTACCAGCTGCCTAATTTGCAGTATAATTTGAAGTCACAAAGATACACAAATATTGAATACATCTGTATCTTCTTCCTTTACCTTCAGCAAATGCAATATACTTCCTATTTCATCTTCTAGCACCTTCATAAAGAGAACCACCTCACGTTTGCAGTGTACATAACGTTCTCTAACTTACAGATCTCTCTGCTTACACACCAGACCAGAACGTAACTGGTAGAAGGACTACGTTTCCATATGACTACCAAAATCACAGGCTTTGGAGCAGCCAATTCCTACTGCAACTCCTGTTGTACAATGCCAGACCAACAGATGATCTACCAATACTTGAATTATATTGCTATTGGCTATTCCAAGACAAGACAAGGATGCAGCATCCACCGATTATTTTTTTTCAATATATTTTCCATTACGATCCTTGCTCCACAGACAAAAAGATGTTTTTAACCTTACACTGTTCTTACTGAATCAGCTGCCATGCTTTTTTTTTTTTTTAAGGCTGGATGGCATTTCCCAAGCAGTTTTCTCTACATAAACAAATACACAGCAGCACTTGTTTTGTTCAGCAGCAAACTGAAGACAAATCAGCTTCCGCCACCCCCCAACCACCAAAACCCTAGAACTAATTACCAGGGTCAAAGGGGAAATGTGAGTGTTTATGATAGGTAGGTCTTCCAACCAATTTAAACTGCCTTGGTTTTCTCTTTCCGCCTTTTAAATTTAGAAGCATGCTACAGGACACTACGGGATCCAAATGGGGTCTGTAACAGAAGTGGTGCAAATATGAAAATTAGTGCTTAACCATCGGAACAATCTGGAAAAATATGGAAGTGCAAGATACCTGTTCAATGAGACAGTCAGAGCAGGACTGGCCTTGGCACTTCAGTTTTATTTGGGAAGACTCAATCAGGGAAGCTTTTTGGAAAACTAATCCAGAGTCTTCCACAGGTGCTCTCCAGAAGTTCATGGCAAACAGCCCTTCATGGTTGGGCACGTCAGGAAACCAAACACCTCAAACAATCTAGAATTTCTACTTGCAACAGTCTGCCCACTTCAATTAATTTTATTTAGCTTCACTGAGACATTATTATTGCTGCATTTGTACTGTTAGAATAGGTTACTACAAAGAAATCTGCAGTTTCACCAATCTGTGTACCTTAAACTCCCAGTTTCGTCAATTCTAAACAGAGAAGACTTGAAAGAAATATAAACCTTTTAAAGCCTTTAAGACCACACCACAAATGATGTGACGGTTACAAAAACATGAAATTCAAGTGTATTACCAAGAAATTATTAGCTCATTTACTTAAATCTTACTTAACTTACTTTTCCTCTTGATTTCCGTGTTCCATTTCACTTATATAATGAAAGTAAGTTTAACTGTTCAGGACTATTACCATAAGAGGCCTTTCATTAATGTTGACGATATTTAGGCTTTAAAAGATAGAATGATAGAATGGTTTGGGTTGGAAGGGACCTTAAAGATCATCAAGTTCCAACTCCTCTGCGCTGGGCAGGGACACCTCCCCCACCAGACCATGTTGCTCAAAGCCCCGTCCAGCCTGGCCTTGAACACGTCCAGGGATGGGGCAGCCACATATTTATTCTTTAAAAATAGAAGGTGGAAAATAAGTTTCCAGATTTTTTCTTGTCAGCTTATTTTATGACAATAACACTATTTAAATTAGGGCCTCGGGGGAAGTTGTGTGTGTTTCTTTTTAAATCACAAGCCCTGAATTTGGAAACTAATTCTATAGTACTGCAGAGTGACTCTTTTCAAAGTATTCCAGCTAACTTCATATTATAAACTCTCACATCTACCATTTTTTCCTTAGAAAAACTCCACAGTAAAAGCAATTTATGCTTATTTCCTTTCCCTGCCACTTTGAATATAAGTATGCTAATTAAACCACAGAGGGATTTAAAAAAAAAAAAAAAAGGTAAATATAATTTAACATCAGGCTGTAAAATTTCCCAGCTAATTCTGCTAATGAAAAGCGAAATCTTTTCAGAAAATAAGCTGTTCTAGAACATGGCAACAAATAAAACAAAGTTGGCTCCAACATAATGAACAAGTAGATGGCAGTTGTGAGATTCAGATTTTGATGTCTGTTCTTTGCCTTAATTCCCCCACTGCTAATATTAGGAAATTAATATTTCTCATCTAGTACCCTGGGTGGAAGATAAGCACACAGCACCATTAAAATGATTTATTTTACCTTTTTCTGGATTGCTGTCCTACAGTATCAACATTTTGAGAAGACAGTAACACTTGTCAAGAACTTACCATGCCATTTGCCTTTGTAAACTGTTCCAAAAGAACCCGACCCTATTCTGGTAGAAAGCATGACTTCGCTTGCTTCTATTTCCCAGTAATAACTGGAATCTCTCTGCCCACGAGGCCTCTGGAACACAAATTGATGTGGCTTTACTATAAGTATTCAATCAAATATATTACAGATACACAACTAGAATGAAATAACTTCCTACAAGTTTAAGATGCACTGAAACCTTGAGGATTTTGTTCTATAGTTTGGACTTCTGTTTTTCTCCTCAATTTGTGTGGGGTGGTGGGTTTTTTACCAAAAATAAAAAAGGACAAAACATTTTCTTAGATGGCTTTAACTGCTTAAGAAGCTATCATTAAGTTCTGCACCATAAACTTAAACCCTGATCTTAGATTTTAAGAGGAACAAGTATTTTATGATCAACTATTTAAAAACATCTGAAATACTTAAGGAATTTATTGACTTCTTCAGAATTACAATACTAAAATTCAGGAACTCAGTTACATATGTAAAAGGAATAAAACAAAAAGATGAGAGCAAAATTCTCAAATGTCTGAGTGATTAACAACTGTGTCTCACTAAGCAACTGTACTTTCATTTTTAAAATCTTATAAGCCTTCAAAAAATTTGAGATATTATTCATTATTATCTAACTTTTCTTTCTCTGCCGCTTGTAGTGAAAAATAATTTCACAATACTGTCTGAAATTAATTTTCAATCCAAAACACTTTGGTTTGGGTATTGATAACACAAGGCCATAGTGCTATCTTTCCCAAGTTAGTCAAAATTATATTGCTATTAAATACACACACGGTGCAGAGCAATGTAAGATTACCATCAACTTGTACTGCCTTTTACGTACAGAAATTTATCCCAACGTACAACTACTATTTTAGTATACTTTAAAAAAAAATAAAAATCAAATATTATCATACTTACAATTTTGTTTTTTTCTTGTGTGTTGGATCCAGGGGCTCTCTCTCTTTGGGCTGGGACTGGGGTTTTGGGCTGAGACCAGCCAGTGGGGCTCATATTGTTAGGACTTCCAGACAGAGCAGAGGGTGAAGCTAAAATATAAAAATAAATACACAAAAAAATAAATTACAAACCAGAAAATAAACACAAAATAATATTATATATTATTTCATTTTTGGAAACCATACCTGATTCACTATGGCTTCGAATTGCATCCTGAAACAGAGGAGATAGATAACAAAGTTAATAAATATATAACATACAAAGGAACAAGCAGGAAAAGCACTGAAATTGTTCTGACAGTTTTGGTCAAGTGTGATAGAGTATTGACCAACACCCTCCAAAAGGTGACAACTTCGTTATTTTCTAGTTACAAGAATCCTAGGTGCTAAAAAACATGCAATTTGTGAATTCTGACAAAACATATTCACAGCATATTAAAAGGTATTACTACCAAAAAAAAAAAAAGCTAAAAAAGAAAAGAAAAAAGAGCCACAGAACAAGAAGAAACACCAGAAATACTGTCTGCATTCCCACCACTGGATTTTTGTACATGCTTGTGTTTCAGATCTGAACATAGCTCCTGTGATAGTCCTGTACCTCTAGGGGACAAGCTCTCAAAAAGGTTTTGGGTTACAAGTAGCAAAACTTTTAAAAGCCCTTAAAATAATCCAAGTCAATATACATATTGAAATATCTCTACCGTAGTATTTCAACTCAAATAAGGCCATATCTTGTGCCCTAATACAAAACCATCTAATTTTCAAAACATTTTTCCACAGATTAAAAGTTGGATGCTATTTGAAAAGCAAGTTCTTACACAGTTCACTAGTTGGTACAGTGCAACAACTCTCACCTCATGCCACAGGCACTTGACAACACAATTCTACAGCCATGCACAAGAGAAACTAAGCTCTGACAAACATAACTTTACAACTTTTCTCACCTGCTACGTATTATCCCAAAGTACATACAGGAAAGGTAAAATATCCAGGTACTGTATAAGTACAAAGCAAGAACATGCACTACAGAGATGTTAAATACCGTCAAAAGTTAATAGAAGTCAATTCAAACTTTCTAACTAATTAGTAGAATAATAAATGTAAGATTTCACAGGAGGACAGAACAAGCCTACATTCCACCATACAGTTTTCAAATTAACTCAGATTAACCTTAGTAAAGACTCATTTATGAAATACATTATTTTAGCTAGGTAGTTGCATTCTCCCAGGCTTGACTCTACGTACAGTATTCTCGCAGAGCACATCTCTGCTCTGCGCCCGAGCGGGTTGAAATCTGCATAAACTACCAACGAAGAACTCTTGCAAGTTACTACTTTTGTCCATTCTGCGGACAATAAAAATCTTTAAGAACCTGAACGACTAACAAGTTTTGTCCATCAGCCTCAGAACGTAACTGCTTCCAAGTAAACTGGCAAAGGATAACTAAATGATTTAAAATTGTTCTCACACTTATGTATACATAATTCTTATTTAATAAAAAAGGATTTTTGAATTTCCATCCTGATGTATTTTCTTTTTTGCATATTAATCCCACAGCAAATGAACCAAAACCAGTGCTCTTTAGAGTTGTTCTTACAGCACAAATAATACCACACAGTGCTGTTTAGTCTGTCAGCTTTGCTTTGATGTGAAATAAAAATAGTACATCATGTTCATAATCTAAGGGGTTTGTACCGTTATATTAAACAAAAGTTTCCAGAGGAAAAAAGCCTCACAGTAGATGTGTTTGAGAAGGTTTTACTTTAAAAACTGTGTGATCAAATGCATTTCTAATCCAAGCCTATTTAAATTCACACCAAATTTCATAGTAGTATGGATACATCCAGCTAAACTAAAAATGAAGCTCTTCTATCATTTTTCCTCTTCTAATTAGCATCCTCAATATTTAAGTATCAACATGCTATGAGGATTTCCATCAAATCAACTCCAGATTAAACACATCATGGGGACACTACCATGGCTTACAAGTTATAGCAATCCTGTTAATCACAAGAAAACAAAAAGGCACCAAGAAAATACCTACTCTTCCCCTCAAACAAAATCGTCTGCACCAGGAACTGGGAGAAGCATTCAGGCTGTTATTCTAGACCAACCCGGTAAGAGATAAAAGAAAAGAACAGAGGAAGTATAAAAAAAAAAAATTAAAGAATTAAGTGTTAGGATAAATGAAAGAAAAGGTAACCTAATTTGTTTGATATATAATAATTAAGTGCAGTAAGACTTTTAAGTAAGTATTCCTGTTCAAACCCCAAAGTTGACTAGCATCCATTCTTTGGTAAACCACTTTATTAAGGTGGTCTTTCTCACGTCATACTAGAATGTCTCTACTACCTTTTTTTGTGTTGTGGGTGTTTTTTTAAACTTTTTTTTAAAAGCCTTTCGGTAAAGAAGCCATTGCCTTTAAGACATGACAGCTATTTTTATTCAGACCCTATGATATTACAAAGAGCCAAAACAGAAAGCATTTCTGTCTTTACTGCTATGCATAAAGGATTAAAAAAGCAATGTATCCTTAAAGGCTCATCACATTATAAAGTCGAGAATTCCTATTCTCTTTCTTGAGTTTTTAAACTATTCCAGAGCAGAAAAACAAGAAACTGTTCTCTCTGAAGACCTATAATTCAGCACTTTTCTTTCTGCAAGTGTTTCCTGCACGCCACTCCCTTACTTTATTAAGGTTATCACAAAACAAAACACAAAAAACCACCACTTTAGGCCTGACTTCAAACAGCTGTCTCTCACTACTGCCAGTCTAAGGTAGAAAAAAAAAAAAAAAAAAGGTGCTTGAAAGCAAGTTAAGAGCGGAAATATTCTCAGATACAGATGGCTTTAGCATATGAGCCCAGAATCGCTGCCAATTCCGTGCAGGTGTAACACAAACCATGTTGCCAGTAAGCTTGGACTTGAGTATTCCAGCTCTGAGAACTACCTCTAGGCTTACAGTACCTGTACTCTGATTTAAAATAAACACCAGCCCCCTCCACAAAACCAGATTTTTAAGAACATTTTCAGACACGCCTGATAAGTTTTTCTTCAGCAAAACTGAGTTTATTTTCTTTTCAGATTGAGAAACTTGATTGTTAAGCTCCCCCACTTTACAGACACCAAAAATCTCCCTAGAACTTCACAAAGTCAGTAAGAGTCTGCAAGAATTAACTATTAACTTTTTATGCAAATGTGTGACCTCTATTCTTCATCGCTCAACCAGCTAAGGCAAAGAGTAAGTAAATGACAGAAAGCAAAGAAGAAAAACCAACCAGTGACTATTAGATAGCCAGTCACAATTTTAGTTTAATTTTATTGCTATTCCCTCCCTCCCAGTATTACCTCAATTATCCGGCTGTCTACAGGCATTGTAGTGCTAACCATATGGACGTTTGGTGTGGACGTAGAGCGCTGTCTTTGGGAAAGGGAGCCCTCAGAGGAAGGATTCGCTGTGTTGAACGTGAAGGCATGAGGTGTAGAATACCTGTGCTGGGAACTGAGAAGGAAAAAGACACAAAGGGAAAGTTGTGGTTATTTTTTTTCCCTCTAGTAATCGAAAAAATACTGTTCAATGTAACCTGTTCAAAAGCAATATAGACAGAATTCCAAACAGAAAAAGTTGGGACTTACATGCTAACTAAACTATTTGGTCAGCTGATTCATTCCCAGTTGAACTTAGGAAATAAATTAAAAAACTTGAACATCTTGTCAGTTCACACACTCATCTACTGTGTTTAACGTAAGTCCATGTCTACTGTTACAAAATTTGCCACAGTTCACCTCAATCCCCATCAAATTTCACCTAATATACTGCTATAATATTGGCTCTGCTGGATTAATTCAGGTCTATGAAATTAAAAAACACAAACCACTCGGTTCAAGCCTGTTAAAAGCCTAGCTTAAGAGCTACTTTTACTGCTAAGTCCTGAATTTGTAGAGGTTTGCAAGACTGTTCAATGGTTCGCACAGAACAGCCAGCAAGGAAGTCATGAAACCCAATACCAATTAAAAGGAGGCCAACACTACAACCCAGTTCAACAAAGAGTTATAAATCACAGCTAAGGTCACTCAAACCCTATTTATCCCAAATCACACAAGTACCTTAACTCAAATCAGCCAGCCTTCGCAAAAAGCTTAAAAAACTATCAAGTTAATGAGTCATTGTTCAACAAAACTGGAAACAGAGTAAGATGGCAAAGAGAACATAAGATCAATTCCTGATGCAGTTCCCACTAAAATAAATAAATAAAGACATAGAACCATTTGTAAGTCAGCTTTGTGCTCTGTGCCTCACTCCTGAACAGGCCAAGATTTTTCAAAGGAGTGTAGAAACCCCAAAAGATGGCCTGCCCTCTTCAGCCTCTGGAATTCCAAGGAAAAGAACACAGGCACAAATTAGGATCAGAAGTCAGACCCCATGGAAAGGAAAGCAATTTTTATTCTAGCACTTAAAACTACAGGAAGGTTCTCTTTAGGTCTCAGAATTTTAAGAGGAGCGTATTTTCAATTTCCACTGTTCTCTCTTTAAACTCTTATCTGTCATCATAACATTAGAACGTTGTTTTAGTTTATGTATGCAAGTCATGCAAAACAAGTCACAAACCCTTACAAGTATACTACCTGACCAGATAAAATAAAATTCATTCACAAAGATACCAAAGGGAGCCTTGAATTTTCTTAGACAGGAAAACAAAGGTCTCCAGAAAACCTTTAATACCCTCCCTTGAAATCTTAAGAGTAAAAATGAAAAATATAAAATCCCAAATCAATCTTTTGCTTGAATCTAAGAACAAGAAAGGACACTACATATGATCTATGATGAAGTGGTGTTGCCTTCTTGCACATTTATCCCAACCTTCTACAAGATTGTTCTATTTTTGAGGAGTTGGGGGTGTTTTGGTTATTTTTTTTGTTTGTTTTTAAACATCTGTATTTCCCAAAACAGAAATGACAGGAAATACTAGCTTACCTAACAGGTATCCGGGAGACAGACTCCCGCATCCGTCTCATTGTCAAGGGAGGTAGTGCAGGGACACCACTGTCACTGATATTTGAATTTGGGAACAATCTGAAATATCAACAAAAACAATTACAATTTCAACTGCTACACTACCTCCTGTACAATGCTCTTTAAAGCTGAAAATTTAACGGGCTGTTTCTTTCTGGCATAATTAACTTCATGAACACATTCCTATCTTAACGTAGTATTTTTCCTCTGTGTATGGTATGACTAAAAACTAAGTCTTCAGACTCCCAAAGAAAATTTCCATGAGTTCTTCCTAAACTTAAGATACAAATCTTTTTAGATCAGACTTCAGATTTTCCTTTAAGTGTGTTCAACACCAAATTTTTTTAACTTCTATAAAACCCAAGTAGCACCAAGTGGCTACAGCCTGCACTCTAATGACTGGTCAATATAAAAAAACTACGTAACTATATGACCAAGGTTAGTCATTAAAAAAAAAATACAATCACTAAGACACATAAAATTAATTATAGGCTTTAACACTTTTGCGTAAAAGGACTTATTATAACATAATGATTTTCAACTTTTTCTAATCAATATTGGGAAAGTATTATCCTCCATCAGTTTTCTCACCGTTCCGTGCATTTTCAACAGGGTGTCAAAAGCTGTGGTAGTTCTGAACACTCATGTTTCCAATAGCTAAAAAGCAACTGAGTCATGACCTTTCTTCTTTTAACAAAAGTGTTAACGTGAGAAGAACTACTAGTACTCTGTTGAAGCGGAGGGAATTCTAGAAACTGCCTGGTCATTCAAGATCTTTGCTTGTCCCAGAATATTAAAATTTACCGGAAGAACTAAAAAGCATTTAGTGTAAACGGCCTTCTTCACCTGGGAACAGACAATCATTGCTGGCTGTTTCATGAAATCAATACCCAAGTTCCATATATTGACTACACTTCCCAACAATCCAAATTTATCTCTATGATAAGAGATTTTTTAAAAGATGCTTGTCTGTCACAGTGAATTACTGTTACAATTAAAAAGGAACAGTCCTTACAAGAGCTGCCTGATATTGCTCCAGTCGACACACATGGTTGGAACTTTCGTGCTGCAGTGTTCGTGGAATTTATAACCACACGTCTGACACCGAAACCCATTTAGCAGGAACTTCTGGCAGATGTCACAGAAGGCAAGCTTTAGAAATGTCTTCCGAGCCTAGAAAACACATTAAATGATTAATCCAAGCTTCTCTTCGTTAGCTGAGATGAGTATTTTCAGAGCTTCACATAAATAAATACCACTTTAAAATGTTATCAGCGCCCCCAAACTGCTACTGACCAAAAAACCATGCTCTAGGATTCCTGCCTATATTTCCAGTTTGACTGGAAACCTGGAAAGCTTACATATAGGGCTTTGTTTACCTGATTACTAAAAAACAAACAAACAAACAAAAAGTATTCCATCAAGCAAATTTGCTGATGATACCAAACTGGGAGGGGTGGCTGACACCCCAGAGGGCCGTACGGCCATCCAGCGAGACCT
>JAOXJK010000003.1:21802262-21819946 GCA_025774025.1 Xenus cinereus
GGTGGTGGTTGTTGGTTTGTTTGTGGGGTGCTTTTTTTGAAG
Organism: Xenus cinereus; assembly: GCA_025774025.1. Classification (NCBI taxonomy): domain Eukaryota; kingdom Metazoa; phylum Chordata; class Aves; order Charadriiformes; family Scolopacidae; genus Xenus; species Xenus cinereus. The sequence continues at coordinate 21,802,305 of JAOXJK010000003.1, forward strand.
TGTAGCAAGTTTAATACTGTTAGTATACAACAAAATACGTAACATTTTAATAGTATCACAATTTACATAGCATGAAACAGCAAAAAACAAATTCTAACACCCCCCCCCACTACACTCAGTTATATTTCAGCATGAACCTCTCCCAGTGCAGAGACACAAACAACCCTCTACGTACTTCCCAATCAGCACACGGGACCACTTTTGCACACTCAGGGACAAAGATGTGTCAGTGTATTTTTTTTTCCCAGCTACCACAACTCTAGCACAGCTTGAAATCCAAGTTATATTCCAAATGCATCTTATTGGAAACTAAGCAAAACCATAAGTCTGAAACATTTTTGAACAGTGAAATGCACTCCTTGCTGAATTTCCAAGTAGTCAGATTCATTACCACGCTTTCAGAAAGAAAAAAAATAATAAAAAAGGAAACTACTGTGCTTATTTTCACTGTTATTTTCCCCATAAAACTGCATCCTTCCATAAACATCTGAGAAATTTATGTTCAGAACTACACAGCGCAAGTGCAATTCTTTTGCCATGCTAGCAGATTATTTCCAAATTAATCTTCAGTGGCCGTGCACACCATCTATTCCTCATCACCTCCACGAAAGGGAAAGAAAGTGGTACTAAAGCTGCACAGTCAAATAGCAAGTCAGTCAGGAAATGCCAAAACAAAGGTTTTCCAAGCAATCCTAATTCTGTCCCCTTGTGGTACCGCAAAAGACTTGCATTGTTCCCCTGAAACCACTCATGATTCAGCAGATAACACCAAACACTCCTTTACTGGACACCTACCAGTCTCTATTAAAGTCTCATTTCATGCGTGCTCCTGTGCCTCCCTTGCTGCAAATTATTTGAACCCTCCAATTCATTTCTTCATGCTGTTTTGTGTAGCACCCATTAAAAAGAGCAAGAGAGAGAGCACACTAGTTAAGAGGATATTATCCCAAACACTCAAATGCTTATGTCAGAGGAAAGAAGACAGTGTTTGTTACAGTTCAAGAGATAAAGTAATGGAATTCATGGATAAAAACCATCTCCACTAGTGTTGAGTGTCCACTTTGGGATTCCCAGAAGGATAAACTTTGAATTTCAGTGTTTCACTCTCAGCACAACTCCGAAAAGCCTAAGCTAGATTTGGGAGGACTCAACATTGCTACAGCCCTAATCCCAGACCTGAAGAGTATCTAGAAAGGAATCGTGTAACAACAAACTCAAGGAAGAGGTTCGGTTTGTATCATGCACCTACCATCACATGGAAACTACTACAGAAGAGCCCTAGGACTCTCACACTTTGCTGCAAAGGGATCTTTTCAGTCAGTTTGTGAACATTTCTTTCATTGACAACATACACACTGACAACGTAGACATCCTCTCCATCACTCCTGCCCTTGCTTTTCATTCCTGCATCAAAGCCACCGGCCGTGCAAGCCCAGTTGGTAAAAGGTTCAAAACATTTAAACACCAATAAGATTTAAAACCCAATCGAAATCTAGTAAGACTTAGATATTTGGAATTATTTTCCTTTTTAAATCTATGGCACACAAATGACAACAGTCTTACATCTGATGTAAAAAGGGAACAAGGAATGGGAAGACGAAGACATTGTGAAAGGGAAGATAAAATTGAGGAATAGAACCGAGTTCAGCGCACACAAACAGCTACAACACCCTCGCAATCCACTTGCATTGCCCTACTGTCAGGAATCAGAAAGGTAAAAAAAAAAAGGTATGTACAGTTTCAACAACCATATTATGCATAGAGACAGCTAAATGAGTAACTGGTTAGATGGTAACAATAAAAACAGTGGAGATAAACTGTTAGTTAAGAGGGGTAAGATGAAACCCAGTTAGTTTGTTCTTTGCTCCTCTTAACTTACCCACTACAGGGAACCCTATTTTATTTCACCCTTCTAGGCAATACAGGAGACAAGAAGAGGAGCTCAACTGGATTTCTCTACTAAGTTGAGATAAGGAATAGTAGGACAACCATCACAACCTCCTTGTTGTCACTGCTGACCTAAGTTGACAACACCCTGAAGTTACAGCCTTTATATTTAGTGTTTTGACACGCTAGCAACATTTCCTGAAAAATTCAAGAGAAAACAGGAAATGACCAAAAATTCAAACTTGCACCTTGACAAAAAAAGTTTCATACCAAAAAAGGTACTTCCCTGCTCTAACAGTGCTCTCTTGTCTAAATATAAAAGTTCTACTGCATACGCAGAAGAGCCTGCTAGAGAAGAGCACAGAAACTCATTTTGAGGTTGTTGTACATACAGTCAGACGAACATATAGAACATACAAGAAGAACATATAAGAACATATAGACAGCAACTGCTATCAGCCTAAACTGAAGGCTCTGGGTTCTACTCACACACTGAAGGGAGAAGATGAGAACTTAGCTCAGATCTGGCCTGGAGTGGACAAAATCCTTCAAGTGGCCTGAGGGTAGGGGAGAAGAAAGGGAAGTTTAAAGGAAATTTGCCGTCTCCCGGGGGGAGAGACAGGGAATCCATGATGAAAAGTTGCTAGGCCTGCTCTTGGCATCCACAGTACAGGGGCATGCAGTTGGTAAGGTGGAGCTTGTTGAAGAAACAGCAGTAATCAAAAGTCCTGCTGACGACTTTTGCAACTATTCAGAGACAACCCTCATGTGGGGATGACAGGGGCTCCAGGTCCTCAGAAATAGTTCTTCACTCAGGCCAAGAAGAGTCCAGTCAAGAATACTTCAATTCTGATACTCTATGGGCCACCACTGAGCATGTTCACTTCCCAAACCTACTCACTGTTCTTATTCTAAATTATTATCTTGGAAGAATAGAGACAGCCATAAAAGATGCTTCTTAAGATGCAATTTATTAATGAATTACACTTTCCCCCTGCCTCTAGTGTAAAGAAAGCTAGCTTAAAAAAATCATATGAATATGTACAAAAACATCCACTTTGAACTCAAACAGCTCACTGCATACATAGATATGAGGCAAGAGAATTAGCATGGCAACTACTTGACCAGTTTTGAACTGACAAAAAAAAATATATATATATAATCACACAACATAACATTGTATGTACACACGATTTCTAGCTGATACCCTGAACACAGAACCAAGCACAACAGCAGAAGACAAGAGACATACTATTTCACAGGGCACAGGCTAATGTGTCCACCTTCTGTTCTAAAGAGAAAACCAATTTAAAATAAAGGAGGAAAGATTTTACAATGATGTCTTCATAAATACATAATTCTTAGTTCATCTATTCCAGAAAAACTAGCATTTCTTCCTTTAAATGAGTTAGAAGCATGTTTCTGAAACATAATTATTACCAGATATTAGATTTATGTTTATGCCATGCTCCAATAATCACTTGCCAGCTGAATGTTTTCATGCATCTTTCTAAAATTTAATTTTTTTTCTTCCTGCAACTCTTCACTTTCATGATAATGACTTCAAACTGCCTGTCTACAACTGAAAAACTTCAACAGCAGCATTCGGAGAATATTTTAAGATATTAAAGCATGAGTATATCAGTTCCCTTGTAGCTCCATGACTGCTAGGAAACTGATATTGATTTGTTTCACATTAAATACTCAACATGAGAAAAAAAAAAAAATAATCACCTACTGTTCCTCCACCTCCCACAGGTGTACTGCACACTGTGACCAAGACTGCACTTTCCATTAGTACTTTTTGCATAGATTACAGATTTTGATAATTAGTGAATTCGAGCAAGCGTTAAAACCAAACGCACAGAACATCTACGCAACCTGCACATCCGACAGTAACAAATTCCTAGACATCATTCACTCATCTACTCTCAGATCACTCATTCATATCCGAAAGATACTTCAAGTTACTTTAACTTTTTCCATGACTAGCAAAAAAAGCGTTTAGTCCGAACTGTTAAAATTTTCAGTCTGTCTCCCAAAGGAATGCTGGACCTGGCAATAAAGAAGCCTGAAAGTTCACAGGATACAAAGCTAAACTCCTCAGTACAGAGTTTAGGTGCTTTGCCCTGTCCTTTATTTCTGAAACAAACACCAGAAGCTTTTAAAGAAAATGTAAATACAGTTCCCCCTCCCAACACACACACGCTGCCATTTTTATCCACAGAAACAATTAATAGTCACATTCATGTTTAATTAAATACATATGCAAAGGCAAACCACCACAGAACAAAACCCAGAATTCATTTCAAAATGAACACTGTTGTTACAGAATATAAACTTTAGAAGTTGCTTACAAGAAAAATTTCCATCTCTGACACAAAAAAGATTGAGAATACATTTAATTTTCTCAATCTTTTCTCAATTCCCCTCCCATACATTAATTCTCAATTGATTTATTGCATGGGTGAGTAGTTGCCTAGGGAAAAAAAAAGAAACCCACACCAAACAAGTATCTAGTGTGATATATAGCAGTAGTTTTTAAAAGTAGTTTTTCACAGCAGTAGAAGAGAAATATGGACTCATTCCTATATGAATAAATAAAGCTGTGATCCATGTAAACATGAACGCAGGGCATGAGTTAGGATTAGTTCAAAAACTCAAAAAGATCTCTCAAACATCTACAAGGCTGGCATTTTTCCTTCAAATGTCCTTCATTTTAAGAGATCAACACCAAAAAGCAAGCTCACCTTGCAAGTATCTCTTTTCATCTTTTTCTCTACTTCTCTGAACCATTCATTTCTTAGTCACCACCTCAGCCATGATGCTCTAATGTAACTTTGAAGCATTTAAGGAAAAAAACCCAAAAACATTGGTTTTCCAATAATTGGGCTCTACAAGTAAGGAGGGCACAAGCAACACAACTCTCAGTCTGACACACCTTCAGATTGATTAATCCTTTGCAAGATTAACACCTTTTTGAAGTAACTTCCAGAGTAAAACTTTGGTTAGTAAGCTTATAGCAAGTCATACCACTTGGCTGTAGTGGTTTGGGCTCTGGTTAGTAGGTATTTGTCACCAGAACTACCTGCCACCCTTGGTGGCTCTGTGCCCGCTCTCCTCTGCTGATGAGAACGGCTCCGGGCTACTTTTCCTAAACAAGTTTTAGGAAGATCTGTTTGGTTTGTCCTTTCCACACACATCATTCCTATGTCAGTCACCTAGTTCTTTCCACGTGAAATTTCTATCAAGTTCAAATGCGGAGCTCTATAAGTTTTGCTACAAAAGCTGAATTTCTTCATTAGAGAAACAGGAGCACTGAACACTCTGCTTCTATCTAAAAGGGATATAGAATCCAAATCCTTCCTTCTCCCAAAGCAAAAAAGCAATCCCAGGTAAAAAGAAAAATGCAGCAGGTGTTTCCAACCACTCAATCAGAACTTTTTTACATTTCAGTTAAATATTGCTGCTGAGTTTATATAGATTCACAAAAAAAGTTTATAAAACTGCCATTAAAACAGCTATGAAAGGAAAAGGCAAGCAAGGAAAGTGCACAATTTTTACGCATACATTTTTAGCAAGTTTTGCTAACAAAGCACCAGAACTCTATGCCATGGAGTAAAACCTCCACTTTTTTAGTATAGTAATTTATAATTTTTATAGAATAATAGAATGGTTTGGGTTGGAAGGGACCTTAAAGATCCCTTAAAGTTCCAACCCCCTGCCCTGGGCCGGGACACCTCCCACTAGACCAGGTTGCTCAAAGCCCCCTCCAACCTGGCCTTAAAGGGAATCATAGAATGGTTTGGGTTGGAAGGGACCTTAAAGATCAATTATATCAATTAAAGATTATCTTACAACCAAAATTGATAAATATTGAGAGGTGGTCACTCAGTGTTTTAAATGTATTCTCTTAACCTTACAAAGACTATTAGCTGAGGTTGGTATTTAAGACGTCCTCATTTTTTAATTTGGTGAATTCAAGTGCATTAGCAGAAATAAAAAGCATTCTGAACACTGCTTTCTTTTACCTGATTATATTGGAATCCCATTCTATGACACTCTTGCCACACTTAGACTTGTTTCTTCACCATAATGTTAAATTCTTCACAGCAGAACCCTCCAAAGATTTAGAAAGATAGATCTTTAAAGCAGCTTGTGTTGCTGAAGCGTGGCTGTGAGTTTGCATGTGTATTGACATTACACAGACAAGATGCTTTGGACAAGCATTTTTTCCCCCCAAGTCTTTCTGTACGTACATTCTCAGACACGTGCCTATTTGCATTCTGAACTTGCTCATGCTTGAATTGTTTCAAGTACGGATGAAAGCCCCAAACTGTGTTTACTGTCGCCTGGAACTCATCCACTTTACAGCAAGGATAAAAAAGTTACTCAAATGTCAGCAATCCCCCAAATGCCCTTCCCACACAAGTTCTCAAGGATTAAACAAAAGTGACCAAGAATCTCAGCACAAAGAACTACTGGCTCTGTCCTCCCTCAGACGCATGTAGTAACTGAAGCAACACTGAGGACTTCACCACTGAGAACATACAAGTCCTTAAACCAATCTCAGCTTTACTAAAAAGGAACTCAGGCTGGGATTAGGTTATTCAGAATAATCTAATAAAACAAGAATCCTCAACCTCTCCTCGTACGAGAGATGCTCCAGGCCCCTAATCATCTTTGTAACCCTCTGCTGTACCCTCTCCAGCAGTTCCCTGTCTTTCTTGAACTGGCCTTCTTGGCCACAAGGGCACATTGCTGTAACTCTGGGAGCTGCTAGTCATGCAGGTTCACCGTACAGTTCAGACAGACCACAGCTACTGGTACAACACCAGACAACGCTAGATTACCTGTACAGTTAGACTAGGATACAGCGATCCACCCGATTGAAGAGTTAGGTGTTCTCTGCATTCACTCAAGGCAGCTTTAAACTAATAAATTCAGTTTATTAAGTGTGGGCTCTGGGCCAGGACCAGCAGAGCCAGTTCTAAGAGCCTGGGCATGGAAACAACGTACAGATTGGTGGAAGGGCAGGGAATAGGGGCAACAGCACCAAGGAGGTTTTGTAAGGGGCCTTGACATATTTTTCTGTGAGGAGATAAAAAATATTATTCTCCCTTATATTTTATAATAAAGTGCACCTGGGAATAGTTGAACATATATTTCTGCAATATGAACTAAATCTAACATGATACTACTTCACTATTTTAGATACAAACTGCCTCCACAGCATTAACTTTATTTTATTTTTTCCTATGCACTGGTATTTGCAAAGAAGCCTGGGTAAAATGGCAAATAAAACTTGAATGTAACTAGAAATTACAGATTGTACACAAGCAAAATTACTTAGACTATGTCAAACATTTACTGCCCTAAGTGCCTCCAAAAAAATTATGCTCCATTTTAATTCTATCTTACATTTTCTTAATAAATACATCCATGAAATTAAAGTTCTGGTTTGGGTGGGTTTTTAATTATTTAACAAAGTGCCATAACAGACTTTTTGTTTCAGAGGCACAATCTCAGAAAAGAAAAAAAAAAAGTAAAAAAAAAAAAAAGGCCCCCCAGTTGTAAGATAATGTCACAGACATGATTTACATTAGGTCTGGGTTATTCACAACAGACCTGTAGTTGTGTGGAAAGACAAATGCTATTCAGAGACGGCAGGCAAATATCAAGATCTAAAGTTCTAAACTGAGAAAGGGCTTTCCCCCTGTAAAGTAAATAACCACGGAGACTCACTAAAGAAAGAGCTTAAGTTAAACATACACTTCTGATAAAGCAAACACTGCAACAACTGAAGGTATCGTATCAATTTTGCGGAATTTTTCAAGAAACAAAAAGCAAATTTTAGTAGCAGTGAAGGAATACAAGCAGAGAGCTCGGTTGTTGTAAGCCTCCCCGCACCGGGAAAGACCTAGTGACCTCAGAAGCAAGAATGGGGCAGGGTAAGGAGGAAGGGAAAGGTAACCAGGGGAAGTTATTTATACCTTTCGTTATCCTTTCAGCAAATGAAGTCCTATGACAAAAGGACGAAGTACATCATCTGTGGAAGGTAACACAAAAACAGAAGATATTTACTATTTTAATAGACACACTTATACACGTGCACAACATACCAAATTAATAACCAAAACATTATTCTGTGAATTACATCAGTACTAGTGTTAACTTATCATCCTTCTACTACTAAGAGTTTTCATGGCCTTCTAGCCTTTCATTATTTTATGTAACATTGCAGTGTAACGAGATGTTCTGTGTAAAGCCAGACTGCACCACAACCAAATTGAGGCCACAACCAATCCCAGCTCAACATAATCTCATAAAATTCTTTTACAGCTAAAAACTCACTAAAGTAAATATTAAGTACGAGTCGAATACTTTCTTCTCAGACACCAGTTTCACACTTGGACACAGAAACACCTTGCTGACTCACAAATGTTATGACAAATCTCGGATCCAAAGCAAACAAACAAAAGTATTATGAAGCTGAGCCTCTGAAGGCTCTCTGTATCTTCCCTATCAGCATGGATGGTAAGAGGAAGAATTCCTAGGGAAGCTGAAGAAGTCTCTGATTAAAAGACCGGAAGCTCAGGTTAGGTTAAAGAAAAAGTGCTAGTCAAATATACAAAAATATTCACTAGACAGTGAATGGTAAAATGCTTTCTTACCCCAAGTTCTCAGCCCGATTAGCAATTATTAAAACAATCCCATGCAGAGATGATTAGAGAAGGCAAAGATGCAACACAGTCACAGAGTCACTGAAGCTGGAAGGGACCTCTTGAGATGCTTTAGTTCAACCCCCCTGCTCAAGGGCTGCCCGGCACCACATCAGTTGGGTTTTGAGCATCGCCACAAACACCCCGCAGCTTCTCCGTGTGACCTCCTCCAGTTTCTGACCAACCCCACAATAAAAAAAAAAAAAAGCATTTTCTTGTGTTCAGATGAAGAGTCATGTGTGTTAATTTCTGCTCATTGCCTCCTGTGCTGTCACTGGGCACTAGTGAGAAGAGTCCAGTGTCCTCTTCATTCCCTCCTATCAGTGTATTTATACACATTGATAGGAGCCCCCTCCCAATTCCCTCATGTCTGTCTTTATATAAAATATGAGAAAGTACAGATAAAAAAATTCAAGATGAGGTCTGATCCTGCTTTTGATTAGAAGTGTCCTTTTCCTGGAGAGACCAGGTAGGAAAAAACAAAATCCAAAAAAAAAAACTGCAATGATTTTACCCAAGACAGCAAACTCCCAAAGACTACCAAGGAACCAGAAGAACGTTTAGGGATCTCCACCTTAAGCTACTTGATTTTAAAATTAAAACCTACTTAAGAGTCTGAACTGTACATTTACCCTGCTTACTAACTTGCATACCTCTCTACGGCAAACATTTAGGAATGTGACATATAAAATATTGTGAATACAGTTTCCAGCATGGAAACAGATAAGCAGGGAGACTGGGGAAGAGGAAGGAAGGAATTCTGTCTTTTGCACACCAGAGGAAAAGCTGGGAAACTTTAGTTCTTAGAGAAGACCACCAGTCAGCAAAAACGACGAGGCGTTGTTCATTTATTTTTAACAGATTACATTAGTGAGAAATAAGGTGTGGAAAGTGATGTGACCAGTAAGCAGGTGGGGGCCAGAAGCAGAGAAAAGTAGAGAAGATCAAAAACACCCTAAGAACCATAAGAATAAGCAGAGGACCCAAGAAAGACATCCTCATAGAAACCAGTATAGGTGAGGGGGAAGCGTTGGGATTTTGTTTTTTAAAGTAGCTAGGTTGACAATTAGAAAACTGATAAAAACAAGTATACAGTTGTGATCCTCACATTTAGCCAAGAGGTCAAGAGAGCTGTGAAGACCAGTTCCTGAGGAAAACAAGAGCCAAAAGCTGAGCTGGAAAGAGTCTGGGACAAGCTTTGAGAAAATGAATCCAGTCAATATGATGGATAATGGTAGATGAGAAAGAGGAGACAAAACTGATGGGGAGGGATAGAGGTTTTACAGACTGAAAACCCAAAGTGTTTTTATTGCAAAATCAGGCAGAAGAAAAAGGAGTCTCATATACAAATCAAGAAGGCATAGCATAAAACAGGTGCGATGAGTTAAAGAAGCAGCAGGTAAAATATTTCTACCTGCAGGTAAAATATTTCTACCTTCAAACTAATAGCCGTAAAGGAGTAAAACTCATGTATTTTTCTTGACAGATAAGAGATACATGAGAAACAAAAACCATTAAGAACATTTGTTAACAGAACTGGCCACAGGGAGGGTTTAAGAAGCAAAAAAGTTGACAAAAATACCAGCTGTTACTGCAGATGTGAGACTCAATTAAACCTGAGAAGCAGAATTGTTCGCCTCAGACAATGGCACAGCCGAGGGAGAAGAAAACGACTCCGGGCTGGAGGAAGTTCGCCCGCTCGCAGGATTTCCACCTGAGATATTCCACCGCGCCAGAGACGGAGCAGGGGAAGCAGGTGTCCTGCAAGGGGAACGCCGAGCCCGCACAAGTCAGTGCCACACCACTGCTTTTGAAAAATTAAAAATTCTGCTACAACTATACACCGAATTGCACAAACAGCCAGGACGAGAGTTTGAAACAGTTTTAAAATGATAGGTTTGCGTTTTAGTGTTGTCAAGTCACTTTTGAACTAGATGCTGACAGTGTTAAAAAGTACACCTGGACCATATTGTATTTAAGATTAGGTAATCCCAGAAGTTAGACATTCCAGCACCGTGATCGAGACGGTCATCCATCTGTGTATGTGATATCCTATATGTGATACTTCTACAGCTGAACCCCAGTGTTATACCGTTATGGCATTCTTGATGCTTCCTCCAGCTATCACTCCAATCAATTTGGTAGATATAGCACTTTGTCACTGGCAATGCTGAAAATCCAGTCCCAGGAAAAAATATTAAACTCATTTTCTATTGTGTGAAGGAGCCATCAAGTTAAAATTTAAACAAAATCACCTAGGCTTTTTAGAAGTTACGACAAAACCCTCCTACTACACTTATTCCTGGGCTACACCATTAATTCCCTGTCTTTAAAAATCACATTGTCTATTTAAATTCTCCACATGAGAACTGAGAAAGACAAAACAATCAGTATACAAAGGAAACCAAAATTTAAAAAAAACCCCTCTGCCAGACATAAAATATGCAAACAAAAGTGAAAGAATCTCTCACAATTAGAGCAGCACCGTTATTTGTGATGACAGAAGAAAAAAAGCATTTTCAAATGTACAATTTTTCGTCACAATCTGCCTGACGATTTTATTGAAAATTTTCTTCAGAGCATACAGCACTTTTGTAAAACAAAATAATTCCAGGTACTGTCCCGTAATTTAACATCACAAGGGCAGATCTTACTGGAACGGGTAAAAATAGCACTAGTGAACATGCCAAGGGGGAGTCTTTCCACTATATGGCCAGTGCTTAGATTGCAACATCAGCTGGCTCTCTTTTTATAACCTCCCCACTGCCAGTGGACGAGTTACACAGGCAACTTAAAAGGTTTGAGAAATCTAAGAGTAAGCCCTGGAACTCACTTTCAGCCGAAATCAATCCACGGTATCACTCTGACACGAGCGCTTTGTTTCAGCACGCTATTATTGCCTGTCTAAGCTTTATACTTGCTTCTAAAGCATTTCACGCAGGGGAATGATGTAATTCAGAATACGGTTTATTTTTTGTTAAATGTCAGCATAAAATTAGAAGCTTGCACACTTTGTTGTTTCTTTTGGCTGCGACACGCTCTGGAAGCTACTTTACTACATTCTCTCAAAGCTGCACATGTGCCAACCTCCAATAAACCCATTTTGGCCCATTTCTGCAAATGCACCCCCCCTCAGCTCCAGATTTTATTCCAGGGAATAACCATTCCCAGCACCTGAGCTCTAGCTGGGGGTTTTCCCATGTTTCCACATAAAGATAATAACCAGAAAATAAACATTCAAAACTGTTAGACCAGCGATCAAACTGAGACAGAAATGTTTTGCTAGAAGAAATTCATGCTCCTTAGCCAGCAGCTTGACTTGGAGAGGGCTGAAATTGCTTAGCTTTCTAATTAGGTACAAGGGAAACCAGTATCCTCCCATCTTCGACACCACAAACAGGTTTCTGCCTGCTCATGCCTACAGATTTGTATTGATTGGGCATGGCTTTCAAAAGTTATTGGAGAGGGAGATAAGGAGGGAAAAGAAAGATATTAAAAAAAAAAAAAACCAGGTCGTCACTTAGCTTGCACAGTTACCATTGCATTTTTTCCCCTCATTCTAAGAAAAACCGATCATCAATATCTTTAACTCTCTCTAAATTTGAAAGCGCTGCCATAATCAAAAATATGTTTGTTATTTGCACACAGTGGCCCCGGTACCCCGTGTCTCCATGAAGACATATACATAGGTCTCCCACAAATTCAAACGTAGAGTTTAGACACATTTGCTATCCCTAATGCATGAGTTTCACAATCCCAGTTTTACAAAAAACCCCATAAAATTACAACAAGAGATGCATAAATAAAGAATTGATTAAAAAATTACGTTAAAGGGATTACAAAATAGATTAGACCTGAAGGAATTCAAATTCTATCCAAAATTATCAATACAAGGGAAATATTTACCTGGAAGTTATCTTGGAATTAACAATTGCTAGGTAAATTCTGAACTTCTGAAATTCTAAAAAAAGGTTTTTCTAGCATCTGAAGCCGGAGTCACGTCCTATGTCATAAATATCATCAGCTTTTAGTGAAACGTAGATCACAGTTTCTAAAATAAAGTTAGATAAAACCACCCAAGTGTCACTGTAAATCAAAATACACCTTTCCAACTGGAAGCTAGAGAGGTAATTACAGGCTCTTTCATCTTCAAATTCAGTGACATTAATTTATAAAAACATTGTACTTTCCATTATAATCATTTGGGAATAACATAACTAGCATTTTTTGGGTAGCAATAAATTAGGAATTTTAAAAAATGGTTAAAATATCATTGACTAGCATTTTTTCTCCCCAGCAACATCGCCACCATTGAAGCTTCCATCCAGTGGTCCTCCCTACATTTGCCCTAGTACTTTGCAGGACTATTTCTCTGAGTTCCTACGTTTCTGTCACAACTCCACACAAACACAACATTATCTTCATCTGTTTCACTATGCTTCCTTCATACGTAAAATCTCACATGTTTCTTCTACGCAGGGAAAATTACAGAATAAAGCAAAAAGGATGATAATTTACACGTTTGTCCAACAAGCAGTCACAGTGGGGGATATACTTCATCTCTTCCAGAGGTAAGAAGAGAGTAAAGAGAAAGCAGTGCCTTTTGTGTATGCTAACAGAAAAAAACCACTCTAGAAAATACTAAAAGCATGACCAGACTTTGAGCAAACACTGTTAAATGTTTGAGAATGGCACAAGAAAGTGGAATACGCAAAAACTAGCACAAATTACTGATAGAGTTGAGAGGGTCATATAGTGGAAACAAATGACTAGCAAAATAAAAGACATTAGAGAAAAATAAAAAGGAAGATTATTCATATATTAAAGCTTCTCAATATAGATGTAAATGTTAGCCCTACAAAGACATTAAAGACGTATCTCTGCTAACTGCAGATAACCCCACATCTCCCTCTTGCTAGTCTCTCCAGTGAGGTGTTCCTAAAACACTCATTTTGCAAACTCTAGCTTGAAAAATTTATGTAACAGGAGACCGTAACGGGGGCTCTGAGCCATTTTTTAGAGTCTAAACCACTGAGCCAGCTTTAATTAATATGGTTAACCCTATGCCACACCCAACTGCAAGTTAGTGAAGCAACCTCCCTCTAGCTTGTGAACTAAAAATATACAAGATGTCTCAACTGCTCTTAGCCGATACTACGTATTTCAATTGGAATGCCATATTAATTAACACCCTTTTGTCAGCTGTTTGTCAGAAATGAAGTATTTTCGGGTCAAACCACCAGCAAGCAGGTAACATAAGCCAAAATCTGAAATGAAGCCCTGGAATGCGGGAGTAAGAGAAAAGAGGCAGCACTACCGTAATCAGCCCAACATCTGCCGAGCCACAACACAGCAAGAGAAATGATTCCACAGAGCAACAACAACAACAACATAAAAAGGGGATGATATCAGGAAAGCTGGAGATACAGGTCCCGTTTGCAGCTTTTCAGATGGGTGCAAAGAAAAAAAAAAAAAAAACAAAAACCAAAACAACAACCACCAAACCAAGGCAGAGTGACTTACACCCTCCCCGCACGCACCCGTCATTTGCAAGGCAATTCTAAAAACTCTTTTGCCTGAAGTTAAAAGCAACGAGCTTCGATTTGGCCGTGCTGCTGCTCCCGCTTGGCTCACGTCAGCGCGCCGGGTACCTTTGGAACACGCACAGGGGACACGGCAGAACACGGACACACCTGCAACTGCAAATAAATCCAACCACCTGCACTTGCCGCCCTATTGTCCTACACAAATCCACAGCTTTTCCCGTCGAAATCTCAGCTATAAAAAAAAAAAAACCCCAACAACTTATAATTCCCCATAAGCAAGCAAAAACCTCTGGAAAATATATAATTCAATCATATTGACTTACTGAAAAAACCCTGAAAAAAGAATACTCACTTAGGTAAACATTCTATTTATTAATTATCGGTTATAATTAATATTATATTATTATCGGTTATAATTTGTAGCTTTGAAGTCTGTCAAGAAATTTGCTTTACTCTTTTACAAATGACTCGAGAACTGCGCTTCATTTATCCTCATCTACTGCACGCCCCGCAGCATTTCAGTACACGGAATGACCATATTTGATTAAACTGCAAAAGGTCAGTCCACGCTGCTGCAATAAAATCAAATCAACTTTGTGTGAAAGAGATGACATTTCCAGCACAAACACAATATTCAAGTCACTAAAGGAATAAACGCGCGCCAGCTGCTTTTCAAAGCAAAATGCTTGGTTACAAAAAATAGTGTACGCAGCAAGAGCCAACGGAGCACTGAGAATTAGTCACAGAAGTTTGTCCAAAACAGACTTTCTTTTCAGAAAAATTAGGAACATCACTAAATACCTATGTGGATTACCCAGAGTACCATACAAAGAGGAAGCTGTATCTTCTTCACGCTGCCTCCAAACTCATGAACCCATGCTCAGTGCTAAAACACCTTGTTAATTCGTCATAAAACCAGCATTTTCACCTGACTTCCTAGTGTTCTATCAACTCTTCTCTCAATCAATTTCTAAGCTGACGTTTCCACAATTTATTCAATCCACAATAGATGTATTTCACACCAGAAAATACTGAAGGCTTTTGCACAAGCAATTACACAAGACCAATCAAAATCCATATGATGCAGATGTAAACATCCTGCTTGGTTACAAATTAATCTTATGTAAAACTTACTGAAATTGTGTGTAAATTACTGTGCTTGAAATTTTAGTTACATCACAAGGTTTAATCTTGTTTTGACTATGTTTGTTACTTCCCAAGTAAAGATAATTTTGACTGAGGAAATTTGATGGTTTTATGAGAAATAGAACGCTTGCTTCTATTTCTCTTCACGCAGTTACACAGTCTTTAGATTTCTTCATTTTTAAGTCACAAAACGGTCCAGGAACTTATTTCTTAGAAAACAACCATCCTTCTCAATTATCCATTTGTTTCAAGCTGAATTTGCAGGGAAGTTTTGGAAATTCACCTGCACACACAAAAAAATAATGCTACCCTTGTTTCCTAGGCAACTGGTCTTAGGTGCCTATGCCACCCGGCTGTCCTTCTGCCTCTCCTCCAGCAACTCTTGGAGATATTACCTTATTTCAACAAAATGGTTAAAAAAAAAGGCATCAAGATTATGAAATTCCCACAGGCTACGGAAATAGGAAGCCAGTGCATGGAAGAACGTATGGATGGTGTTTAAGGAAGGCAATAGCAAAGATGGGGAAGCAGTAGGTGCCAGAGGTATTGCAAAAGCGTGGCCAAGGAAACGACTCAAGGTGTTGGAAGAGGAAGCCAGTACATTTGCAGCAGAGATGACCAGAGACCTAAACACAAACCAGTACCAAGCTAGACTTTGTTAGATCATTTGCTCTCACAACTTTATTAGGAATATAAAAATAATCTAAACATTCTGTGTCTATAGCATGAAAGTGAATTTATTAGCACAATTCCTGCATCTATACATAGTAATCTGAACTAACAGCTTTTGGGTCTTATTTAGTACAGAAGTTTTAGAACCAACAGTTCTCATCACCTCAATTTAATTTGTTTTCCAAGACAGAAAACAAGGAAAACTTGTTTTCTTCCTCAACTCCTGGTTTCCCAAAAGTGAAGGAGCCAAATAAATAAACTGGGGGGAGGAGGGGAGTATATGTCCCAGAAGAAACTAGTGCTGATTTGGCATACCAAGAAATGCTGACCAATGATTTCCGTGGGTCATGTTTGTGGTTTATAAAATATGAGTTATTTTAATAAGTTGTAGTAGTTCAGGCCCTGAGACAGCAGTAACTTCACAGGTAATTTGAATAGTCTTCCTTGTTGTTAAAGAATAAAAAAATGGAAAATTTTATGTACAGAGCAAAGACATTCAACTGAAAAAAAAAATGTTTTATATATTCTTTGGAAAAAAAATAGGTATTTTCTCTGTTACTTCCAGATTTTCTTTCAAAGCAGGTTAGTCAGCAGTGTTGCACAATAAGTTGTCTAGTCCTGAAGATATTAAGTATGGCAACAAACCATATGAAAAACACATTCCAGATTTCTGAAGGCACCACTGCTCCAACCCAAGTAAGCAAGTTCACATCTGATTTAATAATCTAAGATTAAATTGCTTGCCATGTTAATCAGTCATCCATTTCATGAACATATATATACAGATCCATGCCTTTTTTATGATTAATTGTAGCCTTAGGGTTTACCTATTAAAAATATTCATTAAGGCAAACTAAATTAAAGCCACTTTCATTCTGAATGGGTGTCCACAGAACAGATTTCACTGAACTGCCTGAAATTAACTCTCACATTCACCAATTCAATCTTTTCTTCTGCACCAGCACTGTAGACGTGTCCTAAAAGGATAAGCATATCCATTGAAATTATATCCTAGTTTTACCCAATGCAGTGATCCTTCGGGCAATAATTGGAGCCGAGTTCTTCAGAACCATTACAATAAAAGGCATTTTAAAAGTCTTTCATGCAAAACTGTTTCAGAGATTTTAAGTGGGCTTCGGTTTTTGAAGAATCTTAGTTTTACTCCACTACAGACCCTTCTTGTTTTGCATACCTACGACAACCTGCAATTGCATCTGGAATGCACGCTGTGCTGTAGCAATTCCACTACAACTGGTTTTGAGGTCTCACTTTCCCAGGTAAGGTCTCTGTATTTATGGATGTCACTTAAAGGCTAATAAGGGGGGGGAAAAAAAAAAATTCTACCCAAATGATTTAGCCTGACAGTGGCAAGACGAACAATGGGCAAAAGAGGGAGCATGGGCAGATTTGTTTTTATATAAAGCTAAAATATACTTTATCTTAAATATTTATATAGGCGCGTATATTTAGACTGTAGGTAAAAAGACTCCAAAAAGTGCAATCTTTGAGCCGTGGCTCTGGAGTAACACCATTTATACATGGCAAAGTTGTAACAGTTTAGGAGACCTTGGGAAAGCAAAGAATCGTACTCCAGCTTTCAAATGCTTTTTTTTTTTTTTTAAACTGAATCTAAATCGAGAAAAAAAAAAAAAAAAATTCAAGCAAGCGG
>JAOXJK010000003.1:21824141-21854365 GCA_025774025.1 Xenus cinereus
TTATATTTCAGCTGAAAGACTTTATTATCTCCCTGGGTCACTGAAGTGATTTGAGGGGTGGGAATGTAATTTATAGTTTGTTTGGGTTTTTTCATGCATTGTAGAATCTAAATTGCATACATTACAACAATAGGACATCTTATATATGAAGCTGTTAAAGCAGTAAACTTGTTTTGCTGGAATGGAAACCATAGCACAGTTTGTTCACATTAATTATTTTTGTTGTTTTATCCTGAACAAACTCTTAACTTTTTATTTTATCTATATCCAACCGAATGTGTTTGATATTGAGCTGGCTACGGTGCGTACCTTTACCCACTCTGTTCAGCACCTCTTCAGCCAAATTGTGAACCTAAATCTTGGGAGTTTTTCTTTTCCTTGTGAAAACAGCACTTGACTCCCATAGGCACAAGCTAAGAGACACCTCCTTCCGAAAGCTTCAGTCTTTATAATCAGTTATGGATTAAGCATGTAGTGACTTCATTACTTCCCTGGAAAGGCTGGATTCTGGAACCAGATCCATCTAACCAATTCTTGCGCTCGGAGAACTCAGGGAAGTCAGTCAGGCTGAGACAGGGTGGTGTAGGCTTGTGTATCTGCAGGTTCTAACCCAGAGGGATCTTCTTCAGTAAATCTTTGTCTCAGAGTAAAGTCATGTACTTTATGATACAGAATGGACTGTCTGATACAAACCTCATACATGCTGTTGTTACTATATACTTCAGTATCTATTTTTAAACTCATTTTAATTTATTCACTTGCAGGGTTGAGCCAATTTAAGTGCTTTAAAGACAGTTACCAAGAGCTGTCATGCAAAGTTGCTTTTGTTATGTTTTACAGACACACACAGGCATGCACACCCTGTGAGACACACTGCCTGAGGTAAACACATGGTGCCATGGTTGCCTCCACAGTACTGCAAACAAGTTTTGCCTTCTCTGTTGACCACTTCATTCTGTATATAATTTTAAGTTATTCTCTCTATTTTTTTTCCCTTTCTTTCTTCTTTTTTACTGCTTTAACGCTTTCATTTAAGAAACATGTTTATCTGAAAAACATATGCAATTCCTTGTAACGTCAAGGACTATAATCCTCTCCAGATTTGTGTATTCTTCCAGAATCAATTCCATCTTTAATGCTATAATCCATCTATTAGGTACTCATATGGTTCTTGGGTTATCTTTGTATAAACTTAACAATAAAAATATTTGATGAAAATGTCAGTTGCAATACATTTTTCAATGCAAGTTTGTGTAGGAACACTTCAGAGTAAAATTGAAACAGATTTTCATTAAGCCTTACAGTATTAAGTAAATTATTCTGAGAGCAGCTCTATAAACAGTAAGCAATAATCTCTTACTGAAAAAAAAAAAGTTACATTAGCCTTTCTTCGCTGATAATCTTAGATGAAACATTCTTAAAATTTTCAAAAAACTCTGTACCAGCTTTCAGTCCTCCATATGCTCCTAGTGTAATTTATGGTATTATAGATATCCAGTGTCTCTGGGCTCATTGCATGCAGCGCAGCAGAGAATTTCTGCTTCTCCAATTTCAGGGCAATGCAATTTGCTTCTAGGAAAATTGAGAGGCACTGCACTACCCCATCCAGTTCTCTCAGACTCTTCTCCAGACAGGAGGCATTAAGTTGCTTTTCTGAATTTTAGATACTCATTTGCAGTACTTATTGCCAAGATTTCATTTTCTTCTAGTGTAAAAAGAAGTTGTGACACATAAGAATGCGGGTCATAACTTTGAAACCTGAGATGTCAAGCACAGGTCCTGCTTACAGACAATTGTCCCCGCTGCGTGACTCGGCCCATGGCCATTGACTCATTTGCTCTTCTGGACCTTGGCTACCTGTTTGTTTGCAAACACAGTACACGCAGACTGAAAAAAAAAAAAATATCACTAAAGCAACATGGTTTTAAAGTGATGTCTGTTAAACTGTGTCTGACAGGTACACTTGTATTTTATTAGGTAGCCATAGCAGTGGTTTTTTCCCTTTGTAGTTGGAAGTTTATTGGAGGGATAGCAGTTAGATTCCCAACAGAAGGATTGAGAATCTGGGTAACATTCCTTTTGTCACAGACGGAACTTAATAAGCGTCAAAGAGCAGCATCAGACAGATGTACTAAGTCAGTTGGTATACCACTGTATACTGTGGATATCAAAGCATGAAAATCATTATAGAATAAAGTTTTATACATTTAATGTGGAGATGCTGAACTGATGGGTGCCACCTGCACAGTGAATAAACACTCGGTCTGAACAAGCATTATTGGAGCTCCAACAGGGAGAAAAAAAAAATAATAATCTAGGCTTTAATTTGTTGCTATTTGAACAGTCATTCCTCCTTCATAGACAATAAATACAGCACTTTGATTTATACATGTGTTCTATTTTTGAAACCTAACCAGACTGGTTTATTGGGTTTATTTTGACTTTCTGAAAAAGTCTAACCACAATAAAATCTATTCAGAGCTAGGTACTACAGTTTAAAAATAACAAAGCATAAATAGCTCTTTCCTGACAAACATTTTTCAAACCTAGCCTGAATATATAATTGCTCAGCTGCAGAAGATTATTTTTTTATTATTATTATACCTGATACAGGGCTACATAAAGAGACTGATCATCTGATTTGGCACGATCTCAAGCTATGCATTATTTTTCCTACGCATGGACAATTTCCAGTGTGTGGTAACCGAACTGCATTCAATATTTAGTTTCTCTGGAATTTATTAATTGTAATGAAGTACAGGGGGATGACAGCAATATTTCAGTTTTCTATGAAGAATCACAAGTATTGAATCAGTAGCGATAGGGTAAAATAGAAAGGTGTGTGTACATACATGTGTATCTGAGTGTGTATGTATGTTCAACACACGTGGAGGGATGATAGGCAACAAAAGAAAAAATTATACTTCCCTCTGTCTTTTCATAAATCCTATTGGGATTCTTCATAAAAAAGCCACTTTTTTTCAGTATTTCTGAAAAGGAACCTATTCTTCTTGTCATATATTTGTATTGCGTTCAGAAACACTCACTTATGTTCTTTTTTGATGTCAGACTTGGCTTTTATCAAAGGTAGATTCTGAGAGACAAGGGAACCCAAAGCAGTCTAGCCAGCGTGTCTATCCAAGCTGCTCCCCAGCACTGCTACTCCCAGATAAAGCCAGACTAATTAGAATATAGGTATAAGGTTATAAATACCTGGCATCATTCAGAAGGTTCAATGTATCTGGCAAGAAGACAAAAGTCCATTTTAGCCATGAGCATACATTGATGGACTAAGAGAAACGGAACTTTCATTTACTGGATTCTGTTATAAAAAGCTAAGCAAAGTAAGAAAAAAAAAGTACTTGGCTTTCAGCACAAGCTTATTTATCCATTGTCTTTCAAGTTCATCTTAAACATTGAGATAAACAGAGATAGGTGATCAAAGGCATAAATTACATTTGGCAATATAGCCATGCTGTAGCTGCCTTTGATACTTTGTACCTCAGTGTCCTATAGAGCACATTGTGCTTAGAAGGGTATGACAATTAAAAATTATGTTGTAAGCACATCACTTCAGAAACAACATGCTAAGGAAAATACGACAACAGTGAAAGATTTTTTGTTATTAAGCTGATTAAGCTTGGTAGCTGTAAAAATTCATAATATATCTGTAAAAAGTATGCCGATAAGTAGTATTTCAGAGCTAGACTAAGGTGCATTGAGGAAAATTTCAGTATGTGCTAATGGACCCCATCTCTGTTACAGGTATCAGCATTATTCTTGTCAGCAGCCGAATGCACTGGTAGATTTCAGCATGTGAAGCTCTGTATGATGATACACATGTGTAGGTATGCTCTTTTAAAAAAAAATATTGCATATGTATATGGCTAATTCAGTCTCTGATTAAAAAGGTGGGAGACGTTTTTGTCAGATGTTTGCAATATGTTAAGGCTTTTT
This sequence comes from Xenus cinereus, assembly GCA_025774025.1. NCBI lineage: Eukaryota > Metazoa > Chordata > Aves > Charadriiformes > Scolopacidae > Xenus > Xenus cinereus. The sequence continues at coordinate 21,828,099 of JAOXJK010000003.1, forward strand.
TCTTGTTGCAAATTCATTTCTCTTAGACTGCACAGTGGTGATTGAACTGATGATATACATCAGGATATGCTTTTCCTCCAAGGGAAAAGTCAATTTAATTCTGTTTAAAGATTCTAACACAAGAAGATGTTCATTTTAGTCTTATTTTTTAAGAACTTTTTAAATTTCTTTTTTGCAAGATAATAAAAACCCAAAACAATGCTATGAGCAAAACAACTAAATTACTTGAACAGTAATTAGCAAAGACATCAGGTCAAAGGAATGCAAACATACAAGTCTATTGCTATGCCTCACTGCAAAACTCTAGTATGCTGTGTTAGTAGATTTGTTAAATCTTTCAGCAATTGCAGAGAAATGAGTATCGACATGTCTGGTTGTACCTGAGTATTTTTTAATACTTTCAAGATGTTTATCTAATACTCAGATGCATTCAGATTAATTTATGCAGACATTCCTTAACTTCAGACTTGTTTCTGGTGGAGACAGAAGCTTTCTATTAGCAACAAATTATGTAAGCCTTTCTTCTGCATTTCACCGAAGCAGAACGGTGACATAACAGCTTAAGTAACTGCTGAAACATTATTGCTGAGACAGCTGTTTAATTGATAGTAAAGCCGAATAAAAGAAAGCAGCAAATCTTTTGGGGGGCACTAGAGCCCTGTTTTTCATACAGTAAGTGTTGCTAACATCTTTGTGAGTTGGAACGTCCTGGTTCTATGTTCACATGCTAACTTTCAGATGGGAAATGAAAAAAAGGGTATTTTTTTTTCCTAATTATATATAAAGTTGACAGGGGGAAAGGAATAGCAAATTCTTATTGCCAATATGTAATATATATTTACTTACAATTCCAACTTGTCGGTTGATGACTTCAGCATACCACCATTTTAATTCTTTTATATATGCACCATGCTATTACTTTAATTCTAAACAGAGCATTACTTAAAGTATTATAGGGTCAGTGGTGCTTTATGATAGTTCTGGAACTGAAGTAATGCTAAATCTTTCCTGAGGCGAGTAGGGTGAAACTCAAAAGCATTATTGCTATCTATCTAAGGAGGATCAGTTGCTGAGACATCCCCCAGGACATACTTGACAGATACACTTCTTTTAAGACTGTCTTTTAAAAACAAAATAAGGTGGATTTTTTCCTTCTCTTTCGAAGGCCGTGCAGCAAATAAGAAACAGTATGACCAAAGGTATCTTATGTTGGTGCATGCAGCCTTCAAAAGCTTTGACCCAGCACTCTCTGGGTAAATGGTCTGACTTTTTGTAGCTTTCAGGATCACAGACTTCAAAATCAGCTATTTTAACTAAACATTTGGGTGAAACATTCAGTACAAAGCAATAAAGTTATTTCCCTAAGTAATGGATTTTGATTTATTACGTTTTCAAGTAGGGTCATGCTCTTTGCTGACAAGAATGCAAGCAAAATGATTTGCCTTTTTTCCCTAGGCTTCTTTAGCATTTGATAACATACAGTCAACTATGCTTATTCTTAGATATTGCATATTTTTATAACCAAGTTTCCAGAATATTTGAAATACAGCATACCTTGCTAGTGTATAATATATTTATCATAATATATATATTTCTCACCTGGTTAATTTCTATCTAGGAGAGTTCAGGCTATTTCCATTGAAGCAAAGGTCTAACCTCAGATTTTTAGTGCTATCATAGTAAAGCGTATTACTGAGATTGTTTAGTTTTCTAACTTTATGTATACTTATTGCACTTCCCCCTGTAACCTGTACAATTATGCTTTCCTACCCACCTTCATGTAGCTCATAGAGATGTAGGAAGGTAGGATTTATGATAGAATTTTGAGAAGAGAGTGATTAAAAAGCCCCAAACCACACAACAACAAAAAACCAAATCCAAAAGCAAACAGAACCTTAGAACACCAGGATTAAGAAAATCCAAAAACCAAAACACACACATTACCTATCAGTATCAGAGGACAGAATTTACTAAATTTAGTAAACTCCCTATTAGTAAATTGACTATACGAAGGAAAACACATCTCTTCCAGATGCACCTGGCATTCCGCTTTGCTTCCGGATTCTCTCCAAGGTGGGCCATTACTTCTAAATGCACAAATATGTAACGATATGTGCCAAGCCTTAGTGCAATTATATTTTCATTTGAATACACCTTAGAGCAGTCTAGAGTATTTAAAGATTATCAATGCAAAGCTTTAGCGCCATGCACTACCATAACTGCAACAATTTGTCCTTGCAATATTCAAAGTGGTAGAATCTGATATTATGGTATATCCCAATTCCTCTGGTATCTGGAGGAGAGTAGTGAATGTTACTACAGTAAAGTAAATTAAAGACATTGAGTTATTGTGCACATGTGTGAGCTAGTATTTTATATTTAAAACATGGGACTTAAGAAGCCTTTATTTATCAAAAGGAGTGAGAGATGGCAGTTAGTTCATACTTTTGAAAACCACAATGAAATCTCATGTCTAAGTGACCGAAAGATAAAACAGACCTATTCAAGAAGAATTTCCATTTCTGTAGCAATCCTAGGAAGTCTTTGAGTATGGGTAAGAAACAGGATCTATTCTCATATTTGACACAATATAGTTCATACAAGATAATAGATCATAGACTTATTTAGTTTAAAGCAGGCCATGTAATTTACTTGGGTATTTAAGTGTGTGGAAAATCCTAGTTGCTCTTAGGAATAGGAAATAGACTCAAGTGATTAAAAAGTCTTCTGGTTACTTTTCCTGGTAGCTTTTTGTTCCTTGTTTTTGTAGGAAGTTAAGAATTCTCTGAGGAAAGCTTCAAGATGTTTGTATGGCTTTGTGAGCAGTGGAAAGAATTTACAACAACATATGCTACTGCTGCCTAGTGATATGGAACAATAAATATTAAAATAGTCAAGAAGTAAGGATCGCTAAGGCTCCCTTTCTATAAAATAGCTTTTCCTAGAGAAAAGTGGAACTGCTGTAGAACAACTGGGATGAAACATTTGAGCCGATGCTTGCTGAGGAAGCCTACCTTGGATTTTGGCAAAAAGCCAGTATGTTCTAATTACCTTTACTGTGCAGTTCAAGTTCCTGGTAAGAAAGTGCCTCTTGGAAGTAGCTAGTACTGTAGAATTTGATAATCCTGTGTAAATTCAATTTTTCTGCTGGGCCAGAAACCTAAGCAGTCTTCCAAAAAAATTCAGAACATACTGAAGATAATGTTTTATAAAAGAAGACTTGACAAGGCTATAAAATGCTAGGTAGCCAAAATTGAGCAGTATTATAATTAATTGTTTGCGTAGGCTATGAGAAAAAAATTATTTTATTCTGAAAATAGGTAGTTTTCACATTGAATACTGCATTCCTCATTCAAGGAAAAGAAAGAAAAAGTTTCAAGAAAACATTTTTCATAGAAGGAGAGAATATAGAGTTACTCTTTCACAATAACTTCATGCAGTAGAAAACTTTCAAAGCAGTAAGCCATATAAATGCTATTCTTACCACAGCTATTTACTACGAGGCATGGGACACCCTTGGTCTTCGTTAGCATTTCAGAATAAATGAATGTCATTATGAACATCAGTATTTCATAGTGGAGCAGCTGTTGATACGCTGTATAGTTGCTTTCAGTTATGTTAGCATCTATCTTCAAACAGTCTGAACTGCTTTATTTTATTAAGCTTAACCTGAACCTGTTATTCCGATTTCCCATTGATATTACAGAAGTAAACAAACAGCAAAAAGGCTGCTGTTATCAGGCAGCCTTAATCACTATCTGCCTTCATACCTTTCTCTCTTCCCCCACCTTCACTCCTGCCATCAGCTCCAGAGTTGTTGCCTCACCCGCGCCGCGTTAGATGTGTGCCACCCAGTGTGCTTTCCCCCTGAGAACACCAGCTCCATTTACCTATTTATAATTAAGAGGTTGCAGAGGTCTTTTCAATTCATGGCAGTTACAGACACTAAAACCTTTTTTAGCCTAATTCTAAGTCCAGTAAGAATAACTTCTATCAGACAGATTTAACCGAGTTGGTCCTATATTTCATTAGAGAACTTTTCATTTTTTGGCTTAATTTCCTGACACCAGCTTTCACTTTCAGCATAAGCAGGATGCATTCTAACCTGCGTAACAATCACAAGTGATGTGCTCAAAGCCAGTCACAGGTCTGATAATGCAGCCAAGCAGTTAATGATTTTTTGTCTAGGGTTAAAGCTTCAGAGCATTTGAGCTACATTCCTGACTGTCACATGGAGAGAGAGCACGGATTTGGTTAAGTTCTCTGCACCTCGTGTTTCTCCTCTGTGAATAAAAAGTAGGAGTGCTGCTTTGCTTTAGGGCTTAGGTGCCATTTCAGAATACATGTAACACCATCTAATTATATGCTGCTGCCACAGGGACAGTCCCTTTTTGCCCTTTCAGCCCCAGCTGCACCTTCCTGCCCCTTCTCTCCCACTGGATCTGGCAGTCATGACACTGCACGGCGAGTCAGATTTCGATGTTTTCATGACTAATCTCACAGCCCCGGCGCGTCTTGATCAATGCAGGGGAAGGAGCAGGGAGGCTCAACTCGTGGATGAGGTGTTCGGAGACTGGAATCTCCCCATTTGGCAACGGTCCACAGATCCAATTACTTGGTTGGTGAAACTGCTGCCTGAGTAGTTAGAAACTCTGTGATCCCAAGAAAGAGTATCTTTTTGCATATGCAAAGTGTATCTCAAAGGCTATACCTTCTCACTCATTTGTTTATCGCGCTGACGTAAGCAGCAATATCATTATGTACAATCAGAGCTGAAGCTGCTGAATTAGGAGGGTTTTGTCTGTTGTTTATAAATTCCACACGTTATAATTCATTTACCTTTTACACTATAGGTATTTTCTGGTTTGAAAAAAACCCACGTGACTTCTTCAAAGGATTATAAAAAATGAACAATAGCAGTAAACAGGAAGGCAAGAAAGTTTGCTGAGAAACATAATTTTTCAAGATACTTGAGACTGAAACACAGACATTGAAAAAGCACAGTATTAGATTACAAAATAGTAGATTAAATCTTACGCAAGTGAATTCAAAGCAACAGTCTAGGAAAAGACAGCCTACATCATATGTAAACAGTAAGGGGTTCTGGTTTAGCTCTTGTCAACCAGATAAAGAGATGTGGGATTTACTGTGAATAGCTCCCTAAAAATGCCAGCTCAGTGCTCAGCAATGGTTAAGATGAGAAACAATGTTAGGAATTCAGGATGAGAGCTGAGAACAAACCAGAAGAGAGTACTTTTTGCATTGTATAAATCAAGGATGTACCCACATTTTGAATGCAGATCTGTTCCTGTGCCAGAATGTACGTTTAATAAAATTGAATGAGGAACAGAGAAGGGCAGCTGGGATTTTTAGAGATGTAAATCAGCTTCTATGTGATAAGCAACTAACAAGATCAGGACTCTTCAGCTGAGAAAATAAAAGGATGACAGAGAAAAATAAAGTTATTTTTATAAGACCTCTCACATGCCGATACAGTCATATCGTAGGGACTAAAAAGATAGATTTGAATAAGAATCATTCAGACTTGGAAGGTGGATACTCTGGTGTGTATCTGTAGGCATTTCCTCCCCTAGGTTCTCAAAGCACTTCACAAACCACAACAAATCCAGTGATAGTGCTGTAAACAAACAAAAAAGTGGTTTTCCCATACTATGGCCTCCCATCTTATAGCAATCAATGGAAGGGTTTCCTGAATTAGAGGCCAAATTTTTATTTCTGTGCATTTGGAAGTCTTTTATAGTTTTATGCTTTCTGTAAGTTGCCTTTTGGGTTTTGTGTTCACCTTATGAGGATTTTATATTGAAAATACCAAAGCAAATCACTTTTAAATTCTCATTTAGAAACAACTTGTGCAGTTTATCCTTCTTTGGTTTGGAGGGAACGATCCTGTCAGCTCTTTTTTTTTTTCTTTTAATTAATGTTAGTAGATGATGTTGAGCCTTTAGAGTAGCATCTTTAAACCACCTGCAAGCGTTTTATCCTTTTAGCTGTTACACAAAACAATCTCTTTTCTTTTTAAAGTAAGGGCACATAGGGAATTAATGAGGGAGATGGGGAAGAAAATTGAGCGGCAAAGGCTAGCAATCCTTTGTTTCAATATCCAACTACTGAACTTCTCCCCCCCGATTCTTATTGTGTGACAAAAATCATCTTCACTTCTTGGCAACGGTTGTCCTGCAGTTTCACTGTACTGCCAAACACTTACGGCCACAGGAGACATGCTGGAGTTGAACAATATCGAAATATTCTTCCACATCAACTTTCGGTTTTGTATTCTCTCAGTACAGACCACAGTGAAAGCAGAACACGTGCCCGATTGACGGGCTACAACTGGGCAGTTCTAGAACTAATTTACAAAGCAAGTGTAATAGGACTTCTCATAATTTGACTACCCTTTAGAGACGACGTCTGTGAACTGAATTGACAGATTTCAACTTACACGCATCTCTGAAATATTACAATACAGAACTTAGTGGTTTGCTATGAATTATGATAGAATTACACAGCAAATAAGGTGTATATACAGTTGTTCTGAAATTAATTTCTACTTATACAAAATGCAGCCAATATTATAAAATATTATCAAAGTTTGTCACTTTTAATTGACAGCATCTCAGTTAAGTAATTTCAAGACATTTTCATCCATTTCCTATTTCTGATCTGTGCTGATCTCATTTTGCTCCTCAATTTCCATCCTAAATGGCTGGCAATTGCTTTTCTCTTAGTCCGATTACTGAAATAATCAAATGGGCAGATTTTTCTGTGTCCCAAACGTTCCTGAAGTACGGGATTCTGACTAGTCCCACTTTGTCCAGGAAGAATAGGTCATCTATCTATTGATATACATTACTTATAGTTTAAATCATGTGCATTTCCTCATCTAAAAAGAATTCAGGACACAAGATTTAGATTTAGATCTATTCTCCGAATGCTCTGTGGTTGTTGGAATCTTGATCTGCTAATCCAGGACTGCCTAGGCTTTTTAGAAAAGTTATGGCTCAGATATAGTGATGCTCTTGTTCCTTCCAAAATCCTCAAATAATTCTGGACAGTGCGTGTTTTGCCTTGCTTGACCTTTGTTTAGTTAAGTAGGATAAACACACAGTTGCTTCACCAACACGCAGAAACTGGAGGGGAAAAAATAGCAATATGATATAAGAAGACTTAGAAAAGTTTTTACAGTGAAGCAGAAATACCATCTGGCTTAATTTGAAGGGTTAAAAAGCTCTTCTGTATTTACAAAAATTTTGCAAATAACCTAAAAATCTTTGACAGGTGTATCCTAAAGAAACAGCTGGGGTGTTGACTTATGGAATAAAGACAAATAGAGTATATAAAAAGATGGTGGTCTCAGAGTTTTTGTTTATGAATAGCACTTTTTCTGGCAACACAAAACACCATTAAAGTGTGCAGCAAGTTTTTTAAAAAAAGCAAATTTAACGCACACAGGATTATCATCCAAGACTGCTCACAAAACAAACCCCAAGAAAAACACTCCCCCCAAAAAAAGGGAGGGTGGGGAGAAGAAAGTGAAATACTAATTTCCCGTGCAGGTATTCTGGAAAGTATAGCAGACTCCACCCAACATTGTAAACAGTCAGTTTACAGAAAAACCAGGCTCAAAGGAGAAGTAAAATGAGGAACTCTGCAGTCAAAAAAACACAGAAGCTTACTAACTAAATAGATGTTCTGTGGTAAAAATTATCATCCTGATTCTAGGAACTAAATGATACGACCACAGGCTACAAAAATAGCCCCAGGAGTCACATGGAGTGACGTAATGTGAACGTGGAATAAATCCTTGCTTTTTTTAAACTGAAAAAACCCCTTACATTCAGTAAAACTCTAGGAAAAACACAAACCAACAAAAAGGTTAGCCCTAGTGCACTGAACCAGGGCGAGGGCAGCATTCATCTCTATGTGTTTGATGCTTACATCAGTACCCCATGGTAGAAGAATCTTACATTAACTTTGGCATAACAGTGCAAAGCACTGCACAGAAGTAATGAATAAGACCTTCATTTCTGGAAAAGTTACTCTGCATTAAAATTCATCATCATGTAGCCACCTAATTTCTTCCGTTCAAGGACAGAACTAGATTCGGGAGCGTTAAGAAATCCCATTATGAGGTTCTGTCCTCACGAAGGAGGTTCGTGACTTCTCAGATATGAAGGATTTTTAGTCTGTTGCTTTTCTACCATATGTTCTTGTAAATAAATGCACCCAGGAAGTCTGTGATGCAGCAGAGGGCAGTGGATTGCATTTTGGTTTTGCCAGCCTGCACTCCCACTCCTATAGCAATATGCTCCAGGAAAAGGTTTTCCAAAGTCTGAAGTATTTTGAAGAGATCTTATTAAAAATGCAATCCAAAAACATTTCTGAGGAAGCCAGAAAAAGGAAAATAAAACAAGCTTTCAAGATTTCCATTAGAATATATTGGAAAACACACACCACAGCGCTGAGCTGTGGATGGTTAGAGAAAATTAATAGCTGTATGCAGTGTGCTAATACACTAATGCAAGCAAAGAGCGTCATTCCATATGCCCTGGTGCATGAGATCATTGGCCCAGTGGCTCAGTATTTCAAACCACATGAGAGGAGCATTGCTCCTTCCAGCATGGAATATGGCCAGAAAAGAAAAAAAAAAAAAACAAAAACTTTAGAATCTCCTCTAAGAAAAAACAAAACAAAAAATTGGCCCTGCTGTGAGCTGCACGTGATCTGCCAGGTCCGTCTTTTAGACCTGGTCTTGAATTTTAATTAGCCCATAAATAGATTCTGTGTTATCTTCTCTTTCTACGTCATAACACCATTGATGAGTTCAGCAGCAGACTCATGTGGCTTTGGAGCTTGTCATGGCTCCTGGTTGTTGAAGTTACTGTTATTATCCAGCTCCATTAATTCCAGTGTTCTTTTCTTCCAGAGTACTTGAATATTCAAGTGTGATATATTCTCTTCATAGAACTAGGTGTTAGTAAGGAAATAATGTGGTTTTAAGATAAAATGCACAATAAAAATATATACAATATTATAACAAATTTTGGATTATAATGAGCAACAGCTATAAAGGCATTAGATTTAAAGCAGTGAAGGGCTCAAGTTGTGGCTTTACTGGAAACTACTTAGTCAAGTCGCTCAGGCGAGTAATTGGAATATGTTTAAGCAGATGTTAAATGCTTTACTGGCTGCAAGACTAAGTTAAACATGAAAGAGATCTTCAAGAATGCCAAAATGGCTTTGTCAGGGAAAGCGCATCAGTTGGGAAAAACTGTGAAGCAGCAAGGCAATAGCAGGGAATATCCATTGTTAGCCACACCTGAGTAGCTTCAACATCATTGAACCAAACCAAAAAAAAATACAGTCCTGCTTAAGGATTAGATCTGTCCCTTCAGGGGACTTCTTTATTACCACCACTCTCAAGTTTACTTGACCTCAAATTCAAGAGCTCTTTCACACACCCCCATGTCACTCTTGACTCTAACAGGGGGTTACTTCTGCTTCCTGTTCTAGCCTTACTGTTGCCACTGCTTCTAGAAAGAAGGAGAGCAGCTTTTCAGAAGAGTGCTGTCCTGTGGAGGCTTGAAACCCACAGTGGGGCTGGAACTTCTCATATGCTCACAAGACTGATACCAGTCCTCACCAGATCTGCGTGATTCCAGGAAGTCACAGGATTTGGCGACACTGAACTAGAAAGACTAAGGTGAAAGCGTCAGCTCCGCTGTGCGTTTTGTACATGTCCATGTACTTTGGCTTTGTCTAAAGGGCTCTGAAAGAGCCATTTCTGGAGCAGCTATACCTACTGCCCTTCTGCAGGCTGCTGACTTCTGCATGTTTACCACAACATGCTCCAAGCAGTAGTGAAAGGTTTGAAACCTCTGGAAGGTAGGTCACGCTGCACAGGCAGTCTGAGAGATTGTCTCTTTGAAACCTTAGGGACAGCTTTAGCCTCCGATTTTCAGTCTTGCTCTTTGTTCTTAACTTTACACTTTCATATCTCAGTGAGGAAGGATGAAGCAAAGATAAGTGAAACATCACAAGACTCCTGAGTATTACTGTAATGAGACTCAGGTCTAGTATTTTGGAACATAAATGGAAAATGTTTTATTCAGTAGGGGTCCATAGCCTCCCAGTGCCTCAATTTTCTGTTCCTGAAAAGGACATGCTTCCCTTGTTCTTTCAACGCTTTCAACTGTTTATGAGGCATCAGCTTTGCTTATGTGAGGGTCGTACTCATTCATAAGCCAGAATTCCTGCTAGCATTGGACATAACTGGAATATTGACCAATAAAATATCTCTAACACTGAAAAGCTCCAAAAAAAGGAAACAAAACAAAACTAAAACCCAAACCAACAAATTGTATTGATGAAGAGTGAGGCATTGGAAAACAACAACAAAAAAACCTCTAAGACTTTGAACGGTAAGAAGGATTAAAGAGCGTACTAGAATAGAAAATGGCACTATTTACTGTATAAAGTTCCCACTTCAGCCATAAATCAGCTATATAAGTGTTATTCCATTTCTGGTGGACGAGAGGCATGGAAGGCAGGCAGGAGTAAGCCTCACTGAGGTTCGTGAGCCAAGCAGATGTAGATGTCCATGCACAGTGAAATTCACACATGCAAGAGAAGGCCCCACCTGCAAATAACGTGCTGCTCCTTTATCTGAGGTATCTGCCTCCCTTCTTTCTATGAGACACGAGGATGAAGAGGGGAGAAGACTCTCAGTACCAGTAGAGAAACTCATCATACAAAGGCATGCTCTCCAAAAGCATATACATGCATATCCTTTTCCGCTGAGAAAAACTGGTTCTGATTTGATTTGGGTTGTTTGGCTGGGGTTTTTTCTTGGTATTCTTATCGCTCATAGCATTTGTACATTTGTTCTAGAGACCTGTAAAATCTCATATTTGTCTACCTAGGAAGAGTTTCGCTAGCACACTTGGAGCATGAACAGTCTGCTTTTGCTGGCCAAAACAGAATAAACAGAATCTAAACAAAGAGTTACTCACTTCTCAGCATACTGAGATGACATTATAATATTATGAATATTGCCTTTTTCTGGCTAGCAACCCTGTCTTCCCCGTGGCCTGTGAAATGAAGGAAGAAGCTCATGCTGGAGTAGTTGCAAAGATCCTTAATTTTCTCTCCAACATAATTTTATAGAGGCTATTTGGTCCAAAATTGTGTCTGAGGAGTATGAAATGCAAATGCCATCACAAATGAGCAAGTTCCCTAAAGATTAAAGCTGATTACCACTTTGTTTCCAAGCAGTTTGGGGCATGCAGTTTTCTCTTACTTTGACTCATCTAATCGTTAATGAAGAGGACAATTAAACACTGTTGAGATAAAACATTCCAGCAGTTCTGGAGAACAGCAGGTAGTATTGCTTACAAATCTTTTTTGAAAATGTATGCAGACTTCCAGTGAGAAGTCTGAAATAAATAGTTATGTGGCAACAACTTAGCTGGAATTCTCCGACCACGTACAAGTTTTTGTTTGCATTGAGCTCTGATCTCCCGAAGACAGTTGTGTAACAACAACTCAGCATTTAATCCTGCAAAGGGAAGTTCTTCCCCGTATCGTTAGTGGTGTGGCTCATCCATGATATAATCTTGGTCTGGCTTGAGGAACAGACTATAGACCCTGACCAGTCCCTTTGAACTTTGAGTATAGTGTTTTTACTTCTCACGACGCTACCAAGAGTAAAATTATCCCATCCCGTGATCCAGCCAGGCTTTTGGAAATCCAGCAGCTCCAGCTCTCCCATCTTTTTCAACCCTGTCTGTGGAAATCTCTTTTGACTATCTGCTGCTCCCATCTCCTGGGGTAAAACATGTAGGTCATTACTTCAGAAGGCTGATAGACCTTTCTTTTGCTCCTTCAGTACCCAACGTGACTTTTTTTTTCAGCTGAAGTTAAATGGGAAGTGGAATAATTACTGCAGCACTCATAGGAAGAAAAGAAGCCGAAAGTGTCCAGAAATCCAGGCCAGCCCTCATCCCTTCTCCCTATCATTCCTTTGCTCTCCCTCTCAGCGTGGAGGTGGACTGAAGAACACTTGGGGTTTCCTCTGTTTGACTGGAGATCTCCAGCCTAGAAGCCATCTCAAGGCTCTGATAAAAGCAGGTGCACACGGCAACCCTCACGGAACAGAAATGTAAATAAGGGCATCAAACCCATGATTAAACAAGAGCTGGCTATCATAAGTATTGATGAGGGATGTTGTCCTTAGGTGGATCACTAACCGTTGTAAGCAGATAGGATGGTGGAACAGAATGTGGGGCGTTACTGGAAGCCTTTATTATCAGCCAGTTTCAAAGGTTCCCGCACCCCAAAGGCAAATTGCATTCTATGCATTTAGGAGAACTGGCAACATTACAGACCCAAGTTCAGAGCGCTTGGGATAATCAAATAAATATACACACACACTCCATATGCTTTTCTTGTTGCTGTTGTGGAAGTTTTCTTCCTCAGGATATTTTAAGATCCAGCCTGTGCTTTTTGAGGTTAATTCTGCAATACCAGCACCATATTTATAGTTGAAGATAATTCTCCAGCTATTCAACACTGAGAGCCTGTGCATAGCTAGTGTAACGAGTGCTGGCTGAGGGTTAAATAATTGAAATGCAGAAAGTGGCATGAAGGCATAGATACAGAACTCAGCCATAGGAAGAGAATTCAGGAAACAATATGCATGTTGGGTCTGGTTTTCCTTCTTCCCCCCACTCACCACTACCCTCCCCCCCCAAAAAAGGGGAAAAAAAAAAGGGAAAGATTTAATCTCTCCTTTTTAGTGATGTCTCCAAGACTAGACTGTGAGGGGAAATGAGAAAATGAATTATGATCCATTGGTTTTCCCTATCACAAAGCATTCTGGAGAGGGAGAAATCTAGGCTTTTAGGCTCTACTTAGTATGAAAGGGGATGGTGCTAGGGGAGAAAAAGTTGGTTGCAAACCCTTGAAAAATGAAGATTGCTGTGGTGCTGTATATGAAAGGCTCAAGTAGGATCCTTCTGCTTTAAAGGAAGTTAGTTCTCTGCTACTTAAGCTTACTGAATAATTCAACTACATAAACCTCTAGATACATGTATATTAGCTTTCTTCGGGTTTTACATTTTTGCTACTTTTATCTGAAGGGAGGAATCCAGACTTATTTAAGCTGTACTGATTGCACATCTCCTGTTTCCTGGCTTGAGTCCCATAACAGGGCAACTGTATTTGGAAACTGCAAAACAATTCTTTCTGGATTAGAAGTTACCTAATCATGGGATGGAATTGTTGTGGCAAGAGCCCCCTAGAAAGTTTTAGAGGCTAAAGCCTCTAAAGGAAGCTTTTCAATAAAACAGAACAAACATTAGGGGTGAAGTTTCCTGCCTACATGCAAGGTCCTCAGATTCTGCCGTGACCAAATTGGATACCCAAACTCAGCTCTGGTGGCTGGGTTTTAATAGGTCTTTCAGTCTCTCTTGATGGAACCGGTTTACTTTGTAAAAATACACATGAATAGGAGCAAAATCCTGGAACTTACTGTGTTCCAAGCAGTTGGCCTACATTATTTGATAATTTGGAATGAAGGGGTGTCTCTCATCTAAACCAGAAACTTTGTCTTGGAACACTGAAACCTTTCCTGACAAAAGCTTCACCAAAATAAATTAATTTCCATGCAAAACTTTTGGCTTTGAATCTCATTTTCCAATGAAAAAGCATTTTGTTGAAAGATTCTTGATGAGTTCTCTTTCTGAACAGATACACTTTGAGTAATCACTGTGTAGGACAAGGAAATATTTGAAAGTCATGAGCTTCATCAGTGTCATCCAACAGATGCATTTTTGCATAAGTAATTAACTTGAAAGAAATATACATAAGCATTCTCTACTGGTTTGCAGTTATTTTCAGGGTATAGTGAGTAATCTAGCACTGCATCTCAAAGCAGCTGCAATTTATAGATGAGTAATCTTTGCATATGAATAGATTTTGATCTGTGTATGACTAATTTCTACTTCTTCTGAAACAGATTAAATATCTTTAGCTTCCTGTTAGAAAGCAATTACAATTTATGTGGACAATTGCCTTTTTCTCTTGCAAGAAATATTGCATTTGCCAGTATTGAACACTACAGTTTGATTGGAAGTTGTATTTCATTCTTAAGTTGTTCAGTTGCTTTTGATATTACCCAAAAGTTCCACTGGAGCAGAATCTTAAGGCCCATCAAGTGAAAATTTATGGGGCTCTGAGCAGTTAAATTATATGAACACAAGAGAATCTGAATGTTTTGAATTATCTTTGCGCTTACTTCAAACCAGATACATGATAAGTCTTCTTTCATTCAAGTACTTACAATATACGCTACAGTTCAAGAGAATATGTGCTCACAATATATCCATGCCAGTTTTATTACAGGTAGAACAAGTGAAAATAAAAGCAAAGATAAGTTCTCATGGATGTCAACCTAGAAAGCAACTTTAATATATACATATCCCCTGGGGCTGTACAAGTATTTATACTTAAAATTACTCCAGTCAGTTTTATTGACCATTAGACATGTAATAATGTTAAAGAACGATACACTTACCAGTCCTCTAACACAACCTTCATGGGGTTTTGATGCACCTTCTGTGCACTCACATACAATATTAAGAGAGGTTTGAGATATAGGAACTGCTCAAGAAGTTACTGCTAACAGAATTTACTGCATATTTCAATCTCTGGGCATAGTTACTGGCACTAAGATTTCTGAAATACTTTTTTCTTGGATAGTCTCTGGTCACCATTTGCACAAAAGTTACTGTAAACAAGACAAGCATCCCTGTAAATACCCACTTTCTCAATAATTTTTCCTTCCTCTAGTGGAAAGACAGACTTGAATAGTCTCTTATTACTACAGTATAGAAGAGGGACCACCACAGCTCTGTTAACATGGCCAGTATGGTTTTTTTTTCCCCCCCCATCTGGCCTTTTTTAAAAACCAGCACAACAGGGATGTAAAAGCTACTGATACTACATTAAGATTTCTGCAACTGTGTTGAAAAGAGATGCAAAATACTGCATTTTATTGGTTGAATAAGAAAAATAATTTTAATCCACTAGTAGTTGGAGACACTTGAGCAATGAGATCATATATCTTTTTATAATCTCAGGATTTAGTGTGTAATTGAAACCAGGAGGAAAAAAACCCACACAAATCAAACTGTCTTCTGAAGACAAAATGTCTATTGAGTATGCTTCGACTCACATTTGGAGGTTCAGGGTACAGAAAGGTGGGACTTGGTGCAGTTTGGCATAATCAGAGAGGCAGGGTGCAGTGGTATAAGTGACATTTTTCGTATAAATTGATAGTTAATAATATAAAGGCGTGGTGGGTGTGGGAAATAAGACGAGGGACAAACACTGGATAAGAAGGGCGAGTGTGAAGGATTCGTGCGAAGGCTACACTGGTACTTCGAGCACAAAGCATTCGTTTCACCAAACTCTGCATCAAAGAACGACGGTCCTATTGGCTCCATGGTTCATCCCTAGTACCTCTGTCCATAAATAAATGCTTTTGTCAGTAATCTCTTTCATTTACAACGATCCTGATCAGAATATAAGTCCTTATTAAGTACCATGGCATCTCTTTAGACTTAAGAAAAGTGATATAACAACCAAATTTGAATCTGGACAATTATGTAAACAACATTGCACAAGTTTCTGATGAAGACCTGGATGTGTAAATCTTGCCTCTGGTTTATATAACAGTTCTTCTTCATTAGCCCAAACTCAAGAATTTGTGTAATTCTTTGGTGAAATAATAATTTTTCCACAAGCCATTGTTAGCAAATAGACTGACTAGAAGTAACATATGCTCATCTGATTTAGAAATTCAGATGCATCAGCTCTGTAAACAATATGAATTGCTTGCGTACTCCTGAAGGAAATTAGGCTGTCAGAGCATTCTTTCAGCTTTGTGTCTGCAAGGAGAATTGGGTCAAAGAAAGAACCAGAAAGAGGTAGGCAGAGCATTTATTTTGAATTTTGAGACTTTGAGGCAAGGACTGTGAGCTTTCGGCAATATGTAAAGGAATCCAAGCGCAAAGCCTGTGAAAGAAAGCAGATTCAGAAAGGTGCTGGAAAACCCTTTGTGGGAGGCATTCGCTCGCACGATGGGAGAGAGCAATTACATCCAGGAAGCTGGCAGGGAGACCCAGGTGGGTGGGTTGGGTGGAATCGAACCAGGTTTTGGTTTGTTTTCCACAGCACTACGCTAAGCTAGTTCATACAGCTTCATTCTGGCAAATGGGTATGTCATTCATCAGCAAGACAAGATACTATAAACTTGATTTTGAAATTGAGGGCTGCCTATCTGCAAAAAGGTAGCTATTATCATCCCTCGCTTTTGTAGCCAGAGGAGATGGTTCATTTACATTGCAGCCACTTTCTACAATAGAAGTTCAAGTCACATCTGGTTCAGTTACTCTTTTACATCCCTTGGCTACTGTTTCCTTCTGTACGGTAGAAAGTAGCAGCAATGTGAAAAACAACATAAGGGCAGGATACTTTTAACTATCCTAATGTGATCTCAGAGGTCTGTGTATTAGAAGGTGCTCAGAGAAAGATTTTTTTATTGATAAACTAGCAATTCATTCACTCACACAAAACTACACTAATTTGGGTATTCTAGACAGTTTTGAGCTCCTCTTAAAGAACTGAATCTTGTGTAAATCTAATAATAATAATTTAGCAATAGTGAAGTAGCGTATCATTAATTTGAGCATTCTTACTGTCTTTCAGATACAGGTTCCTTTAGCTACATTAGGAGAAAGGAATGATTATGAAATCTTTAAAATTTGATGGTTTTTAAAATCTCAGTACATAGGATCATCAATTTCTGTAATGAAATTCAGTAGTATTTTCTCAGGAATAATATTACTTCAAGAATCCCCTCCTCTCCACACCCATACAGTCACAAAACATCTCCTGCCACTCACAGCACAGGGGCGGAAACTTTGATGGGAAAGAGTTAATCTGAGCAGAGGAAGAGAAAACAGCCAGTTAGGCTGCACATCCACTAGTTTGTAAACTAACTGCAGGGATTGTGTAAATTCCTGAGTTCTGGTTGCTCCAGTCAGCATTGCCACATAGGCTTTGAGATCTGCATACTTATAAAGTATTTCTAAACAGTATTATTTAACGTATGAGCTGAATATGTTCAAACAGGGTACAAAACTGTCACAAGGGTCTCTTGCATACCTTGTAGAAAAAAAGAATTAGAACTGCGTCCAGTCCGTGTGTAAAATTAGTTCTGGTATTTCAATGCTTTTCACAACTAACGTAATACCAATTTATCACATGTTAAATGCTTAACTCTCTCAGAATGGTAACCATATATTTTTTTACTTAGTCAGCATTATGTGATACACTGTTCAAGGTACAACCATACCCACAATTCAAAATCCTTGCTCATGACAAAACAAGATTTATAAACGTATAGCCAGCTTTAATCTATAATCTGAAGAAGACCAGAGCTGCTTCTGCACCTTGAAAACATTATCTTTGATTAAATAGCGATTGCAATCTTCCCTCAGATAACAATAAATAATATATGTGTGTGTATATATATTTATGTATATTACTTCAAAATCAAAGCCTTGTACTTACTGCATCTCCTTCTGCATGTCATCTGATGGCATTGGGAACAGATCCCAACATCCCAGAATGCAGCTTGGCAGGTATTAATCTCCTGCTTATAACAGGCTGTGTAATTGCAATGCATTTTTTTTCCCTTTTGAACTAGCTAACTAACCTGTAATTTTTCTTGGTATCTGCCCAAAGCTAAATGAAGTACCTGATACACCCAAGGAGTTCCTCATCTGCTACAGGTGACTTCAGATTGGGAGTTGCCATCACCAAATAAGAATGAATCTACATGTAACCAGGTTTCAATAATAGCCCCAGGC
The DNA here is from genome assembly GCA_025774025.1 of Xenus cinereus. Taxonomy (NCBI): domain Eukaryota; kingdom Metazoa; phylum Chordata; class Aves; order Charadriiformes; family Scolopacidae; genus Xenus; species Xenus cinereus. The sequence continues at coordinate 21,846,053 of JAOXJK010000003.1, forward strand.
AAGACAGACCGCTCATACTTCCATTTTTATACTGTTTATTAGTTCTTATAAGAAGAACTGTGAAGCCTGCGTGCAAGTCTCCTCCCCTGAGCTCCAACACAAGACCGAAGCTAAGAGAGATTCTGATCATTGTGCAAGTATTGACTTGATTTACTAAGACAAGAAGAACCTCAACAAGTGATTGCAATTGCTGCTGCTACCCACTAGCTTCAGGTGCTCAGCGATTCAGCAAATCAGCAGCAGGTATGCTGAAGCTTGACCCACTTTTTCTTCCCCATTTTGCAAAATCAGGGTTATTCTTCTGTTATGTTCAAATCAAATATTTCTTATTTTGCATTTGGGGATTTGCACTCAGGCAAATGCATTGCAATAAAATATCTTCCACTGACACAATTTGAAAAGATTCTGCTCTTAATAGGTCTGGCTGGTAGTAGTCAGTGCTTATGTAAAAGTAGGGAGGAGGCTGCAGAATTAGATGCAAATTAGCATGCAGTCATCATGGTGATTAAAAAAAGGGGGGAGAGCTTAAACTAAAATACTAGCTCTTCTTCCCTTTTCCTTATTTTAAGAAACACTGAATTTGTCCTGCTTGCTGTTCCTTCAGCTGCTCCTGTAGCCTCTTCCTCCTGCTGGCACCCCGAGTAGCAGATCAGAGCCTTGCTGTCCTTACCAGCTGTCTCTTTTCTCCAGATGAAGATGGTGGCTGCTGGGCTGCCCACTAGTCTGTCCCTGGACAAAAGTCTGCCTTCTCGCTTAGGGGGTAAATACGCAGCTTCTCAAGAAGTGGAACCACTGTGCCCAGTATAGTACTCTTTCTTCAGCTGTTTCCTCTCTTGAAGACCTATGTTCTGCGCTGTGGCAACTTCATGGGCTTCTTTCTGCAAGAGCACAGAGTCAAAGAGGTTGCTGCCTGCCTTTCTTTTTTTTTAATTCTCATGCCTATTCTTTCATTGTGGCCTCTGCCTTGTTCCACGTGAGAGAACGTAGATGAGAATCCTGAGACTAGCACAGGACAAAGACAAACCAGGCTTTTCACTCAATAGCCGTGAGCATTGGGTAGAAAGAAAGTCAATTCTCTTGCAGGGAGATGAAATGTTTCCCATCGGGTCTACTCAGTAAGCCAATATTACGCTAGAAATACACAGCCTTCCCCCAGTAAACCATTTCCCAGTAAACCATTTCCTTTTATTTGTAGTCAGACATGGGATAGGCCCTGGGTATGGCACGGCATAGCATTGTTCTGCTTCTGAACAATCCTTTTTTTGTACTACTGCCAAGTCTCCACTTACCACTTCAGGTGTATATCCATGCAAAATCATCTATAAAATAACACATTGCACATAAACTGAATGCAAAATCGTGTTGTGAAGAAACTATATTCAGAAATCACATGTACAGTCTAGACATTGCAGAATGAACGTTGCAAAACCCGCTAAGATAATGCCTGCCAATATCCTTGCCTTTCTCTGAAGCATGAAGCCTTTTCAACGTGCAGGTATACTTAATGAATTTTTTCTTACTTATTTCTTGTAAAAACATTCGTCTTCCTAACTATGATTCTTATCTAGAGATCGACAACTTTTACTTACATCTTTAAGTAGGTTTTTTTTAAAAAAAAAAAGTCTGAGCTAGACACTTAAATAAACCAGAAAAATAATCAGTCCCACATATTTTAAGTTTGGCTTTTGGAAGGCACAGAAAGTACAGCATTTATAATAGAAGGTCTAGGATAGCTTTTACTCTGCTTTCTCTGCCTGAACTTTCAAGCTTCTGTATCCAAAACTGTTTCACGTCATTTAGTTCTCATAACTACAAGGTCCATTTCAAATCCCCTACAGATTTCCTAACAAAAAAGGTTAAAGAATTTTCCATCTGAAAGTTGGGGAAGTTTAGCCAGCTTTTTTAGGTACAGTGAATTGGTACACAAACAGATTACATTCTAGTTTCCTAATAAAAACAGCAAAATTATTCTCATGTATGTGATAAGAAGTAAAGTAACTCAAGTAAAAATGAGAGAAAATAAGCTGGTAGTTGGGAAGACTTAACTTCAGTTCAGATTAAGAAAATATTGCCCTGGTGTCCATAAATTCCTGGTTTTAGTTCAAGTTTAGTTTTTCTCCATTTCAGTTCACACTTGGATTATAAATGATGCACCAGGTGTGAGCAGTGGTTCAGTAACAGTCTCTGATGTAAGATGTCAGGCTTGGAAGAGCTTTCAACACTAGTTGAGGGGTTTAGGACCTTTGCTTAGAACCAGCTTCAGTCCTGCATTGTCCACCTGCAGGTTCCCCTTTTTCAGAAAGAGAAAAGGATATTGTAGATCTCATGGATATTATAAAGCAGAATCATGTGTTTCAGATAGCTTGTTGGTGAGGATCTCCATGAGGTGATTCTCTATGTGTATGGTGCTGCTTTGATCGGCATGTGGAGACAGTGGGAAAGTTTAAAAGATTGTAGGGATGTGTGTAAACATTTTACAAAAGCAAAAACAACCTACAGGTGCAGCTAAAAATATCTCTGCATAAAATTTGGTCCACTAGTTAAAAACGCTTGTAAAGTCCCAGTGTCAGAGGGTGTGAATCTGTCATCATTTAGAAAAAATATTTATTTTGCTTTTTCCTTTAATACAATTACTTTAAACTATCACTATTTCAGTAATGACTTACTGTAACAGATGGAGATTTGGGGCTTGGCTTCTGTAGTGTGATTCAGCTTTTAGATTTGTTTTCCAGACTTGTGTGTACACACTTGTATTTGTCTGCAAACAACACTTGTGCAGGTGTCTACCTGGTGTTTGGGGCATGAAAACCGGGGCTTGCCAAAACTGTAATTCTTTTTTTTAATTATTTTTTTTTTCCCTAACCAATCATTTCACATACCAGAGTGTTTGGGCACTAGAGAGATATGTTCTTCCATTTTAATAAAAGTCCTTATTCTTTATGGAGCTACCTACGCTTTCTTCATGTAAATGAATACGGGTACAAGACAGAGTAGAATAAAACCTTGGGACAAAATTCTGGGATCTTCCTCTGCTGCCTCCATAGTAAGAAGGTTTCTGTCTTAACCCCCTTACACTTACTGCTACCTGATACAATCTGAGGTAAGAAAAGTTGATTCTTGCCAAATTTGAGGCAGGGAGAAAGAGTGATTCCTGGTTGGAAATATTCAAAGGAGGGAATGAGCTACGGATCCTCAGACATGAGGTTCTTTAAGCAGGGACTTCTGTTCACATTCTGGAATCAAAATGAGCAAGTATTAAATTTGAGTACCAAACTGAATCTACTTGCATGCAATTGATTGTAAAAGTTAATATGATTCTGAGTATCAAAATGAACAGGTATTCAATTAAACTTCCAGTGTAGCATGATTAAAAATGAAATAACACCGAACACATCTTTCGTGGGAGAACTGCATAAATATAATAGGGTTTTGTGGAAGGATCAGTTCAGTGGTGAAGGGAACAGTTAGTTTTCTTGCAAATGCTGGTCTGTCCTCTGGCTTTGCGTGCAGCTACTGCTCTTGTTTATAGGCATGGCACCACTACCCTCATTTGGCCTTCCCAGTAGGAGTGACGAGCTAGCAGCTGAGGGAGCGCTGAATTAATCATGATATGCAGAGTAGATAGCCAACAGTATTAATCTAATGTACTATGAATGCCCAGAATACTCATCCCAAGTTTTTTGCTTCAGATTTTGATGAAGTATGGGATATCTGCCAATGAAATGAAATACAGTGTGTCTTCGAAGCTTAGAGGGAAAAAGTACGGTAACCTAACATTCTGGAAAAAAAGTCTTACTACATTTCCATTTTGTTATTCTTTCTCCTACAGCCTGACTAATGGCAATCTATTAATGGTTTGGATTGAGCTGAAACTGGGAATGTAACTAAACATAACTTCTAAATTGCTTCTTCAAAGCAGATGACAAACAGTATGTGCTTCATTGTCACACACAAGTGTGTATCACTGCCAAGATAAAGGGCATTGGGCAAAGGGGCCTAGTGATGGCTATTGTTTGGCATAAGTCTATGTTTGTAAAAAAAAAGGCACTTCCAGTCATTTGGGTGTGGGGCTTTCCATGGAACAATCCTGATTAGCTTGCTTTCCTAAGGAGAGGAAGCTTGTGTAATGGTTCAATCTATCTCTTGCTCCAAATTTCAGACATATTTGATACATGAGCCAAGGTCTCAAAATTAATTACATTTCTACAAGTTTCTTGGAAGTTGGCAACTGGAGACAGGAAAAGGAACCATATTCATTCCCCAGAAAGAAAGAACTCAGAAGCCAACCATTGCATATTGTACTGTTTACTATCACAGGCTGGCCAGTCACCAGTTACCTAAAGCTGAATTCGCCCCAGTTAAGTGAGGTTTTTGCTCTATGGGGGTGACACTGAAAGGAGAAACACAGTTAAGATATCCTTATTTATTATAGTGGGGAGCAAAGGTGCTTTATGGATGAGACCATATAAGTCTGTAGTGAAGCTGCTTTAGTTGTGCTGCTCATAGAGCAAAGTTGAGGATTTTTCCTTGAAATGTACTTTAACATTCAGACCACAATACGCATAGTCTTCTGGTCCTTAAAGATGTATGAAACAATACTCGACAAATTATAGCATAGCTGAGGCACCAAATAATTAAAATACTGGGTGGAAGTATACACAACGTTTTGGTCCTTGGCTAGAGGGCCATAGTTTATCTCACACGCAAATGGGCAAGGGTGGGTAATAACTTTGTATCCGTCTCTCTAAGATCATTTTGATTTACCCAGGTTGCCAGAGAATGAGAATCTGAACGTAGCTGCTGAGGTGGCAGTATGTTAACTCAGATTTTTCTGAGGAATAAAAGTAATGTAGTGATATAACTGTGCAGGAAACTTTGTCCAAAATCATAAAATGCTTAACTTTTTTTTTTTTCCTCATAGCACGCCCCTATCTGTGTCATTCCTTTTTCATTTGTTGTTCTCAGCCTGGATTCCTTAGATAACTTTGCTAGAGACTCGAGTTTTATTGTAGATATGGAAAACTGCCTAGAAGTTTTGCTCCTTGGTTGCTCTGGCTGCGGTCCAGCCACAACAATACTCAAGACGCAACACATTCAACTTGCTGCAGCAATCATTCTTTAAAATACGGCAAAAAAGTAAAGGACACCGTACACAATGAACTCTGCTGCGACCTTAGTTAATGACTTCAGAAACCCGGAAAAGTGAGTTGTGACCCGGATCTCTTCGGAGGGCTAGTTCTAACTCTGCTGCACTGGTTAGGTGAGCCTAAAATACAGCTACAGGTGAAGGTGGCCGGGTTAGGACAGAGGCTAATAAACACTGCTCAGGGCTAGTATAGAGGTCAATAAAAATTGTTCTCAGTGCCAGTCTGGCTGGCACCTGCTGCTGACGAGGGAAAACGCATGAGGGGACACCTGGGTTATATTAGACAGCTCTTAACAAAACCCTTGCTGACTTCTGTGCAACATTTCTGGTTACATACAACCAAAAGAAAAAGTACCGAATAATAGATGGAGTCACATAAAGCATGTAAAGACAGTAAGCTCGATGTTAAAGCTGTCTGAGAATATGACACGTAATATACACTATACATCCAAGTGGCTTAGGTAACAGAATCACAGAATAATCATGTCCACTTGACATTTCCAAACATAAAATCCTGATTTCTCTTGGTTATTAGTTTGCCTACAGATTATTTGGACTGTAAATTTTCATGCTGCCCTAAGGTGATATTGTGTGTGTGTGTGTGTGTCCATATGGATAAAGTAGCAACAACCAATTGCTCAAGAAGGAAAAATCATAAACTTTACTCTGTTAAGTGTTTTCCAACTATTTCTTAGAAGCTGTAGTGCGTCCAACCTTTCAAGCAAGTGCTCCAAAGTTGGTGAGTTAGGTGCTTTGGCTATGGATGTGTCTGTTGACATCTTGTGGACTGATGGAGCTCCCCTTGCTGGACATCCCCCGGTTTTATTTACAGGCGGAATGACTTGTTCATTTACAGTCCCTACCAACCTGAAATAATTAACAGCATGGGCTTCTACCTGGGCTGCAAGGGGCCAACATTGTGCCCATTATCCTTTCTCCTGGTGGAGAGAGAGTTTAAATGTTGAAGCCCTGAAACTTAAACCACCCACATCAAACCTCTCAAGAAACTTTTGCGTGTTCCCCAGAGCGTATCCCGTGATTGGTTTGTGCTTTCGGAGACAGGCGATAAAGGCAGAACCCAACGCCCAGACTTTGCATGAGACTTCTGACACGTTTACTCTTAGAAGGTACATCAGAAAGAAGATAAGATGAAAGAAGAAGATAAATGATATTCCTATCGCTTGGTTTCCTCACTATAGTGAAACAGATCTGGGACTGTGCTAAGCGTCCTTTGGGTCTCTACAATTCTTTTTTGCTGATCTTGACCTTCCTTCAGAACTTTATCTTTCTGCCGCTCCTAAATGTCAGTTTATTTTGACCTCATTCTGCCCTACAGTTACACTGGATCTTTCTGGTACAGAAGCCTGCTTGTCCCTTCCTCCACACTACCCGTAGCTTCCTCTGAGCTTCACTGAGCCTGTTTAGGTCCCCTCACCGCTAGTGGAAATCGTGTGTCCTTGAGCAAATTGCTGAGCCTCTGCTTCAGTTCCCCACTGCAGAAAAGAGGAATTGGTACTTCATGTCCCTTACCACGTCTTGACCTCTCTTTCAGTCATAAGAAAAGGTAGGGTAGGGTTTCATACAACGCTTATTTTTACTGAGTGGTGAGAGGAAGGATTTCAAAAGAACGTGGACACGCAGAGGGAGAGAACCTGGACACACATGAGACTGAGGGAGTTGAGAGAAGTTACAATTCTGAGGCAGCTGAAGAATTTAAGAGTTGGGCAGCAATTCCAGGCCTTCCTGTGTGCTGAATGTCCTGGCTGACATAGGCTCTGATAAAGGAGGATATTACTGCTTTTCTTGCAACTTCTGAGCTGCTGCCAGATATTGTCCAACTGTGGGCAGTCATCAAAAAGCTTGGATTATTTTTTTTCTATCAGAGGATGTGAATGACTTACTTCCTTGAAATAAATTCCAAATAAATAGATGAAATCTATTAAACCTCACACTATCTAGGAAAAAAAAAAGTAAAATCAAATCTTTGGGGGACAGTTTGACAGTTTTAATGAGAAATTCAGCCTATTCACTCATCTTTATTAAATAGAGGCTTCAAAGGCTTTGCTCTATAGCTGGAACAACAGGTAGATGAGGTGTCACCGGAGCCCGTGAGGGCTGAACAGCAAGAAGGAGAACTTCTGCTATCTGGGCACGGTGCCTGGCTCAGGGGGTTCGGATCCTGCCAGAGGTAGTAGCCTTTCTGGCTACTTCAGAGCAACTGCGAGTCCTCACACAAACTCTGACGTGAGTTTGTCTAAATCAGATGCACCGACTCATCGAGTTACGTGGATTAATAGAGTGAGAGATAACCAAATAGGTGTTTGGTTCCTTTCTACTCTCAGAATCTCTCACTGCAAGGTGCGCTTAATCGGCTGTTAAGCTGCCAAAACTGATGTGCTGCAAAACTATAAAGGAGTCTGCCATGTTCATGTATATAAGTGACAGGTATTTTGCATATTTATTTTTAGGGGGTTTTTGTTTTGAGCACACTCAGCCTGAGATACAATGAAACAGCTTCAAATGCCCACCATATGGTTCCATTAGCTGTTCCTCTGCTGTAAATTAAAATATATAGGTCCAAATTTCTTCTACAAAGCTAATGAGGGAAATGAAGAAATGTAAATTAGCAGTATGGCTTTTAAAATATTTGGATTGTGTCTTTTAAATTGTTATATGTTATCATAACATTTCATTTTAGCTATACTACTAAAAAACAATTAACTTGCATAAAATGCTGCATGTGAACTACTTTCAAGGTCACACAGTTGGGACAACAAAAGGTTTTGTCTTAGAGTATTAGAAGGGACCCCAAAACAAAAATACCCATGGAGTTTTAAACACCCACTTATTTCTGGCCGGAGATGACATCATGGAGATGCTGGGAGGGCTGGAGCCCCTCTGCTGTGAGGACAGGCTGAGAGAGTTGAGGGGTTCAGCCTGGAGAAGGCTCCGGGGAGACCTTAAAGCCCCTTCCAGTCCCTCAAGGGGCTCCAGGAGAGATGGGGAGGGACTCTGGATCAGAGAGGGGAGCCATACGATGAGGGGAAGGGTTTGACACTGAAAGAGGGGAGATGATTGAGATGAGATTTCAGGAAGGAATTCTTTGGTGTGAGGGTGGTGAGAGCCTGGCCCAGGTTGCCCAGAGAAGCTGTGGCTGCCCCATCCCT
>JAOXJK010000003.1:21854465-21888113 GCA_025774025.1 Xenus cinereus
GAGGGGGCTTGGAGCAACCTGGTCTGGTGGGAGGTGTCCCTGCCCAGGGCAGGGGGTGGCACTGGGTGGGCTTTAAGGTCCCTTCCAACTCTAATCATTCTATGATTCTGTGACTTCTGGGTTTCTTTAGAAAGCACAGTGGGAGTTGCTGCACTTAAGATCAAGAACCGAAGGAAAACTAAAAAGTGCGTAAGGCAGAAGGCGAAGGAAGTGAGGTGTTGAGACCCGTTGCTTCATCCACTGCGACAGGCTCCGTTGCAGCGATGCGTTAAGAAACCAAAGCGAGAGGTAGGACGAGGCAGTGCGATATCCCAGCAACATGAACCAGGGCTGCTTCAGGTACACGGGGCTGAACTTGCAGCTCGGTGTGAAACAACTTCACAGCTCTCACAAATACTAATGAGTCCTGTGACTAAACCGTGGCATACTTGGAAAATGTAATCCATAACACGTATAATCTCAGTCCTCATTTGGAAACTTCTGACCTATATGCAAACTCCCGGGGAGCTCCCGCTGCAGATACACTATCGCTGCAATTATGGGTAGCCATGGAGCTCCAGTATTGTGTATATATTATACATTGTTATGCAAACACACAGCTACTTTTAAACCCCAGTTTCACAGTCACCGGGGTTTTAATTTCAAAGCATCAAAAAAGGAGGCAGAAATAAAATCTCCTGCAAATAGACCTTGATTAAATCTAGAAAGAATTTTTACAAACAATTCAAACACAAGCAGTCTGAAACCCTAAAATGGAACCACGCTGCTCAGGGGAGGACAGTCACACCAAATGCTTCACTTTAAAATGCCACTTTGTACTTGATAAAACTTAATTCTTGTGCTGGTTTCATATTTAAATAGGAAAAGACAACTTCAAAGATTATTAGATTTTTTCCTCAGCATATGAGGAAAATTCCTACCCAATTCTTTATATGATATACATAAAATACCCCTTAGAAACAGCACTTGGGCTTTTCTATCAGGTTGGAGACTAATTAATTTAACCTTGGGAAGCAGGTCCAGCAAGTATTTAATCCTGACCCTTTAGCCCGGATTCACAGATTCATTAATCTTCCATATGTCACTGTACAATTCAAAGCGCTACAAAAGCTGTGAAAATAATATTCCCCCCACCCACCCCTTTCCCCCTGAGACTCACCAGAGCCCGAATCTTCTCCCCAGGCCCAGCCAGCCCCCTGGCACCATCGGCGGCGATTCCGATCCAAGGGTGAAATCCCAAGGCGGAGGATGTGTGGAAGCAGACACGGAGCCCACCTGGGGTCCTTGGGGAGAGCAGAGGGGAGACGCCGAGACAGCCCCAACGATCCGCCTCTCCACAAGGCTCTGGTGCGTCCTCTGCGCTCGCAGAAATACCTGGACCCACAGCCTGAGCTCCAGTGTCACATGGATAACGGAGCTAAAAACGGCAAACCCATGGGCTTCATTTAAAATCCCCCAATAGATCAGTCTTCTCCCCCGAGGCTGCTTATGTGCCTCTCCCAAACTTTTCTACAGTTTTCCTGGAATTTTAATATCCCGCTCTCTTTGGTTTCGTGCTTTTGCACTCTTTTATTTTTAGCCTGAGTATTTCACAGTGGTCTGTAGAGTCTGCTTGACGCCAGCAAATGTAACTGGATCCCCGGTCCCCGCAAGCCAGGAATTGCAGCCACGATCAGCACGCTGCCCAGAGCAAAAACCTTGGCACTGGCCAAAACCAAATAGTCGGAATCCTCTATTTATCTTACGGCAGGGCTTGGGAAAGGAGGCAAGAAGAGTTCATCAAAATGTAAAGAATAGCTGGGAAAGGGTTAGGGGTAAGTAAATAGAAATCAAAGATGCAAATAGGTCTGTTCGACAACGGATTTGTGTGACCAGACTTCCAAAAGCAAGAACGGGGATTTACAAAAAAAATATTTCATTCTCTAGTAACCTAGTAACAGGACAGGCACGCACAAAGCAGATTGCCTTTAGAAAAGGCTTGTGTCAGCAAGGTTGACTTTAGTGGAATAAATAAGAATAGGCCGCTTGGCAGCAGGTCGCTGCTGACAATAATCTCGCAGGTCAGATTTTCCAAGTTGTGATGGCTCATTTAATACACACGCAACTCCAACTACCAGTGCTGGTTAGGATTAATATGGGCCACCATCGTCCACCCAGCCCGTGGTGAGTAGGTGTCAGGCTTTTACCTGACTATTCTATGGTATGTAACTGGAATAAGTCTGCTCTCTGATACTGCTCTCTGATACTAAGGAGCTGAATTACCTTGCTTGACCTCACTTTTTAATTTTCTATCACTTCTGGCCCTTTCTTCCTGTAGCAGAGAACAAAATGAAGGATTGCCAGTTTATCTGATTGGGAAATTGTTCATCCTAACTATTCTAGGATCTGTAGCTATGGTAACTAGTGTCTACAACGGAGCGGGACCACTTCACGGAAGAAAAAACAAGTGTATGGAGGCAGTTATTTCCCAAAGGTGACGTGATGAGTCAGCAGCGGAGCCCGGATTAGAATCCAGCGCTCAGACCGCCCATCCCGTGCGCAGCTCACTAAACCACTGCTCCTCCTGCAGCCTCCAGGGAATAAAGTTCATTCAGCTGGGTGGTAAATGCTCAACTCCTGCCCTTGCACTTCACCTTGTTGTTTATCTACGGTTTGGCAGGCTTGATTGTTTGTTGCCAAGAAAGAGTGCAAACAGGGAGAAATGAAGAAAGCATTGGTCTGAGCATGGAGCAAAGGACACTGCAACAGCAAAACTCCACTTGGGAGAGAACAAGAACACTGGTCTGCCAATGCATTGAGTATATAGATTGTATCTAACACCAGAATTGCTTGAAAATTAATTTTTTACAAGGCAACTTCTCTGTCTCTTCATAAGCAACAAACACAGAGTAAAAGAACTGTCCGTTTTCTCCATTGCATGAAGAAAGTTCTCTCTTTTTTTTTTGTCTCCCTGGCATGTTTGCTCAACTAATTCGAAATGTGGACAGCCAGTCCAAAGTTGTTCTGCCAGCTGTGAGTGATGCCACTGTACATAGGCACAGGAAGGGTTCTGCCTTCACTGGTCTGCTGTGGCATGAACTGGTAAAGACGTGCCCTGTGTAATCTCCTGCTCTGTTCTCATCCTCTGATTTTTCAGTTACTCTTTGTATCACTGCTCCTCTTGGTTCTCCTTGATCCTCCTGGTTCGTGTTTAACCTTTCATTCTCATTGTCCCAGTTAGCAAACTCTTAAAAGGAAACACAAGAAAATGGATATTATTTACCCCTGACACTGAATATCACAGTTTAGGAAGTGCTGTTGCCACTGTGGTGCTTCAGAGTCTCATCATGTTGAGCACAGCTAAAGTGGAAAACTTGCTAGTCTCCCATATTGATGCGACTTTTCCACAGAGTTGTTCCTCTCATCAAGATTTTTCCTTAAATGACCCAAAGCCTTAGCTTTCTCTTCCTGTTGCTGCCTAGCAGCCTCATACACCTCCTTGAAAGTGCTTCACATCATGGCTTAGTGATGAGACAAAGATGCTTGCAATTTGCCCGTTGGCAATTTGCCTGTTGACTTACTCTTTTTCTCTCCCTTTTGCCTTCCTTTTCTCTCCCTTTTGCCTTCCCTTCCCTTCCCTTCCCTTCCCGTCCCTTCCCTTCCCTTCCCTTCCCTTCCCTTCCCATCTCTATTGGTAAACCAGTAATGTCAATCTGTTAAGGGGGTGTCTGATCTGCTCTTCATTTTTCTTCTGTTCTCTAACATTCAGGATGTACACAGATGAAGTCGGACAGTTTGAGCTGACACAGCACTTGTCAGAGAGCTCACAAATATTAAGACTGTCTCACAAAACTCTCTGCTTGGTCCACAGGGCTTGGAGAAGGCGCTCAAGGCAGAGAGTCCAGTGGGCTGTTCTCTGGGGAACTGGGAGGTGCTATGGACTATCCAACACCAAGGAGCCTCTTGAGGTTAGCACAACCCGAGCTGTAATTGGCATTGAAAAATGCTAATTTTTCAATTAGCATTCCAGGTCACTCCTGGAGTGACCACCAGGACAGAATGTGCGTGACACCCACTGGGCTCTGTCAGTGTCTTCCCTGCTGGGGAAGACCCCTCCATCAGAAAGCATGGGCAGCCGCAATACAGGCCCTTATAACGTTGAGACCCAAAGCATCATTTTGGGCTATATATTACATCCTATTTAATAAGTTACCTCACTAAAAGTGACTTTAAGTGTGGTATGTGTTTGTATACAGCTTTGAATGTACGTGGCAGTGCTTTTTCTATGATGGGTGGCACAGAAAGGTTTGCGCTGGGCAGGAAATGCAGCCAGATATTCTAGAAAGCCCATATGGTAGCCTGAGGCAGTTAGAAAAAGAAAATGGGGTGCTGCTTAGATGACTTAACAGTAAGAACTGGCTTACCAGTGCTGGGCATGATTCATCGACTTCTTGCATTTCTGTCACCAAGAAATATAGGAGTGAGTCCATGAGAGCAGGACACACAAGAAGCCTTAAGCTCTTAGCACGTAAATATTTGTAAAGCAGACAGTGAGTCCTATGCATTAGGGTAAACATAAATCCTTCTGTTTTATTCCCAAATGCAAGTGTATTTTATTCAAACCCTAATCTGTGTGCTGTGTAGCTGCCGCTAATAAACAGTTTCTGTTCAACTAATCTCCAAAGAAGGATTGCTTCCTACCTACCCTGACGTGTTTCTTGCAGGCACGTTGCTCTTTAACTCATTGACTTATTCTTTCTTTTTTTGGGGGGCATGGTAAAAACCATTAATCTAGGAATTTGTATTGTGGAGAAGGCAGATTTTAGAACAAATGATATGGAGATAATTGTGGAAGGCATAGACAAGTTAAGTTCAGATCCAAAGGTTTTTATTCAGTCCCGTAACTTTAAAGAGAGCAGCCTTAATGATGTTTTTGAGAGGGGATGAGAGTATCCACACAGTCTAACCTGCAGTAACTAGATTTGGGTGGAAAGAAGTGGACTCTCATTTTTGATTTGAGTTACTTCGAGTACAGAACCTGCCAGGATTAGCAGAGCCAAACCATTTTACATTAATTCCTTCAATGTGAGGATTTTGCTTTAGTCTGAGAAGGATGTGACCTCCTCTCCCTCTTGTTTCATGGGGAGTGAAAACTTACGTGTCTATCAAATGTTAATCAGATTCAGATCTCTGAGCTAAAGTGCTGTTTTGCTCAATACATGGGTTTCATTGACACATTTTTTAAATGCAGTTCCAAATCACAGCTGACTCTGCCTGTTGTATATGCCATCAGCCAAAAAGCTTAAATATCTACTTTCCTAGGCATTTCCTTCACATAGGGAAATAAGTATACTTCTCATTTCTTATGTATCGTGATCTGAACTTATCAGTAGACTGAATATTCATTTATAACATATACTTTGTACTTCCTTTGACTTAATTGTTTGTGCGTAAAGAAATTATCTGAATTAGCTGTAACAGGTTCAGTGATGAAAAAACATTATATACGCAAAGACTATTTTCAAGGAGCCCTGTTTCCTAGCAATACCATTCTGTTATTGACTTGACTTGCTCCTTGAGTGTTGTTGCAGTATTTTTACTTGGTTTCTTTCTCACTATTTTTGGGTATGATTTATGGTTGCTTATCCGTATCAGAAACCCAAGCCTGAAGGAGGCAAGTGCTTTCAAAATTGCCAGTGTACAGATGTGGGCAGGGCAGGCAAGCAGATGCCTGGCTGGCTGTAGCAAATTAGAATCCTGGCTACAGTTAAATACATCACTACTAAAATGAGCAAATATGTTATTCCAAATAAATGAATTGTTAAATGATACAATTTATTACAGTGCTTAAAGATTATTTTTCTTTTTTCAGAATCAAAGTAGGCTATCCCGTCTGGTCTCTTTTTACATCACTGTTATCTCCTGATAGACTTAACTGAATTCTTCCTATTGACTCAAATATGCCTTATGCCCTCATTCTTGTCGTTTAATACTCAACAAATTAAAAGCAAAATAACATTAACAAAATCCTGGCTTTCTTAGAGAAATTTCTGTACCTGGCCACTTTGATATTCTAAGATGATATAATAGTTAACATTTTTTGCCTTTCTTACACAGGCTCTCAACGCCCTTGAAATGTTGATGTAATATATATTGCTTTATAGATGAGACATTGAAAACCAGGAACCAAATCTGAGCAGGGGAGTGAACTCCCATATGACTATTAGATCATTTAGGAGTATCCCTAGCCTCTCTCTTCCTTAGAAAGACAGTCACACCATATCACTAAATAGCAAACTAGATTTTTTGTACATCTGGGACAGGGCTGAGTCTAAAAATGATAGCCTAAACCAATGCAGAACTAATATAGTTTTGGAGAAAAAGAACTCTCATTTTGTTTACCTCATAAAACCGATGACCAGAATAATTCTGATGATTCTGATAATTCTGGGTGGCCTGGGGTATCATGAGTTCATTCCTGAGTGCAGAAGGAAGCAGTAAATTGTTTGGCTTCAGAAACTGCCCTAATAGCAATTCAGCATTCATCTCAGCAGAGGCAAAATCAGGGAGAGGATGCTGGAGTCCTCTGAGTCAACAGTTACAACGGAGTTATGGTAAGGATTTGTGGGAGAGAGTTCTGGGGTTTAGTCTCAGACCTTCACCATCATGTAACCATGGATGAATTCTCTGTGATGTCCTTCATAACATAATCAAATAATATAGTATTGAACGTTCTACTATCAACATGATCGATGCACCATCCAAACTGCATGGAGCAGCAGTAAAGATACACAGACCATTAGGATTTTGAAAAATGTATACTTGCTGTGTATGTATGGTAGATGTAAAATATTACCATTAGAAGTAAGTAAGTAGGAGTTTCATTGAAGCCAATGGTGCACAAATGGTGGCAAACATCTTTAGATCAGTCCAGAATTTCAGCTGTAATTGTGGGAACAAAGTCTTCAGACTTCCATGGCTGCTCATTCTTGCTTATCCCATGCAATAGACACACATAGGAAAGAGCATATTTACCTTTGCGATACAGGTCAAGAGCCAGGATGAGAACAAAGACACTCCTTGGTGCTGATAAGGACTGTTTTGTGGCTGAAACTGCATCCTTGATGCTCAGTGCCCTGTTTTATGTGGTAGGGTGGGAGGAGTCCCTGGGCACCAGGTTCTCCCCTTATCAGCTGGGAGCAAGCGCTTGAGTTTCTTTCCTGGTGGAGACTGACTGGGGATGGGGCTCCCTCTAATTTATATGGAGGGCTAAGGCAGCTTCTTGAGTAAGCTTGCTTTGTCCAGTAGCTTGGATACAGCGTCCTAATTTTAGGAAGAAGGAAAACCAATAAAAATCAAGTCAATGAAAACAGCTTTTTGGTTCTTTACATATATATATATATATAAAAACCAAATACACACACACACATATATATATAAAACCAAACACACATACATACATGTATATATACACACACTACATTATTTGCAAACCAAACTGAACTGAGCAGAGGTATGAGTAAGTGGAAACTCAATAGATACGAGTTCTGTTAATCTATCGAGTTTCCCTCTCTAGAAAGAAAGTGAGATTATGGAAACTCTAGTCCAAATTGAAGTAGCAGTTAAATTTCAGTTCCAATCATTTAACTACTTAGTAACAGTAAGAACCTTATTTTTCAAAATCATATATTTAATTGTACAGCCACAGACAGACCCTCGTTTGCATAATGAGACAATCAGGGCCACCACTGACACGCACAGATTCATGGCCAGAGAATTTGATGCAAAGCCACAGACCCTTTATTTTTTTTAGTGTGATTTTAACGAAGTTCTGTGTCTTCCTCAGTACTTTCCCTAAAGACCCCAGAAGGTGGGAATTGAGGCCTCTCGGTGCCGAAGAATTGTGGTGGGGTGGGTTGTACAGCCGCTGCAAGAGTAGTACATGGACAAGAAAAGGAACATTTTGCAGCTTTTGAGTTCAGATGAGCAACAGCCGCAACTTCCTCTGGCCAGTCCTGACTGTTTACCATATAAAAAGCAGAAGAGGCTGGAAAATACTGTAATAATAAGAAATAATGAGAAATACTAGTTAGAATGAGCTTTCTCTCAGCTCGAAGAAGAACAGAAAAACAACTTGTGGTGTGAAAAGCCTCTAATAATTTTTAATGTGGAGATTATTTTATGTTAGTGACAGCTTGATATTTGCTAACGGTGACTGCAAAACGTGTCTCTGCTCTGACTGTGATGCTTTGAATCTCTCCGCAGGATTCCAGCTAAGTCACCTCAGGCCATTCCCGAAGTTCTGCCGCCAGATGCAGGGGCACCCAGGAAACAGCCGCAGTGTGTTCAGCCACGCTGCTTACTTTCTAGTAAGGAAAGTACCGCTGAGCCAATGGTTTCCGTCACGGGGAGGGTTAAATGAGTTTCACTTACACATCTTCAGTTGCTGTCTATGAAGCATGAGTCAGGAGGAGCCCTGCTTGAGTTTAGCCTCCCCGGGGGGAGCGGGCAGACTTGGCAGTTCAAGGAAAAACTTGTTTATAAAATGAACAAAAGGCAGACAGGCCGAAGCGGTCTCCTCCACAATGTCACTTTTAGAGTGGCTTTTAAGATTAGAAATGCACTTTAGCCGAGCCTGTCACCTGCTCTCAAGTCTGTTTACTGTCCGCATTGCTAAGCGCAGTTATTATTGCTTGCTCTCCTTCTCAGATCTGGGTGTACCTTTCCAAAAGACCTTATGGAAAATGCCTAATGTAAACCTAAGCTTGCTCCTCGGAAAGTCTGTCAGCTTTCTATCTATTGTTCAGCAGAGCACTGGTTATCTGACACTGCATACCAGGGAGGTGAAGTGAATGTCAGCTCCTTTAAAGGCACAGGTACCTGGAGCACTGAAGAGTGACTCTGCCCTTCGTATGTGGTTACATGAGGTCTTTTTCAAAGTCATTATCCATGACTCATTATATTGCCTAAACGGTTTTGGCTATTTCAGACTGGGTCTAAATTCCAAATGACACCTACCCCTAAGGCTTTTTATATAAAGGTAACTGGGCTCTTGCATATATATGGTAAAACATGCTGATCTGCTTTGCATATTTTTCTGCTCTTCAGCCCGGCCGGAGGCATGCTGCTGACTCAGGCCCAGCATCTCGCACAGTTTGTAGGAGTTCTGTGCCTTCAGCCAAGTCTCCAGAGGAGACACAGGGTAATTCATTGCTGAAAGAGGCGCTGCAAAGTACTGAGGGCAACTGCCAAACCAGAAGTGAAAATTTAACTTTAGTTCAGTATTATATCAGAAAATTCTTTAACTAAGAGGTGTTCCTGCCTCTCTGAATCTTCCGCGTTTCATATCCTGTACGCTTTATGGTATATGCAAAGAGCAAATAACAGTAACAGTTGAGGTTTACCTTGCAAAGGGAAACGCATAGCCAGAGCCAAGTCAGCATGAGAGCAACGTGACCTTTAGAAACTCACCCGCTTTTGGGTGCTCAGCCTGTTTGGTTTAGGGGGCATTCGTATTTCTCCCATACCTCCTTCACACAACGGTAGAGATACTCAGACGGGAGAGCGTTTGCACCATCTTGAGGAAGGAACTATTTGGTTTCTCTATCCAGATTTGCTTTTCTGCAGATAAGCTTAGTGCAGGAGTGCTGACTGTGCAAAACCCAACCTCCAGTTCTTTGTGGCACGTTTGCACCCACCCCAATAAAGCTACCAGAATCTCCAATGAGAATGTCTCCCAAAGCAACCTTCACCAGTCAGGGCAATTGAGAGGCACTGAGAGCTCATTCTCCTCCGTCCAAACAGACTTCTGAAAAGATGGCTGAAGTTGATCAGGAATTGTTAGTAACCAGAGGGCAACATTTTTTATCACGACATTAAAGTATCTTTCTTTCCTACTCTCACTTTTGAATAATTCACAGCTGAAAACTCATTTCACTTGTTCTTTCAAACATGAAAGTTGGCCTTTGATCTAGAACTAAGCATGGAGAGCTTTGACCCAAGAGGAATGTATTTATTAAAGCCAGAAACAATAGAAGCAAGGGTGTTAAACTGGCTACCAACAATGCGTTTTCAAAGGCTACTGCCTGAGTTTGCTAAGGTTGTGTATAAAGCTTCAACTTACGGATGAAGTATAAAATACTGTATTTATTGGAGCTGTTTCTTCCGTGCAGTTCCTCCCACGCAGTTCCTCCCCAAATCAAGAGTTAGAAATTTTAATTGTTTTCATTTATTAACAGCTTTTGAGCCCCTTTGCTCCCCTTGCTAGTGGGAGTTCTCTAGCTGGCTAAGAAGTGTCCTAGTACACAGGCGGCCAAGGTCTGAAACTGAGGAAGCTTCCAGCCTCTGCATTGTGTTGGTTGCCTTTGAACTCTTTCCCAGAAGACAGGGTCTCCTTTACAGAGGGAGATGCTGAAACGCTTCAAGGGAACAGTCTGAGATACAAATATGCAGATTATCGTTCCTACATCATTAAGGTCCACTGAAGATTCAGTGATGTGAATGTACAAATTCCATGTGGCTCAACTGCTGGTTCATCTGAGAGCCCGTCAGGTTAATTTACTTCTGAGTTTCCTTCTAGAATTGAAAGGAAACCAGGGGACATTTTCAACTTTGAGAGATGGACATGAACTGTACCAACTTTGTTCTAACACTAGTGGTTCTTACATCTTTAGATGCCTAAAGGCAGGAGATCTATACCTCTATGGCGTCATCCTATAAAGACACAACTGTGGTAGGCTGCAACACAGCCAACTATTATTTCATGCATTTCCAACTGAGGGAAAAAAAAAAAAAAGAAACAACAATCACAGTCATCTTGGGAGAAGCACACGGGGCCCAGAGCCACACAGTGCAGGCTTGAACCAGTCTGCACCAGCTGGTCAAGGAACTTGCATTCTTTTCCTGGTATGGGACATAAGGGCAGCATCTCCACCAGCTGGAAGCAGTCTGGAACAATCTATTGAAGCTTCTACGCTACCATCACAGCCGTTCCCATCTTTCTGCGGGAATGCGGAGCAGCACAGCACACGGTGCTGCACTCAGCAGGAATCAGGTTCAGAGAGGGTTTGTGTTGCTCGGTTTTACAGCCCCATGTGAAACTGGTGTCTTGCTATGAGTCCAATTTTTATGGATTGGCTGGTCTAAGGGATTTCTGTCCTTCACCCACGCTCCCCGAATGTACACAGAGCCAGAAAAATCAGTGACAGACACCCTGAAAGAACAGGCTCCCTGAAGTTGTCATCTCCATTCTCCTAATTGAGTCTGCTGTCCCCCTAGTTCCTAATGGTTTTGTAGAACATCATAAACAATCACCAAGTGTAGGACAGTGCCACACAGAATGAGATAAAACTAAACTGTCTGATTTGTAAAGCTGTATTAGTTTAGCCTTAGTAAGTGGAAACATTTTTTGGCTAAGAACTTTGGTCTTGAAAGAACTTCGGTCTTGAAAGAACTTCCAGTTCCCTGGCTGTGAAGCCTGACCTACGGCCAAACTCAGAGCCCCAAATATCCAGCTCCTTAAGTTTTAAATCTTACAATTTAAAGAATCATTCTACAGATGCATCACTGTGACAAAGCAGTACAATGGAAAACGCTGAAAACGCTGCTTTTTCATAGTTTTGCAAGGAAGATTATGGAGGAGATGATTGCTTGTGGGGACTAATGAAAGAAGCCCGCTGAGCCCATCATGCTCCCCTTACCCAAAACCTCCCGCTGCTGGGCAACAGCCAGTGACTCTGGGCATATGACAGCAGTTGTGTTGAACATCCTTTCCCTACTGAAAGAGGATGAGTGATGTGAGCCTGCAAATACAGGGCCCGGGGGATGAGAATACTGCGCAGCCAGATGTGACTTACGGGGTATCCCCAGAAAACGGAAGGAGCCTCTCCGAAATAGGTTGTGGGGCGTACGCTCAATGACAGTAATACGGGTAGCTATCCACACTCTCTTCAGTTTCCTTCTTACTTTGCCTTTTAGCTGTAATAAAACAAACAAATACCTTTAACAGATAAATTATGCATTTGGGGACACTGACCTACTTGGATTTACATAGGATTGGGGGTAACAGCTTTGTGTTATTTTTCATTTTTTGATAAAGATTTGAAGCCTACCCATGGTAACATGCTTAGCAGTGAATGGGTACTTCTAATACTCAGAATAAGCATTAGAAATCAGAAATAGTAACTGAAAAAGACCTTCCCATCACAAGGATCCAATATGGATAAACTTGAGATTTTTTTAGAGAGTCGCTGCTGAGAAAGAGAAACATACATCTGTGTAAGCGCAGATGACTTTAATGAGGCTCTACAGCTAATAATAGATTGCCTTCTGCTAATTGCAAAGCTATAATAAAGCTAAAATACGAATGTTGCTATTTTCTCATCCAACAAAAGATATCAGATGCTGTTCTGATATGTCAGTACCGCCCAATGCACTCAAATCTCTTCCAAGATTATTTTTATAGATATTTCTCTGATTGTTTCTCTGGTGAACAGACTCTTAAAGTTTTTCTCCCTTGGGAAGTCTGAACAAGGCTTTAATTTCTGTCAAAGACAGAACAAATCAGTCTGGGATCTTGCATCGTATTCTCATGGTTCCCATATTTCCTTTCTTGTGCACATCAGCAGCAATCTGAAAATATTAGTTAAAGGGACCACAAGTTGAGCTCCACAAGAGGACCAGCGAGACTAAATCCTGCCCTCTCTCCTCATGACTCGAAGCAAGCGGCAACTTCCCATGGGTTCTTTCTTTCCCATTCAGAATGCCAAGAGCCTTGTTTGATGCCAGGGGCCTACAATGTGATTTTGGTTGCCAGGAGCTCCTAAACAAAACACTGACATTCTTGTATTAATCCAAGGTTTCTGGCTCACTTTTAGATTACAGACTGGCCTGGAAAGAGTTAAGAATAATTTCTCTGCTGCCCTGCAGCAAATTCTCCTGGAAAATATCTGCAGGTATCTGGAAACAAATACCTACCGAGGTACAGGAGCATGGGGCATCTGGAAACCTCTTCTGCAGCAAACAGACAAGCAGTAACAAGTATCTCCTCTGATGGCTATAGGTAAAGTTAATAAAGGTTGTGGCAGTATCGGATGGAGGAAGAGGGTTAAGGGATTCAATATCTGAAGCCACTCTTTCAGATTATTCAACTTTTGGATCACAAAGGTTCATTAGGGCTCAAATCTTTCTCAGAACATTTGGGAAAAAAAAGCAAAACTAATACTAGAGTCTCGGTGCTATGTTCCCTGGTAGTATGGGAGTGCTGGAGCTGGCATGTCATAGCTCTAGACTAAAAAATTCCAGCTACAAGGATATAAAGAACATGTGGAATCTTCTGCAGCCAACTGCTTGCAATCCCTAAACCACAGACTGTATCTAGGCTTGTGCAGCTGAGAAGCCCTGCAACTCATTAGTGAGTGCAGCTGCACATGGAGATAGAGGACTCTGTATTTTATAAAGATGTTTTTGGAGCCCGTGTGACTGTACCATGCAGGAGCCACTGCCATGGTCCAACTGGCTGAGCTGTTTTGAGGGACATAGATGCTGTTCAAAGACAGTCATAGTTATTCTTACTGAGCTGTAGAGTCCGTGACACAAACTATGTGTATTTGTAACGAACTGTGAGACCAGGCCTGGGAAACAAGCACAAAGATTTATGCCTTTATACCTATTCCTCAGCCAGGGGAAAAAGTGTGTGGGGGGAAAAAATCGCTATGAAAAAATGATCTGCATTTCATGTTCAGCTGCAGGGAGTCACGCCTGACAGAACTGCTGGTTGTGAAACAACGAAGCAAAATAAATACCTGGTCAAAACAAAAGTACTACCAGTAAGCAGTTAACATCTAATTGTAAATTTGAGCTTCACTTCTTGGAAGTCATCTGTAAACTGTCCCCTCAGCAGAAGGTTACAGAGTGCCTGCATGTGATGTAATTGTTCTGGCACTAACAACCTGCTGTGAACTAACTCCGCTGGGATTATTTCATTCACAGTAACTGAGTTACGGAGTTAATCTATAGCGTTGTCCAAATTAGGGCATAGAACTAGAAAGAAATTCCTTGGACCTCAGGTCCAGGCCTCATCCTATCACAAAAACATTGCTCAGTATCAGTTGGGTGATGACCTGCCATCCCAAATTCATTGTTTTTTGAATCCTGCCTGACTCAGTGGGGAAGCCTGAAGGGTAACCTAGAACTAGTTATACGAACAAGGCTGTCACCATTTTCTCTGTGTCAGCGGATTGTTTGTTCATGAATATCACCCCTTTGAAAATATAAAATTTGACTCATTTGGGGTTTTTTTTTGCTTTTTAGGCTCTTCTCTTGAATATTCTGATGGAATTCAGAACTCAGTTCATTCAGCTGTTGATGTGTAAAACAGAAGATAGTGAATATGCAGAGTACAACCAAGTTGTGGTGACTTTAGTTTGAATTACCTGCGCAGTGGTAAGTATTTGAAAACAAAATCTGAATGTATTTTTCTAATGGAAGCCTCCATGAAGTATATGCTGAATAGGATAATTCTAATACCAAAATCTCTCAAGTTTTGTCCATTTACATTTTCTGTCATTTGGTCTGTTCCAATGAGTCATATGGCATAATCATATTTAGAATTATATTAAACTTGAAAAGCCAGCACTCATGAGCACTTGGTATTTATAGAATGGAGAAGTGATAACCAGTACTTTTAACGTAACAATTTAAGTTTGCTGAAACTTTTCCAGCCAGGACAGTTTTCCATCAGAAAATGTTGATTCAGTGGAAACTTATTGGGCTATTTCTGGACGATCCTTAATCTCAGCATCTCTCTTTATGCTGATGTTGAAATGTATCCTGCTTAATTGATACTGTGGATGGCTCCTTCTTGCTCATTTTCTCCTTCAGCTCAGACCCAGTAAAACTATAGGTCCATCTTTGACGCTCCAGTGCTGCTAAACATGTAGGTACAACTTTTTTTAAATGGTAGTTTCAAGTACTGAAGTTCTTCTTTTTACTCAAAAGAAACTTACAGATACAAACATGTGGTTGTCACTGCTACGTCCCTTCTCAGTCTTGATTATTTCCCTCCTCCATTTACTGTCAGCTGACATGACCCACGCTGTATAAATTGGATTATCGCCACTTATATCACTAGTCTCCCACTGTCCTGTGACTCCTGTGCAATCCAGGAATACCACTATCCATCCTTTTCCTTCCAGGGCAACCTCTCTCTGTATTTTGCATTGCTCAGAGGAACTCCTAAACATGCCGAATGCTGCTGCCTGACTTGGGAATCCGGGCTCTTGTCTTCAGAGTTTCCCAGCTTCTATGTCTGTCTAATGCTGTAGTCGAAACTTCCCTTCTCACTTTTAAAATTGCCCATCTAGCTTCAGAATGTCTGAAACTTTACTTTGCCCCGTTAATTACTCCCGCTGCAGTGCTGGTGGCTTTTGTCTCTCTTTATAAGCACATCGTATGGGATACAATAGCTGCCTCCTCTGCAGCTTTCCTGGGCCTCATTAACTCATGCTGAAGTTTCATATTTCAGATGCCAGTTTAAGACTTTGGTCATAATCTTCAAAGTAGTTAATGGATCAAGCCTTGGCTACATTAAAGGCTGAATTTTGATCTGTGAACCATCATGACAGCTGCGTTTCCTTGGGGCAATGTCGATTACAAAGCCTTGGAGGAAGTGTATGGAAAGGAGGAAGGAGGCAATCTTAACCTAGAGAAAGCAAGTGATGGAAAAAGTATCCAGAAAGTATTCTACAGACCTGGAGCTTTCAGAATCAAATCACTCCAAACATTGATTTCCCCCTCTATCCTAGAAAACAAACAAACCAGCAACACCTCAGCAACATCATAACAAATTCTGAGTCATTTTTTTCTAGAGAGCTCACAGAAGGTCTGCTACAAATATCTAAGTGCAAGAACATCTTTTCTCCCTTGTCTTCAGCTGTGTCGCTGCGTTCACAGAGTGCCCCAGTGTTACGAGATTGTTCATATGAGGCAGAATCAACAAAAATTAAAGCAAAATATTCAAATAGAAACAATCAAATACCAGTAAGTAGTCTCTTTTTCAAGGGGGACTTTCTGTGAAGCTGATGCGGAATATAGCACACAGTTTACTTTTGAAGTTAAACCAGACTTTTTCATTCCTATTCTAAGCTAAACTAGTGTATTTCAGGCTTAGTGTTTATCCAAACACAAAAGTCCCACTGGTTAATCTTCCATGGAGGTTTCAACCAATGCAGTTAAACTGGTATAAACACTTCTGTAAAGACTCTTAGTTTAGTTTATGCCAATTCGGAATCTGTTTATGGCAACCCAAAAAAAGCTATTCTTAAACTTGACTACAAATGTCAGCCAACTTCTTGCACCGATTTTGACTAAACTGATTTAAAATAGAATCTTAACGTAAACTAGCGTAACTTTCCTGTAAACTGGAAACTTCTTTGGTAAACTGGAGTCTTCAGCGTACCGCATGTCACGTCCTCCCTCTTGTGGCTGAGGTGAAGATTCGCAGTGTTGGGGAACGCAGATTAAAGCCCTAAAATGGATTAGACTGTCTTTAGCCATGACCTAGCAACAGGGACAGTAAACTGGCAGCTGTTTTGGTGTTCAAAGGTATATAAACACAGCTTAATAAAAAGAGAAGAACAACAGACTTGAAGCTGTTAATTTGAAAAGCAGAATTTATCATTATTTTGGAATATAGTAACTACTTAATTATCAGTAAACATTTCTCTTGAGTATAATATTAGTATTATACTATGTTATTAGTATAGTATACTAATATAGTATATTACTATTAGTATACTGCTAATGCTGGTATAGCTTGTGCTCTGGGAGAGTGGTGGGAAAGTTGGCAAGGATGGATAACCAGGAATTGAGGGTGGCTCATTCGAGGTAGGGACAAGGACAGAAGCTCTGGAGGACAGCCCAGAGGAATAAGGCATGCGGGTCTGAGAGAAGGTCCAGAAACTACATTTCTAAACTGCGAACCCCCGCTTTGCATCCGCGGGGGGTAGACAAGTGGCTGAAAAGCTGGATGCAAAGGGGAAACCAGGTATCCGCGTCTTCGTATCCGTGGGGAATGGTGGCCATGCTGGCCTTCTTAACCCCCTCTGCCCATTCAGGTACCATGGATGGAGATACAAACCAGTGTGCCGGGGGGTGGGGGGAGCTGTGCCTCTCTCAGATGAGAAATACCTGCCTAAGGCTTCAACAGAAGCACAGCTAGATTATATAAAATAGACACCCGCCTTTATTTGGTTCTTGCCTGGTTGATTACCTGACGTAACTAAGAAACCATTAGGTGACTGTCAACATGCTTAGGGGAGGCTTGAAGTTGCCATAAGGATCTCAGACCTGCATTCCCAGATTAATGTAATTGCTGTGGTGACTTCATTGATGCTATTGTAAGGTTTTCTCATTTGAAATTTTGCCTAAAAAGGCTTGGTGGTCCTCTGTTCTCTTAGAATCATAGAATGGTTTGAGTTGAAAGGGACCTTAAAGATCATCTAACTTGCTCCACCCCGCCAAGGTAAAGCTGTCTCTTAGATTCAGGCACAGCCTTTGCCCAGTGCATATTTATTGTGCGCGTTCCAAAGTCCATTCTGAAAGCTGGCATCTCTCAATGTCTTCTCATTAGAGATGCAACAATCCGACCTTGTTAGGATCCACCTCTTCTGTGAGAGCACCAGGGCTGGGGAATGTAATAACGTTTATCTAGAGGCGGGGAGGTTCAGGACACGGGAAGCGAAGAGGAAAAGCACCACGTAACACTTTTGCAGTAGGGAGGATGTCCCCCTCTGGCCCTAAGCGTCTCAGGTCATCCACAAAAAAAGTACTTGGTGAAAAGACAAAGGTGGTGGCACAGGAAGCAGTTGTCAAGGAGAGAAATTCCCCACTTTGCTATGCCAACGGTACACACGAGGAACTCATCCACCTCGCCTGTCTGACAGGCAGCGAGGCAGCTTGTGGCAGAAGCAGAAGCTGTGTGAGAGCTCCTGCGCCCAACAGGAGACATCCCACACCCGTGAGCAACCATGGGACAACATGAGCATTGATGGGAGGGGCTACTTTATAAGCTATGCTAATGAGTCAGCAGTTAGCTGTCATTTATTTCCTGTGCTGCTAAAATCTGAGGTAAATTAGAAATGAACACTCAGAGTAGCCTAGATTTTCTTCAGTTGCTTGGTTCTCAAAATGCCGACCAACTCTGGCCAATATTAAGGACTTTGAAGGTCATTGATGCTCTTTAGAAACATCACCAGATCAACCGGTGCACTGCACAGGTCAGAAATAGAGTAGAGCAGAGTCATCTTCCAGCAGTCAACAGAATTCACCGCACCAATCAAGCTGAGCATTCATGGGTTAATGCAAAATCATCAATACAGAATAAAGTGCTTCTGGTTTGCAGCAGGATTACTGGGATAATCAAAGTTCTGAAATCATCATTACTCAAGATTTTCTCCAAGTCTGTTTTTAGTTATGGTGTCATCAAATCTTGGATTTTCTGAACTCACCAAGGTGAGCAGGCCAGACCCAAAGGTGGTAGCCAGGTTCAGCCATGAGTCCAGATCACCCCACAGATTCACAATGACGAGGCAGGGCCCACAGTTCAGTCGGACTGTTCAGTCCACAGGTCAGGGCCGGGATCACGACTCCTGGGAGCATAGTCCAGTGATTGCTGGGTAGGTCCATAGTTAAGAGACAGATCCAAGGTCAAGCTGGGAGGTCAGTCCAGAGCTCAGGATCAATGGGGTCCATGACCAGGTACAGCTGTGGATGAGCAGTACTCCTGCAGCACAGCTTGGGCCAGGACTGAAGGCCCAGGGCTGTACTTCAGTGGAGGGACCATGGGTGGAGGTACCAGTCAAGGCTGGTCAAGGCCAGTAAGGCCTATTAGTGTCCTCAGGGCCGAGAGAGCCAGTGTGAAGACTGTAGGTGACTTCTGGAATGCCCTCAAAGAAAATGCATAGAGAAAAATTAAAAATCCGCATGGGAAAGATAGCTGGATGGGACCTGAAGGGATCTGGAGAGATAACGTGTGTATTGGCAAAACTTTTCATAGCACATTTTGGAGAGTCATGGTCAGGAGAGAGAGAGTTTATGCTCTTTAAATACGTAAGGAGACAGTCTGGCTGCAATCTGCTCAGGCTGCTGAAAACTGTGGGCTTCCATTAGGCAGAACCAGTATTTGCCTGGTCACCCAGTGGTGACTCGTGATAGGATTCAGCCCTGAGAGGAGGAGAGAGGGACACTGAATTCAAAGCGATCCCGAGTTCCCTGTGTCACAGTTACTCCCTTTGCTTATTAAATTGAAATGTAGGGTGGGAAAGGACTTCAAGAGAACAGGTAGGCAAAGGATGAAGCATCTCTTCCCTACTGAAGGCCAAATCGGTCTTTGATGACCCACAGTAACAAATTCTTACTGTTGTTCAGTAACAAGATGGAAAAAAAATCATGTGGCTCTTTAGCTCCATGCTGGAGGTGTACATCTGGCTTCACCATCGGGCTCCTTCTTTCTGATCTTGGTTATTCCTCTGTGTTCAGGAGCAGTGAAGTGACAAGTGTCAGGGACGGAAAGGTAACGGCGCAGAAGTTACCCGTGCTGAAGGGCAGTGGTAGAAGGTATTTATTGACTGGACATAATGAAAAACGGACAAAACTATTGCAAAGTTTGTCTTTCTTAGATGTGTTAATTCAACCCACTGACACAGACATTTTGGACATCCTGCTCACATGGTTTGCATTAAAGCCTTATGAAATCCCAAATTCTGGTGCCAGGTGGTTTTGGATTACTTTGCTTGTACAAAGGGTTTAATTTGGGTGCACGGAAAATGCAAAATATTCTGGTAATGGCTTTAGCAGGACTACATAGTCCCCATTTGCCTTGTGTATCAACTGTGCTATCTGCCTTCTGCACATTATATTCCCAATCATGATAAAACTGCAAAACATGAATTCAAATGTACCGACTTCCCAGAACAGACTACGCTCTGTAAAATGCTTAAAGGGATTGACGTGAAAGGAAATATTCCTAAAGACCCGCTATGCTGAGAAACCACACGGTGAGTAAAAATAGCCCTCTCTTTCCGACTACATGCCTCCTAAGAATGCGTCGAGCCTGGTCCTGAATGCGAAGCGAGAAAAGGGAGAATGGGTAAAGGTCAAGCCGGCAGCTGTTGTTCCTGCCAGCGTTTTGCTTGCTTTACTTGATGAGCTGAACGAGCTTTTTAGCCGCTACTAGCAGGGATCACATTTTTCAGATGATCTTTTCTCGGTGCGACAGATGAGCACCGGGGAGTATAAATACGGAGTTAACTTGAAATCAGATCTGTTGGAATTCACACATCCCGTTCTGCGCGGTATGAACAGGGCGAAACGGCCCTTGCGCTTTCTGAATTTCATCCCGCACGCAGCACCCTCCCATCACGTACCGTGGGGCTTCGGCCTCGTCCTTATTCAAATATAGAATTACTGCCCCGATCCAGTCACACTCCCAAGTGCAAGTGCAAAATGTCGACCTGGTTCAACCACTAGCTTTCTAGGATATAATAATAAAAATAAACTGG
This sequence comes from Xenus cinereus, assembly GCA_025774025.1. Classification (NCBI taxonomy): domain Eukaryota; kingdom Metazoa; phylum Chordata; class Aves; order Charadriiformes; family Scolopacidae; genus Xenus; species Xenus cinereus. The sequence goes on from JAOXJK010000003.1 coordinate 21,875,003, forward strand.
ATTGTATTTTAGGAGAACACTTTAAAGTTACTTCTTCAACTGGCTGTGCTTTTCCTTTGTTTGCTTAAACTTACTCTAGTTGGGGAAGCCAGTGAGTAGCTAGAGACAGTCTTTCCCTCAGTATCCTCTTTTCTAGTTTTTCAGAAATAGATTACCCATTTTCAGTGGTCTTGTTCTGGGAGACATAAGGGGAGGTACCAGAGGGGTTCCCTGGCTCTGCTCAACCACTTCTAGCAGTTGTCACTCCCCCATTTTCCACAAGTATTTTTTTTCCTGAGTTTCGGTGTAAAGCCCAGAGAGATGTGAAAGAAAAACAAACCAGAAGTTTCAGTTTAGTATTGCCAAGGAGTCCGTGTTCCCAGCTGAACTGCAATAAATAGAAAGCCATCAACTTGCATTACATTTCATCTGTCTCCGAGTACTCCAGAATAATTACTTGGGAATCATTTTTTTATCAAGTTATTCTCTAAAAAGGAAGCAAAACAAAGCAAAACTCAGGAATCTTGTGAGCTGTCGCTAAAACCTGTGAGCGCCACATCAGATTTAGACAGAACAAGGGGCAATTACGAGATTATAGAGGAATGGGGGCTCTGTGAACACCAATCCCTGTTACACAGTCTCAGGTGAGGTCCCTCACTGCATGATCCTTAGCAACGCAACCCAAAATACCTGCTGATGTCAGCTCAGACTGTACTAAGACCTAGAATTTTTGAGAGAGGTGGGGGTGGGGAGGATTAAGAATAATATCAACAAGCACGTCAGGCAGTAACGAGGCAGCGGGATCCCGCTGAGCTCAGCATCACGCCCAGGACTCAGCAAGGCTGACTCCAAGCCATTAAGTCAGAACCCCGGAGCTGAGAGTGTGCCGATTGGTTTGCACAACTCCTCTCCCAGCTGTTGAATGTCAGAAAGGAGATTTTAGAATTAAAGAGTCGGTAGACTGAGACGTAAGGGTAGGATGGGGAAGTATGGGAAGCAGATACAAAGCTTAACATTGCCTCCAGATGCAGGCTACTCATCTAAATGTTTTTTAGGACCTTTGAGGAACATGCTGTTTAGCCCATGCTGTATCAATGATACACTTTTTAGAACTGGAAAGACAGAAATTTCCCTGCGTTCCTCACTTTGTCATCTCTCCCACTGGCTCCTCTATCTATCTAGAGGCGGTCCAAAGAGGGAGAGTGTGCCATGAATTATTTACCAGTGTTTTCCTTTGGAAGACTGTGGTGGGTTGCTTGTGACTGTACCAAATTTTAACCATTTTCCTACATTTTTCAAGCCAAATGTCTTCCCCCACCTGACTAGACACACACTCAGTTTACATTGGGACAACTTAATAAAATTGATTCAACAATTTCCAAGGACAACCTTTGGCTTAGAAGAAGTTTCTGTGACCTCTTTTCTGACAACGTTACTGCTCCAATGCTTCAGGGTGAGGACTTGCCTACAGCTGCTGTCATTCCTCACTTCTGAGTGTCTCAAATACAGAACTTTTGAAAATAAAGCATATACACTTAGTCACCACCTGTGAAAAGTTGAGTTTATGTCACCTGTCTGGTACGACACAGGTGATCTGTGACACAAACATGGAATTCAGTTCTCCAGGACAGTGCTCAGTTCTCTGAGCCATGAGACTGTCCTTTGCCTTTCGTGTAGTCTCCTGTCTCATTGTGCATCTCCCAGCATTTCCAACCAGGTCAACGCTCCATCAGCATGCAACCCCGATTCACTCCAAGGAGGCTGGGAAAAAATGGCATTGAATTATTTCATTAAAGGCTATTGCAATTCTGTCAACAAGATTCCTAAACTAAGGTTGTATAAGCAAACTTCCCCTAGCATGTCCTGGTTTTGGAGAGCCTGGTCTGCAGCCTTTTGCATGTATTTTAATAACTGGCTCTGTTTGCTGGATGAATTTTGTCACCCATCAACATTCTGCAGTTACTGTTTCTAGCAGTCTCAGTGCTCAGATACGAGGACCTGAAGAATTAACAATTATATTCACCAATACTACTGGACTGTCCAAAAGGCACTTTGCTGGCTTAGCAAAGGGAGGTTTCCTTTCAATAAATGAAAATTTAATGGAAGAGCCCACTCAGACCTTCTCCTACAGGGGGAAGAAATCCCTGTGTCCAACAGACAGGGAATGATGAGCTGTTTGATTAATATGCCTCCCCGTTCTTCCTTCAGACTGAAAACCTGCCCAGACTTGCTGGAACCTTCGCCTTTAGGGAGCCCAGATTCTCACAGATTCCACGCAGAAACGGCCTGGCTGTCAGTCGTGGTGTTGCTAAGAGATTCCAGTCATCAGGACCCTCCACAACACAACCTGTGGATGTAAAAAAAGAGTAAATTACAGTTGGTAATACAATGGAAGTCCTGCATTTCAGGTCTCTTCTTTCAAACCAGATGCGCCGAGCTTTTAATTAGGCATGTAGGCTGGCAGGAGTTTCACGACCACAAACCTGTTCATCAAGTTGACTAATTAACGTATTTGTTTCTGAATGTTCCAGTGTCAACGTTAGTCACTGTATGAATGTGGGTAACAATAGAAGGATCAGGCAACACCCAAGGTCATTCCCAACTCAAAGTATGAGAATACATTCCTGGTGTACTTTCCATTTGCTGTCACTTTTATCACTTTTCCCACTTTGAAGCTGACTGAGAGCTGCTTCCAGGAAAGTGATCATGACCCAAGCAGATAATGTGTTTCATCCTGGTACACACTAAAGAGAAAAACGCGATAATTTCTGAAAAATAACGTCTGCCTTCTTCAAAGGCAAAAATCCATTAATTCTATTTATTCTTCAGTTTTCAGGGGCTTCTGATTTTTCTCTTGATTTCACATACAACCTCCTTTTTCCTATCTTTTGTTAAATACCAGTATTTTCAGGCTCACATGGATAAAACATCCTTTGAGATGACTCGTTTTGTTACTATGGCCAACCTTGGAGACGGATGTTTATGATATAATTATGCCTAGACTTTCAGTTGCCTGAATCTTAAAGGAAGATTTTTTTTTTAAAGAAGACTTCAAGAGGAAGTGGAATTATTAAAGCTGGTGATAATAATAATAATCTGAGGCTGAGGTTTTGCATATTTAATTACTATAATATGATATTATCAAGCAGGACACCAGTGAGGAAAAACAAATCATAGTTTTGAGCAAAGAGAGACTTTTTACTCCATTTTATTGAATAACAAATGCTGCAAACAAATACCATTTCTGCATCATTTTCTTAGGTGGCTCTATCTACTTTTATAGCGTTTGTATAACAGTCATCATATAGAGTCTATGTTGTACCATCAACTTGGAATTAGAGATGTCTTGAAAACCAAGTGTCTGCAGATCTGAAAGCCATATGCACAATTTGATGTAATTTGCCAAATCGACCAGCGATGCTTAAATCACTCGGGTAGTTCACTGGGAATCCCCTTTTGGAGCATAAACAAACTCTTTATTCCACCCTTCTGTATCTGACACTAAAAAAAGGAAACTTTGCCTACAGCTCTCTTAAAAATTACATTCTAGGCAGTGTAGTCCTGCATTTTACTCTTCTTGTAAATTCTTCCTAAAGAACTAGAATCAAAATACTGGCCAAATCTAATGAACGGAGCTTTTAAGCAGATCCTGTTTTCTACCCAAGAGACTATACTTCAGCAGTGATCCTGTTTATCTTCTTCCATTCCCAAGATGGTGTAAAGTTGCACTAATAGTCGTGAACCACTGCGGTGGAGAGGGGGAAAGTGCCTTAAAAGTGCTTAGTCTTATTGCTTGTGGAGTGGGGTAAGAAATTCAAACAGCGTTTCTGTATGTTCTAAAAGACTTGGATTTATTCTGACTCCTTCATCAGTCTTAAGACTGAGATCTTCAAAAAACCACTTATTTTGCATTAAACAGTCATCTAGTATTTAACCCATACTTCAGGCAGACTTGTTCCTGCTCTCTTCCAAATGGCTATTCCTTTGTATTGGGCACTATTTTCTTTCCCTCACTATGATTGAGCTCTCCTTATAATGCAGCTTGGTGAAACTACAAAACATGCCAGAAGGAGTATCTTTCTTTTTTGGCCAGTTTGGGATATAACAGTGCTTAATCCTGTAATTTTAATAACAGCATTTTTCCATTATGAGCCACGTAAGCTGCTTTTCTGAAGTAAAGGACTAGTGATACATTGTCCTGTTGTGGCATTGATAAAGCAAGGCAGGAGTTTAGTTACAGGTCACAAAATAGAAATAACTGGCTTCTCGATAGGCCTGATGCTTGGAAACCCAGCTCAGTTCCCACTGAATACAGATTTAAGGAATTCCAGTGTTAGGTGTGGATTTAACGGCGGCTGATGAGATAAGCCTGCAGAAATCCAGGGCTGTCCTTCTCCACGTGCTGCGCTAAGAGTCTCTTTGCTTTCACACATGCAGATACTGATTTAAGAGGTGCCCAAACACCCAGAGATCTTGAAAGGTCAGTGAGGTGTAGCATGTGTTCAACCTGTGCATATCACAGCAACAGAAGTTCTTAACTCTATCATCAGGTTTTGCATTATCCCCTACAGAATAGGGGATAAGAAGCCCTACTTCTCCCCAAGCCAGGGGTATCGTGCAACGGACGGCTCCTGTCTATCCTTTATTTGCTCTACACTAGCACATCTCCACCAACGTTCTGCCCCCATGTCCCTGCACACATCTAACCGTGATTCCAAACGGTTTTCAAGTTGAGCAGGACTGAATATATTCAGTGTGAGAAGGAAGGTCTTCTAAGAAGTCCGTCCACTGGCAAACATATTTTAAAAGGTCAAATGTTAAATGGAAGCCCTTTCTGCGTTCATACCAGAGATGCATTTATGTAAAAGTATTAAACTGTACGTTCCAGAGAGAGCTATCCCTAGATTCCCTAAGACTAACGCACCATGAGATTTTATGAATAATCAATTCAAAAAGCTGGAAAACAGAAGAAAGTTAGTTATTTATACAGAGCAGATGACACCTATTGTGAATTATGAACTAGAAATTTACATGGCAGACCATATGTGCTCACGAGTAAATCCTGCTCTGAAACTGAAGACTTAGCTAGCTGTCTACAAAGTTAAATTTTACACACCCTAACGAGAAGAAGCCTAGGAAGTGAAGATAGTTCCTTCCTAAGTAAAAGTCTTGCTTAAAACAGTGAAACGTGCTGGCAGGAAATGAAAACAGCCCCAACCACAGTGCAAAAGCAGAGCTGAGCCTTTGTGAGAAGCTTCCACGGGGCCTGGCCAACGAAGGTGGCGTTAAATCAGCGTCACAGTCCCAAGGCAGGGACATGGGGCCATTCCCTGCCTCCTGACGGCCAGCAAAGCCCAGCACCTCGGCATTCCCGGGACTGAAATCCTTCAAACAACTCGAGAATATCCCAAGAGGAGAGGAGCAGAACCTGGCCCTATGCATTGAGGAGAAGAAAAAGATGCTTCATGGTTTGAGCATGATGTCACTAAAAGCTTACATTGAAGCTGATGATTTTTTTTGTTTGGTTGAAACAAACAATTAGATCTGTGAATTTAGCTTTCTTGTTACAAACAGCTGGAAGATTATATTATTATACAATTATGAGGAGAATATTGTTTCATTTCTATCCAATTTCCACGGAATTGACATGAAAAGCATGAGAGTCAGGATGACTAACAAGAGTTTGTATCTATAAATCTTCACCTTTATCATTCCAAATGCAGTGTCTTTGCACTGCCGGTCAGCCCCACAGAATCAGACCTTTTTTTAACCTTTAACATTGCCTCCCCTGTATTACTGTTCTAACTTCTAGCTTATGACATAATTAAAGCAACTGTAATAACTCAGCCCTGCAGAATATCTAACATACACATCTTTATCATAACTTTTAATTCTGACATGTCTGCTCTGATGCTTTTTTCTACCTTCAAGCCAAGCACCTTTTCATGACCTTTTACTCATCCTCAGCTCGTAGTTTCTCATGCAATTCAAGTGAGACATGCCTATTTTTAGCACACAAAAATATTCTAGGAACTACACAACTGTCATCTCTGTTGGTAGAGCCTGATTGTTTTCATTTGTTAGTTGGTAGAAATTACCATGGAATTCCGTTATCTTTTTGTTGTTGGTAATGTTTACATTTTTTAGATATTTTCTGCCTTGGCTGTGAGTTAATCACGCTGCTCCTTCCCGACAGACATACCCCCTGATCTCGCTTTGTACAGCTTTCAGTGAACATCTTCTTTAATTGTCTTTTAGTTATCAAAAGAGCGTTTGTGATAATTAGGTTTGTACTTCCACTTAACGTTTAACGAAGCTGAAAGGATGCTGTCATTTTTATACTCACATTTCGAGAAGAGGTGGGATAACTTCCCTTAGCTTGCTCTCATATACACTCTGCGCTATTTCAGGTAAATCACCACGCTGGGAAAAACAACAAAGCAGATAAATCGCTGTAGTATTAACACAAACTTTTTTCCCATTAGATGTTTGTCTTTCTACAGAGAATTTATGTCTGAAAGGAATGCGGCTATAATATGTTCCATTAAATTATTGTGCTGCTAAGTCTTTCTTGGCAAAGATTGTGATAAGGTGAAACAACTCAATTGCTTGCTTGACAGATTATTCCAGTAATAATGTAGGGGGACAAAAAAAAAAAGTTCTACTCATTATTTCAGTAATGAGATGTAGTGGGGGTGAAAGTTTTAATCCCTTTTGCTTTGGCAGGCTGCAGACAGGACACCAAATGGGATATATTTAATAAATAAACACTGCAAAGCCTCTCATCCACCTACAGCCAAGTCCTTACTCAGCCTCCTCTTACTGAAATCACTTGGAGCCCAGTCAAGTACAGATAAAGAGCTCGTTTCGGGTTTGGATCCAAGCTGAGTATTGCTGCATCCAAACTAGGTTGGGAGCCCGAGGCTGGGGAGAAGTGGGAGTGCAGAAGGACAAAGCAGCTTTGCTGCTGCACTTCTCCGTTAGGCTCTGGCACTCCAGTCAAGTTATGACAGTCTCTTTTCTCTGCATACAGCTGCCTCTTGAAAACTTAAAAAAGCTGTTCTAGCACCTGGATATCTCTGGGCTGCCGCTGCACTCTTGACATTTTTTTTTTCCTAAGAATCATCTTTTTCCCCACACAGGGATGCCCTCTAGAGAGGGTACAATCCCTGGTGTCCAGTGACAGTCGCTTGACAACAAACATGCTGATGTAAGATGGGCTGATTATCAATCTCAAATGAATCTTCATAATCCAATCTACGCAGCTCCGTACGACCGCCCAGCAGAGGAAGATTTAGCTATTGGATGTGATACTCTCTGGAGTCACCGATGGGGAGGGACCCTGCTGAAGTAAACGGAATTGCACAAGCACTTGACTGATAGACACATCATGGAAGACTCAGGCTCATATATCTTAAATTAATAATTAGTATTTTTACTTGTATATGGAATAAAACACTACATAGAGATATTCTGTCACTGCTTCCCAGTCAGCAAAACTTAAATTTTGCGATCGCTTGTGTAAAGTGACTTGTGAGAAGCGAGAAAAGCATTTGGAAGCCAGCAAGCAAGCCCCCAGGGCTACAGATTGACTGCGGCAGATGCCCGGGGCTCAGACAGCTGATAATGGGCTGCAGCGCAGGTCCCCGGTACAGCCCAGGGCACCTCCTGACCTTGGCTTTACATTGTCACGCTTTAACCTTAGGGCACCAGGCAAAAATAGAACCAGCAGCGCTACAAAATCCGACCCTTCGGCAGAATATCCCATTTTAGAGGGAGACCAGGACTCCATCAAGGCTGTGTACACGTAAACATCCACTATTATTACCATGGTTTAGTGCCTGAACTGCTTCACACTTCAGGTTATATAGGTTATTCTTCAATCTTTCTTACGTGTGCAGTCTTACCGACATCTGTTCCCTCATGCACTATAGATAATTCTCTGACGTGTCACAGAGACCATCAAATATTAGTGTAATTTTTAACACTGTACTCAGCTTAACAGGCATAACAGTTGTTCAGTGGTACACTCGTCGGTGCGCTAAAATGAAATAACAGCTTGAAGATGGACATGTGCAAAATATTAAAGTATATTGAGCAGCTGGGAGCCAACAGGTTATTCCGTAGGTTGTTTTAAAAATAAGAAAACAGCAAAAATAGGTTTGGATGTTTTTTTCATGTCTAAGAACACGCTTTAGGGAATACTTTATTGAGACATTTTCTCGCTGTATCTCAGTCTAGTGCCTTGGCCATTGGTTATGTTGGATACGACCTCATGGTGTACAACCTCGTGCAGGTTCTGTCTTCCCATCTTCACGTGACACCAGTCTGCTGCTTCACGCGTTTGCCCCAGTTGAATCCTGATGACTTCTGCCCTCCTTCGTACCACGTCAGCTCTAGCTTTTTATTCCCCAGGACATTCTGAGTAACCCATTCCATGTAATTTATAAACTTTGTCGCACACTTAGAAAACCTGTCTGGCTAATGAAGTCATCTGTATCATCCGTGAAAAATCAATGGAGTGACTCACTTAAAAATACATTAAATCTTAAAGACACAGCACAGTCATGAAGCACTAATAATATCAGTGTACTAATAGACTTAAAATTGCTTTGTCCAGCCTCTTCTAGGCACCCCACAAGGGCCCATCTCAGCCCTGGGGGCTCAGCTGCTGAGTGATGCTGTGGGGGAGCTGGTCCCCAGGCCACACCTGGCCACGGCGTATATTTATAGAGCTCTAAAAAATATTTAGAGAGCGTATAGTAGTTTTTCAGACATATTTAAGGGTTTCGTTCTCTGTATAGAAGGATGATTGTGTAGCTGGACTTCATAGTTAGCAAAGGAAGTTCTTTTTGCCTGGCTCTAAACGTGGCTATCTGTCCAACAGTCATGAGCTAAGTAATCATTCTTGTGTTATTATATACACTAAATAAGTAATTATTTGAAATCTCATCGGCTGATTATAATAAATCAAAATGAACTAACCATCTGGAATCAGTCAGTGATCGCTTCTCTTCAACCAGAATAACTTTACCCTAGAAGACTCTATGTAGCTAATTTAGCATAGACATACTCTAAAAAAAAAAAATTCATATATAAGCCTATGAAATAATTCAGCCATGAAGCTTGAATATAAATATTTTATAAAGAAGCAGGCAGATCTTTCCTGTTACCTGTTGCATCATCCAGGGGATTATGCCTTCTATATTTCAAAAGATCACCGCTGAAGCATCCTGAACTGTCATTTATAGGGACAAGCATTAACCAGCATCAGCCTTTCCTTCCTCAGTACACCCACTGGTTTCACTGGGGGGTTCATCTGCCCCCTTTTCAACTGCCAGTTGACCATGACTTTTTTTAAGAAGTAAATACACAGAGCTGATTAAAATCTCCGGGTTTTTTTAGCAAATTATTCTCTTTTTGCAGGAGCAATCTTGGTGGGTGTTGCTGACCCACGGGGCTTAAACCAGGTAAAATGTGCTACTCTTCTGAAACTGCTGCTGGCAAATCGTTTTCAACTGAACCACACTCCAAAAGCAGTTTATCTTTTGAATACTTACAACCCATAGCGATTATTTTAGGTCTCCTTGGTTTCAAAAAATCCCACATACAAAATGAAGTAAGATTTACTTTCACAATATGAATACGTGGCTGAGAAGCACTGACAATTGCCCGGCAACTGAAAGAGTTTTCTGCCCACATGTCCAACCACTCAGAGGGAAACAATGCAACAACATCGGCCGCAAAATGCGATTTGCTGGTTTATTTGATCTTAAAATGAGTTGGCTCTTCATCCAACACTTCCAAGAACTTTATGCATTAGGAAAGATATATTGCTGAAAGAAATTTTAAGGACTTTGTACTTCTACCTTGTTTTCTGTCTGCTTTATTTTCCATAGGAAGTACTGGGCAGGAACAGATGTCATGCCTCACGCTTCTGTTCTTTAACTGCAAGACTATCCTTTGCCTAAATATCAGAGAAACCTGCAAAACAAGAATTGCAAGCTTCATTGAGATACACCAAGCCAAATGAATTCTGGAGGTAAGTACACAAACCAAATGTTGTTAGAAGACTCTCTTCTTATCTGCTGGGTGGAAATTTCACCCATTACAATGAAACACCGCTAAAAATATCCGATATTGTAAGAAAACTGGAACTGTATTTCAGGCAGGATGATTAATTCATCTGTCACCACCAGTAACACCACTTGAGTAACGCCTTTTCACTCACAGTTGTACCCTGTTTCCATTTCAGCTAAGGGAGACCCCAGGACATGACTGGAAGTTCCTCTAAATGAAATAAACAGTTTTGATTTGTTCAGGGGAATTTACTGGCTGTATCAGTCACGAAAACTTTCCATGACAGTAAGTCTACAGATTGCCACCCAGATGAAGCTTGGAGTTCCCTAAATAGACTGTACCAGAAGTACAACCAGCAAAACACAATAAAAAGTTAGAAAAGTTATATTACAATTGTTTTGTCAGTCTGAAATTCCTGAGTCTTGTTACAAAGACTCATGCAGAAGCCTGGTTCTAGTACTTTAAAAAAAAGTAAAAGATTTGATGAAAAATTTGAGGATATTTAAGGACTTCCTTAGCAACACACATTATTTTCCTTCCCTACAGCACCTGTAAACACTCATAATTAAAAGTACGACTATTTGTGAAGACGACTGTAATGTGTCTGAGGCAACCAAAGGCTATGAAAATTATGCTGAAATATGACAGTAAAGATGAAAAAAGTCATTAATGGGAAGAAATATTATGAGTTCAAAGCTTGTTGGCAACCTTGATGTTTTTATATTTCTGTCAAACAAATACCAGAATGAGAGTTGGCCTAAGTTTTTAGTAAGTTTTAGGGTAACGTGCAGAGGCGGGCCTGAAAGGCTCATCCCCTTCTTGTACCTCGATGCTGATGCCATCCAGCCTGGTTTAGTTCTGTAGAAAATACGGCATATTATACAACACACAACACGGACAAATACAGCACACAAAACGCAAATAAATCCAAATTACGTAAAGTCCATCTTAAATGAACTGCACTTAACCGCATGGAGGAAGAGACATACCTTGTTACTCATACCCTAATAAAAGAAACTTAACTCTAGTGTTGTAATATTAGATTTACAGCTCCAGGAAAGGTCAGTCCGAAGCGTCTCCACCATCAGCCTTCCACCGACCTTTTACTCGAGTCCCAGAGCAGCTTTTGTCCCTCTGGTAACGGGTGGACAAGAGGGGAAAGACATCAACAGAAAGCTGAAATGGTGTGATTTTAAACAAAACTATTCTGACGAAATAAATGGAGTCATTGTGGATACTGCCGGCGTAGGACATTCACAGCAGTGGGTTTGCTGCAATACTTCCACCACTAACTCATTTATAAAGCTCCTAGGCAAACAGGAGAGGGCTTATGTAAAAATCCTCATAGCTGAGCACTAAACAGTAATGATATTTATGAGATTTGTGTAAGATTCTAAGAGAGTAAACTTTGCTCGCTAATTCAACAAACATTTTCCCTCGTGTCTTTTGGCGGTACTACGTCAGAAGCCCACTTAATTGCTGTCCCCGCCAGCACTACTGAAGCTGGAGGGGCCCGGTGTGAGCTGAGGGTGGTTCGTACCCCCCCGGCCCCGCGTCCACCATTTCCTAGCGCTACCGGCGGGCGGGCGCCCAGCCCTCCCCTCAAGATGGCCGCCGCCAGCAGCCGGTCGGCCCGGCGGCCCCCCGCCCGCTCCTCCGCACCCCACGGGGGTGTCCCGGCAGCCTTCGGCCTAGAAGCGGCGGCGAGCCCCAAGCCAACGCGGGGAGCGACGGCGGGGCGAGGAGCCGGATGGCGGCGGGAAAGGGGGTGGGACGGCCCTGACACGGCACGCTGCCCAGCCGCCGCATCACCGGGCGGCCCGGCCTCCCCTCCCGCGTCAGGCGGGCGCCAGAGCTCTCCGCTGGGGGGGGAGGGGGGGCGGCGGGAGGAAGCCGGAGCCGCCTGGGCGGTGAGTCACGGAGCGAAGGGCAGGGAGGTGCCGCCGGGCCCGGCCGGGGCCCCGGGCAGAGCCATCACCCCCCTCAGCCAGCGTCACCGCCGCCCCTCGCCCCGCCAGCCAGCGCGGGGGGCGGGCCCCTCCCACCTTCGGGCCGCCGTGATTGGGTGTCCCCCTCCGCCACTCCCATTGGCCACTCGAGGAAGCCGTTGGCGCCCATTGGCTGAGGGGGCGGACTTCAGCGAGCCGTGCGCAGAGTAGTAGGGAGGGGCGGGGTGATCTGTGGTGGAAGGGGGGGAGAAGCAGAGCGCGTGGGGCCGTGTGCAAACCGCGTGTGGCGCAGCCAGAAGGGAGCCGGGAGCGGGCGGGCAGAGCCGGAGTCAGTGCGGCCTACTGTCGTCCGGGAGGGCACCGCCGCGGCGGGGCGAGCGACCGCAGGTAACTACCGGGCCGACCTCGGCGGCGCGGGGGGCCGCGGACGGGGAGCGAAGGCAGAGCGCGGCGGGATGATGGCGCTGGCGCACTCCGGCCTAGTGCGCGGGAAAGTGGCGCCGAGCGGCCCGGGCGGGCCGGGGGGCTATTCCTCGGGCCGAGCGTCGGTGGGGAGGGTGGCGGGGAGCGGATGGGGAACGCTGAGGTGGGAGCGGGGCGCCGCAGGCCCTGCGAGGGCGGGCGGTGGTGGCGGGTGAGTCAGGCGCTGGCGGGTTCCGGGAGGCGCCGAGGGAGGCTGCGCCGCTCGGGGGGAAGGGAGGCCGGGGCGGAGGTAGGTCAGCGCGGTCCGGCCGGGAGCTGAGCCTCCTGTCGAGCCCTCGGCCTGTTGGCCGGCCTCCGGCTGCGGCGACGTGTCCGGCCGGTCGGGCCCGCGGCGAGGAGGGGGGCAGCGCTTCAGGTGGCCGGCCTGACGGTGCGGGGAGGGGGAGAGGGCCCGCTCCGCGGGTCGGGCCGCCTGACTGACCGCTCTGCGGGCCAGCGGCAGCCGCGAGTTCCCGAGATGTTATGAGAGTGGGGAATCGGGGGGAAGGTGGGCGAAATAAAACTGTTTGCTCTTCTTTTTCTTTTTTTTTTTTTATTTTTTTTTTTTTTTTGCTAACTGGCCGCGGCGGAGGGGGAGGCCGGCGGGGCGGCGGGGCGGGGACGGGCCCACGTGGCCCCAC
>JAOXJK010000003.1:21888213-21902099 GCA_025774025.1 Xenus cinereus
CTACCTGCGGGCCGTACGGGCCCTGCCCCCCAAGTTCACCCCGGCCACGGCGGCCGACTACGAGGAGCTCCTGGCCGCCTACGGCACCCACTACATCCGGGGGGCCCAGCTGGGGGGCCGGCTGCGGGCCGTGACCGCCATCCGCTCCTGCCGGGCCGCCATGGCCGGCGCCAGCAGCCAGGAGGTGGCCGACTGCTTGGGGGTGGAAGTGACGGCCGGCGGTGGGGCCGGTAGGGCCAGCGCCATGGCCAAAGCTTGCCACCGGGCCCGGAGAGGCAACCAAGGCAACGCCACCTTCAACGAGGCCTTCAGCGAGCGGCTGGTGGAGGTGGAAGGGGGAGAGCAACACGGCGACCTACTCTACGGCAGGCCCGAGGCCTACACAAAATGGCTGCAGAGCCTCCCCGCCATCCCGGGGCTGGTGGGGGCCGACGTCCGTCCCCTCCACACCCTCCTGGCCCGCGGGGACCCCCGTCGGGGGTCCCTGAAAGCGGCCGTCGGCCATTACGTCTCCCGACGGGCCTTGCGTCTCAACTGCAGCCAGGCCTGCCCCGGCGGCCATCTTGTGGGGCCTTGCCAGTGCGGTTGTCCCGGCCACAACAACGCCGCCGCCGCCGCCGCCGTCACCCCGAATTGCTGCTCCCGGCACCGTGGGGTGGCCCGGTTGAGGGTGTTGGTGGGGGGCGGCCGGGGGTGGCGGGGGGACCATTTCTCCATGACGGACGCTTACGTGAAGGTGGTTTTCGGCCCTCACCGAGCCCGGACCCCCACGGTGTGGAACAACGACCGGCCCCGTTGGGGGTTATGGTTGGATTTGGGGACGGTGGAGTTGCCCCCCGGGGGTTCCCCGGGGTTGAGGGTGGAGGTTTGGGACGAGGACAACAAGTGGGACGACGACCTGCTGGGGGTCTGCCAGGTGGCCCTGGTGGCCGGGGGCAAGCGGGAAGTGGTGTGTTACCCCGGCGGGGGGAGGTTGGAGCTCAGCTACGAGGCCACCTGCGGCCCCTCCTTGGGGGGTCCCCTCTGCCACGATTACGTCCCCCAAACCCCACCGGGCAACGGGGGGCTCTACCACTTGTCCTCAACCCCCGGAGATGGCCCCATGGAGTGGCCCGAGGAAGAGGAGGAAGAAGAAGAAGAAGAAGAAGAGGAGGAGGAAGATGGCGGCCCCCAGGAAGGTTTTTGGGGGTCTCCGAGGGCCACCAGGCCGGGGATGGAGATGGGGTGGGGGGAGGAGGACCTTGGAGACCCCCTGGGGGAAACCACGGACGCTTTCGGGGACCTCCCGGAGCCCTTGGGGGTCTTCGAGGAGGGGCCTTGGGAGGCGGATCCGGCGGCGGGCTCCAAGGAAAGGCCTCCAGAGCCCCGAGGTCCTTCGCTGAGCTTCAGGGAAGGTTCTCCAGACCTTCAGGATCCATCCTTGGTCTTCAGGGAAGGTTCCTCAGAGTTGGAGCCATCGTTGGACCCCAAGGATGGGCCTTCGGACCCCCAAGGTCCATCCTCCAGCCCCATGGAAGGTCCCTCAGATCTCCAAGATCCGTCCTCGGGTTTCATGGAAGGTTCCTCAGAGGTGGAGCCATCGTTGGGCCCCAAGGAAGGTCCTTCAGACCCCCAAGGTCCATCCTCCAACTTCAGGGAAGGTCCTTCAGATCTCCAGGATCCATCCTTGGGCTTCCCGGAAGGTTCTCCGGGGCCGGCCCCACCCTCCAGCCCCACGGAGGTTCCTCCAGCCCCACGGAAGTTCCTCCAACCCCACAGAGGTTTCTCCAAACCCCCCCGAGATCCCTCAAGGGCCTCCAAGGAAGATCCTTCAGACCTTCAGGAGGTTCCTCCGAGGCCGGACCCTCCCTCCGGCTCCGGGGAAGGTCCCCCAGACCCATAGAGGGTCCCCCAGACCCATAGCGTCCATCTCCCGGACCCATAGAGGGTCCCCCGGACCCATAGAAGGTCCATCTCCCCCAACTCGGAGGAGGTTCCTTCACACAAACCCACACCCCCCAAGTTCCGCCGTCCCTCCCCGGACCACCCCACAAGTGCCGGGACCCCGCGCCGTGGGGCAGGATGTGGGGCAGGGACGGGATTAAACCCCACCCCCTTTTTGCTGCAACCCCCCCGACTCCCTGAGGTCTCTTTTTTGGGGGTGGGGGGTCGGGGGGTTCCGGCGGCCGCGCTCTCCCGCAACTTGTCCCGTTGCCCGCGCTCGGCGGCGGCACAGCAGCCCCTAGAGGTGCCGCCGCGGCGGGCCGGGCCCGGCCCCACGTGGCCGCCCACGTGTGAGGCGCGGCCGGGGACCCGGAGGGTCGAGGTGTTGCAACTATTTGTCTCCGACCGCAGGCACGGATGGTGGCCGGCTCCAAATCCAAATGTGACCTATAAATGGATAGGAAAAATAGCCTGTGACATCTACGGATCACGGACTAGTGGAGCAGCCTTTTATTTAAGTTCCTGTCAGACCTAGTTCTCAAGTAACCGCCGTTACTCATTTAGCGCCCCGAATTGTCATGAGGAATTATTAAACTTAATATTAGGTTTTATTTTCGTTTCAGCGCTTAATCAGATCCCATTGCTACGCAGCATTAGGGTTGCCTAGTCCGTGTTTTCTTCCTCGATGCAAACTTGCCTAGAGAAGCAATCCTGCGTGTGTCCTCAAAGTGAAGAGGTTAAATGAGTTCGCCAGGGCTGTGCGAGAATCTTACCAGTTGCAGGCTTAACCTACCATTTTATTTTTTTTAAAAACTGACCTAGTTAGTGTCTAGGTTGGATTTTATATTAAAAAGTTTGCACATTGTTTACTTCTCTTTAAATTTAGAACTTTGTGAAGGTAGGAATAAAAAGGGAAGATGATAGAATTTGGTTAGATAATCTGTTGTTTCTCTTTCTTTATTAACTAGTATGGATAGGCAGAAAGTACTAGAGTCACTTTTTTATTAACTTTTCTCTCCTGTTTTATGTCAACAAAACTATCCAAGAATTACTAGTCTATTAGAAGTCCTGATAGTTTTTTAACCTGACTTCTGGCCCCTGAGTAGGGATCCAAGTTCTTGAGTTTTAGTTAATGTTCAGCATTCTTGGATCGGTTTTCCTGTGGAATCTATTGAGCGGACCCTGAACAGAGCCTAGGGCTTGGCTTTTCACTTCTGCACGTTTTCTTGAAGTTTGAATAACTTCTCAGAATTGGGGTCTTGTTACCTGGTGATCAGAATACTTCTGTTTCTCTTCTAGTGAGGACAAAAGTAGGAGGGAGGAGCATCACTGACTCTCTCTGTAGCATGTTTTCAAGTTATAGATGTGGAAACTCAGCCAGCTGAATACTCAGTAACTTCAGTGACAGTCACGTGTCCTGTGTTTCAGAAATCTCAAAACGTGATTTTTGGGAAATAAAAATTCTTTCTGGGTAGAATTTCTGTTTGAATGAGTAATATTTTTTACTTCCTTTTGAAACTACGTGTTAGCACTTCTGTTAGAGCAGTCCTTTCTGCCTTCCCATTTTCTTGATCTTAAAATGGGAGGCAAAGCTGTGCTTCCTGTTATGTAGGTGTTACACCATGTTTGGGCTGGCTCTGGGCTGGCTTCTCAGATTCAGGTGTGGTGTTCTAGGTTGGTCACCAACAGCCTGGAAGGAAACTGCTGATTTCTCAACATTTGCCTCTGATACAGCTGACTTGCCAAAGAGCTCTTAAGTATGCTGGCTGTAGCAGTGGTTTTTAGCTGGTCTGGCCTTTGAGTCAAGTCCTATTAATATCCAATGGAAGTGATGCTTGTAGATCAAAAGAAGCACCTGGTAAGTATAACGAAGATAATTGTCCCTGTTATATTGAGCTTGTACTATTAACAGGCTGATGAAATCTAAGGAACTGCTCGTATTCAGGAGCATCTTGAGTAATCTTAGAGGTGCAGTTCAACTTTCTTTCTAGTATGAGAGGCCCAAGTTAGTTTTGCTTTTGTTCCTTAAAGCAAACTTGTTCCTCAGAGAGCATCTAGGCTAAAAGCCATTAAAAAAGGAGCATTGCAATGGGGCTTAGGTAGTTCTTCCCATCATCAGTTCTAGATAGGCTGCTAAACCAGATTTGGATGTATATATATGTATATTAACTGTAAAGCCACAGAAAGACATGATCTTCCAGAGTTTTGTACAAGAAACTTGAAAATTTCTTGTGTCTTCAAAATAGCTTGCAAGAAAATTTGTCACTTTAAAGTTTGGTGTTAAAAGTTGTGCTCAAAAGCTTCAAATCCGACCTAGGAAACCACTGCAGTGGCACCTCTCCCATGGATCTTTGAGCTGTTCTCAGCCCATGATCTTTGGCAGTAGGGTTATCATACAGAACAAAGTCTAAAAATCATTCTTAATGTTTTGCTGAATAGCTGCAAGGTGACTTATTTTGGCTTCAAACTACAGTTAGGGAGCTCTGTGGAAGGAGTTCAGGTAAATGGACTACCTTCTTCTCGGTAGAAAGGTAAGGTTTGAGACAACTACACTAGTGGTTCTTCACAAGTTTTGGAATCCAGTCTGTGAGGCAGTGGCTTAGTATATCTTGCACAACTTGACCTGGCTCAGAAATTATAGGTGAGGCTATAGTTGTAATTTATTTTCCATTACTGCTTTTCCTGTCCTGCTGAGGTAAAAAGATCTAGTTCTGGGATGTAAAGAGCTGGGGGAGGAGGGGAAGGCGTGGGACAGGGACAAGTAAGTTGCTTTGTGTGAGACATTTCAGCTGTGGAAAACACTGATAGATGTGGCTGAGTGCAAACTTCCCAAGAAGACTTAAAGGAGTAGCCTTCTCGCAGAAGCTTACTTAAGGTGGCCTTGATAGATAAAAGGAACTGTTGGAAATTTGCCTGTGATGACAAAATGGAGGAGTATTGACCAATAGAGGAGTATTTGAACTTGGGTGGTTTTTACTGTACTCCCTTTTTTTTTTTTCCTCTTGGAAGTAACTGAAAAATGTGTCCAAACTGCTTGGAGGTTATCCATTTAAGGACTTGTCTTCTGAACCAACCCTTTCTGGATATTGCTCCTTGAAAGTGGCTGTTGGCTTTATCTGAAAACTAAATCCTTACATTGGTTTTTAAAACAGTTAACACCGGTGGGGAATTTTGTCCCATGTAAGGCTTCTTGGAACGTGGGGCAAGTAGAACTAGTGTCAGCTGCATCTGCCTCTAGCTGGTGAGCTTGTGTTCGGTTTCACATCCTTTACAGGAAGAATGCAGAAGTTAAACATTAAAATACTGGTGAAGAGAAATTCCAGGCAAACTGTTTGGTGTTTTCGTATACTTAAGGTATTTGAAGATGGAGCAGTATGCTCTGTAATCGTACTTCTGTGGCAGCTGTAACCTTCAAGTATCTCTGAGTTCAGGGGGGAAAGGGGCCTCTAAAGATAAAGGTTTTTAAATTAATCTCAGGCTTGAAGGATAGTTGCGCAGAGACTGTTTTTTGACTTTAGATCTCTAACTCGGTTTGCGTAATCCTGCTTTGCTAATTTGCTATATACCAGAGGAAAAGAAACTTCAGATTTTTCCTCTTGAAGGAGCAGTTGAAAAGGAAGCAACTTTGACTGGGATGTAAAGCTTCTCTTTTCAGGTCCCTTTGGGGCAGTGAGTAGTGAACGTGTGTCCATCCTGCAGCTCCTGGCCCAGACTGGCAGATTGACACACCGGATATGAAACGGATAAATCTCAGTGTAAAAACTTTTCCACTGTGAACTGAAGCAGGTCTAGCTCACCTGTTAAGTGTCTTTTACCATACATTAACTAGACCAGTTATGTCAGGTTCTTCATATGGGTAACTCCTGGCAGTATTCAATCCTGTCACTGTGCTGTAGTCACAAATTCATGGTTTAGAATGAAAGTTTGGTAGTACTTTTAAAGATGTGTTGCAGTTCTGTTACAGCTCTTGGCATGCTGTTCTGCTCTTTTTTTTTTTTTAACAGGTCTTACATTGCTCTTCTATAACATTGCAATGTGAAGACTCCTTTTAACAGGGCTGTAAGTTGAGTGAGGGATGTATCTTCCTGTATAATTGGGACCCCATTTTGTCCCTCTTGAAATGAAAAGCAGCAATTGTGCCTGCGCCCAGCTCCTGCAGTTGGCTTTGCCTGTGTTTTTCCTGTTCTGCAGTGTCAACATGGTTGCTATGAAAACAGGCATAAACAGTAGCACACTGAGTGCCAGCTGCTGCCACCATAGTAGACAGCTCTTCATCCTTGGGTGTCCTAATAAGATAGTTGGAAATTTTGACCACCAAGTTGAAGCAGAGAAGATTGGGTTATGTGTAAAATCCAAGTATATCTTCTACATGCTCAGACAAAGAGTTGTTTTATTCTTGTTTAGATCTGTTTAAGATCATCTTGCACACTTTCACTGCAGAACTTGAAATGCAGAGCGTCTGGTCCAGCTGGGAGGTAGATGTGGATTACAGAAGTAGCGTACTAAAGTTTAGATCTCTTGTCCTTCGGATTCTTGGGCTTCTACTGTGGTGGGAGGGATGGATGGTCACTTCTGTGCTGAAGGTGATGGGAAAGAGAGGAGCTGTTTTGAGGGAGGAGTGGATAAAAAGCAACAGTAGATTTGTGCAACGTTGGAGTACTTCAAAAATAACTCTGAATAAAAATTTGTGTTTAGATACATGCTCTCCATTTAAGACCTAAATGTCAGGATGCTAATTCTGGTTCCTTCTTGAGGTCATGTGTTGTTTTTGCTGCTTCTGTAGTGGTTTCCTTCAAGACACAGCTCATGAATGTTCCTGGTAATTGGGGATGCTGGATGGTTTGGGGGGGAGGGAAGCATTTTGCGAGGTGAATGAATTGTAGGATTGCAGGAAGACTATCTTGATGGGGGATGAGATGAGCTGCCACGTATCCCAGATAACGATTCTACTTCTGTTGGGTTAGGGATAATGAATTGAGGCAGATGATGTGAAGTATTTAAACTTGAAGAGACTTCAGCAAAACAAAGCTTGAGATGTTTAAAGTAGACTAGTCTAAAAATACACTTGTCTTGAAGCACGCTTTAAAAAAGACTCCAATTAAAATGTTTAACTTCCTTATTCTTTCTAGTTCTAGAAGTCTTGGGTAACTGTTTTACAGCTATGGGGGGTTAGGGTGCTGCGACCGCAGTCTGTTTAACCTACCCCGTCCTAACCACTGCTTCAGTGGCCTGTGGCAGACTGACTTTCTCCTCAATGAAACGCATACCTCCATTCCCCAATATGGGCAAAAGAAGTGGTTTGTACTGTCTGGGACAGGCATGCCGGGCTGATGTTCCCCTAGCATTCTAAGGATGCTTTCCAAGTTAGCCTTCTAGATATCTGGCAAGTGTCTGGTGTCTTTTAGGGAAGCCAAATGTCTTAAACGTTTTCTTTCACGTAAACCTGGGAGTGAAGTATGCATCCTGAGCTATAGGTGAATATATCGGAGTTGTAATTCTTGTTTCTCAGGCTTTAACTGCTATTTAAGTCATAAAAGAATTTAAGTCTTCAAATATTAAACCAATGTGCTCTTTAAGGCTTTAGGTCTAATACTGCCTATTCTTACAATTAGCTTCTAGAATGAAGCTTGATTAGTCAATATATGTAGTAGCTTCAACAGAAAGCTCAACAACTACCAGGAAGAAATAATTTTTAGAGATAAGTAGCTGGCTTTTGAGTTTAACCCTGAGGAATAAGGAAGAAGGTGTGTTACTGAAAGAGAGAACAGCAGTAAGGCTGGTTAGACAGTAGTTAAAGAGATTTCAGTTAAAGCATTTCATAAGTTTTTGAAGTGAAGACTGGCTACAAAAACTAATTAGAGGAAAATTTTCTTTGACTGCTCAAAGCTGCCTTCCTTCAAGCAAAGCAGAGACAAACTTTTATTCTCTACAGTGGTTTTAGTAATTATGATCAGGTACTGCACAAGAAAGTACTGAGTTAGTCGGAATTCCTGCTTGGTTTTTATTGCCTTTGCCGGGAGGGTGGGCAACCTCTAAATCTCTTATTTTAATGTAGCTTTTGGTTGGGAGAGGGGAAGGTGTTCTAATAATGTCTTTCTCCCTCAGGCAAGTAATCTGCAGCCATGAGCAGCAACGAGTGCTTCAAGTGTGGACGTACTGGCCACTGGGCTCGGGAGTGCCCTACTGGAATTGGCCGTGGTCGTGGGATGAGAAGCCGTGGCAGAGGTGACTGATGATTTGTATGGCGAGGTCTCTGGCTGACTGTTCTGCATAGTGTGTAAAACTGACCTTGTTAGTCTGAAGTGAAGAAGTTAAGACACGATTGAAGAAATTCTCCTAGTTTTTACCTCTGCACAAGAATTTTGCCAGCGGCATCTGAGAGTGAAGCTAATGTGTCAATTGATTCTTGATTAACTCTTTAAGAGTATTCTGAACTTGATCCTGAAACCTTTTTTCTCCTGTTTTCCATTTCAAGCAGGCTTCCAGTTCATGTCTTCATCTCTCCCGGACATCTGTTACCGCTGTGGTGAGTCTGGCCACCTTGCCAAGGACTGTGATCTTCAGGAGGATGGTAAGTATCACTAAATATTCTAGCTCTTCAGTCACATGGACAGAGATCTGTGGCTGAAGAGAAGGATATAGTAATAACAATTCACTAGAAACAAGCTGTGTGTGTCCTTCATTAGAAGCATGCTACAGCTCACTCTACCAAGGTTTTATAGTCTTGTTTGGTATGTTTTTCTTATTGTGGAAGCCTGCTATAACTGCGGTAGAGGTGGCCACATTGCGAAGGACTGCAAGGAGCCGAAGAGGGAGAGAGAGCAGTGCTGCTACAACTGCGGCAAACCTGGCCACCTGGCTCGTGACTGTGACCACGCAGATGAGCAGAAGTGCTATTCTTGTGGAGAGTTTGGACACATTCAAAAAGACTGCACCAAAGTGAAATGCTATAGGTGAGAACTGACGAGAGACAAGTGTAAAATTTATCTTTAATGATACGTGCATTGTCTATCTAATTTTGGTTAGGAAACGAAGCTTAAACTTGGACTAGGTGGTTTGTTTCTTTAAATGGTTACTTGCTGTTGTTCAAAATGGAGTCTTAAAGACTTGTTAGCGAAGTCAAGTAACAGGCTCAATGCTGAGCGTCTCTAGGTGGCCAGAACAATGCAGCTGTTAAATTGTGAAAGCTGTACAGGAGAAGGGGCTGTGTCTCTTTGCAGAAGGTAACGGGAAGTACCTGTCTGTAGCACAAACTTAAATTAGAGGTAGGTACCCTCTGTCCGAAGCTGGAACCAATCAGTAGACTGGCATGGCCAGCCCCAGCAGGAACATGCCTGAGATGTCTTGGTGGTAGGAACTGCACATACAGGTGGGTGTTAAATCAGTTTGAAACGCCAGCTTCAAAATGCTGTCTGGTTTTTTGAATGCAGGCCTGTCCCAGAAACAGTGTGTTCCTAGGTTCTGTATTACTCACCCCCATCGACATTCCTGTCTGTGGGGGAAGGAGAGAGAACATTGTGCATTTGAGTTAAAACTAATTACTCTCAAAACAAGGCTAAACTGCAGACAGAAGCATTGGAGTAGGCAAAACCCAGTGCATATTAAAACTTATGTACAGTGATTTTTGGCATATACAGTGATTAATGCGAGTTGATCAGTTGGGGAACGGTTCCTGGCTCTGGTGAAGGCAGAAACTTGCCCTTGTCAAAGAATTCTGGAACACTGAAGCAGAAATCTTGAATGCAGAACTAGTGTTGCATGAAATTTAAGTAGATGATGTACTTGACAGAATGGGCTTGCTTTTCTGATCACTGTTGTGGATGGTTTTGATAGAATCATTTGCTTCTTTCCAGGTGTGGTGAAACTGGCCACGTAGCCATCAACTGCAGCAAGACCAGTGAAGTCAACTGCTATCGCTGCGGCGAGTCAGGGCACCTTGCACGGGAATGCACAATTGAAGCTACAGCCTAATTATTTTCCTTTGTCGCCCCTCCTTTTTCTGATTGATGGTTGTATTATTTTTCTCTGAATCCTCTTCACTGGCCAAAGGTTGGCAGATAGAGGCTACTCCCAGGCCAGTGAGCTTTACTTGCCGTGTAAAAGGAGGAAAGGGGTGGAAAAATCAACTTTCTGCATTTAACTACAAAAAAAAAATGTTTATGTTTAGTTTGGTAGAGGTGTTATGTATAATGCTTTGTTAAAGAACCCCCTTTCCGTGCCACTGGTGAATAGGGATTGATGAGTGGGAAGAGTTGAGTCAGACCAGCAAAAACCCTCTCTGGGTTCCACGGAAGTGATCCTATGCAGGAGGAAAGAAATTCTGGAAGTGTCTAAACTTCCTCATAACTTTAATTTTATTACAATGGCCTTGGATTGTCTGACCTCAGTAGCTGTTAACACCAAGTAATATCTGTATCAGGCCCTACCTAGAGCATATAGCTGAGTGGGAGTAAACAAACACGATGCACATGCCTGTTAATGGCCATGAGAGAGAGAGAGAGAGAAATCAGGAATAAACTTAAAAGTAACAGTAATTCAGTCAATGAATGTTCATGTTGGAGATACAGAACGTAATGGGAAGCTTTTGAATAAATATTTCAAAGTCAATCTGAAACCCAGACATCAGTGCTCATAGCATATACAATTTGGAGCTATTCAGGAGTTGCAAATAAATGCATTTTCACAGAAATCAAGATGTTATTTTTGTATACTATATCACTTAGACAACTGAGTTTCATTTGCTTGTAATCAGTTTTTAAAGTAAGATGGTAAAAGCAATTGAAGTCCTAGAACATAGAAAATGTAATTTTAAAACTATCAATAAAGCTGGAGGAGGAAGGGGAGTTTGGCTAAAGTTCCTTTTGTTTATTTTTGGTTTTCATGTACACAGTGCAAAATAACATTAAAAAGGGGTATGTGGAGGTGTAAAAGTTTAGTTTGGACTTTTCTTTTGTGCTGTCTTATGTTAAGTCTCCATCTGGTAGCATCGGACTGTCAGTTATGCAGTCCTTCTTCCGGGCTACTCTGTGTCCCCATGTGTTTCTGCGAGTGGATGGCGTGGTCTCAGAGTGGGCTTGTCTCATCTCTGCTGGTGCCGTTAAAGCTTTTCTTCAGAAATCACTGGAGAAGGTGCAAAAGGCGTTGAAAGCACAGCAAGTTCCAAATCTGGAGTGGTCTCATGGTGTCTTAGCGGTACTTCAGCCTTCACACGTCATTACACTTAGTAACTTTAAACATAGAGTATTGCAGGCACTTGTCACTTCCACTGTATTGATTGACTAAGGGTTAGTAAAGAGTTACAAAGTTAGACAGATGAAAAGGAGCTGAGGCACAGTGGATCTTGAGCATGTCCACTCAAGAAGTGAATAAAATTGTCCTGATGTGCAAGAAAAACAAGGGTGGGGAGTTCATGACTGTTCAGTGCTTCACCGTAAGGTGGCAAGTGTAGAAGGTGTGCCTCTAACATTGGTGTTAAAGGCCTCATCTGGTGATGACCTCAGCTTTGGGTGTCTTCAGGAGCTCCAGCAGACAGATGATCTATCTGTCCAGTTATAATCAGGGATAGTGTGCTGTAGTCACTTTGTGTCTTCGCACACAAGCTAAAGGCTTTCCTTACTTTGAGGTCCCAAGGTGTTTTTCAGGCCATGGGTGCTGTAGTGGTGAAAAAAATGGCCTGGGATGGTGGCATGGCTGTGTGTGGGTCTCTCTGTAGAGAGATAATGCCAATCTAGTTTTACACTAGCACAGCTGTAGATTATCAGCCTGTTTGCCTTCTAGATCCATGTTATAATTAACCAGTTAAATGTCACTTTAACATTTTCAATTATTTTGGAAGCAAGACTGTTAAATGTGATGCAGTCATGAAATAATGCCCTTGAAGGTCGTGGTCTTCCAGGAACCACGGAAGCCTGTGGCTCTCAGCAGACTATAACGCGTAGGTGAGGCTTGCAGAAGAGCATTAAGAGCTCCTCAGTTGATGAACTGCAAGATCCCGATTAGCTGGGAGTGTTTGAAGCTGTAAAAGCAGGCATATCACCCGATAATCTTCGGGTTGTGTCAGGAAATCTGGAATCTAAAATGAGCATGTCCGAGAAAGCTGTGATGGTCGTAGCTGCTCTGTCACATCAGGTGAATTCTGAGCAGGTAGTTGCTGTTAGCAGTGGGCTGCCATAAAAATCTAGTTTCTTAAGGTTTGATGAAATAAAGATTTACAGAGAACTGAAGTTTTCAGCCTGGGGTTGAAGTTCAAAGCCTGTGAAGAACATCGAGCCGTAGTCAAGGGAGAAAAAAGATTCTTGGTGAGAACACTTGAATTAGAAGATGGGTAGAGCCCGGATCACCCGGCTGGCAGGAGCCAACCTGAGCGGGTTTTATCGAGGCTGAGTTGGTGCCGCTGCAGAGCAGGAAGCAGAGGAGCTGTTGGCAGAAGTTGTATTTATTTGAAGCCCTTCAAGAGGAATCGTCCTTGTACTGCGTTGCCCAAGCAGAAAAAAAAATCACAAGTGTTTGCTTCTGCCTGGTCAGTGTGACGTAAAGACGTAGGAGACAGGTTCTAGGGTGTGAAACCAAAATGAGATGGTGGCTGCTGGTACCGTTGGCCATGGTTGTTTGGCAGGATGCCTTTTGTCGGGCCGGTTTGCTGAAGAACGAAACCTTTCAGCTCTTGTGGAACTAAAGGGTGGGGAAGAGGTTCTTGCCTGAGTTGTGTGGGATGTTTGAGTGGGGGGTGTGTGGTTTTCTTTGGTTGGTTTGGTGGGGTTTTTTTAAATAGCTGCTACTGGAGTGTGAATGTACTCTTAAGTCTTCAGCGTGGTTGCCAAAACCCTTGTAAAATCCACACTTGAAGGGAGTGGGCTGTCTCGGGGTGGTACAGATTGCCTCAGCGTAGCGTGTTCCTCTTCAGCCTTAGGTTAGGGTGGATTAACTCAATCTTTACATGTCGTTATCTGAGTTAAACAGTAATAAAGCTCGAAACTCTGTGATTACAAATTGCTGAAAGTCTTTGGGATTTAACCTGCAGTTAAAAAAATGCTGTGTCAACTGCAGCGCTGGTGGCTTCTGTGCTCTCCCGTTCCTGTAGAACTCGGCGATTCAGCTTTGTGTGAAGGTCCCATGACTGCTGCGTAGAGTTACTGAGGTGAATGAGCAAATAGTGATTTCAGGAATTGTGGGGATATTACTTTATTTATTCCGTGTTAATCTTTAACACCGAAGCATCTCCTCAATCATTTTGAAGACCAGTCCCATAACAAACTCCAGCATGGTGGTCTTCATAGATCTGGTGAATCATATGGATCAGGAAGGTGAAGAGAGAAATGCAGTAGGTTATTTTCTACAATCGGGGCTCTCTGAAGGGCTGGCGTTCTCTAGGAAGGGAAATATTACTTTATCAAAATTATAGGGAGTCACTGAATAAATCCTCGCTGCAAACCAGTCCAGTGTGGTTTTTGGAGCTGTCCCGGAGGGCTGATGCGGTTGCTGCACCGCGTGGTGTGTGGATGGTGGAACCAGGCGGCTGGAGAACAGGAGGCAGAGTCTTTCGGTGGCCCGAGGTGGCCGGGCGCGTGGCGTGGGTTCCTGAGGCGTGGGGAATGGATCCGTAGGGATGTTCCCGGTGGAGGAAGCGGGCCATGCTGGCGGATGCGAAGAAGCCCAGTCCCTGGGCCAGCGTTTCTGAATCCCTGTCTCATAACTCTGCAGAAGCTCGGGGACAGGTGGGGTGACGGGCCTGCAGAGCAGCCGCTGCCCGGCCCAAGCGGAGGAACCGAGCTCATGGAAGACAACAACAAGTGGTGAGCGCTGGGTGGGTTGCTGCTCCAGAAGGGCTGGATGCTGCTGAAAAAAAAAACCAACAAAAAACCACCCCATCACACCCACCCGTCACCATCCCTGGGCAGGCTGTTCCAGTGCCTGACCACCCTCTCAGGAAAGTAATTCTTCCCAATATCTAATCTAAACCTCCC
>JAOXJK010000003.1:21902199-21914597 GCA_025774025.1 Xenus cinereus
TAGATAAGGTCTCCCCTCAGCCTTCTCTTCTCCAGGCTAAAGAGCCCCAGCTCTCTCAGCCTTTCCTCATCAGGGAGGTGCTCCAGTCCCTCCATCATCTTTGTTGCCCTACGCTGGACTCTTTCCAGTACCCTGTCTCTCTTGAACTGAGGAACCCAGAATATTGTGATACATGTGAAGCGTTGGCTTTAATAAATTGGGCTCTGTCGGGGAATGTGATCAAACTCCTGGGTTTCCCAATGTGGTTTTGGAGAAGGCAGCAGCGGGCGCCGGTGTGTCGAGGAGCCTCTGGAGCGCCGTCACCTTCCCGGTGGCGGTGGCACCGTCTGTCTGGGTGCTGTGCCCAGCTGCGGGGAAACTGCAGCAGGTGAATAATTGATGAGGAACAAAGTGCTGCTTAAATAGGCAAAACGCCCTTCTCCCTGCAGGGGAGGAGCCCTGGGACAGATGGAACAGCAAAGGCTGTCCCAGCTCTGTCAGCTGGAGCTGCCTCTGTGCCTGTTTTCCCCATCGTGGTCGGTCCCAGCGCTTCATGTCTTCCTCCTCTTTCATCAAGCGATGAAATGAAAGAGGGGACTGTAAATCCCAAGAGCCCTCAATTCCATTTTAGACTTAGGAGAGAAATGACGTTTAGATTATAGATCCTTTTTGGTCCGTCCTTTTCCAGCCTGATTTAGTAACGGTGTCGTTGCTCGAGGGTCCTCTCTCTTGTCACCCTCCCCATCTCTCTTACCCCTCTTCGCCTCCCGCTCCCTTTTGGGCTCATCACGGCCAGTTCTTCAAGGCATCTTTGTTTAAGGAGGTGCTGCCTTTAACAATAAGCACTAGTTTGCCGTATATAAAATTAAGAACCAACTGAGGCACAACAACATCTGGCTGCAGTCGTCCCTGTCCTGGGACAGAAAAGTACAAGTGACAGCAGGGACAGTTCTAAACAGCTTGGAAGGGAGGAGTCGAGTACAACATTTGCATTCAAGACCTACCTGCTGCTGAAAAAAATTACTTTTGTTTATTT
This sequence comes from Xenus cinereus, assembly GCA_025774025.1. Taxonomy (NCBI): domain Eukaryota; kingdom Metazoa; phylum Chordata; class Aves; order Charadriiformes; family Scolopacidae; genus Xenus; species Xenus cinereus. The sequence continues at coordinate 21,903,215 of JAOXJK010000003.1, forward strand.
TGTTAGCAGTTTTATTTTGTTAGTATTCCAGGCATTGAAATTGCCTGCAAAATAGAGTGGGGATAAATCAATCCAAAGCATGAGTTGCTGGCACAGCAGCATGGGGGTTTTTTTTTATACCTCTTTTTATCAATTTAACTCAATTTGTCCCAATCTTCTGAAATGTTCTGGAACTAGTAAAGCAAGGTAGAACTCGTGCTGCTGCGTGCATAAGGAAGAGGGGGTTGCTGTGCTGCTTTTTGACAGCAGGCATTGCAGTGTGTGAACAGTGTGTGAACATTCTGTGTGCACAAAGTTGAAGATCCATTCCTTCTCTGTGGAGGCATCTCTTTTCATCGGACATTCCCTATTTTAAGCTTTATCCAACAGGCCTAAGTAAGGGCATAACTAATGCCCTCTTTCTTTTCAATTCTGCCTTGCAGCTCAACGCACTGCCATCCTTTGGTTTTCTCTTTGACATCGACGGGGTACTGGTTCGAGGAAAGACTCCGATTCCCGCTGCAAAAACCGCCTTTCGGAAGCTGGTGAATTCTCAGGGACAGTTCTTGGTGCCGGTGGTATTTGTCACCAACGCGGGGGATTGCCTTCGCCAGAAAAAGGCTGATCAGTTGTCTCATCTGCTGGGAGTTCCAGTGAGTAGCTTAAATCCTATTTAATTATTTACTTACGGTGAGCGTGTCAAGTGTATTATCTTCCATGAAACGCTGCTCGGTTAAATCAGTTTTTTTCCCTTAAGCCATCTGAAATGCTTTGCTGGAGGTGTGATAAAGGTAAAAAACCACAGGCCAAAGCTAATGGTATTTCCATTGGTAAAGGTACTGGGTTTTCCAATGGTGTTGGCATTTCTTTGCAACATTATTTGTTGTGGGGATAAATCTTGCCTTCTCCTGAATAAAGCAAGCGTGTGCTTGAACATGAAACTGTTCTAGCAGGATGAGTGTCCCCTGAGATATCGTGCAAGGTGGGACCTTCCTGCCTCTGTCTGATACGAGCGGTACAACTTTATTCCCCCCACCTCGCTCTGTGGGCGCTGCAGGCAGTAGCACTTCTCCGTTGCTGGAGCCTGTGTTTGAGCATTACTAAGATAAAGCTGTAAAGTTCGTTCTGCAGTGCCTTTTGTTAATAAAATCCTGTGTGTTGTGGGTAAAATGACATCTCAATTATTTTTACTTTTTTTTTTTTTAAGATCTGTAAATGTTGTAAGTAGTGATTCATAATAGCATCCTTCCAGGATAATAATTTTACCATTTTTATACCTATTTAAGGAATGTAAGGAATAGGATATGTAAGCTAAAAGATGAAGGTCTTCTGATCCAGTTAAATTAATGCTGCAAAGGTAGCACAATCAGAACTGGGGCACTTCTGGTTCTTCTTCCCTGTTTTTTTTCTAAGTGGTTTTGGGATTCTGTGAAACTAGGAGGGAAAACCTTGTGTTCACATCGAATAGAGTAATGCTGGAAGGGGTGTGTATGACACTTTGTCACTAATGTATTTTTTTTTTCTGGCATATTATCAGTAGTCTGTGAAACTCGAGAGAAAATGATACAGTAGAGTTTTAGGTAGATATATATATGACTGTTTTGTAATGCATAGAATTTTTCACACCTGTTAATTAAAATCTGCATACAAATAACTTCTCTGAAAACCAACAGCCTCCTTTTGTTTTTAAATCCCAAACAGATTTCACAAGACCAGGTGATGATGTCCCACAGCCCTCTGCGGATGTTCAAACGGTACCATGAAAAATGTGTTCTCGTATCTGGCCAAGGACCAGTTCTCGATATTGCTCAAGAGTATCTTTAAAAAACAAACCAAACCAAACAACTTTCTGTTTAAGTATTTTCCTTAACCGAGTTCAGGGGATCCTGTGGATCAAGTGGAGAGCGAGTATTTCACCACTACACATCCAGAAATAGGCAATGGTAGTTCTTACTGTGGTGGCAAATTTATGTTTTGAAAACGGTTGCTGTGTTGATATTTGCTTTGCATCGTTCTATCTGGTTTTAATTGGGAAGGAAAAGAGAGAAAGAATTATATTTTTTTATTATTATTTGTATGTAAATGACACTGTAGCACAAGGGGTTTGTGCTCTCTTGTGCATTGTATCTATTATTTATCACAACTGACTTCTAGCTCAGTGCCTGCCTCTGTACTAATTGCCAAAAAGAACTTAAATGATGTTGATGTACTGGTGGTATCAAAGCTCCAAACTGTAATTTAATGACCTTCACCTTGGCATAATCTTCGCTCATTCTTCCAGTAACTCCCTTCTGCACTTCTTCCTTTATTGGGATTTTGATTAAAGTTGGTGTTAATAATAAGTTGTAAAAAACGTATTCGCGACTTGCAAGTATAAGCTTTATTTCAAATACAAAGATGAGAAAAAGTTATTGAAGGAATATTCCACTTAACTTTCAAGATTTGTTAGGCACGACTAAGAGAAAAGTGTATTACAAGACTAAATACAAATACAAAGAATATATTTCTGTTAAATAGCTTTTTCATACGGGATAGTCTTATTTTAAAGTAGCTTTACAAATGACCATGGTGTTAATTCCAATACAAAATCAGGCGGCTTAGTTTGTATAACTGATACATTTAAGTAGTTCTTACTTTCATTTGCATCGTAAGAAGTCATCTTAGTGTTCAAAGTAGCTTCACAATCGCTTTTTTACACAAATGAGCAGCTGTAGTTTGATTACCTGTTGTTAACTAAGCTTAAATTAATGGGTTAGATCAGCATGTAAGAGAAGTACTATGCAGATCAGAAGGTTATTTTTTCCCTTTTGGTGCTTTCCTTTTCTAATGTGTTTTGGCATGTAACTTAACTACTTGTAGAGTGTAATTAAACGTGATTAATCAGTCCACCATAGTGCGGAGACGGAGCTTTGTGGTGGTTGTTCATCTCGCCATACCTTTGCAGCCATAATGGCCTAAGAAAAGCACAGTCTGGAGACAGTATTATTTCCTCAACTGCCTCATATTTCTTTCCTGTAATAATTACACAAGGCGTTGTCTTGCTGCCAGATAAACTTCTTTTTGTGCTTACGTAAAGGTGATCTTGCAGTATTGCAGGTCTAGAGCGGCTTCTTGCTTTTTGTCTCACATTTTGAGCAAGATTTATGTATAATTTCTGTTTTAAGATTTCAGACACTCAGGTCTCCCATTTATAAATAATGGGATGACCATCTTTTTATCTCGCAGAAGAAAAAGTCAATCTTTGATATGTTGCTTTAATTCCTAAACGCGCTTTACGAGATAAGCCTGCTTATGTTAAAATTGTTAAAATGGAATTACCGATTTTCAAGATCTTTTAATATTAGCAGTTCTGTATCCTTAACTGGTATTGTCCCAGCCTTGGTTTCTGTCAGCCTATTACCATTGAGACCTTGCGGGAGAAACACCCTTTGCTAGATGTAGTTGACCATGACAGGAGACCCAGCGCTCTGGTGAGTGCGTATTTTTCTTTTAAAATCCTTTGTTTGCTCAGTAGATGACATTCTATACTAGAGCTCAGTATTTAAACTCCCCACCTAATCCTGCTGTTCTTACACTGTAATTTGACTCTGCTTTTCCGCTTCTTTGTTTGTTTTATTACAGCATTTTCAAGAACAACTATAGACTTTTTTTTATCAGTGGTAATTCTTTAACATTAGCTTTGATTTTGCAGCTAACTGTTGTGGGAAACCTTATAATGTAGAATAGATACCTAATTCAAAATCTGTCTTGGAAAGCTTACTAGCTTCCTCAGATGTCTGGAAGATAAAATAAGCTTTTTCCTTCAGTACAGGGTTGTCTTGGTCTTGTTTCTAGGCTTTGAGGTTGCTTTGATTGTAAGTCAGCCCTTTGTAGATAACTAATTTTTCTCCAAAGGATTCCCTTTCTTGTTTATACACTTATTTAAATATATTTAAATACTAACAGTACGTGCTGTATGGTTTCAACTGAATTGTGCAGAATTTCAAAAAGGAGTGAATACCTACACGGTAAATAGACGTGTGTGTTGTACGTATCCAGGATCGGTATGCGGATGTAGAAGGTCAAGAAACTGTTAATGTGTCTGTCACCACAGGCAGTAAATCATGAAGTACAAACTCTTATTTGTCTAGCAAATATATTGTGTGTTAGACTGTACTTTTCTTTCTTAGCAGTGTTTCAAATGCATTTCTAAAGCTGCTTTTCAAATGTCTTGTTAATACTAGAGGCCTCTTAACACCCGCGGAAAAATAAACATCCATACTTTCATACACAAGTAAATTGAACAACTGAAACCTTGTAGCTTGCCAGAGGGAGGTAAATAGCTGGAGGAGAATGTAGAACACGCTGAACGTCTGCCGTTCATTTGCTGCAAGATTCACTTCAGAACTGAAATACGACTTTCTAAGTAAACTGACGTCAGGTATATACCAAAATAGAGTGTGTTTCCTGTCAGTGTTGCAGAAGGCAACTGTGGGAGCTATGCTTGAATTTAGTGTGTTAAAAATAGTAGTAAATGTTTAATCTTGTAGAAAACTTTTACTTTTTTCTTATTGCAGTACCCCTCTTCTGTGGAGCTTCCCAAGATTGAGGGTTAGTTATCTTTACTTAATTTGCAACTATCCTTTAATAGATGAAATACCTTTATTGTACTTTTCTTTATAATTAGAATTTCCTTTTAGATTGCTGGGCGCTTCAGAAGTTGGCTGAGGCAGTTCTAAAATATTTTTGTTAATGATACCTGTCATTAATTTGGAATGTATCACATGTGATAAAGCTATTTTTTTTTTAATGTGTGCAGTTTTCATCCATGGGGTTTTGAAGTTTCAGAAGACAGGGGAGGTCTGCTCTCCTCTTCGTCTTCCTTTAGCAGGCTATTATTGCCTTCCTTTCGTAAAGAAGGAATGAATTGACGTGTTCAGAAATAGCCAGTCTTGTTGGTGCAGTGGTCAGGGTGGTCGCTTCAGAGCTGTAGTGGGAGAAGCATCTCGTTTCAGCAGACCGTGTTCACCTGCGTCTCTTCTGAAGTACAGGAAAGTAGAAACTGGACTTTTGGATTTAAAAAAAAAATCTGAGTCAGATTATGGCTGGAGACCAGAAAAATGGCTAAAACCAACATTCAATTATTTTTTTTTTTAAGATGAGCAAAATAACATCTCCAATGGATTATTTAAATCCTGTACATAAACATAGAATTCACGAAGGTATGAGAGACTTAGAAATGCAATTTAGGACGTATTATTTTATGGTGCTATGGAGAAACTTAGCCAATAAAAAATACATTCCTTAAAGCTGTAGATTTTGCAGTGGGGTCTTGTTACTTCTGAGATACTCTGTGAATAAATGGGTATGGAATATATTAAAACCCTGATTTAAAGTTAACGTGACTATTACACTAGTTCACGGTTAAATCACTTGTTCAGTCACTTTAGCCCGAGATTCAGTGTCAGAGATTTGGTGCCGTTAACTAATTGCGTGTTTTGCAATTCCTGTTCTGTAGCTGTTGTTCTGTTCGGGGAGCCGGTCAGATGGGAAACCAACCTCCAGCTGATCATAGACGTTCTGCTGACGAGTGGCTACCCTGGGAATCCCTACCGCCGGGAAAACTCCCCTCACATTCCCGTGCTGGCCTGTAACATGGATCTGATGTGGGTGGCTGAAGCACAGTCCCCGAGGTGAGAGCAATAATAGATCGTGATAGAGTTGGGTTTTCCTCATTTCTTCAGGAAAATACAGAGTCGATACTTGTATACAAAATACTTTATTGTACTTTTCTTTATACTGCAGCTGCTCAGTAGGTCGTGGCTCTGAATACAAGGTCTCTAAAGCAATGTGCTTTCAGTAAGCGCTGCCTAATTACCGTCTACGTTATTGCATTCAGGAAATCAGTCACTCAAGATAAAAACTGCTTTTAAGCCCTAACCTTTTCTGTTTCCCTGCTCTCAGAAGGTTTTTGCCTGCGGGCCTCAGAGTCTCTGTTCAAAGGAAAAAATGAAAAAAATTATCAAGGCCATTGTTTCATGTCATTAGATCCTTCTTTGGTATTTTTCTTTTCCACCCTACAGTTTCTGGTAGGATAAAGAATGGACCCTGCTAATTGAAAGCAGAGAGCGTTTTTGAGCTGAGGGCAATATGCTGGGTGCTTTTAGGAACATAAGAAAAACCAAGTAGAACACACAGAACAAGGTGGCATGATCTCTGATAGTGGTTTTGTTTGACTTTGTTTTCAGTAGAAGAGAGTTTCCTTTCTCTTTGCCCAGTCTAAAATGTGAACATACACTGAAATAGAAATTGTTGTTATTGTGACCAGATTCATCTTGGGCTGGAGACCTTGTCAGACATCCTTCCTTGGATGCAACGACCATTTCTAATTAGCACGTTGGCAAAATAGATATGTGTGATAGTTTGAGGCTAGAATAAGGCAACCAATATATCGGCAGTGAATAAGATCCCTCGTTTCAGTTGTGTCCTTGGGAAAGATCCAGTGTAAAGCTTGTTTTTTCCTTTGAGTTTGACAGTATGACAGCTCTGCATCTGTCAGGGCTGTTACCTTCACTACTGGAATATAATGCCACGACTAAGTTGTTTCAAGCTGTTGCTACTAATTACTGGAAATAATTTTATGCTTATTTATTGGTATTTCATAATATAAAGCAACAAACAGGGTGGAGAGAGGGAATGAAGGGTTCACTCAGAATTCAGAAAAGCCAATTCTGTACCATGTTTAAAAGTGCTACAGCTGCCCCCTCCTTTGTAGCTTTTTGCCTTAAAAGACTATTTTGATTTCTAGGCCACTAGAGATTGAATTTCTTTCTTAGGGCACCTCATATGTCTCTGCTGGATTCTGATGGTCATTATATTGGTGGTTTGGATTTTTTAGGCTGTCAATACCTGGTTTGAGCAGCTATACTAATCTATGTGCATTAGAATTACCTAGCAGCTCTTCTTAAGAACTGTATGTTATTTATTATATATAGAATTGTTGTACAGCAACCTTTTATTCTTCTTTTGTGTTTTTGATAATTCCGTGTTTCTCAACTGGTACATACTAGTTTATCCCTGATATCACACCCCGACTTCAGTAATGAAGGAAACCTGCTTTTTTCATCATGAGATTACATCTTTGAAATAACTGATTTACTGGTTTGGTGGCTGACCCATCAACACTGTCTCTACCTTGATGAAAATAACCGAGTTACCAAAAACTGTAAAATTAGAGTTTGTTCCTTGATCCCTCCTTCGCATCCAATTTTTCAGAGAAACCCGTGTAGTTTTTTTTTGCTTCCATATTATAAGTGGGTTTTGGTACAGTCTTGTGTTTAAGGAGAGGTCAATTTTCCTTTTGTCTGACTCTAATTTTACTTTTTCATCCCTCCTCTTTGTTAATGTAGCCAGTTCTCTTAGGTCACTGCAGAGCGTACGCCACAGGCTAGGCTTTGTTTCCAGAAGCATCACTTTTGTAAGTAGGGTATCTACTTAAGTGCAAGTAACAGTAACACAAACCATTGCAACATTTGAAAGATAGATCAGTCTGTTGTGCTCTCCCAATAATGTGTTTTTATTCTGGTTTTTATCACTCAGCTAATCAGCGTTTAATTTTCAGTGAAACAGCTGTGGAAATCTTCCATGCAAATGGAGAGAAATTTGATAGCTACAGGATGTGATTTATTCCTAAAAGATCATGAAATAAAAAAAACCTTGCTTATTTTATGTGTACTTAATATAATTTGATTATATCCGGGTAGGTTTGGGCACGGAACCTTCATGGTTTGTTTGGAGAACATTTACAAGAAGATCACTGGCAAGGATCTGAAATACGAGGCCTTGATGGGCAAGCCCAGTAAACTGACCTACCAGTACGCAGAGTACCTCATCCGGGCGCAGGCTGCGGAAAGGCAGTGGAAACAACCCATTCGAACCCTTTACGCTGTCGGGTAAGATGCCGTAAGTCTAACGAGTTCGTCCGGTAATTACCTACGCGACATAAATACCAGCAATGAAAAATACCCAACTCTTACTGCTTTGTGTCTCGCGCCATTGGGAGCACTTAACATTCTCGATTGCTGCGGTGTGCTTCTTGTAACGTTTTCGAGCCTCACTGTTTCTAACCTTCAAAATTAATAATACTTTACTCCTTCTATGTGTAATTTCTGTAGAAGCACAAAGAGTGCTTTACGTGCAACTAAGATTTCTCACGATTTTTAAAATTATTATTTTTGTTTAATTTCTGTAATAGGCTATGCAAATCTAACAAAGAGAATTAGCATGAGTGTTTTGTTAGCTTTACTGGTACACCACCACCAAGCTTTGAGTTAGGATGGTTATTAGGGAGTGTAGAGCTAGAATTTATTTGTGAGGTCGTTAAGCTGGGTCACATGCTACTGTGCGTGTTGTCACATCATAGAATCCTTTTCATAGAAAGAGATAAAGCTGTATTGTATTAAAGACCGTTTCAGAATCTCCAAGATGTTTGGGAATACAATAAGCTTATTCATGGGCTGCTAATTACCTATCCTTGATTTTCCCCATCTCCTGCCCCGCTCTGCAATTTCAATATGGAGAGTTGTTTGCTTTTATCATAGGTCACGCTTAATGAAAACGGTGTAATCAAATAGCAATGGGAGCGGATTTCTTCCTGTCTGCAGACTTCCAGAGAAAGTTATGTAAAGTGAAAAGTAAATTGTTACATTGAAACTGTAAACATGTCTTTCATACAATTGAAATTTGACAACTAAACTTGCACTGCTGACTAAACTTTCTTCTTATGTTTCCAGAGATAATCTCATGACTGATGTCTATGGTGCTAACCTTTACAATCGCTACCTTGAAGAGAACTCCAGAAAAGGGTCAAAGTCACGGATTCAGGCCAAAGCTGCCGGTGGCAGAGGATCTGCCGCCCTCTCTCAGGATGATGAAATAGACAACAGTTGGGAGAATGAATTGGCGTCCGCGGCTGCTGCCCACTGTAGGTCTGTTCTGGTTTGTACTGGGGTGTACAACCCTCACACGGAAGTACCCTTGGACACCAGGGAGAGCGTCACGGAAACGGTGTTCCACGGCCACAGAGATTTTAGATTTGAGCCCGGTTTAGTAGAACCGGATCATATTGTACCAGATGTTGATGCTGCTGTAGACCTGGTCTTCCAGCTGGAGAACTTTGCACCTAATTGAGATGAAGTGATTTATTAAGGACTCCTCATTGCTATGCTTTTCTTCCCCAAAACCAAGAGCATGCCACAAACTGCTGCTCTCTAAAATTTTTAACTTTAAAATCAATACAATCTTATATAAAGTATATTAATATACTTAGGCATATTAATATACTTAATATAAGTATATTAAATATCAATAATGCATTTTAAAGTACTTTGAAATATGCAATTTCTTGCTTTAGTTGCCCGTTATTGTCCTCCGATTCATTAGGTTAGGTATTTTAATAGCAATTTTTCATGTTAGCGGTACTTAAATCCCCACACGACAGTACAATTTTTTGTTTGCTCAAAGATTTAGTTTCTAGGTATTGGGGAACTTGAGGATACGGGATTGTGGCGCTGGGATCACTCACACAATGACAAACTGGTAGGTGCAGAGCACGATGTGGATTACTGCCTGTTATTCTGCGAGTGATGAGCGTGCTTTCAGATCAGAGCGAAATTCAGGCCTGTTACTCCGTACTTGCTCAGGTATAACCCTGCAGCCTTGCTTTTTACCTGTTTTGCCATGTGTCTGGAGCTGCTGTTTCTGCTCTCTGCTCCAACACGTAAAGCCTTAATGGAGCTGCCTGTGTCCGACGGGGAGGGCTGACTTGTTGACGCCGTTTCTGGAACTCGAGCTGAGCACAGTTGTTGTCAGGAAAGCAGCCAGTGCCCTGTGGGGCACAAAACCTGGCCTTTTTGTCTTTGCCTTTTTATCTGCACTTTTTTTGAGGAATTTACATTAGCAAGCTTTAGCAATTATGTTTCAGGCGTTTCTGTCAGTTGGACTTTTCCACTGAATGAGTGACTACTGTTTGGGCAAAAAGTGCCTAGTAATTTACTTGAAGTTTCATACCACTGTGGTAATTAACCGGCCTTGAGTGTAATATATTTCACCCTGCGTCAATGTTATATGTTGTAGGGTTCATAGATTTTATAGCTGTTCATTTAAAAAAAAAAAAAGTAATTTATGTTGTTTTTATAAAATACTTTTAAACGTTTTCATCCAAAGATGCCTTTGAAAATATTTTTGTGTTAATTTGTTATAACACAGTATATGATGTACTTGTGACATAATCTTGGAAAACAGAAGATAATTAAGTGTACTTAAAGTCAACTTACACACGGATGTCACTTAACATCACCTTGGGGGCCAGTCACGTTTTTATGGTTGGGTTTGTTTATGTTGTTTTTTCTTCAAATTAGAAATTGTACAAACAGAAATCTGTGGGTCTTCATTTTTTCTCAAGTTCTTGCAGAACTAGGAAAAAACTAGCTTAAAAACACTGGTAAGACAGAGGGTGGCATAAACTGAAATGACTTCCTGGCCATCTTCTTCACTGCTTATTATCCTGAAATCAAAATCTGAAAACTCATGCCATGAAGAGAATGTTGCTGCTATGAAGTCAGGTTTTTGTTGTTGCTGTGTTTTCTCCATTTGCAAACCACTGTCGTGCCCCTCTCAGCTGTCAGGACTGTTGATGTGCTCACTCACAGGGTTTCATAAGTAGCTTTCAACATACCGTGCTGGATGCAGTTTAAGGACAGTGCCCTAAATAGTGTATTTCCTGTTTCTTCCCTGGGAAGGTATTACAGCAGCACATTCTTGCCTTTTTTAATTGTTACAATAAACAGATATATACCTATTTCTTTAGCACTTTCCTGTAATACGCCAACTATTGTGAAGTATGCCAAAGTGAAGATTGTAGTTTTGTGAAATGTCGGGGTGACTGAGGTTGTGTTGTTTCAATACCAAAGCATGTTGTAGAGTTCTTTAACTATTGCCAGAAGCGGTTCCAGGCTGTCAGTGAAGCGAGGAATAAAAATGTGAAAATTGATGAGGAACAGAAAATGTTCAGTTTGTTTCTTTGTTCCTCCTCCCTGGCCCCGGAATATGCATGAACACTTGAAAAGGTTCATGAAGGAATTGTGTATATACTTTGTAAACTTTGTCCCTCATGGAAACATAAACTTGTAATGCATATGGAGGAAAAGCAATGCCATTTGACTGTCAGGCTGCTACTGTTCTTAATTGAAAGGAAGGCTGGATTTTAGTCTATATCCCTCTTAGAGCATTTAGGCTACATCTTCATTGCAGGGGTGTGAATGTTGCCTGGTGAGGCTGCTGGAGCTGCCTTTCACAGAATCACATGGGGTTGGAAGGGACCTCTGGAGATCATCTAGTCCAACCCCCTGCCAAAGCAGGTCCACCC
>JAOXJK010000003.1:21916725-21939147 GCA_025774025.1 Xenus cinereus
TCTAGTAGTCTCTCTGCTAGCGCTCCTCTAGGAGTTACTAGAAAACGGTACCAAACCATGGTAGGAGACCCTCTATACTGGCCTTACTCACGGTTCCCTTTTCACTCGGCTGACTCAGTTCAACAAGAGCAGTTAAATTTCATCTCTACCAAATGGGTTGAGCTGCAGAGCCTTTGCCACAGGCGCGAGGTTGCTTGCAATTTCCACCATTTGATAGTGGAATTTGGGTCACCAGACTGTGTATTTCAAAGCAGCTGCTTGAGATTCGGAGTTACGAAACAAATTGATTAAGTTCTGACCTTCTAAATAATTATATATCGTGATCTCATATGAAATACTGGAAAAACACTAGGAGGAGTCCTAAAATACGTTATTCAATCTGCTGCAACAGTATTTGAAGGAGCAGAGGGTAGGGTTTCAAAGTAAATGTTATAACTATGCAATGACTCAGTAAGTTTATAGATTACTGTGATGCGATGCAGTAGCAAGAATTCATTCTTCATAACTTCCAGTGTGGATATGGAACAACTGCCAAAACTGTTCATGAAAACCAAGATGAACCGAATTATACCTTGGTGGGTACATTGTTCAGAATGTTTTCCAAGATAAATTTTTCAGTGAAGTTCAACATTTCCTCCTTGCATTTATAACGCAGGCATATTACTTGATGCGTTAACACTCCTGATGTGGTACAAACTTTATTTGGTCAGATTTTGGTTAAAAGAATGTTTAAGCATCTGTATTTCTTGATGGCTTTATAGCCTGCAGTTTTACAGCTGAGTCAGCTTGAATGGATTGATTTCTTCAAGACGATAAATGCAGTAATATATTGTACTTTCTTTTTTAGAGGATATACCAACTAAATAGTTAAATGTTTACTTTTTATAATATATACACACAAAATAAGAACTACTTATTTGTTGGGGTTTTTTGGTTTTTTTAAAGGTCATAAAATCATATTGCCATACTCACCATTACCTGACATGGCTCCATATATTTGATGCATAATTTCTTGCTTGTGCATAATAAAATCCTACAAATTTTGTGACTGGAGTTTATGAGAGCAAACTGCTCTTCTTCCCATCTTATGATATTTTTTTTATATTGTTTGAGATCAAATATTTTTACTCTTTAAAAACTTCCCTGTGTTTGTAATCATGTGGACCCTGGCTTTGTACTTCCAGAGAGTGGGAGGTTATCTTGAAGAGGTCTTAGACTTCAGTTTGCCACAGGTAATGCTGTCTGTTTGAGCCTGCTGAGCAATGTAGCCTGCTGTATTATGGGGTGTGTTCTTCTACAAATATGGATTGTTCTCTATTTGAACCAGAACAATTTTGTAATATCACACAGTTTGGTAATTCAGTCTAAAATGAAGGACATGCTGATTTGAACATATTTGTGTCCAGAACTTTCTCTTTAAAGTTTAGCAGTGTCTGATGTTTGCCAGTTAAAATGTTAGTAGGTTTATTTCTAATTTGTTAATGTTCTAAAGTCTTTTTGAGCAGAAAGATAATTAGGAAAGTTATCTGAGTGTTTAATGTTACAGGGGAGAGGAAATTTTGTTCTCTGCGTGGATGGGGTGTAGACCTTTTAACTCACTTGCAGAGGGACAAGTGAATGGGTAGTTTGAGGACTGTCACTACTCAACAGAGATTCTTGCTGTACATGACAGCCTCTCTTTTCCATGTCTGGATGTCTGTATTCTGTATGAGAAGCAAGTGGTGAGCAGTATATGGACAGAAATGCTCTTTAAGCTAGTGGTAAGAATCATGATTAATTGGGAAGCCCCACAGTTTTGCAGTGTTTTTTTCCTGGAGAGCTTTATGTGCTCGTTTTTTCCACATGCAGCCATTTGTCCCTCAAAACTGCGGTGCTCACAGCACTTGGAAGACTCCTGGAGTCTTGGAAAATGATGCCACTTAGGCCTCGTATCGCTTGTAGCCTGTTCTAGCAGAAATTTTGCTTTTGCATGGTGTTCTGTTATTGTATTAGCACAAATGGCAGTGAAACTCTCAAGCTTTAAGGAAGTTGCTGACCAACAAACAGGGATGAGTTTGGGGTCTGAAACTTCTCCGACCAAGGATTTTTACCGAGTACTTTTCCTTGTAAACTTGCAGAGCCTAGCCTTGCTCTGAGAAAATGTTTAGTGTCTCCTTCATGGGTGATTCCTAGCAATGAAATAGCTTCTGTTATGCAGTTGTTCAGCAAAGTGTATGACTTTGTCATGCGTGACGTGTTTGTTACCCACCGCGAGTGCTGAATTTGTTATCAGCCAAGCTTCAGAACCAGCTAGTAATAAAAAAAATTTAATTGCATTCATGAAGTTTTCCAAGTTACACATTTTGAATCTTAGAAGCCATAAGCTATTTCAAACTCCTTTCAGATGACTCAGTTGTGGATACTGCCTTCATTGTCATTTGAAATACTATATTCATATACATGGCTTAATCATCTTCTAGATGAATGCAATGGAAATTCTCCTCTGATTAGTTTCTAAAGGCTTTTATCAATCTTAGTCACCCATCCGTTTTCCTTGTCTACATTCTATAGAGAATGAAAGGCAGTCATTGCATGGGTTTTATCTCACAGAGTGTAAGAGGAGACACGCCACTTCAGAAACCGTGCCAATTAATAGAACAGATTTCTTAAAACACAGCTGTTAATCGCAGTTTCAAACACCGAAGAGTTGCTGACGAAACAAAAAACCTTGGTTCCTGGCAGCCAGGTTTGGTTGGCAAATCATCACAGGCCAGTCCCCTAGTTTCAGGTATCTGTGTGGTTCCTTGAGTTGTTTGTCGACCTGCATCATCTTGCCACCATGGATTGTAGGTGCACCTTCAGGAATGTAGGGTAAGGGGGATGAATGAGTGAAACCCCTTTGCACAGCGTGTATGCTCGTTAGTATTCCTTGCTTGCATTTCAAATACAGCCGGAGTCCCGTGGAGCAGCAGCGTGCACGTGGACTGAGGATTTACCAGTTGGCCCGTGACTGCACATTCATGAAATATTGCTTAAAGTGCTAAAGACTCAGTAGAACCACCTGGAAATCTGCATGCTTTGCTAACTTTTTATTCTCCAGAGGGAGATTAATGTAGTGCCTGTAAATTTATCAGACGTCTTAAAATCAGTGGTTTCAGAGTCTCCACATGTCTATTTGAGATTCCCCTGATGCTTGCCATGATCATTGGGTTTCTTGATGGTAAGTTTTCCTTTCCCTGGTACAGGTTGCTGAGGGAGATGAGGTTATTCTAATATATTTGCGTGTTTAAAAATTACTATGAGGCACATCAGTTAGGTAAAGGTTTTCATAGTGCCCACGTCTTCTTGCCAGAGCTGATGCATTTACTTTAGGAAGCATTTTTATGTAGTGTAAATTGTCTTCCTCCTGGTTGGTTTGTTGGTTGGGTTTTTTTGCATTTGTTAACTCAATCTCATTGTTTCTCTTTTTGGCTTAGTGATGTTTTAGTGTTGATGTAATGAAATGAAATAAAGATTGTAAAACACTTGACAATATCAACCTAGATACCTTTATGTGTATAAGGGATCTGAATATGATTTTTGAATATATATATGTCTGTGTGTGTATATATACTTATACATACATATATGCACACTTACATGCTTGAATATATATATGAACAGATTTTCTTCCTGAAAACCACTGTATAAGTTAAAAAATACTACAAATCTACCAAAATGTAGCAAGCCACAGCTCATTCCTGCATATACAGTCCTATGGCTAATGCAGCCCATCTCATGGCAGTACTTCTATTCTGAGAGTCCTATATCTGCTGATGTTTCTGTTCATTAAAGAAGTTTGCTTTATCATTTCTCTACAACTGTGTATTTGGTTTTAAAGACTTATCTTCTTCTACTTACAGTTTTTAAAAGGCTTATTTTTTTCTCAATATGAGCTCATGTTTAGTGTCTTCAGTTGAAACACACTGACCTCTATTACCTTCTGAATTGTGTGAATAGTTTAAGTAGCTGCTGTAAATACTTCCTCTCTGTTTCAACATATTTTCTGTCAGTATTTATGCTGTAATTGCTGCTGCTTCTCCTATGAAGGACATCTGAAATGTCCTCATGTGAGATGAAAAGATTAAAATGTCCATTTTCTTCCTGTAGTACCATAAGGATTACTTCAGCTCGAAAGAGTTTGTGTAGAGGTTTTCCAAGTTAAGTCTTGCATATCATAGCTTTCTTATTTCCTGAGAACAGTTCCTTTGGCCTGTGACTTGAGTAAATCTAGGATATATTCTACGAGAAATTTTTTTGCTATATCTAGCAGATGGAACTGAAGGCTTCAGTTCAAGTGCATGTTCCAGTTTTCCCAAATATAGATGAGAGTTTTGATATAACATGTTGGAACAATACAACCAAAAGTATCTTTCTGTTAAATTCTGGTACTTTCTCTGTAGTTTTAATTGCATAATGTTATGTAATATAAACATTCTACGAGCTAATTATTTAAAATATCATTATTTAACTTTTGCCTGTTCTATTACATCTTTATTAAAAGGTAGACTGAAAGATGTAACTTTCTGTTGTGATTTTAGAGTGTGCTAATTGAGCAGCTGGCAGTTAATGAAGTCCTGTTATAACAAGAGTACCTAGTGTTTACAATTCCAAATGTAAGTTTTTAAAATTGCAGGTAGTAGACCCTTTTTGACATAGTTTTATTACATTGTACTGGAGGAGGTAATGAGTGTGGCAGTTGTCACAATGTCATGATTCTGTCAGCACTCCCCAAACCCTCCTGCAGTTTATTGCCTTGTGAATTTTCAGCTTTGAATTTTCCTGGAACTTGTATCCTCCTCAAGTAAAATGGTGATACATCTATGGTGTAGGAATTGATTTACTGGATTAATAAAGCTGGGTGCTGGTTGTAAGCGTGGACTGTAAAAATGGTGTTGGGAAAATACAGCATCATTGACTCAAGGTGTTTTCAGCCTAAATTAAAAATACTGTTTCCTCTTCTGACTTGCAGCCCTATTTTTTGTTCTGAGAACAAGCTGGACTTAATACTACTTTTGCCCCATCACCAGCAATTGAACAGCTGGGACTAAACTCAACCTGAAGTAACATTTGTACCAACTGTTGTCTTTTGAACTGCACAGGTGCAGCAGGGATTAGAAAATATGAAATAACTTTGCCGGTATGGAATACACTCCAGATCACTGCCTTAGTTGTGCTGCCTCTGAAGGATTTAGGCAAATAAGGAGCAAGAAGATCTCGCATACATAGAAGGAGAAAATCTGGTAAGAATAATGCCTTTTTTTCCTTCCTTTTTTTTCCCCTGTGGGTAGAATAGTATTTTTGTTTTCATTTCATAGACAGCAAATTCAACAATTTCTGAATCACTGAACAGTAAGTATAAGAATAAAGAGCAATTTTATATTACTCAATTGAGATTGATAGCAATGTGAACTCATTAATGGTCACACACATCGATCTGTATAAATTATTTGAAATAAAGGTTTATACGCCTTTCAGGCCTACACGTGATTGGTATGAAAAATATATCTGTAGTTTTGGATGATTAGTCTGCTAGAAGTGTATTATACAAACCTCTGCATTTTATTTGATTTTAAGCATTTTGAAATTCTTACCCAAATTAATCAATTTTTTCAGTGTCTTACCAAAATTCATTACCACCATCAGAGTGGCTTAGTTTAAATTCCCCCTTACATGATTGCAAGGTTTCTTGTTTGCTTTGTGCATGTCAACAAGGGTCTTAAAATGATCATTTCTGTGGTGCATGCAGCTAGATGGAGGATGGATTTTTATACCTCATATACTATATTTTTTATTTCTAGTCTTGTCAAAGGTTTTGATCTGGAACAGTTAATGGAATGAATTTGTACATTTGAAGTTAAGATGTAGTCAAATACATGGTTAAATTTGGACCCAAAAGCTAGTGAATCCTTTTGTATATTCCCATGGGATATATTATTAAATCTGAATTTGACCTGTGTTGTTGCATTACTATTACACTTCAAGGGTATTTAGGTATACTATTATAGATTTTTCCAAAATCTGTATACAAAATTTTAACAAATGAAATCCCCACCTGGTATTTGATGGCCTCTGATGTAGGGAGATGTCTTGTGCTTCCTCTAACTGTTTACAGGTGGTATCTCTGTGTGGGGAAATAGAAGTTTAAGTACTTTATTTGCCAAACTTAGGCTATATTATAAAGAAATCCTCACTGAAATTAAGAAAACAAAAATATACCTATTAATTAAGGTTAATAAATGTGTTCCTCAATTATATTAACCGTCATGATAGATACAGCTGATATGAAAGTTTGGTTCTTCTGTCAGCCCTCACATTCTTTCAGTGCTGCGGTTCTTGGTGTCACCAGTAGCAGATGTGGCAATTCTGTCTTTTGTGGCTTTACTGCTACCTTTACAGGTTCAGATACATATCTACATACTTGGAAAAATAGATTTATACATGCATGTAGCTACATCACAGAGTTCAGCTAAGTTTAATGAGACTGGCAAGCTCTCAGCTCTTGTGTAAAGTACGTAAAGAACATAAACCTTGCTCCTCTGCTGAATAAACTTTCTCAAATATGCAAAAAAAATTAAAAGTACATGTGGAATGTGCTTGGTCCTTTATTATGATATGAAGAGGAGTAGCCAATGCAAAAAAAAAAAAGTTTGGTTCCTAGATGTTTGCCTTTTTTTGTTTTTTTAAATATTTTATTGTAAGTATCTAAGACTTAAAATATTGAGACCTACTTGGTCATGCTGAATAGAGCTGCAAAAAATCCTGGAACAAAACAAAACCATTTCTGTTTTAATATGGTAACAAGGACAAAACAAAGTACCTATATCTGTCTTGTGAAGACATATTTGCAGTCTATGAATAAGTATCGACAAATAAAAAATTGAAAATAACCCCAAAGCAAGTGAAAACAAAATAATGTCGCATTTGCACCAATCTCTGCTTCAGAAGTTGTGAGCCTTTTTAAACTAATAACGAGGGCCGTATCCTTTCCAGGAGACAAGGGAGTGAAGCACTGCTACAGCTTCAGGGAAGGGGGCTCTTCCAGGGCTACGGCCCCGCAGTTAAGCATCTAGAAAGTCATGGCATTTACTGAAAAAAGTGTTGAAAACATAATTTCCCAGACTAGCCTAAAATTCACTCTGCTTATGCAAAAATACATGGGTTTTTTTACCCATGATAATAACAAATAAAGTACACCAACTGTTTTGAACACAAACAGGAAAATGGAGAGTAAACAGCTCTCGGGTCTCTTCCCCAAGTATTATTGTTGGTTTGCCTAAAATCCAGCACTTGTACTCTCACTGATAGCTCTTTGCCTCTTAAATAGAGCCTGTCCCTCTAGGCTGGAGGGACTTACTGGGCTGTAAGGATTTGTTTGTGTTGATCAGGAGGAAGCTGGGGGCCTCAGAAATGGTGTGTCTTGCGATGGCTTCTGCAGCGGTGTGCAGTCAGCCAGTGCTTCCAGAAAACCTTGAGCTCCTTGGCTGAAAGTTGCTGTAAATGTGAAATTGCCATCTGTAACACAAATGTATTGCTGTCCCTCGGAAGTTTCTTGAACGTGCATTGACCTGAAGCTAGGTAACTGCTTAGGAAAAAATGTTAAGAATCTCTACCCCAAAAAGCTGCTCAAGAAAAATCATACTGTGTATTTTTATGCAAAATAGAAGAACAGTATAATTCCTAAAATTGAAATACATCTGAAAACATTTCACTTACTTTATTGAAGATAGCTGGCAGATTGCCACAGATATTTTTTTAAATTTATTTTTGGATTGAATTTGTTGAGGTTATATTCTTCTTTTTTGAAACTATCTTAGAAAAATCTGTCTCAGACTTTCAAGAACAGGGGAGGAATGATAGGAAAAAAAAAACCCACAAAGTGCTGTTTGCTTTGATTTCAATATTTTTTTTTAGTTACTTGATTTACAAATTTTTTTCTTCTTTATTTTATTGCACTTTGATAGGATGAAGCTACAGTAACAAAATGGTTAGTCAAATTTTAATTTACATTAAAGTTCATCATGACTTTAGGAGAACAGGAGAAAGAAAACCTATGTCAAGTTTTAATATAAAGACTGAGCTGTATCTTAGTGAGTTGTTGTAGCAGAAAACTTAAGGAAGGTCTAAAAATGATTAAAAACAGGAAAGTAAATGGAGATTGTATTGTCCAGTGTCCAGAAGTACAGTAACTTACATTTCTGTCAATAGAAAACCATCTACATCTTGTGACATCCGACACTTCCTGACAGCAGACCTCTATTAATGCTCTGGAAAGAGCTGACAGTAATGGGTGGCTTGTTTGGAAAACGACTCTATCACATCCCATTACTGAGGTCTTGGTATGAAAGGCTGGCAAGCTGCAAGGGATTTTTCTCCCTGGCAGTTTTCAGCAGCCACTAGGTGACAATGTTGATCCAGTTTCAGAGCTGTCTGGCTGACAAAGCTGTTACTAAAGTTAAAGGAATAACTTCAGGGTCTCTGAGGTCCTGTTATGCACAATTTATGTTCTTTTATGGACTGCAGTTGCCCTTTTCCTTCAGGTTGTAATTGCTGCTATTTTAGTTTTAGTCTTTCCAATAATCCAGCTTCTGATAAGCGTATCTGAAAATTAAGTTACCAGTTTTTGCAGTTGCCTTGCAAACTCGGGGCGGTCAAACAGTCACTTGCTTCTAAGTGCTCTACTGTCTCGAAGGCAACCTGTTCTGATGTGGCGATTGCCACGTTCTTCCACTACTTTGTACTACTACTGATAGGAATGGGTGGTAAAGGTAGATTTTATATAGATGTGTCACGTTCCATAGTCCTTCTTCATGGTCATAAGAGGCAATATATGAATCCTAGCCAAAAAAGTAATTATTAGTATCAGAGGCAAAAATCTTCTGACCCCTAAAGAGGAGACAAGAAAAAATAATGCAAGGAGGAAAAGGGAGCCAGTAATCCAGCCCTGCTGCCACTTCCTTCCCTTTAAATCAAGGCCATTTAGGAATGGACTTTTCATGATTATTTTTTTCCTGGACTAAGATGAGCGCTCTGGATTTCCTTAGCCCTGCTTCTTAATACTTTTCAGAGGGTCTCCATCCACTTTTCCCAGAGAATGCACTTGTGTAAAACAGTGCCATTCAGGTTTTTAAAATACTGGATGCTTGATGGTCAAGCAAGAAAGTCGCAGGGAAAGCCAAATGAAATCCAAGTGAACTTCTGTCAGGTGCCTCAGATTTATTTTGCCCAAAATGAACTTGCCGTGTCGGTCGGTAGCCATGTGCCCTGTGACATCAGTGCCGCTGCCCGTGGGCAATTGTTTGGATAAACTGAGAATATGCCATGGAAAGGCATTCTGAGAGGGTACGTCAGGGAGCAAATTGCCCCTGGGAAGGAGTTCAGTATAAATATCAGGCATGTGGCCATTATGCAACTAAAGCAATTTGTTGTCACACACCCATTATTGAGTGTAATCTAAATTTAATTGGAGTTGATGTAATAGTAAAATATTTACAGGAGTTCTAGCAACAGACTCTAAGTGCTTTTGGAAGTTGTTCTGTGTAGTGTTCTGAAGAGAAAAAGCATGAAGATAAACACATTACCAAGATAAACTTAGCATTACTAAGCATTACAATAAATTTAGCACTATCAAAGGAGTCATTAGATGGGAGTTGTTAATTTTTGCAGTGTAGTCATTTCCTTCTATTGGCAGGCCAAAGTAACAAAATCATGTAATTCAGATATAATCGTAACATACAATTGTGTGGACCTTAAGAATCCAAGAAAAACAGCAGTTTTGTGAAGCCTCAAATTCCATTTTAATAATTCCCAAACCAGTGCATTTACACATAAAACCAGTATGAGAATGTATGTATATTGGCTAATTAGTTTACCTTAAGGAATACAAGTGTAGTAGATAACTAACAAGCTTGTCTCGCTGGCACTCTACATTTTGTACGTTCAATTAGTGTTTATTTCTTACAGTATATGTTTACTAGTTCAATAATAAAATACATTTCTTATTCACCTAACTAGACCTGTTAGGCTGTGATTATTCTTGGTCTGTTGCTGTTTGAAACTTCTTATCAGGTGAGTTATTCTAGCAGCTACTGATGCAGTTCCACATCTGGTCAGTGCAAGCAGTAGCTGTGCAACTGAGATGGAAAATTACTGTCATTATGTGACATGTATCTTATGAATGTGGGGTTCAACTTAACAGAAAAAAGTATTTGCCTTTGCATTACTCATTTTCTGCTCACTTAAATACTTTAAATTAGGGCTAAGACCTGGACACTACGTCTGAACCCTTTTATGCATAGCTGCTTGGCAAAATGGTAAAGATAATACAAACTCATTAACTTTGCAATGTATTTGATTACCAAGAACAAAGCTGTACTTAGTCTTTAGTATGAATCTACGATGAACTAATTTAATGTAGATTGCCAAAGAAGCCTTAGGGTAGGTGAGGTTTGCAGTCAGAATCCTCTCAGGTTACATCTGAATGTGAGGCCATGGAGATATGTAACTGCAAATTCCGAGCTACATCTAACAATTACTTACGTTTAAGAGAAGACCCTCTGAACAGTAAAAAGCCATGTGTCCATCTCAGGGATACCGAGAGCTCCTGGGGAGGACCAGACTGTCACCCAAATGTGTGAGTTTCTCTAGGTGAAAAGGAAAACTGTTTGCACACTGCTTCCTCCATGCTTTGTGGGGCAAAAAAAAAGGTATTGAGTACACTTAGATGCCATTCATTTAACCTTCACCTGCAGAATGGGAAATTGGAAACACATGAGAAATGTATATTCTCAAAATACCAACATCCTTAGAACATGGAGGGGGAAATCAAGCAAATTCAGTGAATCTACAGCATGTGGAATGTATTTTTTTACTGCAAACCTGTATTTTTACTATAAATAAGCATCACTTCTAAAATAACTTACACCACAGACATGCACTTGGTCGTCTCTTTTGCCAGCAGAGGTTCATGCCGAGGCAGAAAGACGTCGGCTGGCTCCCTTCTCAAAGCCATGGGGTTACGTACACTCTCGTGGTGCTGAGCCCAAAAGAATCAGTCCTTCCTGTCGGTGTCACTTGTAGAATGCTGCTGGCGGTTGTCTAGTCACCTGTCCTTGGAGCGCAGGAGGAAGGTGTGTATTTTTCATTAAAAAAAAAAAAAAAAAAAGGCTTCTGGGGAGCACCAGTGACCTGACCGGGCTGCTGCTGCCCGAGTGGAAATTGTGCTATTGGTTTTTTTCTTATATTCTTCCAGAGTTCTTTTCCTTGTTGCTTGCAGTCTTGTAAATCAGCAAAAATGCTTTAATTCTTACGTACTAGTCTACCTGTGGT
Organism: Xenus cinereus; assembly: GCA_025774025.1. Taxonomy (NCBI): domain Eukaryota; kingdom Metazoa; phylum Chordata; class Aves; order Charadriiformes; family Scolopacidae; genus Xenus; species Xenus cinereus. The sequence goes on from JAOXJK010000003.1 coordinate 21,928,072, forward strand.
GAAGAAAACACCACAGAAGAGAGATCCAGAGCGGTTACATTCAGAGAAATGCCATTAGTGATGCAAAGCCAATCTGCTGCATCTCAATAACTGCAAAATAATGTTACAGTTTGTCTCTGCTAATGCACAGAGGCAGTCGTGTTCAACAGAGCGGTTATACCTTTCAGCGTACTCTGAACTGATACACGGTGGTTTTTAGGGAATGAGCTTTTTTGGTTTTTTTTCTTTTCATAGCTCCAAAGCTGATTGTTGGCACATTCATCATTATAATTGCCTGCCATTAATAATATTGTGGCCCTTAAGCACGGTGGAGAATAGCATGGTGTGATGTGTCTGTAAGCCTCCTGAGAGGGTTGTACACAGCAACCCCAAGGAAACTTACAAACACTCCAGAAGGAATTTATCCCCAGTGTAATTCCATTGAGCTTTTGGGATCGCCCCAATCAGAGTGATATCATCATTGGTAGGTCAGAGAAATTCAAATGACTACAAAGTCTATTAATACATTAAAACTAGAGGAGGTTTTAAAAGATCTAAAATGCTAGACTTGGACACTAGTTCTCTCTTCAACAAAAAGATAGAGAGCACTCTTATTGACAGCCTGGCTGTGAAATGTTTGTCCCGTGATGGACTGGAAGGGTTGTCTCATCCTTTGCTCCATCTTGATGACCTCTTTGTGCCAGAAGGCAGAGGGATGGTTCTGAATTTTGTGATGGAGTAAAATAATCACATTATTTTACAGGAAACAGCAACCATTTATTGTTCATTTATTCACTCATGAAGATATTAATCAGCAGCGGGTATAATTATATCCAAGTCACGAGTGAGGGATTAGAGGATTCTTAGTCTATTACATAAGAGCTCTGTGTAAACTATTCTGTTACGTGCCAAGACCTCTTACTTACTGGTTTACCATCGTGAACGGGAATCCTGTAAATAAATGTGCAACTTTCAAGAAAGGGGTTGTGTCAATGGATGATCTGGTAGCCTGCAATTAAATTTACTGCTCAAAGATGGTTGTAAATAAATGAAAAGGGGAAAAGAAGAACTGATACATTTTAATTTTTGGTTGAGAAGGAAATAATTGTCTCGTCTAGCAATGATATCATAGAAAAGTTGCTCTATTCCATTTCTAGAACCTGAATTAAGGATCTTCAGCCAAAACCCCTGCAATGTAATAACCAGGTTTTATTCTAAAACTCATTAGTTTTCCACTGAGGTGCTTTTTTTTGCCAGATTTTGAAACAGTAGGGATGCAAAGTAAGGCTGCAATGCAGACTGGTTTTCTTTTCTAGCTTTACCAAAAATAACTGCAAACAACTTAGCGATACATCTCATGAAAACAGGTTTCTCCTTTTTGGAGCGGATGTAGGGATGGGCACCGAAGGATAATAATCTACTTTGTCCAAGAGGATTTGTGACTCATTGTTTTGATGATGGTGTTTGTGATAACAAACAAGACGGTCAGGGCAAAAAGGGAGTAGGAAAAATTTAAACCATTAAACAGCACCAGAGGGTGTAGAAGTTAGTTTCTTCAGAATTGACTGGAAGTCATTTTAAGGGGTAATGTTAGCCAGGGAGGTGGTTTAAGAATACCCATTAATACACCCAAATACCGAGTGTTACATGCCATGTGATCAGACCATGTTACCAGCAATCCAGTACTCCACTGTTACGAGAATCCAATACTCGTCTTACTTCAGTTGCACATATGGACATATATAAATTCTTTTTTCTTTCACGTTTCATTGGAGGGCATGTGAGACATTTATGTGTTTGGCAAGATACCTGAGCAGCTTGCTGTATATAGAAAACAGATTTTCATGTTATTTATTTTTTTTAAAAAAGCAAACCCAGTGATTTTCACCTTTGTTTCATGCTGACATCCTACATTGTGTGCCCTTTAATAAGGGTCCTTTATGTTTGTAGCCACCCTTCATTATAGTAAAATTTTAGGCACTAGTCATTTCAGTATATTGCACTTGCTTTAGTGGGCATTATCCTGTTGTTCTAGATATTTTTTTTTCCAGTTGATGTATTGAATTAATGGAAAAGTGAAAAAAAAAAAATCCAGGAGGATTTGCGGGAGGAACAAAAAGCAGCAAAGTTCTCTGATGCGTGAACTCAAACACTGGGTGTGGAATGAACTCTAACTGTAGACCCCAGACAGAAAGCAAGTGTTGAGCTGAACGGAAGATGTTCAGATTGAGCAACTCTTATTGCTTCAACGTTAAGAAAATCTTGGGCATTTCAAGTGAAAAGGCCATTCACCTACCATTCTGCTTAATAAATAAGGCCTGCAAATATTTTCTACATTAATGGAACTGCAGTTTACACAGAATTGCAGTTTACTGCAAATTCTGCCCTGTGTATTAGTGAACTGTTTAAAAATAATTTTTTGTTCTGGCTCAGTCATTCTGGATATGGTTACTTGTCTTGCTAAATATTGAACCAAGGTTTTTAGTTGTAATTACTCCCAGCAATTATACGTATGTTACCAAAGAGTGTGAGAACAGATATATTTACTAGTTTGCACTCTTGCAGGCACGATACAGGACTGCTTTCTGGGATCTTTGCAAACTCCCGAGAGAACGCTGTCTGCATGTTTCACTTAGATAACTGATGTATTTTCCTGTCTTTGCACATTGTTACCAACTGCAGCATTATTTATGCACTTTGGTGGAGTATGTGGCTCAAGCACGACATGGTGGCCTTGCCAGATAAACAGTTGAATGTTGCTCTTGAGCCTTTAATTAGCAGTTCTAGCTTTCCCCTTTTCAGAGCTGGGTGGAGCTTTGCCTTTTTCAGGGAAAAGCCAAATGGTTCAGAAGTGATAGATATAATACTTTTTAAAGTGTAATGTGAAATACTACCAAGGAAGAGATTCCCTCTTCATTCTTCCTATGGGTTCAGAAGACATAGTCTCTCAAATACAGAGAATACAGGGGGAAAAAAAGTATCTTATTTAGTGTGTTGGTTGGTATAAGCAGAAATGTTTGCTAATTGCTGGGTTTTTTTCTGTTTGTACAATTGAAGTTATACCGTAAAGCCGTTTATTATTTCATCTACCCTAGCAAACTTTCAAGATGACTGTGTTCCAGTGCACAGTTACAACTTCACGCACTTCACCTGCACATTGAATATTGGTTTGGTATAGGCCATGGTCTGTAACTCTTCACGTTCATTGGGTTGCATGGCCTGGGTTTTATGGCAGGATTGAAAAACTTTGTCTGGCTTTATAGGCACAAAAGAGAGTGATAAGCTTTTAGTGTTAAAGATTTATTTTATTTTGGGGAAACAAGAAATATCATTTAGGAAACTCTCCATGAGAGATCGCAGAGTGCATTTCTTCTGTGATATTCTGCATTATTACAAAATGGTGGTTGCCTTTTAAAAAATTGAAAAGCTCAGCGCAGCAAAAATATTCTAAAATTATCTAAGTGCACACACCACAGTGTTCCTGTGTATTTCTCTGAAATTCTCTCCCGCAGAGGTTATTTATGTAGAATAACATTTAATAAAGCCAGGGAAATTCTGAGTGTTTGTGCTCACCTGATGGAAATGTACACATAAATCTGAAGCCACAATTTTACTCCGGTCTGTGCAGGAGCGTGGTGCAGCCTTCCCGAGCCCTGCTCTTTCTAGGTTATATGGTTCATCTCCTGCCGTAGGGATGCAACACTGTAAAAAGCAGATTCTGTGCTGCGCATTGAGTTCTCATGGTGAAGAGTGCGATATGCAATTGAAGGGGGTAGGGTGGAATATTCCTGGTGCTGTGGGGTGTGGGAGGGCGGCTCAGCCGGCACAGACTGAGCTCCTCAGGGATGTTGCCGGTGCTCAGCAAGGATGTCCTGTGACGCGCTGCCATTGTGGGCTCTCACTTCATGGCTTGTCCCGCCATAAATTTTGCAGGTGACCAAAGCAATAAGAATGGCTGTAATGTTTTAGGTGTCACATATAGTTCTGTTAAAATAGTTCTCATTTCAGTTAGTGCCCAATGTTGGTTAAGCTGTAGAATTCACTATGACATTTGACAAGGTGTTTTTGTGTTTCCACTGTTTGATTTTGAGTCTTGTTTCTAGTCTGATTTTCTAATTTCTGCTCCCAGCCCTTTGTTAACAAATTTATCTTCACGTAGATTCATACAAGCTGTGATCTTGTCATTCCTTAAATTCCTCTTTATTAAATGAAGTTGATCAAGTTCCTTTTAAGATGTATTCTCCAATCCTTTATTTACATTACAGTGGTTTTTCTGATTCTTCTGCATCTGATTCTTCCTCATTTGTAAACATCGATACTAGATTATTGTAGTTTATCTAAACATGGAGGTAAATAAATCTTTCTATCCCTAAATGCTATTCCCTCTTTTAACAAGAGAAGATCACATTAGCCCTTTGCTGCAATGTTGTACATGGGAGATCATTCTTACCAGATTATTTGCTTTCTCTGAATTGAGTCCTCAACCCATCTTTTGTCTCTAGATGTACATCTTGCTTTCGATTTCTTGGCACTCTGAGTAACCCACTGCTCTTTGCATTTATGACTTCTCTCTTCTTTTCCCCCACTGTGTATCGTTTGCAGACTTTAACATTGCAATGGGCGTGTTGTTTCTCAGATCATTAATTGGTTTACAGCACAGGGAAAATATCTGACTATTCCTTTCCTTTTCTTAATCTAAAGCCCCATGCTTTGTTATAAAATGTGTAACCCTCTACCCATGGTCCATGTCCTTTCCCTAAATCTGTCTGGGCTTCAGAGGTTCTTCCAGCAGTTCCACTGTACTTGGTGGCTGTTCCTTGTGTCACAGAGAGGCACAAGTGGCTCATCCTGAATTGGCATCAATTTAGGGTGACAAGTGGTGGTGTCTCAGATTGGCCTTTCCCTGCTAGTGCAGGAGAGTGAGCGGACCAACAGTTGAGATACGTTCCAGAGAGCAACACGTCTCTTCTAAAGCTGCTTGAGAATGTTGCCAGCAGTCAGCATGGACAGTTTGGCTCCATATTGCTGAAGTGGCAGTGGCAAGAGGGACCTGGGAATGTCCCTGTGAAGCTTCTGCTGCCTTTGATTTGGGTGTTTGTGGCTACGAATGAGTCTCATCTTATTGAAATGACAGCACATTTTTGGTAATGGCAAAATCACCTATCAGAAGAAAGCTAAGCCCAGCTTTGCTTGGGGTATTATGTGCTTTAGCAAGGAACCCCACTCATCACAAGGCGCTAGGTAAGGATCCAAGCAGTCTTTGGTGTCTTCAGCAGATAACCTCTAATGCCTAGCTCAGGTTTGGGGCTAGGCAGAGCATTTGCAAAATGTCTCTTAAATTGAACTGCCCACAGTAGCATTAAGTGTAGGAGACCTTCAGAGTTCTCCCAACTAACTTTACCAGACCAGGTAGGGTGACAGCATGAATTGCTGTTCTTGGAGCCTTGTGAATAATCAGGTTAGGGAGAAAACAGTACGTTTGAGTCACCACAACAATTTTTCTATGAGGATAGGGGGCACAAGAAGAGAAGGCAAGAGAATACATCCTCTTCAAAGCTGTTGCAGAAAATCTAGTGTATCAAATGTCAGTAGTAAAACTGGAAGACAAACTGTAGAAATTTCTTGGGTTTTTAATAAGAAAAGTGTAGAAATGTGACAGAAATCAAACTTGGATGAGTATGAATCTTCAATAAGCATCCATTATTTCAATTACTCATAGAATGTTTTTTTCTTGTTCACCCTCTACGAAATTCAACAATATCGAAAATTGTTTTTACGGATTATATTCTCATTACCAGTCCATCTTTAAGCATATTGAATAAGGGGTGCATTCAGTTTGCTGGCAGGAAATTCCTGAACGTGAGGAAGAGATGGTTGAAATTGTTTGCACACGAGAATGGTCCTGCCAAGCCCATTGGGACAGTGTGAGGGGGTAACGGGTTGTGAACACAGCTTCTGAATGAGAAAAGAATTGCTAAAATAGTACGAATGGTGTTCATCTCCATATCTTAAAAAGTGCGGGATTTGGGGATGTAGATCATCTTGCTGTAAGAGCTGAGAATTTAGCTAAGTTAAATGATTTTTAAAAATTTAGAAGCTGCTTTTCATATGAGTAGATGGCAGCAGAATGAAACTCGCCTGTTGATACTTATTTTTGAAAGGAAATGAAACGAAACTTGCCTATCTGAGGACCCAGCTTTGGAGCCCTTGGATCTGTTTAGGGCATGTTCACCATTAAAACCATGCAGGTTTGTGGTAGAATAGTTTGCTGTTTTCTGTTCAAGCTCGTGGTAGGGAACAGCTCACAGTATCTTCTGGTTTTTGGAGGTGCGCCTCCCCAGCAGTTGGCCCTTAGAGTGATATAGGCTTAGGTTTATTTGGCAGACCAGCTTTTTGGAGAATTTCAGTGCCCATGCTACTAAAATAAGTGCAATTATTGCTCCAGCAATTAAAATGAGGTCTCGCCAAAAGAACTCGAGACACTTGATTGGGAGAAGCCTCTTACAAACCCCCAGCTCGTTCCCAGTCAGCTGCCTCAAGGGCTTCATCCTCACGGGAGCTGGGCTTGCACATCTGGTGTTGTCAAGAGAAGGTGCAGAGATGTCTTCTAACCAGAGTTTTAGGTACAGAATGTGACAGTCGCAGTTCCAAGGGTTGTCAAATACCCTCACTTCCTCCAGGCTGCGCAAGCTGTCCAGGGCACCAGGAGGAACCGAGGTCAGGCTGTTGTTGTGTAGATAAAGCCTCTTGGTGCTAATGGGCAAGGCCGGCAGATCCGTCAGCTTCCTCGAGCTGCAGTCTACGAGCAAACCCTTCATTTCCCCCAGCGACTTACAGTTGCAGGAGGGAGGACAGACTTCAGTTTGGGTCATGTGGAACAGCAATGAGAGGGCAAATCCCGCAACAGCGATGAATTCTGTCTTGTTCATGCTTCTACTACCCAGAGAATAAGAATAACACTCTGATAAGTATGATTCATTAGCATGGTTCTAAATGCAGAACTAGAACACAGCTATTTGTTTCTCAGGATTACTCGTGAGGTTTAGGTTTTTGGAAGAAGATTTTAGCTTCCTTTATTACCTACAGAGCCATTCTTCCTAACATTAAGTAGCATAAATGCAACGTTGAAAGAGCACAGTGCTTCCATTTTGTCTCTAATTCATTGCTTTTCCTTCATAATTGTACAAAATCTATTATTGTTCAAAGTTCTGGAGCAGAATGTCACCAGAAGACGATGGTAAAAAATAGTTAGTTTTAGGCAAAGATTTTGATTCTGTTTCTATATCTTCATAGGTCTAGTATTAAAATTGTGTGAAGTCAGTTTTCAAAACTGACCTTAAGGGATTGAATAATTGTAAATGTCTGAAAATCTTCTTTCTGAGAGTATGAAGATTCTAACCAAGAAGTACGTATTTTTATGTGGCAAAAAGTTCTTTTTGCTGCCTTGTAGCTTCATGCATCTCTGAGAACACAGAGTTTAAGATTTGGGTGAATACAGAATTGGAAGTTTTGCATATCTGGTACTTATCTTTTAAGGATTAAATAACTATGCTTTGGCCTAGCAGGTAATTGCTATGTAATTCTCACTTCTGCAGAGTGAATCCCACTAGACTTCCTTTTTAGTCCCTTCTACTTGCTATTTTAAAACCTCTAAAGCTATTCCTACTACTACTCATACTACTACTCTTATTTCCTACTACTCTGCATTTAAAAATACATAGCTAGCCGCAGACCAGATTGGGATTTGTATTACAAACTCTCTTGCACAGGTTGGGGAATTTCCAGTCTTGAAACCATCTTTCTTTATGATTTAAATACAGCCCACAATTAAAATGTACTCTTTTCTTTTTTTTTCAAATTCATTTGGAATAAGTATTGTAGCAAAAATATCTGACTGTATATTGTCATGGATATTACTTGGAGAGTAGCAGACACTGTAAAACGTGTTGGGTTTTTATACACTGTACACTTAAAGAAAATTTCTTTTTATCTGAAGAAGGTGAAAACAGTCAAATAACTTCATTTGCAGACAAGCATTAGAAGAAAATTGAGTATGATTTTAAAATTGGACTGGACAAAGCATGACAAATAGCAAGTAGGTAGAACAGACCTCTTAACAACAACAAATACAGAGTAAAAGAGGTTTTTACTTTCTAAGGCAATAAGGAGCTTAAATTATACAAATGCAGAATGGATTTTGGAAAAAAAAATTCTTCAAAATAATGTTTTCAAGTATAGAGATATTTTAGAACTAAAAAAAAGGTCTTCCTCTTAAAAATTTAAAATAAGCTGAGACTAATTTTTTTCTAGAAGTTTCATTTAATAAAGACTAAAATTGTAGGGAAAATGGACTGGTTTTAAGTTAATTTGCTTCAATTTACTTACAAGGATTATGTAATTAGCTTTTCAGAATAAAGTCAGATGGCTTTATTTTCAAAATAAAGTTAGACAGATTCCTGATCTAAATACTGTATATCCTATATTTTAGATTGGATCAAAGTTACATAAAATTATGAACTTCATCACGGAGGAGATGAAATATTAATCTTAACAATCTCCTGTGTCTTTGTTAGCGAATAGTTTGAATATCTTTGGTCTGAATCTAGATACTAATCTGTTATTTTTCAAGAAATCTACTAGAGCTGGTTTTTTCCAAGTGGACATCTTAAAAGGACACACTATGTCATCTGACTGAAAAAAAGTTAAGCAGTATCTCTAGAAAAGATGGTCTCTTCTGGTTTTATATACAAACAGCAAGAAATTCCCAATCAAAGATAAATAAGAACTGTGGCAAAAATGCAGAAAGGAGGAGTTTGTGAGATGCCTCACTGACACTTACCCTTATTTGTTCCCTCTGCTTGGTGAAGCGTTGGAGTGCAGATGGCAACTGGAGCTGGCTTTGTAGAGTCACTGAGGAAATGTGTTAAAGAAGATGAGCTTCTTCCTGTGCATAATAGGAAACCATTCCCACTGGAAGATGCTCTATATGGTTGATGTGTTGGGGCATTTTTGTATTTTCTGCAGACAAGAGGAAATGCTTTTGAATTTTTTTTATGGATGATGTGTTTTTCCCATTAAGCATGACAATGTCTGAAAAACCTAAAATGACTCATCTGAAATCTAGTGGGTTTTTTCTCAGCTGCAATAATCTGCAGGTATAAAAGTTAGCTTGAGCTTCTGCTGCTGACGCACGCAAGCCCCAGCAAGATGCAAGGGAAGTAAAGTTAGCCCATGAAATAAAGTTCTTCTGTTTTAGTCAAAGCCAGGTGTGTTTGATACCTGCCTTTCCACCGATGAAGTAAAATTTGTAAAAGCACACCATAGCATCAAAATAACTGATGTTAGTCAGATGAGAGATCAGCTTCTATTAGATGAGATCACTAAGGGATAAAGAAATATTAATGCCATTACGTTGAAATAGTTGTGAAAAGTCACCCAAAGTACAGTATGTAATTTTGGTCACCCATATTCAAAAAGACTACGCCAACAAGTGAAAGGAAGGTTTCTGTGATGATCAGGGATTTGGAGAACCTTCTGAGAGCAACCTGTACCTGCAATGTGGAGCAATGCAGAAATACCTCAGACAGAGCGGCACCTTGACACTGCCTTGGGTGTGAAGAAGGGTACGTGTATATGGATCAATGGATCAATTCCTATTTTGATTCTTATGATATTTTCTGGAATATAATTTCTTTGTAACCTCCTAGTTTGGTTTGGAGTTCGGAACTGACTTCCAGAATAGTTGGGGAAGATGTTCTGGGAAAGGCTCCCTGTCATGGTTAGCACAGCCTAGAGGACAGGGACTTTCTTCCCAGCCTTTTTTCCCAGTCACAAGAGCTGTGTACAGCTGAAAAGAGGACTATGATCCTGCAAATTTCTTCACACTCAAGCTGCTGAAAAATGTCAACTGTTGAATAATAGCTATGTGACATCTTAGAACATAACATGCTCTGTGTGTATTTGCCTGGAAAGCCAGTAATTCAGCATGATACAAGTTTATCGTATACATATATCTGTTCCTGTAAGTAAAGAATGCCATGTTGGTGTAAAAGAAAAACAAAAACAGAATTTTATTTTCACATCTCTTTTTTTTTTTTTTTGTTCTCTGTTTTTTTTTTTTTTAAATGTGAAATTTGGAATAGAATTCAAATAAGTTTTCCTTTCCTTTAGCTACCAAACACAAACACTTTAGAATTAAGATAGCAGTTGACTTTTGGAAGTTGTGCATTGTGGATCCAATGATTAATTTAGGCCAGTTCTTGTTTAGTGACTTGTTTTGGGGACAGGCTTTGAGCTGTGTTCTGCATCTGGAAATGAAACCCAGGTGAGTTTCAGATGTTACAGATGTGCAGTAGAGCCCTGCTTCTGAGCTGTTGTTTCTTTATAACATGCTGTTCTTGGGGGGAAGGGACATTTAATTTTTTTTTCTGATAGCAATTCTTATTGTTTAATTCTTATTATATTTAAAGCACTTTTCTTTGTTAAGTCTAACCAATTACCAGTAGCCTGAAGTTTGTTAGGAACTTCCTTAAGAAAATGACTTAATGTGTATCTCTGCCCTTTAGTACTTTAAAAGATAATTTAGACAGTGCTGGAGGGAGAAGACAGAGATACTTCAAACCCTGTTTGAATTTTGATCTTTTCTGAGGAAAGTGATTCTTCCGCTGTTGAAATGAACATTCCATCTGCCTGTCAGATGTTCCACAGCTGGACCTGTGAGTGGACTGCTAATAGTGGGAAGATCCTTCTGTCTTAGGGACAGTTTAATTTCTTTTCAAAGTACATCACTAGACCATGAATGTCTGTCTTCCCTCATGCCAGTTTCCTGTGTCATGCCATCATGTCTTAAGGAATGGTGCCACACAGAATAAAAGATTACCTGTTAGTATATACTGAAATTCCAGTATCTGAAAATTACAGTATGTGAAGGGGGCCTACAAGAAGCTGGAGAGGGACATTTTACAAGGGCATGTAGTGATAGGAGGAGGGGTAATGGCTTCAAACTGGAAGAGGTAAGATTTAGATGAGATCTTAGGAAGAAATTCTTTGCTGTGAGGGTGGTGAGAGCCTGGCCCAGGTTGCCCAGAGAAGCTGTGG
>JAOXJK010000003.1:21939176-21962873 GCA_025774025.1 Xenus cinereus
TTCAAGGCCAGGTTGGAGGGGGCTTGGAGCAACCTGGTGTGGTGGGAGGTGTCCCTGCCCAGGGCAGGGGGGTGGAACTCAATGATCTTTAAGGTCCCTTCCACCCCAAACCATTCTATGGTTCTATGAAATCAAATGCTGCATCTTTTTGCACTTGAAACATATGCAAAACCCTCTGGAGTCCACACTCCAATTCTGTGCCATGGGTAATCCTCCCAAAGGGAGTCCTTGTGCTCCTCTGGCTGCTGTGTCACGTGTGGCTGGAGAAGACGCTGCTCAGGCTGAGTCCCTCAATCTGTTACTTGTGATGAGGACTGGGGGCCAGTTCCTTCCCCTCTCTGTGAGTGTGTGCAGGGGATATCTGGCAGAAGCAAAGCTTAAAATACAAGACACTTGCATTTATGATTTTAGGGCCATAGCTTTTTATAGGCCAAATGAGGATTCTTCGTTTAAGAGGATTTATTAAGAGCCAATTTGAAAAAAACAAAACAATGTTATAATCTGCTATAATCTTGTAATAGTCTGAGAATATATTTTCCATAGAGTGTATCTGTTTGAACGTTTTGTGAATGAGGGAGGCTCCCTTCGGCTCCTCAGTGGAGAGGTGTTTCTGAACGCTCTTGATTCCCAAAGAAACCCTCTCTCGCTGCCTCACTCCCTGGAAGCATGTTCATCTGGGTTAGTGTTCTTTGGAGACCTTGACTTTTCCAGTCAGATACGTGGGTGCTGCTCCTGGTTGCTTGTATAGGGAGAAAAAAGCGTTGAAGGGAGATGACTCGTTTCCTTGCAGTTAAGAATAAAAACTGCAAGTTAAAGATAAACGAGCAGATCAAACACATGACCTGCGAAGAGGAAATTCAGGCAGAATAGGCCATTATTTTTTATAGATGATTTTAAGGAGTTATAATCATTTATTGCTGTCGCTGACCTGTTCTTGACCTAGAAAGACAGAAGTCTTTCTCAAGCACTATTTCCATTTCCAGTGCTGAAAAGACTTGCCACATCACATTGTCAATAGGCGGCAGAAGTGCTTCTCATTTAATTTCTATCACTTTGATTAAATCTATTCTTTCATATTTTCAAATAGGTTGGTGAGAACAGGCTAACCAAAATATTTCTTTATAATTGGGTGTGAGTCACTGGTAATTCATGAATTATACAAATAAGCAAGTAAGCAAAAAGAAGGGAAAAAAAAGATCAATCATGAAATTCATTCACACATCAAGGATTATTGCCTGCGGAAATGAACTAAAGAAAATCTGTGGTTTCTCTCACATCGGGAGTTATTTGAGTTATTGTTGCCCCAGGGCCAAAATATTCCTATTATGTACTGTACCCTAGAGAACTAGCCTGCTAAAGCCTTTTTAGTATTTATACATAGGACTCTGGTTTGCATCCTGTCTTATTGCATTGTTTCCCATTCCACCTTTATTGTGGCTTTACCTGGTTTAACTTTGCCTCTGTCAAATCAAATATCCCATTTCCTTGGAAGATTATTACACAGGCAGATAAACTCTTGTCTCTCCTAAATTGTACTCCACATAATTCTTTCTCCTCCCATCATTCTCATAAAGAATCTCCCTCCTGGCTGTTTGCAGTATTCAAAACTGTACATAGTTGCTCTTTCCGCTAGGTGTCATTCAAGTTATTTTTTTGTTAAATGTTGGGCATACACCTGTGAATCAACCTTTAGATACAATGTATCAATCTGAAATAATTGTCTGAAAGACTGAAACATTCTATTTATTTAGGGTATTACCTTGTCCAAGGTAAAAATGTAACAGACGTACAAAACGTGTGTATTAAGTGATCTGTCTAAATCAGAGGGCTAATCCCATGTTTGTGCTTTATGGAACTCTTAGGGTCTTGAGCCTGTTAACGAAAAGAAATATTCATAGGCAAAGGATTCAGACTGTCCTCAGGAAAACTTTAATACCATTTATGCTAAGTTGTAACAATGCTAGAGTGCACACGGGGAAACTTCTAGAGAGAATCTCTAAAAGCATCGTTAAAAGACCACCGTGCGAGAGTGCATCGGCGGTTCCCTGCACTCCCAGCTCAGTTACTGAGCTTTGAAGGTGCTCCTGGGAACCTCGTCATCCTGACAGCAGTCGGTGGTTCTGTGGTGCATTTCAGGAGCTGATACGATGTTGTCACCTTCATGGGAAGTGCTGGGCTTGGTAAATGGAGTCAGCAGTGCCCCCTCTGCCTTGCTTGCTTTCCCGAGTTAAATGTTTTGCTCTAATGAAAAGTAATTAGTTTTCTAGCTTTTTATGCACAGTCGCTGTTATTCAAACTACAATACTGTGTTTCAGTCAAACAATTACAACACAATGCCGCGTTTTTGTGAATGTTTTATTTAGGATCAGGATTGAGCTGTCAGAGCAAATCTCATGATCTTCCTTATTTTCTCTTCATGCCTTTTAGATAAAATTGAACTGCAATATTCACTCTGGAAATACGTCTGATTTGTTCCAGGTGCTAATGGAGGTTGACTACTTGGGACCAGACCAAAGATAGTCCAAAATAGCAGCCGCTCCCTGGGTGTTTATGGTTGGACGTGGTGTCCTCACTTCCAGATTGTGTCACTGCCCTGATCCAGCTCTTTGGGCCATTCTGTTGGTACAGACATTGCCAGTGTGACAGCCAGAGATCTGTCCTTAACTGACCCATGTTTGAACACCCCGGTAACTGTGCAGTCAATTCTGCTAAAGGTATTCCAGCATCTTTACCAGGTTACTGCAGTAGGATTGTGAAATGCATGAGATTAAGTAGCACTCCGACTTCTGCGGTGTTGTCCTTGTTTGAGGAGTTTGGTAATAAAAAAAGTCAGTCTTCAGCCCCATTAGCTAAAGTCCTGCTATTTTGTGCTTGAAGAGTTGAAGTGTTGAAGGCAGAGCATTGAACTGTATGGTCACACTGAACAGTTGTTCTTGGAAAGATCAATTAGAAATTAATTAGTGTCTGATGTAAAAGACTCTACTTGGAAAAGCCCAAGTGATGTGTTTACCGTGGTAATTCATGTCAGAATGTAACTCACTCTTCATAATTGATAAGATGGTGAGTTTTTATATTGCCCTTCATAAAGCTATGACTTCGTGGTTTTTTGAAATAAAAGAGTCAACTCTGGATATGTTTTCAATGATGGATTAATTTTTCCAGATGTGAGCAGCTGCAGTCACATGACTCCTTCCATACCAATGCTGTATGTACATACTGTTTGTGTTGCTGTAACTTGCAGCTGTGCCCAGAAAATGTTCTTTGTGCCACTGTGAACTGCGCAAGATTTCACCCGGACTTCTAATCCCACAGGGAGAGGCACAGAGTCACTGCAGGCAGATCTAATCTGGCTTTGTGGAATTCCTACTGGAAACCAGATGGGTTGTCAGGACGGCACACCCCAGCTAACCCATTTAACCCAGTTAGAAGTTATTGTCAAACCAGCAGATTTTTCACGGGGTTGGGAGGACAGTCAGGAACAACGCTCTCGAAACCTGTGCTACCACACAGTAATAGCTTTAGTATGTGAGAGAACATTATTGCCAATCCCAATTTTCCAATTCTTGCATTGCATGCCCAAAGCCATGATATTTGCATTGTAAAGCAATATGTTGATAAAAAACAACAACTTTTCTTTTAGAGGGCTTGATGTTTTGAGCAATTAAAGTTCACATTTTCCAAGTTCTACTGACAGTCATTAAGGCTAGATATTAGTAATGAACAGTGAGAGTCACCTCTAATCACGTGCCTCCAAGTGTTAGGCTCTGAAGGAAAGCTTTTCTATAGCATGACCTGTGGTAAAATCACAAAAGCTGAAAATGCCGCCGTGCTAATCCCATTATTTCCTATCACTGAATCCTAATATATGAACAGTTTGGAGACTTGGTTTTATTGAGCTGGCAGATGAATTAATCATACGGTCACATATATCAGGGACTAAATAAACAATGTTCCTCTGAGGAGGATTGTAAATTCATTAAAAGATGCTGCAAGTCTCTTCCTGCATAATCTAATTCTTTCTTTGCCCTCGTTTGCTCCCTGTAGCTCAAACACGGCGTTGATGGCTGCACTTCAGTGAAACTGCCTACGTTTAATGGAGCTAGTTGGAGGTAATTTATAATTTATTTCCGCATCAGTTTTGATGAATCTTGGTGGTTTGATGTTGTCCTGCAGTGACACTCCCGGTGTCACACTCCCCACGCTGACAGACACAGGCCACCTGCAGTATTTCAGTCTCTAGTAGGAAAAAACAGAGCCTGGAATGAGAGGAAAGCTCCGTCCTCTTTAGTCAGGAGCTCGCCCTTAGTGCGCATCTGAAATCAATCGGCATTTGCCTCATCCCTTGGCTGGATGCTTTCCGCAGGTCCAGCTGCAGCACCTTTATTTACACAAGCTAAAGAACGTTGTTCAGGCTTTATGACTACAGAAAATCCGTCTTCAATTTTTGTTTTTTCTTTTTTTCGATGAGAAGTCCTTGTGTGAAATATTCTGAAATATTAGGTTCTTTCTGATAAAAGGATGAAGAATGAAAAATCCATGAGATTCCCCTCCCCATTAAGTCTTTGTCACTCCCTTTAGAAGTATTTTATACTTTTTGCTGTTTTAAGGGAGACCTTCATTATGAACTGGGTTAGTGAGATGGCAGTGCTTTGTCTGAGATTTTGCTTCCGTGCTCTGCTTTTTGCCTTTACTCATCATCCACATTCTTTTGGATGTTTCAGTTTGTTTCCTACTGAACCCGATTATTTTTCCTTTTCTTCTTCCCCGAACTCTGTGGCATTTCTGATAAATCTCTGTGAATAAGAGACAATTTAGAGCAATGAGGACACCTTTCCAGAATATATGGCAAGTTAAATGTCTATATACTACCTCCAATTTCAAAATTATTGCTAGATTGCAGCTGAACAGAGATTTATTACAAATCTTAGCTTTTGCTCAGTTTGCATGTCTGACATTTGGGAAAAACGTATCAAAATTCAATTAATTCTTTCTTAATCTTGCTCTGAAAGTCAATAAGATGGAAAAGAGCGTTTCACTTCTGTGAATGAAGCTGTCCCTGAAGGGCTTAACTGGGGAGATAGAGCAGAAACAGATCCTCGCCTCAGACTGTGGGACTTGCAGTGCTGTTTGAGATCAGCTCTACATCCTATATGAAAGAAAAGATGGGGAGGAGTTATCCCACCCCTCTTCAGCCGGCAGTATGATTAAAAAAATGGAAAAAGAAACCATAAAAAGAGCTACTCAAGCTACTGAACTAACAACCTGAGGTTTGGTTCAGGAGACAGTGCCTGTTAGAACTCTGTAACGTAAGGACTTCCATGAGATTAATGTCACATGCCAACCTCTGCGGGAAAGAGGGACTTCTGGAAGGGAAAAATAAACTAACTGCAAGGGCTTGGACCTGGGCTTGAATGGCCAGGACTTTACTGACTCACCTCCGTATAGATGGTCAGTAAACAGGCATATTATTTTTAGGGAATGGGTGAAAAAAAAGGTGCATTTCCTGTGGGTTGAGAAAAATGGGAATCCATTAATTTCCAGACTTCCAAAATGACAAGGCCATCAAACCCTTGTGTTTGAAAATACTTGTTCAGGAAGCTTCTTATTTTGACTGCAATTAATAGCGGGGTAAAAGAACATACAGAGCAGTCAGCAATTTCACTCAGGGCAAAGTTCCTGGCGGATATAAATTGAACATCTGAGGAAAGAAGCACAGACGCTAATTCTCAATTCAGTGAAGACTGAGATTTTCTCAGCCTTCAGGATATAGGATACAACTAATAAATAGTGCAGATGTCACCTTATTTTTAGGCTTTTATTGTTTCTAAGGAAGTCTGTAAACTGAAATTCAGCACCTGTCTATTTTGTTCAGAGTCAGCACATAAAGTAGTGTCTTGAAGAGGGTGAGGATATCTGTGACTCTGAACAAATGTTCTTGAGATTAATCTTTGAAAGGTTTTAAAGGTCTTACTGGGATGCTGATGCGACGTGAATTTTCCTGAGTACCGAGTTGCTAACAGCATTTGTCACTTACATGAAAAAGCCCCAAGGGCAGAATGCTTAAAATACAATGAAAAGCCTGGGTGCTACTTCATACAGTATAAAAATAACAGCGATGTCATTGCACAACCACTGCAGAACATCAGGTGAGTGTGTAAAACTGCTGGCACAATCTGACTGTGGCACAGGCTTCTGTGGCCATCTCGGGCAGTGTGGGAAAGGAGGACCCAAGCACAGCTACCACCATGTTCTTCACTATGTGGAAAGACAGTCAGCCACGATGTTCATCACATACCAAAAGCTAAGGAATTGCTCAAACTTCATGGAGAGACTTAAGTGTATTGCAGATATATTGAGACTAAACCGAATTTCTTTCTCTTTAGAAAACCAGAGTGGACATGTAAATATGCAGGTCTTGTTTGCGCTTGCACCTGCCTCAGAAGAGCTACTCCTGGCAAATTCCATATGTGGGCACGTGCTGTAATAAGTGCCTGTTTCCTTTACATTAAGCCAAAAAAGGTTAAGCAAAGCTGAACAAGAAAAGGGCACCTTATACCAAAATGATAATGCCACACAGGAGTAGTCTTACAAATAGAGCAAATTGTCTTTACTTACTAGGGGAGAAAAGGAAAGTTGAACAGCTTATACCTCAAAGTGTTTTTCTCTAAAAGCCTTTCTTTCTGGTGACTCCAGGTCTTCCTTTCAGCACTTTGCTGCTATGAGAGATAGATATTTGCTCTTCACCACTTAGCTTTTTTCTTCCATCCCGCCATCTGTTCCACCTATTACAGCTCCATTATTTCCAATGCAGACATGTGCAATATGCAAATGTATCCTGCAGGTGTTATCCTGATGGGGGGAGGAAGCATAGTTTGCATTGATTAATTACCTGGTTCAGTCTTCATGTAGTTCCATTCTTTTAAGTGTTCATTTTGTGAGAGTGTGTATATAAAAATTGTCCAGAAAACAGCCATGGATTAAAGGCAATTGCTAGGGGTATGTTCTAAAGCATATCTAACTCGTAGTCAACCTCTTGCTGTATACGAACCCAAATATATCACAGCTTGAGATTTGGTATTTTGTATGGAGTAGTTTTCCTTGGAAACTCGTGCTTGGTCAGAGTGTAAGCCAAAAAATCCATCTGCTCTTATTTTCACATTAGAGTTAAGTGGGAAAAACCCCCATGCCAGTGAATGTGCTTTCTCTAATGCAATTTCAGCAGTATGAACTGTATTTACATTTGAGAACTTTTCGAACAGAAGCTAAGGATTGATTCCTGTCTATGAAATCTCCCTACTTTTGCCCAATTTAGCAATCCTAAACCGAGGCAGTTCACTTTACAAAGTAAGGGAAAGCTAGGGACCAAAAGATAGCTGTGTGGCAAGTGGCTGGATCTGCTGGAATCTGTACTCTAAATACATTTAGTTAAAGTTGGCACTCGCTGACAAAGTTGCTCAGTGAGGCAACTTTGAAGAAGATGTCAAAATAATGATAATATTAATGGTAATGATTCCAAAGTTTACACTTTACTTTAAGGAAAAAAGCAGAAATTTGCACTTCACTTTTGGAATAGGTATAAATCTTTTGGCTTTTGATATTTCACTCACCAGACTGTCCCAGACTGCTGAAAAAAGTGCATAGAATATGAGTGGGTATAATATCTGTCTGAAAAACAAACAACATAAATTTCCCCCCGCACCTTGACTTTGGCAATACCTCTGACAGAGACCCACCATAAGTATATAACCCATCTCTTCAGCCAAAAATCAGTGACAAGGGCTCAAGCCCTGTTACAGGTTTAAATCATTGATGCTGGTGTTTCAACTCTCAAGCAAGTTCCTTTCAACTCTTGAAATTCTTGACATAGTATGGTTTTCAGGCTAGAGGTGATTTTTCTTTATGCAAAAGGAGCTAGGTAAAAGAAGAAATAAGGATAAAAGTAACTTTGAGATACTGAGGTAAAACTGGAGAAAGTGAAAAAAAAAAGAAAAACGTTCGTTGCTGTTCAGACTGGAAGAAGATAATATCAAACCAGTAACACAATAACATTGTAGCACAGACAATATGTAAAGAAGAAATACTACGTTTGACCAGATTGTGCTAGCAGGTAAAATATAAGTATATACCTACTACTGCAGTATAAATGCTCTCAGGGATCTTTTTATTGATCTTTGGTTTTCCATTCAAAATCAGATTGTTTGGGTGAAAAAATACAAGCTCTTCCCCCTACACCTCCTTTTTTTTTTTTTTTCCCCACTAACTTCATTAGTGACCAAGGATTTTTACTATCTTAACTGTTTTTTGAAGCCTCAGGTAGTCTATCTGCCTGAGTTGATTTATTTTTGAATTTAACTTTTTGCTTACAGTATTTAAGAACTATATTCCCAAATAACACCTTCTGAAACAGTGTTGCTACTTTCAAAGCCATTTAGAGTAAAGGAGCAAAGGACAGGGGAGTGTTGACTCTCTTCTGCTACTGTTGGAGTTCTAGATTATCACTGGTAAAATGCTTCAGCACAGCGAGGCTTGTATTGACCTTAATAGACTGACATTCTTCTCAAAAAATAGTTCAGAGCACTTTTTTTCAAAAGAAAATACTTACTTTCATCTCACTGTGTTTCATATCTAAAATGAGAAATTACTAACAGCCCTAACTTTGAGGAGCTGCTGACTGACTACTCTTTGAAATTAAGCGCTTCTTAAGCTCTCTCTGGACAAGTAGCTAATACAAATTACTATATACTACTAATTGTGTTTCCTCTCCTGAGAAAGACAAACTAAAGATCTTAGCTTTTTTATTAAGCCAGTGAAAAATTTCTGAAGTTGATTTTAAATTACATCTTGTCTGCTACTTTTTTATATATATATGTGTGTGTATATATATATATAGTAGCACATAAGAAAATGTCCAACTTTCTTGGATCTTAAGTACTGAAATTTTACATTTATTAAATGAGGTGATGGTTCTTACGGGGAGATTGCATTCAAATTTCTATGATTTGCAAAAGGAAAATACTAAGAAAAAAAGAGGTTGCTTTTTTGATGATTGCAGCATTTATTGCATTTCTAAATGTAGGTAGTTCTTGACGAGAAGGAAAATACTATGTAAATAAATTGCATTTCTCTATGGCTAGCTATTTTTATGAATGCTTACTGCGGCTTAACCCTGAAGCCTACCCTGTAAGCCATAGGTAAGAGGAAATGTAAACCAGGCTGGCATTGACTGAGTGATAGGTAAAAGTAGGTAAAATACTTGAAACAATGAAATGGTACTGTTAAGTATCTGAAACAAGAATCACCAGGAAAATTGAAAAATGTATGGGACAAAAAAACGTATCTTTTTGCAGAAAATATGCTTGAGATCTGCAATCATTTTTAGAGATGTAAAGAGCCGTTGTATAGTCTGCAAAATGTGGTGGACACTCTTGCACAATGCGGCTTTGGTTTTCCAAAAAAGCTTTTTAAAGCTTTTCCTTACTTTTTGTATTATTTCTTTTTGGTTTGTTATTAAAATGCTTATTACAAATAAAACATCCTTCAGAATTGAGGAATGCCAGTAAAAATCATTCCCAGTGTTCTATGGGTCAAATACGCTCAAGTTTTTTTCTGAGCTAACATGGCTGGGTTTTCTAGACTCTACTGGAGTGGTGGTTATACTGCAGAACTCTGAGGGCAATTTATATCAAAAAAATACCAGTCAGTTTAATGAAGTCCACTTTTTCTGACCACAGTATTTCACTGGAAAATTCCTGGTCTGTTCCTCCAACTGTGTGAAGGGAGTGATATATCATCTCCTGTGCCACCCTGAGGACTTCCACTTATCGGGTCCTTGTCACTATCTGGAAGGAAGAGCTGTTAAGATAGATGTCTTGACCAAATTCATCAATGGTATTATTTTTATCTTAATATGCTACGTAGCGTCCGTAGCGTGGGGTAGTCTCTATTTCTCCTCTCAAATTATGATGTAGCATTACTGTTAGATAGCTCCTCTTTTTACCTTAAACGTGGGTAAATAATCCTTGCTGTGATTCCTCCTGTCCCACAGAGCCACTGCCAGGCCAAATTGTTGGGGAACCCCCGGTGCTGCCTCTGGCCAAGGGGCTGCGGCGCGGCTGAGCTCTCCTGTGCTCGGCTTGTCCCCTTGCGCTTCTCTTCTGCTTGCCTACAATCGATCGAGCTGTTTAAAGGTCACTCTGCTGGAATCATTCTTCGCCACAGCATCCAGGGCATTGATTTTCCACATTTCTAAGACTCCCTATGCCTGCTGTGAGCTCTCAATTTCCATAGCGATGTGCTTAGCAATCGTTACCATGTGCAGGACTAATTTCACATTCTAGGTAGGGCACACTCGCTTGCCAGACTGGATTTTTTATAGTGTCAGGTCTATTGAAACAGCTACATTATTTTCTCATCTATTGTCTGGTAACTTTGCTTTTTTCCTCTTTTTGTTTTGTTGGAACTTTCTGAACAGAAAGAGATTTTTTCCCTTCTTCCCTTGAATTTTTTATTCAAGCCAGAATTGATTTTTAAACTGCAAACAAATGATATCCTTTTCACCCAAGCTGAGCCATCTCTTGGGTTATCCTAACTTCTGCTGCCCCCAAAGCCCTGCCCCTGTACTCTCACAACCTCACTGCTGGTTTGAGGACCAAGGATGCCACTTAGATCAGGTGGGAACTGATATTCCTTGAGTTCTTTCCCATTTTCCTCTGAGATATTTAGAGCGATAAGCAAGCTTTGCAGCACCTCAGCCAAAAGAAGTCATGGAGGGTTACTGTGAACTACACAACTCCTGGCAGGAGCCCTCCCCCAGGATTTTTGACTAGTTCTGTGCACACCTGTAATGTGGATAGGACTTTTCAGTGCACCCAGCAGTGCTCAGAGTAGGCAAAATCAGAAGTTTTGATCTATGCACAGTAAAAACATGCTCCGAATGAGTAGCATAAATAGTTCTTCGTTTCAACAAAGGCTTTTTAGGCTCTGAATGGCGTCTGATCACTTGGCGCCTCTCACCAGTATTCTTACAACTCCGTGCCATAATGGGACTGACCCGATGACAGAGTTCTACTGATTTTGAATGTATGTGTCGCTGCCAGCAGTTTAGCAAGAAAAGGCATGTGCTCGCTGTCTTTAGCTTGCATTGGCTTTTCAAATGTGAGTATCTTTGCTGTTCTGCTTATCAAATACTGTTTCTGCGGATGGGATGAAAAGAAATGTTCTCTTGTTCTTGTGTATCCAACGCTTTACTTCGCTCAGAGAATTAAATTAATATGGATCGGTAAAGCACAATTAGGGAGATTTCACTCATGAGGAGCTGATTTCCCATGTAACCTATTGTGAAGATGGTATGAGTTTTATGGGTTGGTTCATAATAAATACCGTATGCATTTCAGAGCACAAAGATAAATGAGAGTTATTAGAACCAAGCAGGGAATGTAAAGCACTGACACAGGTAGGTGCCCTTGATCAGGCAATGTCGAAACTGTTTGTTGGGAAATATCCCTTATCTGCCTTCTGCCAGGCAGAGAACCATTTATTCTCCTGATGTGAAAGCTAAGGTCAAAGGAAATAGTGAGTACTGCAGGACCTGGAACTGAGAAAGGGTGGACTCAAGTGAATGACTAAGTGCTCTAGATGTAGCTGAGTAGGAATTTGTCATTACACTGGCACTGATGGTTAAACAGAACAAATAGGAACATGCAATGCTCAAATTGTTTCAGTAGCAAAAATACCTTGAGTTTAGTTATGGTGGGAGTGTGTGTAAACACAGCATACCAATTCCTGAGGATGTTCTCTGAATCTTTCAGAGCCATTTATTGCTATGAAATATTAAACTTGAATCAGAATGACTTGTCTATTATGGTTCGGGTTTTTTTCCCTCATAATCGTGTAAAATACTTCAAAAGATCTTTTTGGGAGTCTATTTAGTCCTCTTGCACTGTAACATAGATGTAGTAGGGCCATTAAGTGATTTGTCAGCATTCCTGTGTCCATACCTGCTATAATTTGTATGGAAATTTTTATATGGTGTTGGCTGGACAAGGAGGATAGGGAAGAAAGAAAGGAAAATGTGACTTACATTTGCTATTTGCTTCTGTGACAATTTATGAGCCAGTCAAAGGCTAAACTACAATTCCACTATCCTTCAAAGATCTCCAACTGTTTATTTTCAGCAGAAGTTATGACCGGGTCTCCATAATGTTATCATTCAACAGCAGATGCAGCTTTAAAACTGTTTACAGAGTGTATTCAGCTGTGCAGGGATGAAGGGAATCTGGAGTCTGTAACAAGGAATTTCCAAAGATTTCATACAAATTGCTGGAGTTAGTTCTTTCCATTTTTAGTAGCAGTAGTATATGACCCTAAATGCTGATTTTTGTTATTAAGTGTGTTTCTGCTTATAAGGCAATCTTAAATGTCTTGTAAGATTTGAAGTGGCTTTAAAAGGTCTTACTACTTTTTAGTCCTAAGCTCCCTTTTCCTTAAAAAATATAAAGAGTAGTAAGCTTGGAACGGCTGTTTTCTTACATGAACAAAAGAATAAAGAAAACCAAGGTTTTTCTATTGCCAATCTTTTAGTTTTTTAAGGCCTCTAAAAGCTAAAACAGGTTAGGATTCCTCATGAGATTGTTTTTTTTCCATCAAAAAATGAGAATCAGTTCAAGTGAACATAAACGGGTGTTATGTCAAGGGTGGACTTTCTGCTAAGTGAGGGACACAGATTTCCCGTGTTGGGATAGTCAAGGGCTATTCTGCTATCACTTTGGTTTTTTGCTATATATTTTCTGTAATACTCTCCTTGTTCATAATGTTACTAATGAAAAACACAAACTATAGGGACTTTCATCTCTATATGTATGAGACTGAGAAACACAGAATAGTTGAGGCTGGAGGGGACCTCTGGAGATCATCTAGACCGACTGCCATGGTCAAAACAGGGCCAGCTGGAGCAGGTTGCTCCCACATCTGGTTGTGCTTTGAGTATCTCCAAGGCTGGAAACTCCACAGCCTGTCTGGGCAACCTGTTGTGGTGTTTGACCACCCTCACAGTAAAAAAAAAAAAAAAGTCTTCTTATGTTTAAATGGAATTTCTTCTATTTCAGTTTGTGCCTGTTGCCTCTTGCGTGTCAGTGAGTATCTGAGAAGAGTCTGGCTCCGTCTTCATTACTCCCCCCATCAGGCATTTGTAGACATTGATGGGGTTCCCCCTCGGCCTTCTCTTCTCCAGGCTTGTATGTCAGATCACCCCCTCAACCTGCTCTGCCTAATGCAGCTCAGATTGCCGTTGGCCTTCATCAAGGTTGAAAGAGCTCATGATTCAAGTCCTTCTTGATTCAAAGAACAAACTTGAATTTCGGCTCCACCTTTCCCAGAGGAGTACTGGATTATTCAGACTGACTGGGAAGGTGGGTCTCTTCTCATTCCAGTGCTGCAGTTTGAGCGCAAAACCCTTTATCTTTGAATTCCTCCATGTTCCTCTCTGACAATGAGTCAATCTCTTAATGGCCTATTGAATATTTAATTATTTATAATTAAACAAATCGCTCAAATATTTGATCTTGTAACCCTGCATGGTTTTATAGCACAAACGAGCATGCAGTTTAGTTATTCCTCGTATAATTTATCAATCAGTAATCTGTATTTAAATTTATATTTAATTATACCAATGTGTTTTCTTCATAATGAATTTTCACAGCCTTTTTCCAATGCCAATCCAAGTTCTAGTAAGGTGCCTCCAGAATTATTCCTCAGTAAAGGAGCAAGCAGGTTTTTATCCTAATTTCTTATGAAATCCTTCATATTCTAGACTTCTAAAATAATAGTGGTAATAACATAGTGCTGTATTTCTAACCAGCATTGAAGAAGTTTGGACTTTTCCTTATCGACATGGTCGCATTTCCGCATTTCCTGTCATCCTTGTCCCTACAGGAGATAAAATAAAACCTAGGAAATTTCACCCTCTCCTTCTACATATTCTAGAGTGCTTTTTCTTGTACAATTCTTGTCAGCAGAATCTCCTTTTCCATAGTCTCAGCATTGCCAAATATGTTTCATTTCAGAGTCTCAGCCATATTTTTTTATCCTCTCTTCCTGTACTTTTTAATTGCTTGTGATCTCTGTCAAGCTCTAACTCTCAGGAGTTTGGAAATGACTTGTACAATCAATGAAATAATAGTGAAAGGTGAGGTGAGTCTACCATGACTTGCAACAATTCCCTTTTACAAAATATTGCTTGCTAGATATACTATTCTGCTTCTCCGCTAGGGGAAAAAACCCAACAACAAACCCAACAGTTGCAAAAAAGAAAACAAATGATAGCTATAGATATTAATGTCTTTCTTGAGGATTGTTGGAATGGAGGACCGTGCCCTGCACATAAGCAAGAAGTCCTGCAGTGTAAGTTCAAACTTAAGTTCTTGAGAGCAACTCATCGTGGTTAAAATTATCACCATAGAAGTAAATGGTCCAGATTTATCATTGTAATATGAAAACTATCTTTCTTTTTAGGTTCCCTTCCCAGATTCTTTCTTGATAAAGACACTTCCTTCACAGATCTGAACGTCTTGATTCCTAGCCTAAAATAATTAGGTTAGAGTGTTCACTGATAGCTTCTGTAAAAACTCGGTTTCTTCCTCCTGCATCAGTAACTCTGCTGTTCCCTGAACAGAAAAGAATCTTCTATGTAATTATTTCTTACTTTTTATGTCCTGAAATATTTCTGTATTTCAGGATTTGAAATGCTTCCCATCTCTTTTCTGTCTCGTCTCAGTATATTGTTGTTCAGTTCAATGGCTCCTTAAATCTAATTTTGTGACTCGAGTTATTGGTTCTGTCAGTTTTATTTATACGCAGCTCCAACCGGATATGTAAGAGCAGCTCCAGCTGTATTTTCCCTTTTGGAAGGGTCTCTCCAGCATTAGTTTAACCCAACCTGTTACAGAGCTTGAGGTGCAAAATGGATGCATAAGAGGAGGCAATCATTTTGCCTCCCTCACTCGAAGACTAGAAGAATAATAGCAGAGTTGGAGCTGAGACCTCCTGCGTTGTGTACATGTTCCCATCTTTATGCTGGAGACAGAATCTCTTTATTTGCGGCATATTATGTGCAATTACAATAAATTTACTACAATATTCATTGAAAAGGAGGGTGCCTTAATGGTGGAGTTGGTGCTAAGATGTTCCTCTCTGCTGTTATGTAAAGGTGACCTAGAAATGGTTTCCATGGCAGTAGGATGTGCTACGTCCTATTGATGGCAGGGCTCAGAGGAAGCCCCAGAAGACTCTTCGGTTTAAAATGTGAGCACATTCGAGAGCAACTTTCAAATGACTCTCAAAAGCTGGTGACATTTTTGGGTGACTATCAATCCTTTGGTAGATGAGTCAGTGGTGTGTCTCAGCCCTGGGCATGACAGATGTTTGTTCATAAGCAATTAGCAGCCGCGCTGACTTCTCCTGTCGTCCCCAGAGCTGGTCCCTGCTGGTGGGAGCTGCAGTGCTCAACAAGACAGAAAGTACTGCTGCATGGGCTGGGTTAGTGCTGTGAATATGTAAGGAATTTTATATCCAAGATTAGCCTAAAACCAAAAAAGACTCTCCCATGGCTATTGCATTTTCTTTATTAAAAAATAACATTTTTAATCTAAATGGTATGTTTAGGTTGAGTCGTCTCACCCTCCATGTATTTTCTCTTTTTTTTCTATTTTTTTTGGCAACTTTCAGAGGTAGAAAATCCCTCACAAAATACAGGACCTTGCCTTTATTAGAGAACTTTTTTCCCCACTTGTAGTTGTGAAGAAATCGATGAGGAATAATCAGCAAAACCAGAGCTATCAGACAATAAAACCTTCTTCAGGTACAGAAATTATCCCTAACTCTAATAGGACACGCACTCAGCTCTTACGAACTTTTTGCTTTCCAGTGAGGATGTGGTGAAACCACTTGAATACTGATAATTTTTCAATGTCATCCCACAGTCCTTGTTTACTCCTTGACAAAGATAAGTTACCTCGTAGTTCTTTGAAGCAGAATCATAAAATGATCATTTATAATGTAATTTGTGTTGTGCTCGCAGAAGTACTATTCCTGCAAAACACCGCAGGGAACAGAGTAACTCCGTGGGGTTTGGAAGCCTCCCCACTCTCACCTGGGTGGAGCCGCCTGGAATGTGGGGATTGCACTGCTCACCCCCTGAAATAACTGTAGTAGGAACACTGCTCGTAGGCCTCATCTCATCAGTACGTGTGTTACTACGTGCTGTGTTAAATTAAGTATTTTATAAGCTTGACGTATGCTGTGCTCAATGAGTAAGGCATGAGTTCTGAAAAAATACGGTAGCCAGCTTTAGGTTAGTTGGCACAGACTGTCCTTCGGTAGGACCGTCCCAGTACTGCTTTCAGCCCAGTTATATCCCCTGGGCTGCTCACCCTCTGCTATTTCCTCAGAAATGTCTCTCTCTGTACTCCACACGCAGCAGGACTTGTCTATCTCCCCTCCACCAACACAGACAGAAGAGTCAGCACCTCCCTATCGCAGCAGGCACACCATTGTGGTGTGAGCATGTGTTTGTGACAAATCCTGTAATTCAGCTGGATTTCCCAAGTAGTGGGTGGAAAGAATGGACTTGCAGGATTATGGATTTCCGTTTCGTGGCATCCATGGCACTCCATGTAACCCAGGAAAGCTAACACATGTCCTTAGAAGACATCCTACCCAGCTGGTGCTCCAGGCTCTCGCCAGCTCACAACCAGCAGGTGTGGAAGCATTTAAACTTTCACTTACAAAATTTGCTAGTGAAGTCTAAACTAAGTAAGGGCTTCATAAATCTGAATGGCAAAGGTACAAAGTCTGCATTCTCTGAAGCATGCATTAGTATCATGCTGAGTTAATTCTTTCTTATTTCCTAGGGTATTATTTAACTTAAAAATAAACACCTATCTGTATTCTGTGCTCCGGCTTTTGGCAAACATGTAGAAGTTGAGGCAGACCTTTGTCTACTGTTTCCAACATTCTGCTGTCCTTTTGTGAGCTTCATTAGACAAAAATATAGTTGTCCAGGTGGGAGGAAAACTGGTCATGAATTGACCCACCATTGAACTGTCAAACAGACTGGCCTGGAGCAGTGACTGTAGACGGGCCCAGAAAGGGGCTGGCAGCATCCCCAAAGAAATGCATGTTCAGTCTGAGCAGTTCCCCGCAAAAGCCACAGTTTAGGGCCACCAGACTTCTGTAACAGACAGTACCACGGAAAATGGGGAAGGGCGTTTCTGCTGGGGTGTTACAGAAGAGCCAGAAAAGTAGAATAGAAAACAAATGGAACTCTGAAAATCCTGGCTTCTTGAAAATAAACTATAATTCAGGAAATAAGGATGATTATCAACTGAATTTCACGCTAAGAAACACATTCTATAGCTTTTGTATTATGTGGAATTATACATAAAATTATTAAGCAAATAAGATAATGTAAATATTAAAGGATTCAGTGCCTTAACCTCCATGAGATTATAAATGTAAGAGAAACTCTTTGGCTGGTAACGCGATGTGTCACACACATGCTGTGAATGCTTATTGTCATTCTCCATACCAAGCAATTCTATTTTACACAGCACTGTTGGAAAGCGTTCCCTTCTTCTTAACAGTAAGATGGAAACAAAGAATGGAATCTAAACAGCCCTCATCATTGAAAGGTACGGTGAAGTAGATGAGTGGACAGTATCATGAAAGGGAAGAGATTTAAATCCAACAAATTCAGCACATGTAAACATAGCAGTGCCGAGGATTTTTTTCTCCCAAAAAGTGTGTACAAATGGCATCAACGTCTTGGAGTAGCTCTGGCCGGAGACAGCCACACCATTTCAGTGCAAAAGTTTTGTGAATCATGGGACATCTGTGAGGAGTGGTCATTGCCAGGTACCTCAAAGAGCTTCAATGAAAATAAATTGGACAACTATTGAATAACTTTATATATCAGGTGGAATTTAATTTACTAATAGTTAATACCTCATATGAAGTAAAAAATAATGGGAGGAGGAAAATCTTCTTGAAAAATGTAACTTTTGCTAGAAGCGTGCAGACGCTCGGGTTATCTCAGAAATTGGCCAAATATGTATAGAAATGTGTAGAGAGAGAGTGGATACAGTGAGTAATATTAATTCAAATGGTAAAAGACTCCTGGAGTGCACGAGGGTAGCCATAATCAGGCACGTACTTGCGTTATAATCCTTTTCCTGCAGTCTCTCTTCTGCCAACTCTACACACAGATCATGCTTATTTAATGACGTGCTGGCATTTTCTCTCTGTAGAGATCTACGGTGTTCCTGGGTAGCTCTAAGAGCTGCACCAAACATAAAGCTGATACTTACTCTTGTTGTTTTAGAAAATAAACCCAAGCAGGGAACTTACTTGTGCTTATTTTGATTTTTATCTATTTTTATCTGTGCACATTTAGTATATAGATTTTGTAGTACATAGTATTAGCATATAGTTTAGGATATACTAAATAATAGTATATTATGTTAGTATTACATTTAGTATTAGTATACAGTTTTCATTCTTACAGGCTGAATTTTGTACTATGTACGTCTAATTGATCTTGATGAAAAATCTACATTAAAAATACATATCTATTCTTAAAATCTTCCTCTGCTAAACCAGAAAAAAGACCCTCTCAGGTAAATCACCATTCAACAGAGTTTGTTCCATTGTTTGCAAAACACCTTTTTTTTTCCTCCTTTAAAATGAAATGAAAATATCTATTGCAAATTTTTGTTACCTACATGGCTCTAAATGCTAAGTAGTGTATCATGATTTTGGATGGAGGTGCATGTAAGCTCTACAGTGTATTATGAATAGAAAGGAATAGAAATCTTCTTATTGCCCAGCTTGCACTGTGATACAGACCTTATGGTATGAAAACCATTGTCATGGGAAAAATTCATATATGCACAGCTCTGAATTCAATGGTCTTATTTCATCGCTGGCATTATCTCATGAAAGTAATTTCACACTCTTAAAAGATCTACAGTGCATTTTTTAATATCATAAATTCAGTTGGATCATTTAAGAACGCTGCTTCTTCAGTTTCTGTGTTTGATAGTTGAATGAAACAGCAAAAGCATCTTGGAAGCAACCTATTTTCTTCCTTTTGCCCCCAGGAATTACTTTATTGCTGATTAAAATGTTACATGGCACCATGATTAGGCCCAGCATTTTACATTAATTTGTCTGCAAGGGGGGCTTAGTTTTGTGTCTCTACAGTTGCATGGAAGGAAATTAAATGAGAGAACAAAGTCATGGACTGCACGTGTTGTTTGCTAATGTGACAGCAGCAGATGCTGCAAAGTGAATTTTTCAGCCCGTCCTTTCCCTGAGAGCCTGGGAACTAGATTGCTTTGTACCTTTTGCAAGCAGTTAAATGTAATTTTTAATGTAAAATCTAAGACTATTGTCGGGAAAGTCTGTTGCAGATTTCTAAGGCATCTCTGTAATTGCAAATATAAAATTCAGCAGAGCAATAACAAGTCTAACTTCAGAGTTAAATAAGGTGAATAATTGAATCACAGACACACACAAACACATTTTATACATGAGCCCTTAAAATTTGCACTACAGGCATACACCCGTGTGTATGTTTATAATACAGTCATGTTGTCCCTTGCAGGTTAAGGAAGGGGTTTACTTGCTGGTGATAACACAGGCTGCCTTTTGCTTTCAAATTGAGCTACCACAAAAGCTAGAAACCGTGCCCAGCCAGAGCATCACCAGGGCTGTACATCTAAATAGGTCAGGTCAGAGTGTTTGGAACAGTTTTTATTTGGTTGAGGGCTACAGTTACAGGGCCATTACACAAGGATGGTTTGGCTTCCATCAGAGACGGGCACCGCTACGTTGTCCTGATGTCACAGGAATGCTCCTTTGGGTCAGGGGGGGCTTTGACGTCAGCTGAGGACCTGGCCCTCTCCCCATACCTTTGATTTCATGGCTGAATTCTTCTATTACTCTTCTCTGTTACTGAGCTCTGTTGAATCAGCCAAATCTCATCCATTCATCGTGTGTTTGAAGGAACGAGGGCTGTTGTTTGGCTGGTCCTGTGGGTCACAGTCCTCACCGCTGCTCAGCAGGAGATGACCAGTGGGTTGGACAAGGACTGGCGACTCTGTGCCTTCTCCATTGGCTGGCTTTGTAAGAGTTCACAGGCCATCAGCTCCTGGTAAAGCGTATCTAGGACTTCAAATAGGTGGGCTTTTCCTTTTAAAAGAAAATTGCAAACATTATAATTTGAACAAAGACAGAAAATTGCAGTTTAACAATCATAACAAGCTGTTTTCTTCACAGATGCCATTTCAAGTAATTATCAAGAAATGTCTAAATTCTGAGACCAAATAATGAATTTCCTGTCCCTATACAAACGAGAGTGGAACTGGGTTCAGGGACTGCTTACTGGTTCTCTCGCTTCATTCACTGCCCACTGAGTTCTCATATACTTGTGTGAATGAAGACCATTTCATGTCACAATGAAGAGCTGCCAATCCAGCCATCCATTTAGTCTTGTCAAAGAGGTAGAAGATGTTTGATTAGGAAGATTAAGTCATATCAAGTGCAGAGCCAGAAAACTGAAAGGAGAGAGGATGAGCCATTTATGGCAATGGTGATGCAGAATGGACAGAGCTTCACAAGGTCACTTCCCCTGTTGGTGTCATTTTAGGAAGCTGAGCTGTGCTGCTGTTGCAGAGGGAGGTACTTTCTTCCGGCAGCATCACTTGGAGTTGGTGTTCCTGTGCAGGATCAGTAGTAGTCCCTTCTGGACACTTGTGTGCTGCAGATATTAACAGCCTCTCCTTCTCTTGTGCTCGCCAGGAGCATATCTGACCTATGGCTCGGATACGCTTTCTCTCTGTATTGGTGTCCCAGAGCCAACAAAGGTCTGTCTTTGCCTTCTTTTTTCTGTGTCCTCCACAGCCATGCCGGAACAGCACAGCTCAGCTCAAATTGCTGGACACCAGTAACAAGAGGGCTTTGAAACTGCAAAACCCAGAGTATGTTATTCGCCCTAAATCACTGTTATTAATATTCTCCAAGACTAAACCCTCAGGCCACATCTAGTCTTTTATAATCTTGTCTTTGACTGCTGACTGCACCTCCAAGCCATGTTCTTAGGCTTGGTACAGGATGTTCGTTTCTTGAAGGTAAGTACAAACGCTCTGCTAATAGGAACAAAGTAATCAAATCTAAGCCCCTGGGCTGTGATCCCTGTATGGTTCCTACAAAGACAGCTCTGGCACATCAGGCCATTGTCAAGGGAGAGGAGTTTGCAAGTTTAATTTTCATAAGAGGAACACAAAAGGCTATTATTAGTGCAGGTTTGATCCAGTTTCTTTATAGAAATACTCTGGTTTGTATATTTGTTTGTGTTCCAGCAAAGGAATACAACACGCAGTGGAATAGCAAACCTGATAAATAGCCTTCTTACATACTTGGCCATGTTTTCCACTTTCTCATATCAATGAAGCTGTACAGACATTAGTGGGATACTGAATTGTTCCCCTAAGGCCAAATTCTAATTAAAATTTGGCTTTAAAAAGCCCTGGATTTGTTCCTGTTTCTGCCGTGTCACAGACTAGGAAGCATCACTTTCTATAGGTAATCTTCTTGCATAGTACTTCTTTCTCCCTAGCCTGTCCCCAAGGGTTTGAAATATCTTTTTCCTACTCATCTGTACATTATCTAGTGTTTTTCCCAAAAGGACGCTTTTCATGTTTCTTGGTCTTTATACATGATTTATTTTCTTACCAGGTTGGGGGTCACGGCAGGATTCCAAAGTGCTCAGCAAGATTTTCCCCAAGGCTCGCTTAGATATATTCTGTAAAAAAAATAATAATATTATGGCACAAATATGTCAATCACCAGTTTAAATTTATGCAAAAAAATACATGCACGGTGTATTTGCATTTGAAAATTAAAACAAAATGAAACGGAATCCTGATAACACAAGACCTGTTATTGGCTTTATTTTCAAGCATTTTATCTTAGATACTGCTCAAATAACAGCAGTTTCTGGAGGGCTCCAGTTCCTTAATATGTCTGTAGAAAGACAGATAGCAGTTATTCAATGGAAAATAACAGAATTTTCCAGAGTGTGTGCCTAAACAAATCTAGATAGTGAGCAGCGTAAGCAGGGCATGCACAAGAAAAGCTTGTTGGGCCTGTGTTGGAAGGTGCATGGACAGGGTTTGGGGTTTAGTCTCAGACCCAGCTGGTCTGGGGATCATTGGGAACCCTTTTAGGTATAAACAAATTAGAAGAGATTGTGTGTGTCATGTCGCAGTCCCGCTGTTAGTTATATATTGAGATGTAATAAACGTTAGCCAAAGTGAGAGGGTTGTAAAAACTACTTAGGATTTGGATGGTCTCTTTCAGTTGTAGTTTTATGTTAGAAATCTGTTGGGACATTACATAATGTGTCTGGAAATACAAACTCTCTTAATTTGCCATCGAGACACTAATGCATGCTTTCTGGGAGACAGTCTTGCAATCAGTTTAATTAGCACTTAGAGCGCCTGTATCTGCAGGGACAGGTTGTTTTTGTTAAAACTTCAAGCAGTGAAAATAGAGGGAAGCTGTTCTGGAAGAAGGATGGTGTATCTGCCAGCAGCTCAGGCACTGCTGCCCTTGCTTACTGCTGGTCATCTACCTGTCTGCCCCAGTGGGGACTGGGGCATAGTGGAAACCAGTTTGCAGTGGGCTGGGATTACACATGACCTCTGCAACACAGCGTGACCTTGTGTTAGTCCTAACATTTCGCTTTGTCATTGCTTTGTAGTAGATTCTGTTGCAAATGAGATGCTTGGAGTATTTAAAACATCAATGTGAACATTCTGGGGGAGTAACACCTAAAGCTTCATTTTGTATGAAGTGTATCCCATCAGGGATTTAGGGGTTCCTTACTAAACTCTGCTGGGAATGCTGTAAATTATCTTGTTCATTGTCAGCACCGTTGCCTGTATTGGTGCTGAGGGAGTTGGCAGCACACAGCAGCACATTTCTAGCAAGGGTTAGCATTAAGTGCTGTTATCACTGAGATACGGCACGTCATGTGATGGATTGTCTCCTGAGCAGAAATGATTGGCAATAACTCAACTGACCAGTGAATGACATGTTGAAGTCTTGACACAAGAGGTTATTATGCTTGTTGCCAGTCATAGTCTCTACTAGTCTAAGCCTCCACTGGATTGTTATTAATGCATGTGTCAGGCTTGCAATATGAAAGTAGAATTTCCATGTCAAGTGCTAAAATAAGTTACCAAATTATGAGATATTGTACTTGTTCCCTAGAGTAATCGGTGGAACATGAGCGTACTTCAATCGAAGTAAAGTGATCATCTGAGGAAGCATTCTCATCTCACACAGATTAGGCAGAGCTTTGCTGGAAATTGAGGAGAACCCTCAGTCATTATCAAAGAAATAAGCTGCTGGCAGTCCAGTGTGGCCCCCAACATAGTCTGTGCTCTGCAGGTTATCCACTTCACCGGTCTTACGGCCAGCTCTTACCATTATCATTCCCAAGCAGGGGATTTAAACGTATTTTCTAAAGGACTGAACTGCCATACTGGCCACATATTCCTGGGGTGTTACTACACCAGCTTTTATAAGTCACAGAATCACAGAATGCTATGGGGTTGGAAGGGACCTCTGGAGATCATC
>JAOXJK010000003.1:21966376-21977255 GCA_025774025.1 Xenus cinereus
AAAAAAAAAAACCACACCAAAAAGTAACTGCGACGGGGCAGTAGCACAGACCCTGCCATGGCCGTACAGCTGGAGTTCATGGTCTCGAATAACTATGGGCAATTAATATCAGATGAAATTCAGTGTCAGTAACACAAAGTAAGGCATTGTAGGAGAGGCACACAACGTCGTACGTATGCAGTGAGGATGGCTGCCGCTCAAGAAGGAGATGCAGAAGAGCTATTTTCTCCTGAGAACAGCTCAGCGGTCAGCAGAGATCAAAAGGATACATGCAGGGGGCTATTAGGAAAGGAACTAGGGACAAACCAGAAACTATGATTATGCCGTGAAGGGCTTGCATTTGAATACTAAGCACATTTTCAGTTCTTCTCATTCAAAAAGGGTAATAGAGCTTGAAAAGTACATGGAAGAATAAAATAGAATAACAGAAGTAAGCAATGGTTTCTATACTGGGGAGCTGAGGGAGACTAGGAATGGTGATAACTGGAACAGTATTTCTGATGCTAAAAGTCTGTAAAATTATGAGGGAAAGACCATTTGCTGATTCCCAAGCATAAAAATGAAGTGACAGTGGATGATCGGGCTGCAGATTTAAAGCTAACGAAAACAAATCCTCAAAACCTGTTCCTTTCTAAGCAGTATGTGGAGTCCTTGCCCCTGAGATACCAAAAGCATCACTAGCTGTAAAGAAAGGCAAGGTAAATTCATGGTAAATAGCTCCGATGCTGGCCATTAAACACGATACCCCATGCAACATCCAGTTCAAGATGTGTCTGTCCCTCGTGTACCAGGAGCCAGGTGAGTAATACCAAGAGGAAGACCCTCTGTGCTCTTTCTCATTGCTTGTCTCTAAGCAGCTGCTGCTTGCCATCGGGCGCGTGAGATTAGGATGAACTTTTCATTTGGCCCTGTATGGCAGGTCATAAACTAATTGTCTTTTTAATTAAGCTGGCAGTTTGTATGTGAGCTTTTATGGAAAATCATTGGCATTTCTTTGCAACGCCACCCTTGGCAGCCTATCAGTTTATTTTTAGAATTCACTCATGTTTTCTCCATCTATTATTCCCAGATCCTGACACCTTCATCACCCTGTCTGCAGTAGAAACTATTTTAAATGTTCGGTTGTTGGAAAGCAGAACTTTCTAGACACGACAAGTTTCAGAACTCTTTTATCCCCTGGTTTTACAGTCTTAGACTGAAGCAATTCTTAGTCACTATTTGAGAGTGTTGCTTTTCACTTGCCTGCTGAGATTGTTACTTTTTAGCTTTGTTGGTATTTGTCCAATTTTCAGCATTAAGGTGGTCCAAATAGAAGTATGTAGAGCAATGTATAAGGTAGTTTTGTCAGGTTATTAGAGAAAGTGTTGTTGGGGGTTTATTTATTAAGCCTATATATTTATTTGCAAGTTAGATGAGAGGGAGCATTTCTCAGTCTTCCAGTTTGCTTTGTGTTGATAATAAGTCACCTTTTTGAAAGCAATTACTTATGACTTGTCTGTCTGTTTTGTAGCATTGAAAAAACCCCAACAACCTATAACTGCACACAAGAAATAAATGCTGGCTAAATAAGAGGGTTTAAGAATACATTTCCAACAGTCTCAAAATGATTCCTTCTACTGATGTTGAATTCACGTTGCACTGAGTTAGTACCTCCCTCCTTGTCTTTAAATCAAGACCAACAGATTCCATTTTGTCCTGGGATTTTATATTAATCTATGGATAATGGCACATTTCTGAACAAGGTGCACAGAACTAATATCCATCAGCAGAGATTAAAAAGAAGGCAGTATGATACTGCAGAAGATGATAAGTACCTCTGACTGAAAAAAAAGGAGAAGAAAACTGGCACTACCTACAGGAGGGCACTTCCTTCCTATAGGTAAAAGGATAAATGTAGATTTCTTTATGTGGGCTGATGTTAAACAGTGTGGAGGGAAGCTTTGCGTTGCTTTAAGGAGTGTTACAGGAATACTGCAAACTGCGTAAGGCACAAACAAGATTTTATTCTGGTTTAAAATATTTTTCCCCACAAGTAATCTCTTTTGTTCATTTTAGTCAAGGGGAAAAGGGTATGAAGTACTGATAGAAATCAAAGGGTGGCAACACGTAAAGAAGTTGAATATTTTACTCTTTCTTTAAATAGTTGACCACTTAATATAAGCCTTCCGGAACTACTGAAATCTTTACTGTCCTTTTAAAGAAGGGATATAAAATACTGAACAAGCACTAACTGAACCTTAAGACAGAGCAGACCAAAGCAATGCATATGGTGCAATATTTTTGTTTCACAGAAAGATTGCTGGCCTTGAAATCTATGCCCATCTATGGCTGAAGTTTGCGGTATTTAAGTAGTAAGATCATATTAGGCTATTGCATTGAGGCTTTTAATTACTGTGGTATGACCTCTGCTGAAGGAAAGTTGAACATGCTGCGGAACCTGAGACCTGATTTTAAAGTTTAAAAAAAAATTTTTTTCATTAATATTGGTCTAAGCCTGAGAACCAGCCAGAGTAAACTGGATCATTTCCTCTGAAGGATTCCAAAATGGAAAGCCCTGCTTCTCAGCCACCTGGAGGGATTTCTTGGAAAGTCCCTGTGCTCCCAGAGGAGCTGGGTGTCTTGGGACCTGTGGACATCCAGAGCTGAGACGTTTGAGTTGACGAACTAACGGCACAGAGAGAAACATCAGCGACAGAGAGCAGAATGGCACAAAATAAACTATAAATGCATATGGATATAAATGGAGCTACTCAAAGATCCATAACTGACTGTTTCACACTGTTTGGCCCCTGTTACCTCTTCCACGTTTGTTTCCAGCTTCTTTGCTTGGTGCCCCTTAAGCTCAAGCTGCTCAGGGAGCTGCGCAACTCTCTCCGTGAGCTCCGCAGGGGCTGTGTCACAGCCATCCCTATTGGTGCTCTCCAAATAAGACATCAGCTTTTTCCACGTTTTTTCATCACATCTATAGACACAAAAAAAAGTAACATAAAAATCAGTGAAACTGCACAATGAAGGTCCGTGTTTGTAAAAGTCAGTTTTCCTGCAAAACTCTTGGCAGCACAGATCACAAAAGGGTGATCTGTGATCAGACACCCATTAGGATTAGGTGGGTAAGCCCAGTATGTTCTTCCCACGTGCTGTAAAGGATGAGCAAAAAGTCCTACTGATTTTGCTTTATAGTGATACTGCTTCTTACTGAAGCCATTGTGCCTTCAGGTCACAAAAGAACCTCTGGAAAGGGTTCAAATAGCATTGATCGTAGAAACCTACCCGCTGCCACAGCAAGGGAGCTTGGCCATGATTTTCTTCATTTGCTCCACCTGGGCTGGCTGGTCTCCTGCCCACTTCTCGTCCTCTTCGTCGGAGGCAGCCTGGCCCTCCACGGAACGGAACAGCTGATCCTCTGCTCGAGAAACCAACAACAGCTTAGAACAAATCAACAGCCCTGATGAGCTCCAGCTGTGGCATTTCACACCCCTGAGCCTGAGCAGGAAAGAG
Source organism: Xenus cinereus (assembly GCA_025774025.1). NCBI lineage: Eukaryota > Metazoa > Chordata > Aves > Charadriiformes > Scolopacidae > Xenus > Xenus cinereus. The sequence goes on from JAOXJK010000003.1 coordinate 21,969,875, forward strand.
GGGAGATTTTAAAAGCCCCAGTCAAACAGAACACAGGGTCCTTCAGCGGCCATGGAGAGGGCTTTAAAGCTAAGGCAGCCCCAGCAAAGATTATTTTAAGAGTCTTGAATACCTCAGCAGGCTTTTGCAGGTAATTTGTAGCTGTTCCACTTAAATTTTCTTATTTCCTTTAAGTAGCTTTAACAAAAGTGTGTATGGCCAGTGTATGACTGGGGGGGCAATTGCTATTGCTGTCCACGTATACAATGGAGTATACGCCTCTCAAGAGGAACGAGAAACCATTGTACTGTGTAAGATTATTTTGCATAGTCATTGTACGGGTTGAACACATAGTCAGAGCGCAGGAACTTGATACAAATGGTCTCTAATTCATTCCCTTACGGTGTTTGGTAGGAACAGCGGTTTTAATGTATAAATGTATATTAGATGTATAGCTCTCTAAAGTTTAGTTACATCTTTTTTACCTAAATGTAATGTCTCCTCACATGCCAAATAAATTATAAATGAACTGTCTCCAATACATGTAAGCATACATGTACTGTTATAGTAATATATCAGTACTTTTTAATATGAATCTTATAAAAAATAGTGCATTTAACTCCTTTTTATTGTAGGGGAGTATTTACTGGGTCTTAGACAATTATTTTGATGCTTGTAGCTTAGAGAGTCTTTAGAAACAGTGAATACATGAAAAGCACTGGTCACATCTTTATTCTGAACATTTACTTTGAGTTGATGTCAGGTTAAGCCAATGTCAACATGATTTTAGATTTTATAATTATTTACCCTAATCACTGTCAGGCAATTAAACAGGCTTAACGAATTCTAAGAGAGTGATCAAGTCAAATGCTGTTATTTCTTCAAACCCTGAATCCCGTCAGACCTTAGGAAGTGTTGCAGGTGTTGTGCGTGTTCAGCTCCTTCAGCAGAGGAAAAGGGGGGCTCGGGGGGGGATGAGTCACCCAGCGGAGACTCTCAGGGAGATGATTCTCTGTCTCACTCCAAGGACACGAGCATCTGCTGCTTGGCAGGGTCCCCTTCAGAGGGCGGTCGTGTTCCATCCACCGCCTCACCACCCTCCCGTCTGCTGGCCTCTTGGCAGCAGCAAAGGAAAAACAGCCTGCTTTTTTGTGTTTTTCTTTTGGTTGACACTCGGCGTATGTTTGTAATTGCAATTTTCATTCCAGTAGCATTAAATGTGCCTAATTTATAGGTTATCGTGTCCGATTATGTATTGCCGAAGCGGGAACAAAGCTTAGTTGCATACAGCATTGGTCTTTAATTAGAGAATGAGTGCATTTTCGTGGAGATCCTTACACTGGACAAACTAATTTATTAGAAGCGCTTCCTGTGAGGCTGGCACTGCCAAACAAAAAAACCCCAAAAGCGACCTTCTATTTTCAATCTGTAGTGAACTTTCTCTATTATTTATTTTCTTGCCATAGGAGTTCAGAGGGATAACAATCAGAGTTTACAACTGCTGTGGCAGCGATGAGAACTGATCGTCCAACGCTATGGACTCCTCGAAGAGCTTCAAACTGGTATGTTTAATCCAGTAAATCAGTTGCAGCGTCTGGTATAGCAAAACAATCAGATTAGGTTTGTAAAAATGGAGGCAATCTTTTACATCCCCCTTGTAGGTTATGATTAGCAGGGCTGTAAACCAGAGGGGAAAAGCAAGACTTCTTATGCATCTCTTTTAGTATTAAGCCAGTATTTTATTAAAGTTCTCGTACTAAACTAATATTTTAAAAAAATATTCTGTCAATAGAATCATAGAGCACTTTATTATTGTGATATTTAGGCATTAATTTGTAAAGTAGCTAATGTAGAATAACTTACCAAATTCCATTGATGCAAGTGCTTTTCTGCTCTGAGAAATTCACATTTATTGCAGTATATATGAAAAATAGAAATAATTTTGTTTTTATACTTACTTATCTAGCATATCTTGGTTTATCCCAGATGTTCACGCAACTTTTTTTATTCATTCAACTTTCTGAGTTACTTTTCTTTTCCGCCTAACTAAGCCTTTTTATTTGACAGAACACTTTTTCCACAATTTTAAAGCTATAAGCCTACAATTTATTTGTTTTTAAAGCCTTTGCTAAAGAGCTGTTTGTACTTGAAATGTGGGTAGTGTAGGTTTAGACATGGGAAGTGTCTTTAAACTGGCAAAGTGTCTAATTTGATAAAAGTAGGTTTATTTTATAAGTCTAACCACGTGGAGAACATGCTATGATGTTAATTGTATTTACATGTCATTATTTTTAGTATTCCCGAGCAGCTGCCAGTTTTATTCAATACCTACTTAAAATCTAATTTTTTTTGTCAGTGCATACAGCTCTCCAGCCTGCAGTAAAGATGTCTTGGTACTTACAGTTAGTTTCAGATAAGTGTTTTTGTCTCCTTTGAACTAGATGTGTTAAAAAAAAAAAATATATATATATATGTATATAAAAATCACTGAAGATAAGTCCAACTTGCCAGACTTTGCATTTGCTGCCTCCTTTGTAAACCTAGCATAAATGTGTCTCAGCATTACAGCAGCTAAATGATGAGCCCCCTCCCCAAACTGCTGTCTCTTTGAGAGCCCTTGTAGCTGTCAGCCCTGAGAAAGCCTAGTCGAGAGAGAGCCTGAGGAGAGCCAGCCTCGGCAAACCCGGTGGTTTTAGAAGACTTTCAAAGAATACTTCGCGCAGTCCCATCAGAAATGGCAAGCGTGCAGCGCTGTGGAGTACTTAGTGCTACACGCACTAAACTGGTTGGGTTTTTTCAGAGTTACTGAAATGGCCAGGACGCTTGTAAAGAGCGTGACTGGACAGAATGTTAACTGCAAATGGTTTCCTTGGAAATTATTTTAGCTGAAGTTCTGGGGTTTATTTACAAAGAAATGAAAACTTCATATTTTTAAGCCAGAAAAATGGTTTTGTGAGGTGAATCATAGGGGAAAAAAAGCAGTTTTAAATTATAGCTCTAAATGACTTGTTCAGTCTTTCATTAAACACAAAATTCTGTGGGGAGTGGGAAGTAGAAAGCTGGGATATTACCTTTTGTGTAGGTTGAGGATTGCGGTATTTGTTAGGATTTGTCTGTGGCTTTGGTGCTTTGATACCTGTATTAGTTTTTCTGTTGAGGACCTTACAAATCAGTGAGGAAATAAAATAGTTGGGTGGTGGGTTTGATACCGTTCTCAGAAATCCCAGCTCCGCCGGTGGGAGAGCGTCGATCTTGCACAGCAGCCAGGCAGTATCTTCCCTCTGGTACGGCTGCTCCCCCTTTCTGCGCTGGGCTGCTGCTCGAGGGGAGCGGATGTCTCGTTATTTCCGACCTGGAAAAGAAGGACAAAGTAAAGTGGGCTTGTAGGAAAGCTGACAAACCAAGGTGAATGTGCACAGCGTGGAACGTGAGTGACTTGGAGTGAAATTGTTCAGGCTTGGTGTAGAACAACAGGGGTATCTACCTTCAGAGCCTGTAAGATTGAATGCCTGAGGGCTGCGTTTGGTTGCTTCACTAAGAATCGAAGGAAGGTAGAATTCAGCTGTTCTTTAGGTAATAAGAACTAAACATCACTTACAGCTTTTAGTTCAGGTCACAGACATCTAGAAACTATATATGGAAACAATCTACTCTGGCCATAAACTCTTCCTTATCCACTGATGGTGATACGACGGTGCCTGTTTGGTTTTTACCTTGGACACCAGAACACCACAGCTTGGGTCGCAAGTCCTGGTACCTGCTGGTACTGGAAACTGGTGCTCAGACTTAGAAATGTGAGGCAGTTTTGATCTAAGTCTTCCCAGTACTGGAGATGAAGCAGTGTCAGAGACTGAAAAGTCAAAAAGAACGCTACGTAAGAGTGACACATTTGAAAACCAGTGAGTTATAGGTAAGAAGTATCTCAGCAATGGGCTCCTGAATTGCTGACAATCACACTTGAGATTGTATATTTTTCTGAGTGGAATGGAGAGAATATTACATCTGTGTGTTTCAAAGGGAATCACTTTCAAGGGATGGTACACAGATGAAATAATGTAGCTGATGAATACGAGTCCTGAAACTTGCCGACAAAATATATTTGGAAAAAAAGTAATTTAATTCAATGAAGGACAATGACTGCTCAGACTGTAACTTAGTTACCTAAATGGACAGGACCGGGGGAGTACCTTCAATGAAATTCAGGGTAGCACATGTTGGAGGAAAAATCCAGAGTATATTTACATGTAGTTGAGTTGAAAATGTTCTTAATCAAGAGAAGACCCGGGCATGTAAGACAGTACAAGTCATTCTTCGTAATAAAATGGAAACTTTTACTGGAAGTAAATGTAAACAATGGAAACAAAAAATGGAAACAAAATCTAACAAATCTAGTAACATAGATTTATTTTCTAACAATGTAATAAAAGATTACATTTTGGAAAGAATGGGGATAGAATGTGAACTGACAGTTGTATTGAGTCCGCTGGAGCTACTACTCTCTTTTTATTGGAATGCATTTGGGTTGGGTCAGTTTGGCTCTGCTACCTGCCGTTTCATAGGGATGTACTGAAAGACAGTGTCACTATTTTAGAGGAGGTACAATGGAAGTATGCAATATAGTTGACAAAGGAAATTAATCCAGACAGTCTTATTTACATGCAAAATAGTAGAGTCCATGAAACTGAAAGGCTACACATAATACTGAATTTAATTTGGGAGTCTTGTTTTTCCGCACAGTATACATAATATATAACTTAATTCCACAGGATGTCACTGAAATCAGAACTATGAAGAATTTAAGGAATTAGACTTATAATGTAGTAAGAAATGCATAGTTATGTTGGATAAATGGAGGTTGGGCATATCAGTCTGCACATGTAAGGTTTATATCAAATGTTCTCCCAGATACAAATAAGGTACCTCTCAGGTATGTAGCTAAATGAATGCCAAGTCCAGTCCGTTATAAGCTTGTGTATGTTGTGTAATGTAATATTGTACATTTCCATTGCTTCCTCTTTTACTATTTAGAAAACAGTTTACGTTCAATGGTTACAACAGGATATTTTCCAATGTAGACCGTATAATAATGTGGTTATACTTTTCCCAGCAGGAGCTGTCATGTAGTTCACAAAGAATCTCTATGCAGAAGAAAGCAAACCAAATTCAGGAGTCTTATAGTAAATTAAGTTTCCTCCAAATTCTTCCTAAGATTAGTTTTGGTCTGGTGAATATTGAATATTCCTTGTACTTAACACATTAAATATTCATCAACAAAAAGTGAGATAAAACACTTAGCGAATTGGTTCTGCTGAACCAAGTTGTATAACATGATGTTTTTGTACAAATCTCCTAAATAACTTCCTGCCCGTAAATCCATTTGCTGCTAGAAACGGGACCGTAGCTGTAGTAATAGAAAAGCTGATGCCAAGTTAGAGATAAGTATCGCAGAGAGCTTTTGTTTAACCTAACGCAGCTGCTCTCAGTTCCTGAAGAACCACCCCGATATTGGTTCCCTTGTTGCTTGTGAAAATACACAAAGTAAATAAGGTGGTGAATTTAACAGCAGTGAGTATTTCAAAATACCTGTGGGGACAGAAGCTGAGGTAACGCGTGCTGAGGAACCAGCACTATTTTTTTATCCCCGAGTAGAGCTGACTGCAGAAAAACTAAGGCCATATTTCATTTACAATTGATGGTGGTGTTTAGCTTAGCAACAATTGGATTTCCTGTAAAGTCAAGGGAAATAGCAGTCTCCAGAGCAGAGCCTGGCTAGTCATTTACCTTTATTAGTTCTGGAAAAAATAATTATAAAGTAGTGCACAAATAGCAAACGCTGTTAAGCTTGGGCATTCAAAATGGGAGCTTCTGGAAGCATCACAAAGCTTCGCCGTTCTGGGCAATTACTGAGGAATATGGTAGTGTTTCCTTTCACAGGAATATTATGCTTTCTTTTTCTGAAATGTGCTAATTTCCTTCATTTTAAGACCAAAATATTTGGTGGTCTGGTACCCAGTAAGAATCCTTTACAATCTCTTGAGGACTGTAGCTGGCATTGTGCAGACTGTTCTCTTAGTTTTGAGCTGCAGTATAGTTTTCATCTGTTTGGATTTCAGGGATTTCTCGAGTTCACAGAATACAGAGATGTTGACATTTCAGTGAATATTCATCGTAGTCTCCCAAGTTGGTTAAGATTTTTAACCCATAAAACATTGAGAATATTCAAGTATCGTGAAACCTTTTTCTAGCACAAGTGGGTAAATGCTGTGATGTTTCGTGGGAGATCTGCTGGTGGGATTAACTTCTTGCATCTGGCAGCCCAGCTTCAATTGAGCTTGCAGTCTGAGGAAGGTTAAGAAGTTTGGTGGGAAAAAACAATCCTTCCTGTGACATTCAGGACTTAGAAAAGCAGGTTCCCTCCACCTAGATGAGATTCAAGACAGACCTAAATAATAGCTCTTGCTTCTCTGTAGCTCTTGTAAGGGAACTTACTATTAGTTGATGAAATACAAAGTACAAACTCTGATTATTCTATAGTAATTTTCTGGAGAGGAACTTCATCAGCTCTCTCTTAGCGTGGAGAAATGGAAAGAGACATATATGTTTTGTTAAGTCTTTCTGCCCAATGTATTTCATAAGGACAGACATATTTGTCTTCTCTAGAGATGTCCATCTGGGAAACTAGAAAGAAATGCAAGTTTTGAGAAAGGGTTTTCAGACCCAGGTGCTCCAGAGTTTAAATCTTGGTTCTGGCACAGGCTTTGTCATTTCCATCAAATCACATTGTGCCTTAGTTTCCCCAACAGAAGAAATGTAGCAAAGTTACTGTACCTTACACCCTAAATAAAAAGGCAGCATGGATTAAGATACAGCCTTGTTTTCTAGAACGTGGAAATTATTTCAAGGTGTTTAGGAAAGGAGCAGATTTAAATGTTCATGAAGGAACATGTGGCCAGACAGGCTGGAATTTCAGAGCTCGTCCAAGCCAGAGAAAAATGAAGGAAAAAAAGCAAGCAGCAGCGTGAGTATATACACAAATTTAAAAAACAAAAACCAAGAGATTTTTATATTGTCAAGGATCTGTTGGAAATAAAAAAACCTGGAAATTTGTTGGTTTGGTACGTCTTGCCAAGAGTCCAGTATAACATGATTCCAGGCACTGGTTTTTCCACAGTAGTGGCCAGGGAAGGTGACAGGAAAGGACAGGACCAGCAGCCTAGTGACAAAGTGAAGGGAGGGGGAATGTCCTGCACAATAGAGTTCCAAAGGAGGGATGTACAAACACGGCTGGCTTTCATTTGTGTCATCCAAAACCAGTGCAAGGCAATAATCTACCAAGTTTGGTGCCAAAGATGAGGAGGCAGAGCTAGAGATCTTTTGGGCCGTACAGAAAATGGGGGGGGGA
>JAOXJK010000003.1:21977355-22011556 GCA_025774025.1 Xenus cinereus
GGCCGTACAGAAAATGGGGGGGGGAAGGGAGGGGCTGGTAATACTGCCCACGGAGCTACAAGGGCAGACTTACTGTTCCTTTAAACTACAACTAGAAACTGAACAAGAGATGGGTTGAAGAAGGGTCTCATCAGAGATGTTGCACAGAACTAGAAGAATGGCATTAAGGACACTAATGAATATTTGCAATCTATTGGAAGAAAGGGCCTTCTTTGAATTTTGCCATTGCTGTAGGACCCTGCATTTACTTTGGAGGCTATTGCAAATTTGACTGGATTTTCTCTGGTTTTTGGACTTTAAAGCAGATGCAACCAATCAGTACAGAAGGTTTAATTTCTTAGGGTTGCTTCATGCTCCTTAGTTTATTGTTGAAGTACCCGGCATTTCATCCTCCTTCCTAAGTGAGGTGATGGAGGCACGAATGGGGTCGCGGTGGTGCTCTTGGGCAGCAGAACAATGAAACGCCATGATCTCCTGATTTCTCATCAGGTGATTTAACCACTAGGTCATTTTTTTCTGTCTGGGAGCTTTTTATTTTCTTTAATGTCAAATCTGCACTCTTGATTTTTCAAGTGGCAGAGGTTTCAGGATTTAAAGAACAGCATAATGAAGGAGACCAACTGGTGTGTTTTCGCTGTCATGGTAAATGCTAAAAGGAGGAATCTTCGCTCCTTCCCAAACATAGGTTTAATTCTTTTCTCATTAGTATTCATACAGCATCAGCTGGGTCTTCATAAATGAGAAGAAGAGTGAATAAACAGCACATTTGTTTAGGGCAAAGATCAGAGGGGAGAGTAGGGCTGGAGATGCCTGGGAAGCGTTTGTGCAGGGAGCAGAGTGGCCGGGCTTCCATGGAGACAGGCAAAGGGTCCCCAGGCATCTTCAGGCCTTTGTGCTGAGGATAATGGGCAGCCCCACAGAAGCAAAATTGGAGAGGGGAGAGTTTGCAAAGTACTGGACCTTAAAGTAATGTCCATGACTAATTGGCTTTTAATTGGCACTACTGTTATTGTTATGGAAACTTCTAACTGCAGCAAAACCCACCTGCTTCTGGCACTAAACAAATTTTTAGGTTTAATAATTCCTGGCTAATCATAAAATAACTCTGGGGAATTACTTGGCTTCATGTTCATAGGCCTTTAACTAGTCTCTTTTAGTGACATGTTTGGAGCAGATCAAACACCTGTGCGAATCAAACTAAGCTATAATTTATTTTAAAAGTATATGACTTACTTTTTTTTTTAACCAAAATGAGGTGTGATTCTTATTTTTGTACTATTTTGCCCAAACTGTCAAAGTTCAGGGAACTCAGAATGGTTTCAGTTTTGGCTTATCCCCTACAGGGAATGACAGAGTTTAGAAGGTGTGCATATTTTTATTTATTTATGACTTTTCATTTAACATTCAGATCAAATATGTTTTCACACTGGAGCTAAGTGTCTGTGTAGGTTTTCTGAATTACATGTCTTTGGCTGGTGTTGTAGGCTGTGAACTCCTCTCCAACAGAAATTGTATGAATGGATTTTCTATGATCAACTCAGATTTTAAAATGCTTAATCTCAGGTTTTAAATTGGCTGATCTGTAAAGCATTAAATATAAATTTTTAAAGTATAGATTGTTAGTAGCTATAATAAAGATGACTAAATATCTCGGATTTATACTGCAATCAGTAGAAGTTTGTAGCTAAAGAGCCTCTATAATACTTGTTACAGTTCTGGGAGGTTTCCTGTTATCGGCTGATGATTTTTATTTTCTTGCCAAAATCACCATCCTCTAGGGAAACAAAAAAGTATCATATTGCTGATGGCAGTGTGTTTTCTTGTGAAATCTTTCCTTCTTTCTGCGCATTGTATATGAAGAGGCAGATCTTGCAATGGTACTGTCACAGGCAACAGAGTTATGCCTTGCTGTCCTACAGCACTCTCCTTAGGATGATTTCAAGCATTTTTGAGACACTCTGCCTTTTGTTGTCCACACTGTCCCATTCCAAAGAGCAACTTCTGGAAGCTCAGACTGTTTGGGCGAAATTGTTTTTCAGAAATTAACTACTCTTAGTACACATCTTTCTTGTTCATTTGTCAGCTGTTTGCTTGTTACTCCACTTCTTAAAATCTGAGAAAAATGTATTTCCTGGGTGGTATGTTTGTGTTCCTGGCTTTTTTGATTCTCAAAGATTTAGATGCAAAGATCTTCCATTGCATATTGCTTTCCCGTGCCATTTGGGTTAAATTTCCCACAATTTAAATGTTTCTTAGGCTGATATTTTAGGCTTCAGGTAAGCAAGAATAACGGAAGTAAATACATTTCTAAAAGCACTTGCATCTCCTTTGTCTGGAGCACTGACTGTTTTTAAGAGCTTTGAAGTATTGAACATGCTGCAGTCCATTGCCATGAACAAATATACAAAATAAAATAAAATTCATAAGAATTGTGAAGCTGAGTTTATGCTGGGCAAGCTGGCCCTGACAACTGAGAATGGGGTCAGGAAGATTTTCCCTTTTGCCCTCTCAGTGCTCTCCCTGGCAAGGGAAATAGCACAGGGAGCGGTGGCTTTGATAAATAGGAAACACCAGAGGAGCTTTTTAGGCCTGAAGGAGTAGTTCCAAATAAATTTGAAAGAAAAACTCCCTCTTTCTTACCATCTGTCTCCTTTAACACCTTGCTCCCATTCTGCGTATTCTCATACCTGATCCTGTACACTCTTGTTGTGCAAGTGATGTGCTGCTGTGAACTGGATTTATGAAATATCTCATCCCTCTCATTTTGGGAGAGAAGTTTATAATTTGGATCAGCGCACAGTCCTAAGAGTTGCATCTTTCAGGGGATGGCAAAATGCAGGCTGTGACAGGAGCGAGTGGGTGGAGAGACCTAGGTTTTACTGCGATTGAATTACACCCTGAATAGGGACAGTGGTTAAAGTGAGCACGGGAATTCCAGCAACAGCAGACTTGAACATGGAGAGAGGAGATGGGATTGGGTAGAGATAAAGGGACAGAAGACGAAATATGCAGAAAAAAGTGCTTAAGGGCCAAACACATGCTGTGAAAAAATTTGGGATGCTCTCCAAGTTGTTGAAGTCTTGCCATTACTCTCCTATCAGTAAATGTTTGGGAAAACCGTCCACAAATTAGTTTCTCCTCCCTCCCTCACTGCCCCCCCCGCAAGTCTACATGGAGGATGATAATTTACTGTGCTGCCAGTTGCTCAGTTAACTCAGAGCAGAAATCTATGCAGAGAATGTAGAGAATCTGACCCTTTCGGTAGAAAACACAGATGTCATGATGATGCTACCTGATACAAATCCCTGCGTTTGGAGCGTATTTGGTTTTTTTAAGGTTCTCAACTTACAAGATGCCAGGAGGTTGCCTTAACCCCTGGAGCGTGTGTGTTACAAATATAGCTGCTGTTTGTAAAATCGTGGTCTGGTTTTCCTATGGGATGTTTGTCTCACTCAAAGCAGGGGATGAATGATTTCTGTGGATGGAAAACAACTTTAGAGAGGAGGAAACTTCTGCCAGGAGGTTCCTTTCTCATCTGCTGCAGAAGCTCTAAGCAGCAAGTCAAGGTGAGACACAGGAACGGAATGGATAGTGTCCTTGTTAAAGCAACTAATCATTCATTTTCAATCTAATAGTCAAGGCCACATTTACATTCAAGATAAATATCAGTGCATTAAGCAAGGTCCACCTACCTACAAAATAGGTGCTCTTATGCATGGATACACACACTCATACATACATACATAAATTTATTACAAATAAATGACTAATTACATATGCATGGACAGGTTTCATTCTGTGACTTGCAGAATACTCTCATTTCAGCTCTGAAATGCAGCTCAAGATCTTCAAGTCCCACTGCTTGGGTTTTTTCTTAACCTTTTTTGGCCTTGAAACTTTAGTTTACCATTATTAATAAACTATTACTCATTTGGTTGCTCTGTGGAAGATAACATTTGATACTTAGGCTAAACAGATGAGGTAATTATAGTGCTTTTATAAATCCTTTATCTAGCTAGGGATTATATTGCACGGCAGTAGTTCTTGAGTATATCCTTGTTGAATCAGACTGCTTTTTGTTCTGTGTGGGGTATTTTATGGTTAATAGTCACTGCACTATCCAGGAGAAACATACATCACTTTGGAATTATGTCATTCAGATATTCCTGCCTCTTAATGAATTCTTTTGTGACAAAATAAAGGAAATGATTTCCAGATGTTCCACTGGAATAAAGAAGTCTATTGCCACACCCTGCAAGCTAGAAATTCAGATACTTGCACTGAAAGTCCAGAGTTTTAATGCACACAATGCAGACCTAAATAAAGCTAAAAAAATGTAAGCATCGCTTGTTCTCGATTGAGTACTAGTACAAAAGCTATTTGGTAAAGCTTGCACAAATTTTTTTTGAAGTCTGAGTAAAAAAACCTGGATTCAACTTTCCTCCTAGTCATGGAAATCATAGATCCAATACTCCCTCTTCTTATACACGGTTCTGCTCTTGAGTCTCCCTTCCTTCCATATTGAAGAAATTATTTTAATTTAGTATAACTGAAGTTTGTGTTAAGCTGGCAATGTCAGAATTATTCCAAAAGCCCACAAGACTCAACAGAGTGTATGTGACTTGAGACTGGTGCTGGACCCCACAATAATGCCAAGCAGCACAGCTGTTTGTCTTAAGATACTGAGGGATGGCTGAAGGACCAGAAGGGCTTTAGTCAGTATTTTACTGACCCACTGACTAACTGTTGGTTAAATAACAGCATTTCCCTGCTACACCAATATGGCTAAACCTTTTCAGCCCAGAGAGCCAAATACAACCTTCGTGGACATTCCCAACAGGCCATGTGGGTGCAGCAGTAATTGGGAGTAGCTGGTGATGTGCAAGTGAGTTAAGATGACTTCTGTTGGTCCTCACACCATGAGCTGTTTGACATAAAGGCTCTTTGCCAGCTACAGCAGGAGAGAGGGACGGATGGCATTACCCAGTGGACAGGGTCCAGCCTGCTGGTTGCCACTTGGGTGCTTGGCTCAGACCCAGACTGCTTTCCACGGGAGACTACATCTTCTGGGTGCTCTTCTCCAGGACAGGACATAGATCCTTCTGCCTGGAGTTTGCTGAAGGCTCTGTATCGGCAGTACCATGCAAGTCCATTTCAGACAAGTGGTGCCACCAGTTTACTTCTCCAGCTCATCAGGCAGTGTGGGGCTAAAATGAGGCTGAAGCTCATCTCAGAACATGTTCTCACTCAAGATTTCCAGCTCTCTTCGCTTCTAGTCAGGCAGACAGTCCCATTGGCAAAACCTCGCTCTAGATATTTTTTGAGATCTCCTTTTAGCCCAGTCCATAAGGAATGTGAAAACAAACACTCACCCACCACCAACTACAAATGCATCAGTTGTGTGTATATTCTCCTAAGTTTGTTTGTCCTTCCTGATCTCCAAACTCTTATTTTTAGAATTCTCTCTCTCCTGGTATCCTGACTTGTATCTTACAGAAAGATGCTTGAAGGCCTACAACCAAACACGAATAACTGAAATACTATGAAATTCTCAAACTGATAGCTATGACCAAGTCAATTGATAAAGGCATATGAGCCAGATAAAGAGCAGCAGCAGACCTGTGCTGCTGCAGATAATTTCCTTCTGCCATCGCTTGTACAACAAACTAACCCCCTCATGTATTCCTTCACGTAGACCTGTGCTGTTTAAATCCCAAGGAATCCTTTTGTTGTCTCCTGCGTGCTAGGGTGTATGGCAGTAAAGATCAAATGCCCGGTCATCCTTTTAATGTCTCTTAGATAAAGAAAAGTGTTCTTCTTAAAGAGAGTCAAGGAATACTTATCAGCAGGGTGGGAAGATCCTACTGAATTCAACCCTCAGAGCGTAAAATGTCTGATAAAACACTGGGTTTTGGTTCTGTTTGATGTATGCAAAACTTTAGCTATTACCGAACATGGTATAAACTCTGAAAGTGCCTATTTACTGGCATGTAAATTCCTCTAGGACTTATCTCAGAGCTTCACAGATGTAGAGGCTTGTGGATTTGGAGTAACAGAAAAGGGAGATGGCTCACCCAACAGCAACATCGTGCCTTAAGCTGGCTGCAGGTTATTTCTGACCAGCATTTCCTAAGCCTTTGGGAAAATATGACATTAACGTATCTTAACAGAAGGGGCTGCAACCATTGATTTGGCATCTAAGAGAGATGTTTCTGAAGCTCTCACAGGACAGTTGCAGAAAGACCTGTCCAGTCGGGTGGTCCCTGCAAGTTCCCAGGTTCTCTACACAGGAGCCCTGTCCTGTGGCTACTGCTGAGTTCAGCGTGCAAAGGGGACTCGTGGCTACTGTGGGACCTGAAGTGTCACTGCCAACAGCCATCTGCTGCGAACATGGGGAAGTCGCAGCTTCCATGTTCCTCAGATCCTGTATCAGGAAACAAGAATAACAATTACCTCATACTGTTGTGTTTTCTGTTTCGCTGATGTTTGTAAAAACATCCTTGGGTCATTAGAGAGAGCTATTTCTCTATTAGATACTGTATAATTCTGCGAGCTCCTTCGTATTTAAGCTCTCTGCCTGCTACTCTGATGCTTTTTTGAAATAGTTTTAGGTTTCTTGAAAGCAGTCCGTCCTTTGCTTTCTTGAAGACTTTATTGTGCTGGGAGGTGATGTGCAAAAAATAACACTGCCTTTATGGTAATCCCAAATTAATCACTTTCCTTCTGAAATGTTCGCACATTATTTGCCAGTTCATAGAGATCAGAAAAGATTGCCCAATATTCCTGCATTTATTAGAGCCCTAGATATATTTTGACAGCAAATAGAGCGGCTTTTATTGAGTCTTTTATTTGTAATTTAGTTGAATAAGAAATGTTATTTGGAAGTAGAAAAGCAAGTGACAGAAATGTAATGTAACGGTAAGTAGCTGCTCCCTGCAGGTAAGAGCTGAGTCCTGACGCTGTATTTTTAGTGTCTGCCTCACCTGCTTTCTCCACGGGGGAACCTCTGCTTCTCTCACCAGTACCTCCAGTTTCTTTATACGATGAACCTCAGCCCAAACAGGTTTGCATTGGATTTATCACCAAATTTACTTCATCTAAGTTTAAACTTTACAGAATATCTTTCCTCCTACAGCAGAGCACTTAAGCAGGTGCATAATTTTCACCAAATTTGCAGTCTTACTGACATAAAACCAGTTTAACTGCATTTTAGTTTCACTCCATCAGTTGCAATCCTTATATAAAGTTATACACCTCCCCAAACTTTTACTAAGTAAAGATTTCAGTCTTGCCTTCTTGAAATAATTGACTTGATCCAAGTTCAGGTTATGTTTTATACAAGTTCATTGAACAGCTTTCCTCAAGCTTTTGCTTTATAAGCCATTTTCAACTCCTGTAATAGGATTATACTATATTCATTTCCATGATATTCAGTGACATAAAATCGAGATTCACATGGGGCTTAGGCAATCTCTGGTACTGCCCTGGAAAAAGCACCCTCTTCTAGCAGGTAGAATCGTCTGGAATTTGCAGGGTGGCCATATTGATCGTTGAAGGTTTGTAGAAAGTCAACATAAATTAATACAAATATTTACTGGGGGAAAAAATTACTAACTTGTTTCTCTTTCTGAAGAACTAGATGCCATAAATGTAGGACACAGGTTAATGTAGGGATATATATAAAAACTCCAGGTTTTGCAGATGACTTCCAGTAAACAAAATATGGTATTTCAAGGTACTACAGGCTAAAACACTTAAGCAACTAGACTATGCGAATAAGCGTACATTAAAAGACATTTAAGAAGTGTAACTTGGGCACACATAGGCCAGCAAAGACAGAGACTGAAAATGTAATCATGGTCATATTAGCATTAGCTGAATTCCTGGCAGTGGGCAGTGTTGCTTGATACTCTTGGATTATCGGCCAGGTCTTGATGGTTTCCCATTTCTTGAGATGTTAGTGCACTATTAAGGCCAGTTCTCTGATACCCTCTCCACGTGCATATATTTTTATAAAATATGGCTGTGATTTTTATACCATAGGACTGTTGGCGTGAGATGGAAATGCTGTATCTTACCGTAAGCGTATATTGTGTCAGTGTAAGGGAATCGTGACCTAACTGGTTTGTAAGGAGTAGCTATTACTGGGATAAAACCAAGATCAATAATGGTCTGTGTTAGAAAGGGTAAAACCTAGTGGTGTTGTCATTTATCCAGCCCTGATACTGTACAGCTGGGATAATGTTCTAAAATTGCATGGACATAGATCCCTCAGAGCTGCCCAGGGTGAGGTGTGTTCCCTATTAATTAGGACAGTGGTACGATGAATTAGGACAATGGTGCAAGGACAGGAGCCCTTGAAAAGAAATATAACGTAAGTGGTAATAGGAGTTCTTTTTGCAGGACAAAGGAGCAGGTAGATTTTATTAGCAACTTATAATAACTCTCATGCCATCCCTGCCATGCCCCCCGCCCCGCATCTTTTCAACTACATTTTAACTGAACAAGCAGAAAAGTTGATTAAGCAAGTAGTTACTGCCCTGGAAATTGCATATATATTATTTAACAAGGGTATGAAAAATTGAAACCAAACCACCTTCCATCCTTCAACAATGCCTGCGGCTCAGTTTCTCTTTGAAACACTCAGCCATCCAGCAGGACTGCAGTACTTGGGGGGAGTAAATTTCATCCAGATTCTGTGGAGCCTAGCAGGCTTTCAGAAACCAGAAACAGGCACTAAATTATGTTGAAAAACATTAAGTACACTTTCTGCTTGTGTTTTGGATTTTCTAGCTCTACAGCCTAGCGATGTAGATGTCTAAAGGAAATCAGAGCTACCTTAAAGGTAACTGAAGTGATGCAAAGACCATTTCTCAGAGTGATTCTGTTTCGGCTGCTCTACGTTTAAGATATTACAGAACTCACTAACATTGGGTTATAAAAAAGGTACGTTATGTAGGTAAGATCTTTAATCACACATGGGTTCGGTGCAGCTTCATAACGGCTGCTCATACGTGGACATCACAGAGTGCAGTGCACCACCACGGCTCCTCTCAGGTAGGAGAAAAAAATAAATGAGGTGAAGGAGAGACGGGCAGATGGAAGTTGTTACTAGGAAAATTCCATAGAGGAAGGTTGGGCAACTGGGATTCATGTTTTCCCAATCCACGTGACTCTAAATTATTCTAATTAAGGACTCCCCTCCGTGCTGAGCTGGATGCAGCTTGTCTGTGGGCTCACGGTTACCCCTGGGACACAGCGCTGCTCCCATCACGTGCAGCCCCTGCCCTCAGTAGGAGCCACACAGTGGGCAAAGACGTTTCTTTTGGACAATCTTACAGGTATTTAGAAACAGATACTTCCTTTTGTTTTCATAGAGTTTCCTCAATAGATTTCCACAGGAAAAGAGGGAAATCTGTATGAAAAACAGGAAGCAGTTCTCAGAAGTTCTCTGTAACGTAGCACTAGGAGGAAGACTTAAAATAAATGCCGTTGTTTGAAGCAGTAGGTGATACCAGTTATATTATCTCATGGTAAACACAAGGATTAAATTTAACATCATAGGGCTGTAGTAGAATTTAAAACCTCAGATATTTATAAGAATGTATTTAGCCTTTCATTTTAGTTCACAGTAGGTGACTAATATTTAAACTTCTGCAACCGGGTTTTTACAGCATATTTTCTATTTCCACGTTTTTGCCCTGGGCAACTATTTTGGAAAACTTCTCATCTGCCTCAGCCTTGGATAAGGTCCCAAACTTTCTAATGTTTGTCTCTTGCATCCAATATGAGGCTTCATCTTTTTCCTTGGCTTTTTGACGTTCTACAGTACAGTTTCAAATCCTGAGATTTATGTATTAGAAGAAGAAAGACAACCTAGGATAAAATTGGACAAAATTTCACATGCAGAAATACTTCTTAAAGAAAACATTCTAGAAATGTCATACTGAAGTTTCTTTCTGATCCATCTTGAAACTTCCATAAAGTTCCACTTGTCATGGAGAAATTGTTCTAAGTTTTACTGCGAGTGCTGAAAAGGGGTGGAGAAGTTTGTAACTCTCCAACTTAAAGTCAAATATAGTCAGACCAGGACAACGTTCCAGTCAACTGCTGGCTCCATTAGGAAGCTTAGTAGCCGATGTAGGCTCAGGTGTGTGGAAGCAGCTCATTAGAAAATGGGGATATAGCAGGTGGGATGACAATTTTTGAGGAAGAAACCCTTAAATTTGTAAATCCTTAAGAAGAAATTTGAGCCTAATTTTACTGTCACTTCCTATATTTAATGAAGCCAAACTTCAGGAGGAAGATGGATTTGGCCTTCACAGTACGTGTTTGCATTTGAGAATGTTAGGGATGATATATTCTGTGCTCATTTCTAATACAGAAATAGGTAAAGAATGAAAGCAGAATGTGTTCCTGAGTTTTGCTGCCAGGCTTTTGGTAATTAGTAACATTACGTTCCAAGAGATGTACAAAATAAAAATTCAAAATCCTCACAATCCAGAAGCATCTAAAACAGAGGCCTTTTATCCACACTACTTGGCTGTCAATGCTGCTGTTACAATTGTTAAAGCTATACTAGCTAGAAACCAGAATTTCACGGTAACATTTCAGGCATGGCATATTATACTTTTAAAAGTTTCCACGAGAGCGAGTGAGAAAGGCTTTGTAGATCTGAAATAGTCCCATAGGAATGAGAGCAGAGCCAGGACTGATACGGTGCCGTGTTTCTGGGCTTCTTTCAGCTTAGTCCCACAGTTAATCCTGATGGCGTTTGTTCTGCTTGAGCTCCAACTATGGAACAGACTGGAGTTTGTCAATACATCTCACAGGGAATCTAAAGGTGCTGTTTCATCTGACATGATAGACTTAAAAAAAACACCCCCAAACAGTAGTAGGTCTTTGTAGTGAATGTAGATTTTTTTTTTCTTGGTTTTATTTTCTATAGATACGTTAAACAACTAAATGTGAAGGAAAAAAATCAATAGAATATTTGCCAATTACAAGGCTTGTATCGTTAAGCCTGAAATCTATCGGGAGAGACCCTTCCCCTCCAAACCATCAATTATGGGTCTTAAAATGATCTTGGTTGTACTTATTTCTTGAAGGGACTTGCCACAGTCTTTCATTATGGGATCATTTGCCGCTCTGTAGTGTGCCATGTTGTTCAGTAACCGCGAGAGACTCCAGTAATCCTCTGTGAGTGACCTTCTCTCTGCTGTAGTGATTAGACTGGCAACAACAGCCAAAGGTAGGATTTAACATGCTGCGCCTGCATTTTTGACTGTAAATTCCTTGAAGTAGGGCATGAGTACATTAAACGTCATACATCTGGAGGGTCATTAAAAAAAAAAGATGCTGGCAGTAAACGGAGCCAGCTGTACATTTATGTCCTCGAAGGATTAATGACAGCATCCCATGAGCATGCAGAAGTCTGGTTTGCATTAGCAAAGGCTCATTGAATTGCATTCATCCTGGCCAGAACTGGGATATTTAGGATAAATACTGTTTATTTTCAGGTCCCCATCTGACTGGGAATAGAAGTGACCTTAGTTTCAGATGTAAGGGCCACTACTAATGCTTGTTTGAGAAGTGACAGGCTCCAGGTTTGATGAAGGGTCTAAGCTGGTAAAACAAACAACATAAAAAAGCGTGGTGCATAAATTTCATTTTCTAGCAGAAGCATTTGTTTAAAATGCCAGATCATTCCCAGATCTCTAGTTAAAACCTAAACACATCATTAGTAACAAAAAGAAAGGATTTATCACATGCGGATCTGTTTCAGATGACTTTAAAACCACGTCATTCACAACTGCCTCTAGCAGCCTTCAGGTGTCTATGCTGGTGATGACAGAGAATATCTTGTGGTGAGATTTCTGGCAGCAGCTCTAAAAATCCTTATTTAAATACTCTTATCAGAATAATGAGAATTTAGGCTTCTGGGTCCATAGCAATGTAGGAGGGGCCTGCTGGCCTGCATACAGGTTCCCAGTATCCCTGAAGACCGCTGTTTACTTCAGTTCTTAGAAAGGCCACGCAGGATCAAAGGTTACTTTGGAGTGTATCATTACTATTTAGTAAAGGGCTTAGCATGATCTTGACCCATGGCACAACTTCAATGCCTGCCTTTATTTCAAAAGAGTTTCTTGTGTGCAAGCCTTTTAATCAGGTCCAGGCTATCTGAGTCTGTGGAAATGTTTCAATTACTTTATTTTCCAACCTAGATTGCGTGAGATTCTAGGAAATAGAGGGTTTTTTTTCTGGCAGTCCTGGTTTGAGGACATTGACAGTCTACTTTTATCCAGTTGAATGTATAAAATAACTTTCCTGTTGTGAATGATACCTAGATGTAGGACTCTGAGAGCTGGGCTGTTAGAACAGGAGCGGCTTGTTTAATGTGGCTGCTTCGTGCATGTTGCACTATTGATTGTGACTAACCCATGTTTATAGATGGAGACAATTGGAATATTGTTCACTGTATCCTACCTTCCCAGTACGTATCTGGGAAATCCATGGAGCCATATCCATCACAGTTGGAATTTTGGGGTCTGTTACTTATGCGAGTAACTCTATTTGTTTTCAATAGCAGGGAAGGGAGTCCATGGTGACACTGTTGCTCAGGAAATAATGAGGTTGTGACAGCACATCCCAGTCTGAGGCATCTGTGCTACTGGTGTGAACAGGATTTATGTGACTTATGCTGACATCAGCATGACTTCCTTGATAACTCAAGGGGGAGCTGATACCTCTGTGCTTAGGAAATTGAAATTGAATTCTGCTGCTGCCATATTCTTTTGGCTCAAAACCTGGGAGATCAAACAGGGTTTTATCTCCATTCTCCTAGAGCTACTACTTCAAAGAAATGTATTGTTTTCCTGTATTTCACACCGCCTATGTAAAAAAAAGATCAAAAATAGCCGAAGTTGCAGAAGGACTGAGGATTTCCCTGTACAAGTCTAAACCCAGAGACATGACTGTAATGGGATGTAACTCCCTATACTTGTGCATTTGGAGTATTTGTGAACACATTCATAGCAAATATCTCCTAGTTTGTCTGCCCACTGTCCTGTCTGTTAAGCAGATACAAGCTTGTGTGAAAGCTAAATTGTGATTAAATGTTTACAAAGAACCCAAGGATAATGTGATGTTCACCTTCATCTGGTTTTTATTGCATTCTAAAATAGAAAAGACAGTTTTTTGGAAGGAGCGATTTGAATTGTAGAAGTGACTTGAAGCAGAGGTTGTTTATAAAATTGAGCGAGGACCCAATTATTAGTAGTATTTTTAGTTGTTCCTGTGATAAAACTGGTAATCAACTTTTCATACTTTCTTACACAGAGGGAAGCCCACAGGTTGGAGCTTCAGCATGTAGAACCCAAATTTGAGATCATAAAAACGATATCAGTGGCTTGATTTAAGCCACTCAGAGCCTGGTCTGAGTATGATTCATGATGTTACTGTTCCATATAATAACAAGTTGCAGAAATCCAAACAAAATGTAAGGCTTACAAGAATGTATTGAAATGGATATAAGAAGGTAAGAACTTAGCAACAACCACACTATGCTTAGAGTTTCATCTTGTCCACTGTCGTGTCTCTGACAGGGACCTATAGTGGATGCTTCAAAAAAGAAATACAGGCACAGAGCAAGCCTAGAGCAATCTCTTCCTGGGACCCAATAATCAGCATTTTGAAATTTCTACACATAGTGTGTGCGTATGGGCTTCTGGGGTGTTTTAATGGAGGTATAAATGCTTATCCTTATAGACATGTAAAAGTTTATCTGAGTAAACAGTTTCACAATTTCACAGAACCGTAATCATTAATTTTGACAGTGTTATTCCTCCCCGTTGAGAATGAGATTGTTGCGGTTAAATTGTGCGAAGTGCCTGTTTTCTCTTCAGGTTGGCTCTTCGCGCACTGAAAATCCTGGGGTGGGTTAGAGCCTGTTCCTCTAAGGGACTCCCCAGCAGCAGGCAAAGAGCTGACAGTAATTCGTGGTGAGCAGACAGACCACCTCCACTCCTTGCAGAACAATAAAACCCAGCTCCGCTTATGTACAGTGCATCGGAAGGCCCCCAAAGTCTCAGGATTTAAGAAAGAAATCATGTTTTACTGTTTCCAAGCTCTGTCTATTGCTCTGGTCCCACTGAATTGTAAAGCCTACAGCCCAGCAGACCAAGTTTTACTTGCAGAACAGCCTTTTTGCCAAGGGTGAGATTAGTTGACAGGTTTTGTTGGTTTCTATGAGGAAAACGAGATTTTGCACTATAGTTATGGTGCTGCCCTGTTCAGCGCTGCTCTTGTTGACTTCTCATGTCACTATGTTATTACAGAAGAAAAGCTAAGCTGAAAAATCTTAACACACTCATGAGACGGTAGCTCGAAAGATACTCGCTTTCTACTCCTTAAAAATCTCCCAAAGATTCAGTGCCTGTAATTCTTTACAATTTTTAGGGTTTGTTCATTTTAAAATAATAAACATAATGATGGTACTGTCACTAGCAACTGCAGCTTCTGTGGAACCGTGTGGATTCCCTCCCTTCAGGTGGCTGTTCTGGCTGACAGAGGTGAGATTTACTCGTTCTTCCTGCTGTCGGAGGACTGAGTACCAGCAGGACCTGGGGATGATTAGCACTTCTCCAAACTATACCTGGTGTTCTCCAAGACATTCTCTAACCTAGATAAGAAACGCTGAAATCAAAGCAATGTCATTTTGAGGCATCCTATTTGACTTTTGAATTTAGATTATTTTAATAAAATGCTTTTTTGTTCCCCATGGGTCTGTGGCCAATTGAAAAGTGCTTGAGAGATCGATTTTTAGCATCGTATATAAAATGTAGTAAAAAACATACACAAGTTTTAGTAGAGCAGCACGTGCTGTTACGTATTTATACTTCTTTGCCAGCATATCGCCTGTAACAATGGGAAAAATCTCCCCAAGTTATAAGCACACAACAATCCATAAAGGAAAACTTTGTGGGGATTAGACCTGCGACTTTGTAATCTGATAAAATATGGTTTATTTTTAAAAATTAAGTTTCCTGAAGCAGAAAACTACAATGTGGTGTTTGTGAAACTGGTGAATTCTCCTTGTAGAACAGAATAGTTCAGTTGGAAGGGACCCTATAGCGATTATCTAGTCCAAGTGTAACTCTTCTAAATTATTGTTTGCTTTTTAAACTGTCTGTATTTGATATTCATGATGGAGTTCTCTAGAATTCATAGCATGTCTCTTTTCCAAAATATACGTGTACGTGAATAGATTTTAAATGAGATTTTTCTTAATAATCTAAACAGGTCATTTCATCATGCTCCTTTATCACATATACATTTATCTAGGACTAAAATATTCAGGATACAGCCTGTATTTTATAGCTCCGGTTCTGGCAAGTACACAGTAACCTCTGTAATAATAGATTTCTGAAATAACAAACATTAGTGTCAGAGTTCAAAATATACAGAAGTCCTTGGCCGCATTTGCACAGAACAAAGGAATAACATCTCTTAGGCAGAGTTACTTTCTCATCTTACTATTTAAAACAGAACAGTTATTATTCTGGCGACGTGAATTATTACAACGGTTGAAATAAGTCTAGTAGTACAGTTTGAGTGGCCATAGTATATTTATTAAGAAAAGCCTACTGCTGTGGGAGCAGCAGTACTATTTGAAATGAAATGCACTGTATTCCTGAGCAATGCTGGTGGGCTACGTTTGGGGTGACTGCTTCCCTCGGGAATGTGTGCCATATATTTAAGAATTTGTATGGTGTCATCTGCTTAAGCTTTCTGTTTTATAGACAGCATCTCGGCCTGATTCTCTTCCATTGTATAGTCAGGCTATACCTTGTTTTAAAGGAAAAGAGGATTCCCCATTAATAAGTTTTAGAATATCTTCGTACCTTTTTTCAATGAGATACAATGTTGTATTTCTGCCTGGACTAGAAATGAGAAAAATCCCTCTTTCCAGGGCTATAGAACACCCTTTTCTCTCTCTGGCAGCCCTGACAGTGTGAGAAACCGTGTTAGACACGCATTTATGGGCAGATAGGGGTGAGGCACTTGCATATGCACAGAGAAGGTAAGGTATCACACAGTCTGTATCATTTATCAGACAGAATCTTTAATATTGCACGTATCTGCACATACCGAGCAACCTGGAGTGAGGTGAGAAAATGTAAGCAGAGGAATACCAGCATTTGTCCATGACAGACAGCTACAAAGAGCACACAGGCCAAATAATTGTAAATGTTAAAAATACGTATTTTATTTCTGATAAACATACAGTATTTTGAAAATGCTCTGCTTTCCCCCAGATCCCTGCCTGTGTTGATAACCACCAGGCCAGCACTCTTACAAATGATCTTTTTCAATTATGCAGGGAAATATTTGCTGTGCCAGCATGTCAGGAACTCTAAGCCTAGCTTTTCAGATTAAATTTTGCTGTAGGCATGAACGGATAAAAAGGATCTTTGCAATATTGGTACGGCTGTCTCTTAGACAAAACCTGACATCTACATTGAATGGGGTGTGCTGGTTTCCAGCTCAGCGGGGAACTTCTCTGGTTTGAATGGAAATGAATTAAGTGATTTGAGAGTGGACAATAGGCATCCCTCAAGCAGAGTCTCGAATGGGAAATCATGACCTGAAGGCAGGGACGTGTGCAGGGTTTTGTCACACTAGGTTTTGGTTGGACTCTTCATCTATCTAATCCTGTGTCCTACTCCTCGCTTCCCACAGGCAGATGCTTGTGAGGAGTGTTTGAGAAATCCTGTGGGGGGTTGTTAACGGGGGAAAGTTTCACCTAAAGCTGAGAGAGTTTGGCTCTCACACTGAAATAGAGGGTTCAGAGATTTTCCAGAATTCTAGTTAGCATTTATCACTATAACTCAGAAATTCTTCTTCTCAGAGTTCATCCATTTTAAATCCTGGTAATATCCAGGTATCGGGCATATTCTGTAGCAAAGGTACGTCACCACCTTTCGTTGAGATGCACAAAGAATTAAACAGCATCTGTGAGCTTGTCGTTCATCTTTTCCTATCTTAAAGGTAATTGTAGAACCATTAACTAACATTGGTAATAGCTGCCTACTTCTGTGGTCGTTATAATCTTAACTTTTTAGACAGGAACACTGATGTGATGGGAAAATGTCAATGATTCTTCCAAAGCTACGGTCTGAAGTCTGAGTCAGGGCTAAGCTTCGAGTGTGGGTCCTCTCCAGTTGTAGGTGTGGGAGGTAAGATTGATTCTCAGAGCAATAACCTGGGATTCTTGCAGATGAAGACAAGGTCATTTTACAGACACTCCTTATATCTAACTATATTTCGTCATTTTCTGTATATTAATAGTTCAAAGAGAATACTTACACATGCATTTCCCCTGATATTCACACACCCTGTTGCACCCCTAGTCCTTCCCTGGCCTCTCACTGCAGTACCTGTGTAGGTTTGCTTGGTGACTCAGGCAGAGATGTTATCTTTCTATTTAATACCTGCTAAGGTTTGTGTTGTGGGTTTTTTTTTAAAATTGGTATTTTAGTTGCTTTCTTAATCCATGTAACCTTTCATCAAGCAAAGCACCTCGCAGGGAGGTTCTCCACAGCTTGCTTTACCCGCTGTGTAAGAACCACGTTTTTCTGTCTGCTCTGAACCTGCCCCCTGCTTTCATGTGATGACTCATAGTTCTTGCATTGGAAGAAACAGAACAATTTTTCCCTATTCATCTTCTTGATCTCGATGAAAACTTTAAGACCTTTTTTTTTTTTGTGTATCTTTCCTCAGCTCTTTTCCACATCTGCGAGTGGCTAAAGTAGTTTCCATGCCTTTTTTTCCCCCCACGCTTGTTTGCCTTTTCTGTGCCTTTTCCAGTTTTGTTCTGGCTTAGGTGGAAGGATCACAATTTCCTTTTTCTGATACAGGTGTTCTGTGAATGTGCATAATTATTTTGTCTTGTTCTCTATTTCTTTCCTAATAAATTTTAATATTATGTTTGCTTTTCTCACTGCAACTCAGCAACTGAACAGATAGATTCCTAGGGTTATAAAGCTTGAAGGCGTAATTCCCTAGCAGTTTATAATAAGCTCATAGTCCAGCACTGTATCTGTTCCACTGAAGCTGGAACTGGTTTTTGAGTTGTTTTTTTCTCTCCCCACCCCTCAGAGTGCATCAGTTTTCATTATCACAGTTAACTGTCACCTGCCACTATCCAGGCTCTCAGTGTCCCAAGATCATGTTGCAATTCTTCACAGCTGATCCTTGGTTTTAACATCTTGGATAATTGAGTCATTTTTTACTTTTTGTTTTCATTATTATTATATTCTCTAGAAATCAAATTATAATCACGTTATTGTAGCTTTCTTTACCACTTGATATAAAACATAATTCTCCAACTAAAATACAAACCAAACAAAACATGTTTTCAAGCACTAACCAGGCAGATGACCAGACATGGTTAGAATTAGGATAAAACTGAAGTTCCGTATCCAGCTCCCCCTCAGACAGTGAATATTCTGATCTGAATCCAAGCTTTGTGATTCAAATGCACTTGCAGTTGAGACATGAATCCAATTACTGAGGTGGAACTTTACTGCTTTAAATTACAGAGATTAATTCAGATTCACCTCTGAACTATAGTATCTTCTGTGGTGTTTTTAATGAGATAGAAACATCTTGATATGACAGGGTACCCTGTCTTTTAACATCAATTGATATTTTTTAAAAGATAAAATCAATAATAATGTGTATCATCCAGTAAGTACATTAATGATGTATGCAGTATGCATTTGTTTAATCAAGAGAGGAAAAAAAGCACCCTTTAAACTTAAGGATACACAATCTAAGCCACTAATTCTTTTTATACCTGTTTTATAGTGCTCACCTCTGACCTGGCACTTGGTATATTATATTCTGGGCCACATCATGATTTTACTGTTCCATTTATAAAGCGATGGGAAAAAAATCTAGCATTTTCTTAAGCATGGCAAAGACACGTATCTTCCCTGGGTCCTGGGGGGATTGTTGTCTTTGAGAAGGTGCCTTTTTTTAGGGTTGGTTAAAGCACAAACCAAACATTCAAAAGCATTGGTTTGCTTAACTTCACCAAAAATAATAAACACCCGCAAGTGAACTGGGGCCTCTGCATGCTGAACTGATGGATAATTCATAAACCTGCTTTTAAAAACAACACAGTACATGGTTTTCTACCCGTATTTCAACAGCTCTCCCAGTTCACATTCATCTTGCCTATTGTGAGCTGTTAAACCATTCCCCCTCCAACACAGAACTTCATTAAAATTAAACATTCTTGTTGCCAGTATTAAAGCTTTATTTTGAACCGGTTCTCTGACCCTTTCTGAAGCCCGAGTTTCCTGAAGCTGAGATAGTTCGGCTCTTCGTTACACTGCTCATCCTGCTAATCCTGTTCCCTTCGACAAAGATCACTATCCCCGCGTTACAGTTGGGTTTATGCCTGCAGGATCCTTCCAGGCTGTGTTTATCCACGTAAAAGGAAGGGGGTCTCTCTTCCCACCGCGGCTGTTCAAGCACCAGCCTCTGTCCTGATGAAATCGGGGCAGCCCACAGCTGGGTGTTGTCTGCTGCCTTCGGATGGGCCCCCTTTTTACCGCTCTCGACAGCCTCTTGTTTTGTTTTGTACAAACTATGCGGTTTCATCATTCATTCTGACTGTTTGATTTAAGCTTCCATTCCCCGGGTCAGAAAAAAAGGCTGGCGAGGGAGGAAGGATGAAAGAAGGTGACAATTTGACAGCTCCTTTTTCACGGTAATGAGCAGAACTGCTCTTTCTTTCCCCGCTCCTGTTCCCCATGGCCTTTTCTTTCTTTATAGAGCCACATGAAGGGAAGAAATTGCCGGTTCAGCTCTGCCTTCTAGGCACCGACTAGATAAACCGGAGGGCTCAGGGTGTCTTTTGTGGGCTCTGCCTATGGAGTCATTGCTTTGTTTAGGGGTAATTTTCTGTTTGTTTCCTGTACATAAAGACAGGTAAATGCAGATTAATAGAATTAAAGTTTTGCCGTGAATACATGAGGCAGCAAAGCGTCATTTACTTCCCGCTGACTTCTGTGCTGCCTGTCACGCTCCTTCACAAAACAGAACTCCATGAATTTAGCTGGTCCCTGGGAGTCTGCCACAGAAAAGTTCGCTTTGCTTGGAAGAGGAAGAAATATTTGCTACCTTTCCAGCATTAATAACCCTCTCTTCTAAGAACAACATCTTTTAATAAAGAGGCAATTTAGATGATAAGTAATCTGTATCCTAACTAGAAGAAAAGACTTCTCGGTGCTGTTTGCAGAAGCAGAGCCCTAACTGATAAGGGTTGGAGAACTGCAATTTCAGTATAAATGACTTTTAATTCTTCACATGTGCCAGGCCTTAGCCACGGACAGCTTCTCTGGTTTATATCTAAACAGCTCAAAACTCTCAGGATTTTAGATCTCTAATCATGATTATCTGATGTGAATTCAGAGCTTAGATCGTTTATATACTGCATAGTATTTACCTAAAAAGCTTTAAATTTATTTACTTTTTAAAGTTTCCTATTTTTAAATGCATCATTCGGAAACTGTAAATCATAATGAACAAAAATAACCCAAACCACAGACAGCAAAGCAGGTCGGTAATAAGAGGAGAGAGGGAACAGAAGAAAACACCACACAAACAGCAGGAAGGACATTACACTACAAAGAACTTTTGTTTTAACGAGAGGGACAAAAAGTAGCAAGTGGTAGATTGACAGCACATGAACAGACCCAGTATATAACTCTCCTGTAAAGAGATCAATCATAACTTTTCTGAAAGATATCAACCCCCTGGCTACACGGACAGGTCTTTCATTCCAAGTCGGTGCATTCACCTGGGAATATTCTGCCGGTGATGGTCATATTTCACAGCCAGGAGCTTTCTCCTTCTGCAGAACCAGGGCTCCAGCAGTACTGAGATACACAGTCTGGCAATTTCAGCTAAGAGCGTTCTGATTTTTGGTTTTCGTATTGTTTTGTCTCTCTGCTAAAGGAATTGTCCCTGGGGACTGTGGATAGCATTGGAAATTAAGCGGAGCTCTATACATTCATTAATGGAAACGCAGATCTTTCAGACTAAAGACCAGCTTCTCTCATCACTTTTGCTTATAACTGTTCAAATCTTTTCTGTGGTTTTTGTTTTGGTTGGTTGAATTGGGAATCTGAATAAAAAAATGTTTCGCATTGAAGGAAACTGCCTTTTCAACATGAAATATTTCATTTTGGTTTCATTTCTTTTTTTATGTCTTAAAATGGTATATTGAAATTCAGTGTAGCTACATTGACTTCATGTTATTTGGATAGGAAAAACCAAAACACTCCAGCAAGAAAATGTCCAAATTATAGACCATAATTTTTCTCCTTTTCCTTTTATTTTCGTCTATGTGAAATCTCGCCTGAAGTAACTTAAATATGCAACTAGTTTAAACTGTTTCCAGACTATATTTTTGGAGGGTAAACTCTTCAGCCTGAGTACTTTGCCTGGGTCTAAATTAAATCAGAGCAGTTGCTGGAGGTGAGTGGTCCATCCGTTTACCTCATTTATGCCAAGTTCTGTCAGGCCACCGAATTAGTCCACTATAAACCGCCCTCTTTGGCGTCCCTTTGTTCTGCAGCACAGAGTATCTATGAGACCTGGGCTTTTAAGGGTATGCCTGTGTTGGGCAGCGTAAAATCAGTTGAATTAATTCCAAAGAGGGGGTGATTGTGCTGTGTGGCTCCGTGGAGCTCAGATACGGGGCGCTCCGATGTCCTGCTGATGCAGCGCTCCAGAGCGGGCTCACTGGGGGTCGGCACATTGATGCACAACAAAATACAGCTGTACCCCCACCTTCATAGAAACTGTTGGAAACCCCACTTTTGGGTATCTTCTGAAGCTGAAACGGGTAGAATAACCTACTTTTCTGCAATTTTCATAAGCTTTGGCTTTGCTTTGATTGCTCCTATTTCTGGCTTGTGTAATTTTCTGTGAAGCGGAGTGTTACTTAGACCTACCAGCTCCGGGAGTGTGAAAATACAATAGTCGGAGCTCAGCTTAAACCTGACAACGTTCTGCTTTAGACTTGGCCGACCTCACCACATGCGGTTCCAGAGACTTTTATGTTATGTGAACTAATGCCAAGGACACGTGATGGGGTCAAGTACAGTGAATAAAAGCAGAGCAGATGTGCCGTGAATATCAGATTTTTCTTTGGTATGATTAACGTGACATCGCGAACCTTCCCTGAAAGATTCTGCTGTGAAAAGAGAGTCTTCACAAAACACAGCACAGGGCCTGATTTTGTTCTGGAGATTTACTGAAAGGTTTGGGGTCTTTCCACTGTAATCTGATTCCTAACGCTTGGCACCTCTTTTCTTGCAATGGATGGTGTGTGATGTGATGGCAATTAGCACTTGAAGCTCAGGCACCCTTCAGAGAACAGTTTTTTCCACAAACAAGGAGGGACTGCAACACACAGTCAATCACAGCCTCTACACCTTATTTTTCAAGTGGTTTTAAGGACGATGCTGTGAAGGCTGAAGTCACTTGTTAACAAAAGTAAATTTCTACAGATGCGTCATGCTCAAAGCTTGCGTTTGACGTTTATTTTCCAGCCATTTGTTTTTTCCATAAAGTACATTCCTACGTGAAATGGCATTGGGGAGCAGAACACAGAATCCTCTGATACAGGTATCTGCAATAAGGATCAAGCTTCATTCCATGCTTTGGGACCCTTTAAGAACACACATCTATTCGTTTTTATCAGAATTTGTCAGATTTTCAGATGGGCATTACGAGAAGCTATAAAAGTGCATAAAAATTACTTCTTTTCATAGATAAAGAATTATCTCTGTAAATAACAACTACAGTCAGCCTCAGGTTCCTGGAGTTGAGCACACAGATAGGTTCCACATCTGGAATTGTGCCAGTATCTCCTCTTTCTAATGGACTGAAGCAAACGCTTTGACCAGCTGATCCTCCTGCCCTTCTTCTCGTCCTCTTCCCTCACAAAATCTCAGTCTCTGAGTTTCCAGTTTGGAATTATCTGAGAATGTGAAGCTTTAAGATCAGATGCAGAGAACGTTTAATCAAAGTTTTACTTACAGTGCAGGGAATTCTTTTCTAGCTTTTTTTCTCTAGTTTGAGGGCAGCATTTTTCTTAGGTTGTGACTGCAGTTTTTCTTAGGTTTTTTAGTGGCTACAGTTCTGAGTAGTTGAGATTCAGATTGCCAGGCAAATCTGACAAACAGAGGAAAATACACTGAGTATCACAAAGAGAATACTCCAAGCCAAGCACTAGGGAGGCAAATATCAGTCTGGATTTTAATCATTCTGCTAAGCAGGCAGCCAAGATGCTGATAAAGCTGAAAAAATGTAGTGGAGAATGAAGAGAAGAGAACACTTCTCCACACTAAACGTGGCCAGTGAATCAACAGGAATTCTGAGTGCAGTGAAAAAAAAAAAAAGGGTAAACAGAACAAACTCCAGCAAATATTTGCAGTGCTGCTAAATGACTGTCTGGTGTCATTGAAAGTACAGAAATTGCCTATATGTTCTTTCCTACCACCAGTGACATTTATTAGCTCATCCCTCAACCTGCTTAGAATCCAGGCGGTTTTAAATACAGATCGAGTATCTACCTCTGTGCGAGTGTCCCTGGCAGTGTCCTAAGTAACGGTGGTGGTATTTCAAATCCTTGGATCTTGCCTGTGCTATCCCAAGGTTGGGGTTTGAGAACTGAGTTTGGCTTTGGGTCTGCCTTATGGCAAGTTCCCAGTGAACTCATGGAGTCAACTCGTTTTACTTTGTAGATATTTCCCCGGGTCTCCAGATAATTTAGTATTTATGTTACGTAGAGGAGCTTTTAAGTTAATGATGACATAGAACGGTTGTCTGTGTGTCTATTGAAAGGTTAGATTCAGTTCTTCTCCGGATGGCTAACTCCACTGGACAACTGGTTGAAGAAAGCTGCCGAAACAGCATATTTCTTGCAAATCAAAGAAGAGGTTTGAGTGGGTTGGTCCCTCTAGCATTTCCAGAGTTCATGATTCCATGGTTTTTTTCTGGTGCCTAAATAGAAAAGGCTTTTTCTTGAGTTTTGTTTTGCTATTTAAGCATAACATACACAAATTTCCCCTGAACTATTCTAGGGTGACTTCACTCACCTTGTCATATCATTGTTGGTTTGGGGATGTATTCAAGAGATAAGGTTTCCTCCCCTGCAGCTCATTAATCCTTCCATATTCTGAGAGCAGACTATTTTAGCATAACAAATTAATCTGTTTGAAAACTTGGGTTGTCAGCATCTGTCTTACAAACTACCTCGTCTATTTGATACCCTGAAGGGAAGTGAGATGAGGAGCAAAGAGTAAATAAGTGCTTTTTTTGGCTTTTGCATAACTCCTCCTCTCCTCATTTTCATGAAGTAATTTTCAAGTTCTCTGAAGACAAGAAAAAATAAAATGTCTTCCCTTTTTATTTTTCCAGCAGAATAAAAAACTTAAAAGAATGCAGAATCCTCTGCTTGTGCCTGAGTGTAGATGATCAGTGGTGTTTGATTTTTGAAGTAACTTATGCGAATTGACAGCCAAAATGACATGCACTGAACCCACTTGAGATACGGTTGGTTGATTTGCTTTAATTTTATCTCTGGAGGGGCTCAGTGGAGTTGTTGGGTACTTTATACTAAATGTGTGTTTAAGTGCCTGAGTGAAGCACTTGTCAGTGCTCTGGTCCTCTCAGGATCTTGTTGCCAGTGTTTTTACTTCAGATTTGTTGTCAAAATCTTTGACACCCAGGGAGGTAAATGTAGAAGCCCCAAGTTGAAGCTGCAAGTTACACTTTGAGGTTATATATTACTACTTTGTCTTACGAAACTAACCTGCAGAAAAAAGTAAATGTTTAAAATAGTGCTGGCTCTTCAAAGCATCTATTAGGGAGGTTTGGCAGATTTCCATTCAGTAGAAGATTTATTGCCCAGTGATGGTCTCCTATAAGCACAGGAACGCTCCTAATGAATTCAACAGGTTGGAGTGTAGGAGCAGCACAGTGGGACCTGGTCATACGGAGACCTTTTAGCCAGGCAGGGAAAAACTGGAATCCTCTGGCAAGATCCTTTCCTGCTGGTGCTCTGTGCATGGAAGCAGCTACAGACTTGTCGGGTTTGCTTAAGAAACAACGGAGGGGTCAAGTGTAGGCAACACCCAACGGTCCTCCTGGCTCCCAGTGAGGTTCTCAATGAGCTGTAACGCTTTGTGACGGGAGCCTACAAATGCTTGGCTTACAGATGCCTTTTTCTTGGTGATAAAGAAAGGTTCTTTTTATGCAGCTTTCCTACACTGATGTCAGTTGGCTTTTAGGTCAGGGGAGATGCGTAGATCCCAGTCTTGTCAAGCGGATAACTCCATCCCCAGAATAACCCAAATGCATCAAGTTTGCTGTGCTTGTGGCTGCGTGCAGTGGGATCTGAAGTGTCAGGATCTGTCAGATGGATGATGTCAAGGTTAATGCGATTCTAAGGTCTGTAAATCGAGCGCAACAGCAGTACACGGCAGCGATGTCCTACCACCAGAAGGCACCTAGAAAGCCTTTATGGCAGACAGTGCCATACTGCTAATATTTGCTACAGAAAGGTGTTGTGTAGGAGCTCACCCAGGTAATCCAGAGGGTTGCACCTGAGGGCTATCTGTGAGCTAGGACCACTTCTGTTTGATTTTGGTCCTCGCAATGACAGTGAGAATCACAGAATGGTCTAGGTTGGAAGGGACATTTAAGATCATTGAATCCAACCAGGAAAGTGACTTGGTTCTGGGAGGTGTGCTTTCAAAGTGGTGTAGCCTCTGACAGGGAGTCCAGTTTTACAAAATGATTTGAAAGGGGTGAGGGGACTAGGTTTTCTCTTTAAATTAAAGTTATCTTTGTGTATGAAATTAATCGTTGATTTTTGCTGGCATAAGACAAGATGGATAGTAAGTTGCATCGCCTAGAAAGTCTGGGCAGTAAAAGCTGTCCGTTTTCTTGGGGAAAGACTATAAATGCAGAAAGGTGTGATGCAGCTTGTCAGGGCAGATGAAGGAGGGAGATGCAGTGTGGGGCTCCACCAAGCTGCTGGCGGAATTTCCAGGCACGGATTCAAGGGAGAATAGCTGCAGAAACACTGACTGCACACCTTGTGGGGAAAAAAATAATCTCTCTGCTATAGGAGGGGCTAGCGTGATTCAAATTAGGCACAGATGGGAAGGAGACATCTTTAAAAAGCAGCTGCTGTGTGTGAGATGACAGAACTATCTCCTTTGGCTTGAATTATCTTTTTTGTTACTGCTGGCTAGGGAAGCCTGGGGCAGGGGGAAGGCAGGTCCACCCTGGTGAATGGGCAGCGTCCACGTGTGTGGCATTGCCATTGTCCTCACAGCGATTACTCCCAACACAGCAAATAAGGCAAGCCAGATGAAAAGGAGGATTTAGTGAGAGACCGGGGAAGGGCTCCCGAGAATAAACGCTGCGTAACCAAGAGCCCGGCACTGCAAAAGGCCAGAGAACTGGCTACGTTGCCAACATCAGAATTAGCACCCGAGTACAAGCTTCCTTGTGGATAAATGCACTAATTTGAATGAATTTGAAGCAAAGGTTTTGATATTGTTATGGGAAGCAAATATTATTAATGATAAAAAGAACGGAAAGAATCTTCTTGCACTTGAAATAAAACTAGCCTTTCCATAGAAAGAGATGCTATACTTTTTCTTCAATGTCAAGTTCATGTATTTAAATTGCTCTGTACAGTTCTCTCTACCATATATAACAATATTTTCCATTATCCCTTTTTGTGAAATCAAAATGTTCCTTTGAAGTGTTTCAAATGTTGCTTGCTTAGTTTATGGCTCTTCTATAACTAGAGGCATGCAAGTAGTCTAAGGTTCACATGATGGGAACATTCCTGTTACTAACTTCTTGAAAAACTTAACGTTCTGAGTTTTTTGCCAGACTTCTATGTAATATATAACTTCTTACAGTCTTAAGTAGAAGAAAATATCAGGTACGAGCAGAATTAGAAAATAAAAATGAGGTTACATGAGTTCATCCAGAACAAAAATAATTCACCTTACAACCGGCAAGTAGTTGTTACTGATGACACTAGACAAGCAAAAAGCTGTCCACATTTCCTTTATTTAATGCCTAATTTTTAAAATAGAAGAACAGTTCTAGGATGCCTAAATATAAAACCTTCATTATCATCAGATTGAAGATAACCTACTATATACACCTTCTTTTGTGGAGCAGTGTTCCCTTCCTAGGGCTTTTGTTTCTTCACCTTACAGAGCTGGCTCTCTATCAAATAGGAATATTTCCACGTTCCTCTCCTGTTCTTGGATTATTGATTTGGGTCTGTTTGGTCCATCTTGTTAACCTGAGAAATTATTGAAAAAATCAGGACATTGTCTCCTAACTACTTTTGATATAGGATAACCCAAAGCATAAATTTTTTTAAAAAATAACACTGGTGACTTCATGAAAGAAAGAAATGGGGGAAATTATGCTAGAGGCCTCCAATTTCGTATTTATAAGAGAATATGAGGGCATGAAACAAGTCTCTCTGCATTCCATACAAAAAAGATTCCTGCTCATTAACACATATAAATGCTGACGGATAATTAAGTAATTTGGGAGACAGACCATGCATATGGGAAGCATTTTTGGTATTTTATGACCCCTTCCACTGACCTCTGTAATTACTGTGCTGCTGGCTAACACAGCAATGTAAAACCTCTGAATATCTCCATTATGAAGTCTGTTTCAATTCCAAATGACCTTTTTTTTGTGTCTGTTACTCTGGGATCAAAAAAAAAAAAAAAGGTGGTTAAATTCTGTTATTCCCTCCAATGCTATTAAATAAAAAAAACAACTGTAAACTTTAGGAAGTAATCGATTTCTATGCCACCTACAATGTAGCATAGAAAACAGAGCCAACTTATATTTGGCGAGAATAATTCATGTCAAACCAAGTTAATTTCCTTCTCTGACAGGGAAAAGGGCTGAATGGATAAAGAGAAGCAGTAGATGTGACATTTTTATTGTAGTGATATTTTTATATGTGGCATTCTTATAAATAATATTTATAAATCATAGGAGTATATTAAAATACATGGATGGTGTCACCTTGAGCTGGTGCAAAACTTACTGAAAAAAAATGAGTTTAGGGAATAGCTGTTAATGATTTGCTCTTGAATAGAGAGCGTATCAAGCGGAGGTCACCAGAATCTGTCCTGGGAACTAGCCAGTGTGTTCATTTAGGCTGCCAGCTTTGGAAAGAGAAATTACAAATGTGCAATTGACACCAAGCTGGGAGGGAATAGCAGCAATTTGGAGGTTAGTCCCAGTATCATTTTGAGAAACTGGAAGAATAGTCCAAAAATGAAAAAGCTGAGCTTCAGTAATAACTAATGAAAAGTCCTAGGGAAATGAAATCAAATGCAGTAGTAGAAAATGAGAATAACTCCCTGGGCAGCACTGCGTAAACAATGGGGCTTCCACAACTTCCTAAACTCTTCTCTATGCTGATGTTGTGAATTATGCATTTTTGATATAATGGTAACGATAAAGCATACAATTTCCTGTGACGCATCTTTTTCCTCTGAAATGAATTGAACTCATGCTTTCCAGTAAGGAATTTATTGAAATTTACCTTTAAGGTATCTGAGCTGACTCATTAAATTGACAGGGATTAAAAATAAAAAATAGTACAAATTTCTAGTGGTAGAGAAAACAGGGAACCAAAACCAGAGATGTGTCTCCAGTGTAGGACAAACAGGGTCTGCACCTTGAGACAAGAAGGATCTAGAAACGATTTGGTCCATGAGGTTGGCTTCAGAGCCTTAGTAACGCGACAGGGACATTTCAAACGCTGATTCAGGAACCCGTGTTCTCAAGTCATACAACCCTCAGTCAGCAAACATTTACCAGAGATGTTGACAGCAACATCTTGCATTAAATTTGCAGGAATATGAATCTGTGGTCAGAAAAAGCAACTGTAATTAGGTACACCAATTCAGGAAAACATTTAATCGCTTGCAAGTATTTAAATGCTTTCCTGAATAGATGCAAACTATGTTGCTTCCTGAGTTAGGAACTATAATTTAAGGTTATTGTTGTGATTTCAGGCCTAACCGAGAGCAGGTTGCTGTAAGGGGGAAAGTCTAGAAGTGGGATTTAGATGCTTAAAGAGTTTCGAAAATCCGAACCAAAAAAAAGACAGCATTTTCTTCTTTGCTTTAGAAATGCAGAAGTATAAATAGAAGCAGCATGAAAAAGTCATAGAGCAGTCTCGTTGTTTGAAGATGATCCTCTCTGGAAGAAATTAGACTTTGGCTGAAGTAAAACAGTGGCCATACCAAGCCAGCTAAGGTGAATTCTCAGGAGTCAAATCTGCAACCTTAAATGCTTTCTGCACTAGACTCAAATCCCCACTCGTGTCTTTCCGCCGCTACCTTGCAGCATGAATTCTTGCCAAACCTCGATCCTGCTTAGATGCTTACAAACTTTTTTGTGGTACTTGGAAATGGAGAAAACTGCTCACTGGAGTACGAACTTAAATACATATTGACTTAAATAACATTCCAAGTAATACACTTGAGAAACCGGCGGGATGTATCAGCTGTCCCTCCATGTCTACACTGTGGCCAACTCATCATCCTTCCCCCAACATGTACTTCTTAACACCTCACCCAAACTACGTCCATGGGTTTTTGGGCTTCTGCTCCAGGGGAGAAGATGATTCTTTATGAGCAGAAGAATTTTTGCCATCTGAAGCACAAGTGTGAGTAAAGCGAGTGGGACAAGCGGTGACGCCGATGGCCGTGAGGGCAGAGACAGCCATACTGCTGTTAAGCTCTTTATCACAGTAACACCGAGCTCTGCACTGCTTAACTTACCTATTTTCTGCCAGTTTGGGCATCTCTGTGTCACACGGTGAAATATGTGAAATTATGGTATTCCACGTACTGTGGAGCTGTGGAATATGACCACAGGCCTGCGAGTCACAATCATCAGTAAGTGGTTCTGCTGTTAAACTGTTTGAGAGGCGTGTTGCACAGCCAGGGAGATGGAAGTGCTTTAAGGCTAACACAGAATCAAGACCCACTAAAGGGTCTTGCACGTGGAAACTGCCTGGTCCTGTGCTAAACGTGCAGCAGGGCTAAAAAAAGGGGTGTAGTTTCCAAATGTCCAGTCTAGCACCGTTCCTGAGCTTTACACTCACTTTAAATTAGCATGGAATTTTAAAATAAATATTACAGATGAAGATTATCTTGGAAAGAACATGTAATTTACATTTTTAAACTCACACTGTTTCTTTTGATGTAACCCATAAAAGTTCCTGCTCTGCAAGGCCTGGTTCACATTTCTTACTGTCTTTAGTTCACCTCTACCTGCTTAAAGGTGATTTCTTACGCTTCATCGTACTTTGGAAAAGCAATTCTGCAGGACAAGAACTTAACTTCATTGGTGCTGATGCCAGGGAGACTTTGATGGACTAGAAAATAGTGTGATCTATCTCAGTGCTAAGAGTTGTATCATTCACCCAGATACTCCCATAAATGACAAACATCTTGGACACCACGTGCCCTCACAGTGTTTTTAAAACCCTATAGATGTTTAAATAAATGCTTTTATCTTCTGCCAGCACACAGGTATTAACATACACAATGCTTACAGAAAGACACCGGATAAAATGATTATTTTTAGAATTTCCTCCCTTCATAAACCAGTACAATGGCTATGATGCTACAAATAACTCCCTATGAATTCTTCTTATAAGCAAACAGAGGAAGTATAAGTTTAGGAAGAGACTAGGAGTTCAAAATAGACAAAATATTAAAATATTAGTTTTAGTACAGTTAGGAAAAAATATGAAATAATAGTTTTACTTTGGGTCAGTAAAAATATAAACATTTCACTCCATAGGCAGTTTGAAACTTGGGCAGAATTATCTGGCGCTTAGTAACCATCAATCAGCCCAAGTTTTGTCTGAGATAAAAAGCAACAAAACCAGTGAGCTATTAAATTTGTGACCAACGTTCTGAGTTTTGTAATAGGATACATAAATATGTTTCCAAAAGTGGGGCGTAGTTGGATAATGTATTTTTTTTTTTGTATGAGACTCCCACTATGTTATTCTGTGGGTTTAGGAAAGCGTTTTAACTTTTCTTTTCTGGAGTATGACATTCTCTGTCAGTGAAGAAGCGATGAAGTCACAGCAGAGTTGAAACTGGAGGCCAGAAGTTGGCCTTGTGTGTTCTTCTCTAATTTGTTTGAGAAGCTGAACACCTTTCATAAGAACTAGAGTATCAGCCATCTGATCACAGCTGGCTTTGGGTGTGGGACTTAACTAGCAGGAAATGTCTGAATTGATAGTGGGTAAGGTGAAAAAATAGGTGCGTTGGAAATGGATTCTGAAGGACTTCTTTTGTGGCTTTCTTGAAGTATTACTACTTTGAGTCTCATTGCTGTGTGTCTGAGGAGTAACTTTAGCTCTCAGCATCCTTCTTTTGCCCCAATTTCCACTGAATGTGCCCAGTTCTGATACAGATCCTTACCAAGAAAAACGATAGGTAGCTTCTAATTTCCCTCTGGCTATTTGGAGGCATTTAATAAGCTCCCACCAGTGATCTTCAAGCTAACTTCTGTTCCAATACTGTGATTTTTATAGGCATTTTTTGAGGGACTGGAACTTACCTGTAGCGCTGCAGTTCCGATTCCAGCTGCTGAATGTAAATTTGCAGATGTGGCACTTCGTTAGCTTTCACCTCTAGCTCCTTCACTTTGCCAAGACTGTTGAGGACGGCGTGTCTCGCCTCTTCAACCTTCTTCCTCATTTCCGCTTGTTCCCTCTTCAGGTTTCGGTTGCAATCTTCCAGATTGACCAGAGCCTCCTGAGAGCTCTTCAGCTCTCTTTCCAGCTCTTGATTGAACCTCATCGCTTCTTCGATTTGCCCATCCCTGGAGCTCCGGATGAGTTCCACTTCCTTCAGGACACTTTGAAGGCACTTGGTCTGGGAGTGGTTCTGCATTAATTGTCTGTTAGTCCCTATAAAACAGGTCCCCTCTTCCTTATGGTTAGCATGGCATTTCCGCAGTCCTACCTGTGAGGAACAGGGAGAAATTAATGTGTTTTAAAGCAACTGATGTTTTAATCGAGACGGAAAATGGCTGGACTGTATTTTGTTGGGGTTTTTTCAATGACACATAGTTGATCGGTAACTAATAAGCTCCTTTGTGAAATACAGAGACAAGGAAACAATCTCTGGAAAGTAGTTTTTAAATATGTACATTTAATTTTAAATTTAAAGCTACTCATCAGAGTGGAAAAATAGGTTGTTGCACAGGTTTCTGTATAGCTTTAACCTCATTACTTTAGTCTGCCCTCAAAAGGCAAAGTAGTATTCTGAAAAAAAATATTTCCAGTTATGTTTTTTAAGTCACGTTGGGTAGAAAGTGAGCAGGGAGCAGCTGGTGGTCCTCTGGACCTCTAATGTGTGTCGTCCTCCTGATTTCTCTCTGGGGCCTCCGAGTGGTGACTTCGTGTTTGGTTGTGACTTCCTTTCACTTTTCACGTGAAAGAAGTGGCTTTCACCTGCCGTGCCGGAGGCTGGGAAGCTGGACAGCCGGCTAACGCCGACGGCAGTGTCACGCGTGGAGCAGAGGTCCCTGGGCGCCGTGTCAGTGTTCAACCCAACCTGATCATCCCCCCCAGGAACACCGGTGAGCCCAGCCCTTTGCCTGCTCCGTGCTGTTTCGTGCCAAAGTTAATTTAACTGCGTTAAGCGGGTGTGCGTTTCGCTCGGGCCGGTGCAGCTGGAACAGAAACCGGCCCCCGAGGTAACGGGGCTCTGCGGGACCGGAGACTGTTCGTCAGCCCCTTGGCAGGGCTGGGCTCCCACCCCTCGACTCGCACGGCCGCGCTCTGAAGAAAACACACTGCTGATGTTTCCGAGGCGTGGAGCTCTCGGGCGTTTGCGGCTGGGTCATTAAATGTGCTGGCGCAGGTTAAGAATCAAAAAGTTCTTTCTTACTTTGGAAAAAAACCCCGCTGGTCTGTGACTGACGGCGTGTGCCATAGGGAAAGCGGCGTTATACACTTAGGTTTGTTAAAACTGTAGAAGACATCAGATTAGCGGGGCGGTTTTCGGTGCGTCCCCTAAACAGACGTAACGTCCCACCGCTGAAAATACGACATTTCTCTTTAAAGACTCTATGTGACCAAACCTTGCTAAAAAGTTGATGCCGGGGACGGAAGAGCAGCCTCGCTCCGCGCCACGCTCCTTTTAGAAACGGGGTGTGGGGATGGTTTTTAACACGGGATTTTCCGAGCGCGTTAATGAGGGCCCGAGGTGATTAGCGGGGCCCGGCGGGCGGCGCACTCACCTGCAGGGCCAGGCAGCGGGCGTCGCTGCTCTGCAGGGCGGCCCGCATGTCCTCCACCAGCTCCCGCAGGCTGCCGTTCTCCTCCTCCAGCTTGGCGATGCGGTCCTCCGCCTGCTCCAGCGCCACGATCTCCTCGTAGCATTCGGGCGAGCAGGGCCCCGCCGCTCGCCGTTCCGACGCCTGACCCCCGCCGGCCCGACCCGCCGCTCCGGGCCCGGCCCCGGGGGGCTCCCGGCGGCGGCGGCGGGGGCTGCGCAGGCGGATCTGGGTCTCGATGTGCTCGCTCTCCCGGCCCAGCGGCAGGCGCGGCGGGGCGCTGCCCCCCCGGGCGCTGAAGTAGCCGCAGAGACGGGCGTGGAACTGGCGGAAGGTGAGCTCGGCCGAGAGGCCCTCCCACAGCCCCGCACGCTCCTCGGGCTCGGCCGCCTCCTCCTCCTCCTCCTCCTCCCGCAGCCCCAGCACCTGGCACAGCGTCCGGAAATCCTCGCCGGGGATCCTGCCCGCCCCGGCGCAGTCCAGGTGGTGGAAGATCTCCTGCAGGTACTGGTCCAACCCGGTGGCCAACACCACGATCTCGTTCTCCACGCCGCGGTCCAGCCCGTAGTGGTAGGCCAGGGCGCTCACCAGCCACTGAGTCCGCCGGGCCGGCCGCCCGTACGGGTCCCAGCCCTCAGGCGGCTCCATCGCGCCCGCCGCCGCCGGCCGCCGCCGCCACCATCCTATCCGCCCGCCCCGCTCCGCCGGCTGCGGCCCCGACACGCCTCGCAGC
>JAOXJK010000003.1:22031923-22048272 GCA_025774025.1 Xenus cinereus
TGGGCGAAAGGAATTTAGGGAATAATTGCTCAGCATCTAAGAAAATGACAAATATTAATGAGTTTATCTTCATGGTATCCTTGTGAGGGATAGGAATGGCAATATTCCTGTTATAAAATACAGGTTTCTGGAAGCAATAAAGTACCTATCACAAAGAGTACAGTATATGTGTCAAAATGTATATATGCAAGGGAAAAAGAGTAAGGTGGCAAAGATAAATTTAAATTTGGTAATTCCCTGAACTTCTAATGCTGGCTGCTGCAAATTTAACTTCCTTGTAATGTAGGGATTTTATATATATGTAGTGTATATATATGTGTGTATATGTGTATACATATGTGTATACATATATATGTGTGTGTATATACTATAGTGGACTATGCAATGGAATTTTCAGCATATTGAAATAGTAACCTAAGCTGGTGTTTAAGTGTTTAATCGACATCTTTTTCTAAGGATGATCCTGAATGATGCCATCTACTGCAGGAAATTTTAAATTATTACTTGCATTAATTGCAACAGTATGTTTCCTCCTTCCTGCTCAGTTCAACCTTGCCTTCCATCAACAGGTAGAAGGGGTTCTGGTCGTAAAGGGAACATTGATTCTCCCGTGGAAAATCCTGACATGGCTTCCCTGCAGCTGGATCTCATGCCTCTGCTCGCAGGTACTGTCCTGGGTGGGAGCGAGGTGCTGTGTGTCCTCCACGGCTCCTCCTCTGCGGGGTTGGCCGGCTGGAAACTGTCTAGAAAGAGCCAGAAGATGAAATTCCCTAGGGATACA
Source organism: Xenus cinereus (assembly GCA_025774025.1). Taxonomy (NCBI): domain Eukaryota; kingdom Metazoa; phylum Chordata; class Aves; order Charadriiformes; family Scolopacidae; genus Xenus; species Xenus cinereus. The sequence goes on from JAOXJK010000003.1 coordinate 22,032,705, forward strand.
AGCTGTCTGGTTAAGAAAGATGTGGGATTTGGTTTTGATCTCGGCTATGCCTGTGTGCTCTGAAGGGCTGGATGTCAGAAATAACTGCATTGTCCATCAGCATGTACACCTGAGCTCTTGTATCCTGTTTGATTTAGAGTGTGTTGAAAGTGAGAGATTGGTCAGAGTAGAGAGGGTTATTTCTGCTTTTTTTTTTTGTGTGTCTGTAACTACCTTAACATTCATTATTAACGTCTGTTGTCCTATTTTTGTGTGCAGTGAGTTAAGTCCCCCCTTTGTTCTGTGCACGCAGACAGAAACAGGGCTGTCATGCGGCTGCTGAGCGTATGCATGTGGCAAAGCTGTTTGCAGAGAGGCCAGTTTGTTTACGGGTGCTTCTTTACCTTTAACAAGAGGTTTAATTATGATTAAAGGTCTCTGAACTGCTTTAATTTTTGTGTTTATGCAAACTGTGTATCGCAGCTTCAAAAAGAAGTAAACTTTCAGCAGTTGGCCCAAGTTGGGGTTCTGACACTCTTTGGGGACTACTGTAAAGGACAGATAATACTTGAAGCAGTTAAAGCAATACTTTTGTTTCATTTTAATACCAATTCAGTGGAGATTTGTAATTAATTGGATCAAATATGGGTGCCATGATGGGTTTGCTTCTATAACAGTATTTAATTTTGTATGTTTAAAAAGGCGAAAAATCAGTGATTGGTCATCTGGAAGAAAACAATCCTAAAGTTTTAGATGCTTACATGACTTTCACCGTGGAAACACCTCTTCTCTCTGAAAGACAAAGACGTGAATTGAATCCACTCGTTATAAGGATTAATTCTGCTACCTGCCTCCCAAACACACCTGTGCCAATAGAGGTGCTGCAGGTAACACATACTGCTGCTTCTGTCTGAAAGAATCGCCTTGTTACCTTCAAGGAGCTTTGCTTAAAAATGGTGTTAGAGAGAACTTTCCTTATTAGTAGAAAATCGGAGAATTTGACCGATGTATTCCCTGAAAAACATGTGGCCAGTTTAGTGCCTATGTATCACAGGTACTGGCAGCAAAACAGCAATCCTTGTGTTTTCCAAGGGCAATAATTTATATATAATCATCCCATTTTAATTTCTGCGCAGTGGATCTTGAGTAAACCAGAGAGGAAGTTCAGTTCAGCAGCTCTGCAGTTCAGTTGCAGCTCTATACTGTTTGAAACAATTTGCTGACAAGTCAGGACAATATTATTTAACTTGAAAGAACAGCAAATGTGCCATATCTTAAAAAAATGCTGTGCACAAAAAGTTCTATATTGGTTTAAAGTTTTGGTCTTATATTTTTAAATTTTGAGAGGTGAGTTAGAAAATATATTCTTTTGTCAAATGACTGCATTTTTTGGCTTAAAAAAATGCTATTTTAAAAAGAGTTTTTTTCCTGAGTATTATGTATTGTTGATGTGAAAGTGAAATTAAGGTCAAAGACCTTTGATTTCAGGAGGTGTTTTGTTGATCCCTGCCTGAAGTGGAATTATAATGGAATAGTATATGAAAGATCTGGTCCCGATTGCATCAGCGTTAGTAGGGTGATTTGATACTGTTTTTGTGAAAATAATATGGTAATATGAAATAATGAATGAACCCCCTTCTTTGCTTCCCCAGATTTGTAAACAAATGGTCAATGATGAAGATCATACGGTCCATTCCCTACAGAATCTCTGGGTACTTGTTGAATTTCCTAACTTACAGCTCTAGGCATTTTATTTTAGACCTTGAATCCTACACCTATGAATGCACAGGGAGAAACAAAAAGGGTCTCGCAGCCATTGCAGTCTCCAGCACGCTCCCTGAATGATCTAGAATCAATGAGAGTTTCTCAGATGCATTTGGAAAGTCAAGAACAGGCAAATGAAAGGGACAGTATATTCCCAAACCCCAGGATCCAGGCCTGTAGAATGGCCTCTTTACTGCCTTGGAAGACCATAGTTTGTGCTATGGAGTACATCCCCCCGACTTTCTTTACTAGAAAAGCCAATTGTTTTGTGAGGTTAAAAATAAAAAGGAAAAAGGTTAACCCTGCAAATACCTGTTTCTCCTCACCTTTCTGTTCTTTAGAGACTGTGTATTCCCACCTACTGCAAATACAAATTTCATAACTTTCCACCTCATCAAACTCATGGACAAGTCCATGGAACTCACGTCTACTTTAAGGATATTAATGTACTTCTAACGGGGACGATGAAACCTGGGGAATTGCAGAGGTGTCTTAGAGGTCCACCTTTGGAGATAGAAGTTCACGACCGGGATAGAAACATGGAAAACAACATAATAAAGCCCTGTTTGTTTGGGGAAGATGAAGCAGATGAGCACGTGGGTAAGGTGAGCTTCCTTGCTTGCAAATCCACAATCTGTAATTCTTCTACAAAGAACCAAGTGTGGCACCCACATGGGGTAGCTAAAGTCAGTCTAACTGATTTATTGTTGGATAAAAAGCACTTGATTATCAGTGCTCCCATTCGTAGCTGCTCAGCTCCAGATACAGCTGCTTTCAGTGAGGAGGATAAAAAAAAGACTATGACAGAATCAGCGAGTAGTTCTTCCCCGCTGCCTATGGGAGATTATCTAGAATCAGACTCGCTTTTGAAAGTAAGCGTGGAAATAGCTGTGCCCTTGGGAACGCAAGCAGAAAGTGCTGATGCTCAAGTCACAAATTGCCCATATGGTTGTATAATCTACATTTTTGACTACAGTAATTCATCTTTATTACATGATTTGGTGGAAGAGATTACAGAAATCAATGCTAAAGCCCTCCAGCTGGACTGCTATCCTGCACACTCAATCGGAATGGCTCTTGCTGCATCGAAACTGAAAACCACACTTGAGAAACTTTCCGAGTTGGATATTGTTACTGGTTTTCACTTACTGGATGGAGCAACTCATCTCTTTGTCTTGGAGGGATTAAAAGACAAAGCGATCAAGAGACTATGGGATAGACACTTTGAAAGGTAGGAGAGTTTGAGGTTTTTCATCAGTTATTTCCTTAAGATTCAGAGGTTTTAATTTGATTTATACCTCCCCTATCCCTTTCTATACAAAGATATATGGGCAAGCACGTAGCTGAGACTCTCTATGTGGATTTAGTGGATGTGGCTGCTTCACTTGAGGCATAATCTTCCCCTCTTCATCACGTTACACCACCCATCATCCATGTAAAAATGACAAGGATGGCAACATATACTTTTTTTTTTGTTAAGCTGCTACTTGGTTTGGGGAAACAGCACTATAATCTGCCATTCTAAATAATAACAAAAATACTTAATGGGATCTAAACCAAAAATAGTCACTGTGAGGAAGCTGGACTTCAAGCTGTTTCTTCTTTTGAGTTTAGGGGAAAATGTGATAAATTCAAAGTGAGTATCTCCCTCAAATTTTATGCCTAATAAATAATTGATACTTTTTCCAGCTCTGTTGTGAAAGGTTAAAGCTTTCCTGTGGTGGTTTGTTGGTTGTTTTTTTGTTGTTTTTTTTTTTTTTTTAAATGTAAGCCACTTCATTGCAGCTGCTGAAATTATTTATTGCATGAAAAGTTGTCTCCTGGCAGTGCCTAGACTGAAGCCTTGTTTTATTGCTGCAGAATGAATTTTGGTAGTTGTAGTAGAAATATTTCTGTAATGCTTTTGTAGCTATAATAAGGCTGTTAAGGGGCACAACACTGTTGCAACTGAGGTGAGCTTCCTTTCACATGTTGGCCATGTGGCTTAAAACATATGCAACTCAGCTTTGTCATGAGAGTTTTTATATTTTCTTTGTCATTTTGTCCAAGGTAATTTTTTCAGAACAGTTTATGTGAAGTCAAGGCTGTAAGAGGTTCCATTGAAAGGACAAAAGCAAAGCAGTTTCATTAGAGAGAGTAATTGTAGTGCAGAACTGAGGAAACCCGAGATACGGGCTGATGGGTTTAACGTTGTTGTCGGGGTACTTTGTTACAGGACTTACAGACAGGAAGACAGACAACTGGAAATACTGTATAACTCAGAACTCTCTTTCCATCAACGCCTGTATACGGACCTGGGAGCGATCTTCTATCACTTCTGCCTCTCCCAGCCCCTCTTCGCCATAACAAAGCACCCTCTGCTCTATGTCAGAGGTGTGGTTCCTTCGGCGTGTTTCCAAGCCTTGTCCAGGTATGACTCCTCCAGGTTCACCGGCAAGACATTAAGAAATGAAACGTTAGCCAAGTAGACTGAATATTTGAGACAAAAAATAAGACTGTTGGATATCTTTCCCCTGATGAAAGCAGTCTGTGGGCCTGAATTGCCTATCTGGGCAATTCAGATTTTAGATCAGGGATGGTAGGGCAGAAAAGCTTGGTTTTCTAACTGCAGACACAGTGGTAACTTGGTATCAGTGTGCCCGCTTTTGGTTTGGGCAGGAGATTATAATTTGTAAAGAAGAGAGGTGTATCAGTCAGAAAATGTCTGAACATAATTCAGATAGAAGAAAGAGAAAATTCTGGTGTCAGAAGCATCAGCTGGGAAGGATTTACTTCTCTGTCTGGTTCTCATAGAGGTGGTGTAGGATGGAGTAAAGGAAGAGGCCAAACAGGACTCGACAGAGCCAGAAAGTCACTTGAACTAAGTGAGGAATTCTAAAACCTATCTTTTCATGGTAACTGGAGAAAGGAAGAGTTTTGTGAGATTTGGGATAATATGTTTCCTGTTCCTGGATTTTTCTTTGATTTATTTTTATGATTAATTGCTGGGTGTCCGCCAGGTTGCTCACTTTGTCAGTGTGCAGGTATTCACAGCTGTTTGCCTTAAAGCATCGCTAACATCTCGTGAGATGGATTAAGGAAAAAGTGGGTGAAGTCTTATGTGCATATCTCTATCTATCTATCCGTTTTACAAATCTCTGAAAAAAAAATTCTGTGCAGTTTCTTAGTTTATTCGTAAATTAAGACGCATCTATTGAGAGGTACAAAATGGTACCATCCATCTTTGGTATAAGGAACTTGGTCTCAGAAAGCAGAGATGAACTGTGATTGCTTGCTTTCTTACTGGCTTGTGTAGATTAACTTCTGAGCTGAAATCCTGCCAAGTTTATTTGAAACGAATGGGGACATTTAGTCCTGAGACAAGAGTGAATGTCTCCTAGACATTAATCTGATTTCTTAAAGCAATTTATGTATGTGCTGGCAATATTTGAGGTATAAAATAAAATAATGCTGCTTGGTTTAGATACTTGGTAGTTAATTTTCTTGTCAAATTTCATTGTAGTATCTCCAGACTTAAAAAAAATATGAAATTAAATCAGCAGGTTGGCTGCTGTGCACAACTTGCTAGATGGCTGCAGCTCAGGCTCCTGCAGGGAGAGTGAAGGCTTCAGGATGGTTGGGATAATTTTAAATGCAGGGGGTGATTTTTCCACTAGGGAGGGGTGAAGCTGCAGGAATGATCACTATATTTCAGCGTACTCATCAGAGAGAACCTTGGTAAAAGCATCTTTAGTGGCTGAGACAATGTTCTTGGAGACAGCAGCTTTTTTGAGCAGCCCACCCTCACAGAGGAGTGAGTCGAGCCTGCCAGGCTTTGGCTGGTAGTCCCTGTTGCCATACCCTCTTCTGCTGTGCCTGTAGTTATTCAGAGAAATGCAGATCAATTCTTCACTGCAGCATACAGACTGTGACGGTGCTCAAGAGCAGTCTCTAACTTGCAGAACTCCCTTTTTAGTTTTTAATTTTCTGTAGGCAGTCAACGGTTTCAGGTGTGCACAACAGAAACTGCTGCCTCTTGACACATGTCCTTCTGCTACAACTAGCCAGGAAAGGAGTTTTAACTGTAGAAGAACTAATGCACATGATCTATATGCACAAAGTCCAATTTAGTTTTTAATATACCAATATAAACTCGTGTCATTAGTGCTGAGGCAACTTTGAAATGAATGTTATTTATCAGTTGCATGTATTGTTCAGAAGTAATGGTAAAAAAATAATGTTGCAGTAATTTGACACTTGAACTCTTTTACAGTACTTTATAAAGTTACTCTCCTCAAATAAAGAACAGCCATGTGATAAATGAATTAACAGTTTTCCACTTGTGGTAAGGAATCATAATACTGTGTTTGGCTATCAGGTAAGTGGCTGTGTTTCGTGGCCCCTGCTCTGGCCTGAGCCAGAGGGGCTGGGAATTGAATTAAATGCGTACGTACAAAGTGTGTGTCTGGTGCTCAATAGGCGTCATGTATCTAGAACTGCTTTTACTTAGAACTGCTTTTGAGTTGACACCAGTCTTTTCTGGCCAAATTTAGTGAATGAGGAGAAATCAGATGTGAGGTAAGCGTTGTCATGAATGGCACAGAGAGTGGCAGTTGGTCACGGATGCAAAGTAGAAATAAGGCAGGATGGACTTGAGTGGGTGTTCAGCAAAGGCTCTGCGCTAAAACCGGAGTGCATGAAGGTACTGGGCTGTCTAACCAGAGGCTAGAGAAGTTCAGCAGCTAATCATTAACTTGCAGCTAAACCCTCATAGGTTTCTTAAACTGCTAAACTTCTTTATTGCTGCAAAGTGCCAGCAGACATGAACTGACCTGAACTGCTTCAGAAATAGGTGTTTCAAGAACGTTTTATAGTTTTTCCACGGTAATATTAACTGTAATGATTTGATTGCAGCAAAGATTTTGTGCGCTAGTAAAAAGTTGCTGTCTATTTATAGGCTCCATTCCCTGTGTCACAGTAAGAGGCTGAGGGATGTAATCCGTGGGGACCTGCTGCCCTCCCCAGAGATGGTCACCCTCTTGAGTCACGGCTACGGAGCTCCCTTAACTCATGAGGATCTCTGCACTCGGAAACCTCCTTTGCCATCACCTTCCTCTGATGATTACGCACTGCCAGGAGAAGTTAGCAGAGTGAAACGGGCAGTATATGTGCAGCAGAAGAAAGAAAAAGCAGACAAAATGTCTTTTGAGAGAAACCCTATTGGGGTGAGTAGTTTGCCATAATCGAGAGGGGAGCTTGTAGTTGCAAAACTTCATATCCTTAATCAACACCTTCATCTACTGGAACAATGATTCATGAGACTTAAAAACTTTTGGTAGGGTGTTTGTAGGTAGCGCACAGACGTTATAAAAATGCGCAGGGTAATTTTATTTTGTGAAAGTTGAATCTCAAATGTAATTCCTTCTCAAGGGGAAGGACAATTCCAGTGCTCATAGGCAAACACAGGAGACACTGCACGAGTGGTAAAGGAACTGATTATTTAAAGGACTTGTACTTTCTTTTGGGGTTTGGTTCCTATTTTGTCTCTTCCTTCTCCACATTGTGCTTTAACATGTCTTCCAGGCTTCAGATGCTTGTGGGGCATCGAGTCAGCTCAACTCATATGAAAATTGTGCTTTATTCTTTTGCCAGGTGACAGATCTGCTTGCCTTTGGGTAACCATGATGGCATTTATTCTTAACTAAATAAAATCAGCAGTCACAGACAGAGCTGAGCTTTAAGGAAATGGTGAATAATTTTAGAACCTTTTCTGCCTTGTTACCAGTGTCCATTTGTAGTTGCCTCAGGAAAAATGCGTTGAAACCAGACTCTTTCCTGTTAGTACAGACATCACAGGAGGGGTGTCCCGCATGGCTCCTGGGAACCTGAATTGTTTTTTCAGAGTATGTTGCTTAGCTGAGGACTCTAACTGTCCCATGGTTTGTAAAGAACAGTTCTGAATGGTTTGTCCTGTATGTACAAAGTGATTTTGCCTGATAAACAGAAATCTGTGTTCCTGTATGAGAATACTGTCTTGGAGATACTGAAAGACATTTAACTCCTAACTCCTTTTTCAGTCTTAGTCTGTTGCTAATATTGCGTGAGATTAGAAAACAAGACCATCTTAAGTAATTGTTCCTGGCGCTTGCATTTATCACATCACACAAGGGTGAGAGCAGCAGAGCATTTGGGCCTGTATAGATTAAGTGTAGAGTTATTTTGTTATTTATATAAACTTAGCAGTCTTCTCAGTGTACGTGTTTTAATGAGTTTTCATTTTATATGTGCTTTTGCATCAAGAGGATAAGAGGAACTGGAAAGTCCTCTATGGAAAAGAAAATATGAAATTTTTTTTTAATAGCAGGTAAGGTAACCTTTCAGGGGTTTGGGATTAAAAAAAAAGAAAAAAAGAAAAAAAGGAAATACAATTCTGCTCTCTTGCTGTAATTACCTATTATGGCCAAGTCGGAATTCAGAACCATAATTACCATAAACACAGAAGAATGATGCTCTTTAGTCAATGAAAAGGTATGAGGGTTTAATTCTACTGTGTCAGTAGAGAAATTTGGAGAGTTCTAATGAGTGGTGCTTCCCACATCACACGTTTGAAGATGACCAGCATCAGCTCTCCAGGACAGACATTTAGACCTGTGAGTAGAAGCCATTCCCTGGTGAGCGCTTGCCGCCAGTCGGCTGCCATTACTCTTGCAGGATGCCATGTGCAAGGGTGAAATGGAGCTATTTCTCTTTAATAGTCTTTTTGTGGAGTATTTTATTAACGAAGAGCTGTTGTGTAGTAAATCTATACGTAAATATAGATTATGTTTTGCTGGGGTTTTTTTAAGTTTTGTTTTTTTTCTTTTAACGTTTACAGAATCAAGGAAAGATGAAAAAGCCAAAGTTTGAAGTTTTCAGAATTTCTCCTGTTGATGGCAAATCTGTCTATAACTACAGCTGCCAGAGCCTGAATTCTGCAGAACTTGCAAAGAAGTGTCTTCGCTGGGAAATGGCAAAGGTAAAATGAGACACGTAACTGGAAGATCTTGGCTTGCTGTGTGTAGGCCTTAAACCAGAGAGATGGGTTAAATAGTTTTACAATAGTAACTTCCATGTTAGCTCATAGGAAGGGAATTTGGGATCCAAAAAGAGAGGCGTTCTTTGTTGCTGTGAAAATTCTGCTCTTGATGCTGTTCATTACAGTCAAGTTGTCTCATCTCCATGACTTGGGCTGACATTTTGAGTGCAGACGTTGATAACCTCAGTGGTCACTTCCAGTTCTGTCTCACTCATTGATATGTGGGAGAATTTGAGTAATTGCAGCATCGGTGTATGCAGAATTAAGTGATCTGAAGAACACACTTAAGAACACATTTGAAGAATCGCATTTATCTGCTTTTGTGTGAATAGCTGGCTTGAATCTTACTAACAAATGCTTTTTTCCTATCAGCTGGTGGAAATGACTGTAGCTCCGTGAAAACAGTTCATGATGTACCGTGAACCAGAGTTCTCTTTTTGTGCAAATAATATTAAAGATACTTCTTTCTGTAATTAGACAGACATCCCATTATATCACTTGTAATTAAATCCATCATTGGATCATAATAGAATTAAATTTGTAAATAATTGTTTTAATATATGAGATATTGATATCTATTTATTGATATATCTTTAATGATATATATTTGTATAATTCTGATCTGTGATTACGTGCAGTCTTAAGGAAAGACTCTTCTGTACCTTAATGGGCTGTTCTCCCAGCAAAGGGGAATTAACATCAACACAAAAAAAACCCAACATCTTTTTTGTGTAGGAACCAAAGAAGAGATTCACTTATTGTCATGAGTATCTGTCAGCCACATTTGACCCGGTGGATGTGGATGCTGCCTGCGAGGAATTCTTTGCAAAATCCAAGAGTATGTGGCTGTCACCGGATGGATTTGTATTTCCTGGATTTAAGAGCAGCTTTGAAAGCAACTTGCACCCTCGGATGCCTGATGAAGCACGTGTGGAGGAGTTAAGGGAGGTAACAGAAGGCTTAAATCAACAGTCCCAAGTGAACTCAAGCATTTTAGGAGACTTGAAAGAGGCAGAGCGCTTTGGTTTGTGGAGGTCTCTTTTGAGGGGTACAGCCTCAGCAGCTCTTTTGAGGGTGCCGCCTGTATTTGCAGGTTGGGTACAGCAGCATCTGGCTCAGCCAGGTGATATTTTGTTTGCATACACAAATCCTACCCTGAACTCGTACAGAATTGCCAATATTAATTGGATATTGATAGGTATTAATGGACTATAGAGTGCTTTGATTTACATTTACAACTGGGGTCTAGCGTCAGAAAACATCATCATACTGCATGCCATGATGGATGGGTTTAGGCCTTCCTTCATGTTTCTAAATTCCTTCACAGCTTATTTTTCCTTCATCTTTTATTTACGGTTTGTAGGTACAGTTTTATGGAGTGTTTGTCCTCCACCACTGTGTTCTCTGTCACTTTCTTTCTGCCCTGTGTCCTCTCTTCTGATCCTTCTCCTATTTAGCTTCTAGTTTCCTGCCATTTCCCTGGATCATCACCTTGACCAGGTTACAGTTCCCTGTTTTGAACAGTCTTCAGCATTGTGCATACTTGAGTGCATGTGGTCTGTATTAGGAAGAAAATTTGTATGATATTAGAATGTCAAGATGAGGAAATAAAGGGAAGAGAATGGGGTTTTTTTTTGTGCAGGATCAGTAAATTCTACTAAATTAATTGAACACAGTCATGGCACAGAGTGGAACAAGCTGAATGCTTGGAGGCTCGTTACCGAATATTGCAAGAATGTGTACACGTTCAATTAATTTTCAGACTTTATTTATCTCAAATTTTTTTCATACAAGTTAAAGTAGTTTTTCAAAAAGGTCAGAGTATAGCTGAAGTGAAAAGCGGTTAGTGAAAACAAAGTGCTTTTTCCTGATGATGCTGGAGAATGGATGTTCTCACGAAGGAGCAGAGAAGGTTCCAGCCAGTACGGTGTTAATTACTGGTGCCTTTTGCCAAAGAGACAAAAAAAAGGAGGGGAATTAGGCAGTACAGGATCAAAACCTGCCAAGCTGGAGAGGGGTAACTGGGGCGACCACACTGAAATAAATGGGGGTGTGGGAATTAATCAGTGTGTTGCGTTGAGCACTGTCACCTCCCGACGGGGTGAGAGCGGGGATGAGAGCTGGCAGTGCCAATGCTGTGTGGCATCGGGGCGAGCTGTGGAGTCAAGAGAGGAGAGGAAGCCACGACCAGCATTATATTGGGTAGTAGAGATTGATTCTGAACCTACCCTTCATGTCACCTGAAAGGTGGAACAAGAGCAGAAAGCTGTTTGGGTCCCATTCTGAAGCAGTCCAGTTTTGATACACTGCCTCTTCAACCGTACCGGTTTTCTTCTCAAGCACAGGAATTGACCATCTTCTGTAACACCCTTGGGAGGCAAAAGAGTTCTTGGAGTTCTTCTGGATTCTTAAAATATCTGTACTGTTTCTGTACAGTAAAACATCTGTACAATATGTATAATAGCACTGTAAAATACCTGTGCGGTTTCTGTACTGACTCAGTGATCCTTTAACTGCACGGTTTTAGGTCAAACAGTGAAAGAACAGGGCTAACACCACACAGTGGGGGTTAATTTGTAGCTTGGGAAGGGTAGTTTTGTCTGAAAATATCTTAACTGGGATTTCAGCAGTGGGTAGTCAGAGGACCACAAAAGTTGAACTCTGTTTTGCCGTTGTGATGATGAATATTCCTGCTGTGGTTCCACCTGCTTCCTCGGGACACCTGGGCTCTTGGCCCCAAGAGTTTAATACTAATTGTATTTTTAGAAGCACTGGGACAGCTTCTGCTTTACGGTTATCCTTGAGGTGATGTATGGCTCTCACTGTTCTGGCAATTCTGCAACAGCCAGCCCACCTCTCACCGCTGGGAGAAGATAAATACCTGGTTATGGTTCAGACTGGGTCTGGCCTCGTGCAGTCTCATCGCGTGGAGGAGGACAGTGGCATGGACTCACACGGGGAGAGGGATGGTCCACGTTCTCCTGCAGGTTTAGCAGCTGTGTATGAAATACAGCAAAGTGCATGGGACCCTTTATATCACTGCGGAGAAATGTGACATAAATATGAAATTGAATCCCCTGGCGGGTATTTCTCAAGTGTATCGTTAGTGCCTGTGTGTTAGATAGCAGCTCCCTGCTAGAGTGTCAGCAGCTCGCTCACTAAATGGATTTTTGTTCTTATTTATGGGTATCAAACGCAACAAACTGCAAGGCTGCTTAGAGAGAGAAATAGTCTTGTGCCGTGAAGTCTGGACTTTGGTAAGATCCCATTCTGGGAGTTGGTAGATCACTACCTGAGAAGCTGGCTAACTTAATTTTGTGACTCCTCCCTGGTGATTTTGGCCTGTCTTCTTATAGGGATTCAATTTTCATTTAGAAATGGCAGGAGAATGCTCTGCACGCTAACCTGAGGCCAGTGCTGTCACGAGACAGATGGAGCTGGGACAAACGGCACATTGATTTCGATCTTTATAAGAAGCCACCTGAGCACTTCATGACGACAGCCCCACGGACTGGTAACGGATCTCTTAAAATTAACTTAATCACAAAGCTTTTAACTTGAAGCTCTGACATATGGTCCCGGAGCTTGTCGAGTTCTGCCATCGAGGAAGGGAGTTTGAATGCAAAGAGGTTTAGCAAGGAGGTCCGTGGACAGCAAAGCTGTTTGTACTCGAGCAAATGAAGCATCTTAGGACGTAAGACCTTGGCCATACTCCAATCTTACCCCTCCATTTACCCAACTTGTTAGCCTGACTTCCTTTGTTTGTAGTAACATATGACAGCTCCTTCTTGGCTTACTCTTCTGTAAAGCTGGCTGTGTTGGCTGCCTGATTGTCCTTTGTACAGGTTGATGACCATCAGCTTTAATTACCAAGGGCAGACCAAAGGCTGCCTCCCAGACCATAAGCGATACCAGAGAATTGGTCCAGAGGGGGCTGAGATGAGCCCATTACAGCTGCACGCTGCGGCGTCCCTTGGTGAGGTGGGCACTGTGTAACCTCCCGGTCTCCCACAAAGTTGTATTTCATTATAAAACGGTATTTTGAAAGGTTTGCCATGTGTTTCTTGTTGCCTGTAACCAACCGAGAGTCACTGGGATATTTACCAGCAGAAAGTAATAGATTTATTGCGGTTGCTAGAATCTTTCATCTTTGACAACTTTGCTGCTGCACATTTCCCTGCAACTTGCAAAGCAGTTGCTTAGTGCAGTTCTTCTCAAGTGCCTCTTACAGAGGAATGCTTTTGGAAGCAGTCGGGATAATTCCACCCTCACCTGTGTTTTATGGAGCCTGCAGGGCAGTGCCGTGGGCACTTGCTGTTATTCCAACACCTGTATTTCTTCCAGGGGAATCCTTGTAAGAAAGGTTGTTCTTTTTTTTTTTTTAGTTCAAACAGCCAAAACTTATCTTTTCCATCTAACTGGTTTCTGTTTCTTTTGCAGTCCGTTGTTGGTCTTGTGAAGATGCTGCTCAGATTCTGCAAACTACCTTTGACGATACCAAGCTGGGAGCTCACCAGCGCTCCACAGCAGCCCAGTTACACACGTGTGGGCCACGGGCCGGGTTCCAGCCTCAGAAGCTCCAAGGACTTCTGAAAGATGAACCTGGGAAGTTGTCATTCGGGAGAGCAGGGCCAGTTTTGAAGGTAATGGGTAGCTGACCTGGCCCCCACCTTTGCGCAGCGGCAGCTTTGTGGAGGGCAGATAACGTGTGACACTTCATTTAGCACAATACTTTCCAAAGTAAAAATATTTGTTAAAATTGGTGTTGATAGATCTGGTTGACTCAGTCTTACAAAGCTCCTGGAAAAACGTATGAGCCTGGGCACAAAACGATTTATTTTTGTTTCATTCCTCGCTTTGATGCTCAGAGATAATGGAGGAAGGGGGAGAATTTCTGTTCAATTAACTAACTTGCCTGTCAGTGTGCAGTGGGTGAGAAAAGAAGAACAATTTTTGGCCAGCTGGCTTAGCAGCTCTCAAAGAAATTGTAATGTCCCCTAATGAAACGTCGGGGCCGAGGCACTTCTATAGAGGAGATGCCAAATGTCTCCCCGTGTGTTCCCTTCATTACCATAGTGCTGTACTTCAGCCCGTCGGTGCAAAACCCCACACAGACACCCCGGTTGGCGAGAGTAAAGGCTTTGTGCTCGTTAATTTGAAAAGCTGTAGGGGTGGCCTGCACCTGACTGCTCCTTTGTGGGCTGAGTCACAGGCCCTGCCTCCAGGGAAACCACTGCCCCCGGCCTGAGCCTGCTTTTAAGGCTGATTTTGATCAAAGGGGCTGAAGCTCCCTCTTGGCTACAAATGCTCTAGAAAAACAAACACAGGAACTAGGAGAATGTTGGTAACAAAAGCAGAGTTAAACCTTTGAGGCCAACTCACTGCCACTCACCCTCCCTTTTTTTTGGTTTTGTTTTAATATTCTGAGAGCCAGTTTTTGTATTAAATGGACACTGGGCACAAGCTGCCTCCTCAGCTCCCAGTGTCAGGCTTTGAACTGCACGTCCCTTTGTGCTCCCTGGGCCTGGCCTTCTGATGTGATTTGGCTTTGGTTTAAACTATGAAACTTGTCCACCTTGGACTCTTTGCCTGTTTCCTGTAATTCCAGTACACAGCCCTTTTTGCCAGATTGCACAGAAATACTCCTATTAGTTTATTAGCTAACTTACACTTCATGACATTCTAATTGTGGCAATTAGACTTGCCTCTGTCCTAGCCCAAGTTTCTTGAACACGTTTTTGAAGCCTCCCCCAGCCCATGGAAGGTATTTCTCTCTCGCCTCACAAAATCGGCTACTCTTTTGCAAAGACAACCCTTTACGAAGGAGGTGTTACGGGCATTGACTTCCAAGGGTCTGCTTTGGAAGAGACATCAAAAGAAAAAAAAAACAAACCACAAAACAAACCAAACACCCCCACAAAAAAGCACTGTATTTGTAGTCCTTGCTTTTAATAATTTCCAAACTAGCCTCCTTTTCCAGTACAGTGTTTTTCCCCTGACAGAAAAAGAAAGAAAACATCCTTGCCGGATGATGTGCCTCGCTGAAGGAACACAGAATTTAAACATGATGGATATATTAAGGCTGAACACATTATCACATCATCATTTATTTTCTGCTTGGTTTTTTTAAGATTGTTTTCAGAAGGGGGAACCCAGTATCTCTAGCTCAGTGCCATTGCCTTCTGGTATCTGTGCACTCTTACACTTGTGTTCTCTACCCATTTGTCTCTCTTGGATCGTCTCCTCCTTCACCTGATGATGGTTTGTGTGGGTTTTTTTTCTTTAAAAAAATCTTCTTTGCAGCAGCAAACCTGGTTGTGCTGTGGGTGGATTTTCCTCC
Organism: Xenus cinereus; assembly: GCA_025774025.1. Lineage (NCBI taxonomy): Eukaryota > Metazoa > Chordata > Aves > Charadriiformes > Scolopacidae > Xenus > Xenus cinereus. Next base: position 22,047,842 of record JAOXJK010000003.1, read on the forward strand.
ATCCTATATAAGTGGTGTGATTCCCTGAGGAGGGTGCCTGGCCAGCAGATGCCAGGTCATACCACCGGAGCAGGGCTGGGCATTACTGGAGACATATATAGAGAGATATATTTATTTATTTATATATGCTGGATAGAAAATTTGTATCGTAAAGGTTTTGAGCACAAAGGTTGCACGGAATGGTGTTTTTTTTCTAAGTGATCTCAAATCCAGACCACACCATGCGCTTTAGCTGTGAACATTTCCAAGCGTGTAGTTTGTCTGTAGGTGAATGCTCTGGGGCTCCGTTTACTCCATTTGAGTAGGGAGTGATGGTGCCTCTGGACTGGGCACTGGGGAGGCCTCACCTCGAGGGCTGGGTTCAGTTTTGGGCCCCTCACTACAGGAAGGACATTGAGGTGCTGGAGCGTGTCCAGAGGAGAGCCACCAAG
>JAOXJK010000003.1:22048343-22071527 GCA_025774025.1 Xenus cinereus
TGACAGGAGCAGAGGAAATGGTCTGAAGTTGGGGCAGGGGAGGTTTAGATTAGATATTGGGAAGAATGACTTTCCTGCGAGGGTGGTCAGGCACTGGAACAGCCTGCCCAGGGAGGTGGTGGAGTCACCATCCCCGTAGGGATTTAAGAAACGTGTAGACATGGTTCTTCAGAGCATGCTCTAGTGCCCAAGATTATTGATTTGTGGGTGGGTGTGATGTGGTGGGGTGTTGTGTGGGTGTTGGTTTGGTGTATGGGGTTGGTTTTGGGGGTTTTTTTTTTGTTTTGTTTGTGGTTGGACTCGATGATCTCAGAGGTCCCTTCCAAGCATGATGATTCTGTGATTCTATAATAGTGTGTGAGTGTGCAACAGCTTTTGTGTTCTTGTCTATGTTTTGGGGAATCTGTGCATTTAAAAATGGCCTCACCTTGGCGCTCAGAGGCACCCACAACTTCTGTGTGGGCAGACGCACCTCACCTCTTCCTTTTTTATAAAGGCTCACTGCCCGAGCGTCTCAACAGCCGCTATTTTCCTGTCCCAGCCCATGCCAGCCCTGCCGGCGCTGGACAGCCAGCCCGGTGACACCGATGACCTCCTGGGAAGCAGGAACGGTGTCGCCGGGGGCTTTGCACCAGGACCTGGTGACCAGCACAGCCTGAAGCGCCGCAGGAACGGAGAGCACGGGACGTTTGGAGAACTCCAAGGTGCAGAGTTGCAGTAAGATAAATTAATTGCTAGAAATAAATAGCAAAAGCGTTGATTTGGTGTGGTGTGTGCCAGAGAGCTACAGGATACAGCCATTAGAATAAGTAATTACCAGGGTGATAAATTAAATTCTTAGGGTGTATCCCAAAGAGACAAACCAATTATATTGGCCAGCTTGGCAGGTCTCCCTTTCAACTCCCCAGTCCAGAATTAAGGAATTGTTTGTCACTGGTAAGCGCCGGCCCTGGGTGTCACGCTGTAGTACTGGGATGGTGACAGGGGGAGCTTTCCACAGAGCTCACGGACGTGGACGCTTCAGCCCGGCCTTACGCTGGAGGCTGCAGGATATCTGCTCTAAGATCTAAGCTCTTGAAAAGCAATTTCTACCTTTCCAGTTTAACTGCTAGAATTTTGAAGATGTTTCATGTTATTTGAACTTTCTGAACTAAACTATATCAGACAGCAAATCTTGCATTACCAGGAAAGGTGTAGTTTCTCTCTCAGTTACATACGGAACAATGTGAAGTGTTTTAATGGCTGTTTTGTTCTTTATTGTGGGAGATGAGTTCTGGCCTTTGTTTTGCTGTCGTGCCATCGCGTAGTCTGAGATACTGCTTTGCGTCATTTAATGATTCGGTTCGTGCAGAAATGTAATCTTTCAGGATCCCACACTAGATATAAATCACGCTTAACAAGGTCAGGCTTTGGCCTTTTGCACGTCAACGTGTGACACGATGATTCATTAGCGCCTGTGCTGAACCTGGTATTTACTGGCTTGGCCACCAGCTTTGTCACTCCGTGGCTGGCCTCTTCTCTTCCAAAGGTAAGGCAGCGCTGCACGGAGGAGAGCAGGGCCTCACAACAGACTTGCTGTCTGCCTTGGCTCGGGGTCAGAATTACTAACCCGTTTGCAAATTTTGCCAGAGCCCACAGCAACCTCCAACTGCCACGGCAGCCGAGGGGCAGCAGTCCCTCCCCGGATCACCCTTCTCCTGAGGGCTGTTGAGCAACAAGAAGGAAATAACATACGCTTAGTAATTGATGAATGCGGTGAGCTCATTAGTTATTACAGTCAATTATTGCACATAGATATTTAGTAAACATCTTCACTGAGGACACACCACCATCCATCCCACCAGAGGAAGACTCTCTCTGGAACGAGACTTTAGAGCAGGTTCTTCTGGAGACAGATAACACGGTACAGAGAAATCACACCATGAACAACAGGTAACTGGTGGTGTGTTACCTGTGACCGCAAATAATTGCCTTCCTAATGAAATGTGGCCAGCAAATAGTCCCCAAAGGCAAGTATGGGGACACTGCTGAGGGTGTCACTGGATAAAACTGACCTTGCAGGGATAGTTAAGAAGTAGCTAAATTACATTTTAGGGTTAGCAAGAGGGTAGGGGGAAAAAAAATGTGTAAACTGTCATCAAGTCTGAATAATGCTTATGAAAAATTGTGAGTTTTTTTGTTCAACTGAGCTGACAGCTTATATTTAAATAACCCCCCCATTCATTAAAATATAAACCAAAGCAAAGGGGTCAGTGTAAGGCTTAAGATCAAGGCAGAGAACAGAACATGGAGAGGATCTGATTAAACGAGAGGGAAAACATCAAAATGTGAGCTCAGAGAGACCTCACCCTCACCTGGAGCTGGTGCTGCTGCCCCCGGGGTGCAGGACAAATGCCCTCCCCGGTTCTGATTCCACAGCTCTTTCCGTGCATCTCTCCAGGTAAGTAGGTAGTTGATTTAAGCTTAAAGATACTGACAAAAACACCTAATCCCTTCCCTGGAAAAACGCATCTCACCATTGGAACCTCAACTGTCTTTGTTTAGCTCCCAGGAAACAGACACAGAATGAGGTTAATAAAATTTCTTTATTTAGCCTCTTTATATGAAATTGTCTTTAGAAATTTTATTTTACACAGTTGCAGCTAATTACATTTGGTAAACTCATAAAATAGTTATTTTTAATGTGCAAATAATACTTGAACTGCAGAGAATTAGCCACTGGTTTACATTCAGGGGTGTTTTGATCCAGGGGAGGAATCAGAAAGTCCTGTCCAGGGGGTGAGAGCAGGTGTACGCTCGCTTCTCCAGGATCTGCTTTGCAGCTTTTTTAATACAGTCATCCAGGTTTTCATCTGCGTCTGTGGAGAGACAGAAGGAAAGTTAAATAAAGTACCAGAAAGAGCTTTCCTAAATTGCTTTCCAAAAGCATTCTACAATACAAATGCAAGCGCCAAGAAATAATTTCTGATAGATTTTATATTCCTCTCACAGCTGGGAAAAAAGAATCACCACAGTTTGTTTTATTTATTAAATAAAGAGTCTATTTTCAACTGGTACCAGTTCTGTCCCTCATCGAGTTAAAAGCAGAGCAAAACGATTCCGTTGGTCACATCAAAACCACTTTTGATTAGGGTCTGTGAAAGCCCTGTTAGTAGAACGTTTATTTTATTTTATGGAACTTACATTTTTCTAATTGAGCCATGGCGTAATTGTTCTTGAAATATGCTTCCGTGCAGAAGATATTGGTAAGAAGCACCTGAGAAAATAGTAAAACTCAGTTGAAAACCAGTAAATGAGTTTCATACACAAAACAATGTAGTAAAAATACAGTAATTTAAACTTCTGGAAGTCTGGTTTTGTGTGTTGGTAACGGAGTCCTGCAGCTCTCGTGCTCCCTGTGAGCTTAATTGTTGTTTTTCCTCGCAGCTGCCCAGTGTCCGAGCTGGGGTGACCCCTTCCCTCAAAACTGACTCGAAGATGTTGTTGGTAATAAATCCAGAAGGGGCTCCCACATAATTTTGCGCAAAACATGAAGTCTCGAGGCCAGTGAAGACAAAGGTTCGTCAGTCTGGATTTGTCTTACACTTAATTGTGCCAAATTTACTTGTCCTGTAGCGTAACTGTAAGTGAGCTACCGTGCAATCTCCTGGGTGACAAACTGCCGCTCTACTGTCAATAAAGGTATTGTCGAAATACTGTTGTTACTACACGGTGCTATTTATTGATGATTGTTTGGGAAGAACTGCATGGTATTTGTTAGCAAGTTTAACAGGACACGCACATCTGTCATTCATCCATACGTGTGTGTGTGTGTTACGCTGTCTGAAACACTCTGACCCGGGGGGCAGTTGCTGTGGTCCCTGCGCTCCTGCTCCAACCAGTTCGGGTCCATTCTGGTGACACCGTCGGTTTTACAGGAGAGTTTGCTGTGGTAGGTTAGAAATTCTTCACAAACGCAGAGTGTACTTTTAAGTGTAACGAAAGCTGTTTGTTATTGAGGTTTTGCAAACTCTGCTGGGGCACAACTCCGAGTCCAGGGGACACTGCTCATCCAGGCAAGGGAGCCTTGGAAAAAGGAGAAGTCTGATGGGGGACAGTGCCTCTTACACAACACTTGGAGAGGCAGAACGGTAATAAATACCCATTATTAATTAAGCTTACACAATCCAAGGAGTGATACTGAAATGCACCTACTTCGTGGTCGTGGTTCCTTAGCCCGATGCTGATGGACCGGCTTGCCCTGGAAATGGCTGCGGTCATCGCGTATAAATTGATGACTACATCTGCCACTCTCTTCAGCACCAACTGCTCATCCACTATTGTCTACAAGAGTAAAAAAAATGATTATTAGTTTGTAGTTTGTCAATTTAAAACTTTAACCAAACGTTTTTCTCATAGTTTGTATTTAGGGTCATACTTATTTAGCACAGAGGGGTAAGTTGGTACATAGAATTTCTACCCTAAGACAGAAAGTTTTGGATTCCTTTATGCTCTGCCTTTTAACAGTTTTGGATTAACTACATTTAAACTACGAAGTTTGGGATTTACTACCTTCCACTTCTAACAGTCTCTCTGGCTGCAGCCACAACTGCTGCATCTTGAAACTGCTCCAGTAAATGCCAAAATCACTGAAATGAAAAGTACCAAACAGATGAAGCCTGTTCAAAAAATGTAGGTAAAGTGGAACATGGTGGAGCCTGGTCTGATAACACAGTGAGCACTTAAAATAGTCACTGGAGCCAACAGGATTTTTGCCTACAGAGGGGGAAGAAAACAATTCATGCACCAAGATTGCTGGGGTTTGGGGTTTTATTTTGTTTTTTTAACATAAATGGCCCACTGCATTGAGTACAGAATGGCTGTGTATTTTCTCATGGAAATGTGTTGTGTAAGAGATGTCCTGGCTCGTGCCGCACACACCGGCCACTCCAGCGTCTAGCCAGGCCAGTTTGTTGAGGGTAAAATATCCAATAACGAAGATAACAGTAAAATCTAGGAGTTACCTTGCCAAACCGACTCAGCAGGCCTCTCACTGTAGTTCCAAAATAATGAATGTTTTCTTCAAGTTTCTTGCCACTTTCCTTCAAAATAAAACAGAAAATAGAACAATTTGAGGAGTCTTTTAGGGGAAAACAGAAGCACGCCCTCACCCCCTTAAACAGGACACAGGCATGGGAATGGGAGTATAAAAATGTTGATTCTTTTCCAAGGGGGGGAGAAATATAAAAAAAAAAATAAATCATGGTTTAGCTGCAGCCCTGGTATCCTGAAGCCCAACTAATTCTAGATTTTCTCTTGGCAAGCACTGGCTTTTTTAACACCCACTTTGCTGCTGGAATCCAGAGAGGCGTAATTCTTGCTCTGTAAAATACGCCTTAAAATTTTCTAAGTTTTACTTTTGGTAACTTTTCAAAATAGTCTTTGTGCTTATGCATATAATAGTCTGAGAAATTCTTACACAACACAAGAGCCCAGCAAACCTAATGCTTATTCTAAGCGCAGCAGGTTATGAAAACCCTGAAAATCACAATTATTACTACTGTGTGAAGTCACCAATAGTCTCAAATGCTGATATAAAGCAGGAAAAAAAAATTCCAGAGCTGTATTTAGCTTTTAATTTGTAAACACAACAAATTCATTCTGCTGATTCTTGTAATATGAAGGCGAGTGGGTGTGAAGCTGCAGTGTGGCACCAGCATCAGCCAGTCCCAGCAAATCCTCTTACCTTGGGCCTGAAATACCTGCCCTGACTGGTCTTCAAATCCCTAGCTACACATCACGGGAAAAACATACCTTCTCTTTTTGGTAGCAACAGAACATTCATTTTTGATCATAAAAATGACTTACTGAGTGTGTAAGCAAGTATGTATAGATAGTTCACAGAAACTCTTACCTAAACCTGGGTTACTATTGAACAGGAAAAAAAAATACTGTGTTTTGTAACTGACCTTATTATGAAGGGCAGCAACACGCCGTTACAAACAGAGACTCTAACACCATGAAGGCTGAGTTTATATAAATTACTGAAATGGCTATAAACCCGGATTTGCTGTAAATACAGCCTGAGAGCAGGCTTCACTCTACCTTGAGCTGTACCCACGTAATATCTGTAACTCTAATATCTATAACTAAGCCCTCACCCCGAAAAGGTGGAAACACCTTCTTAAATGTGTGACTCTCTGTCCCTGAGCGCCCATTTTGTTCTGCACACCCAGGGGTCCAGGCACCAAGCGGTGAAAAGACCCGACCCGAGAGCCGTGTGTCCCCGGCACTTACCTGGAGGCTGGGATGCACCACGCCGCGGTCGCCCACCAGCCCATAATCCACTTTTCTGCCCATCATGTCCCGTAATCTGTCCAGGAACTCCCCCAGCGCCACGCCCACGTTTCCCTTCTTGATTTCTCTGAAATGTCGGGCAAACAGCAGCTGTCAAAGGCCGTGTCCTGGTTTGCAAGGGAAGCTTCAGGAAGTTCAAATAATCAAGTGAAATTCTATTTGCTTTACCAAAAACCCTGCAGTTTCTCTATGGATCACCAAGGCGTTTGAGCCATTTTACCACGAAGTCTGGAGAACAATGCTAAGGCCGTGGAAGCACGCAACATGGGTCAGATTCGGCTCCTCTACACTACAGCTGTCTTACCAATAACACTTACTTTCTTCTAAAAATCTTAATTAGTTACTGGTCTTGTAAAAAAGAATTTTACGCAAGCCTTCTGGCTATCTTCTGTACCATAAAATACAAAGGCCAAAATTCCTAAATCTATAAAACATCCAATTAAAAAGAAAAAAGAATGCTTTAAGATTGAACTATTTTTTGAGACATGTAATACACTGAAAAATATTGCAGGTTTTTTTTCCTAGTTTCCCCTCTTATCTATAGTTAAACAGTTATCAGATTGTATAGTTTATTAAAAATATTAGCAATAAATAAGAACATACTTAATTTTGTCAGTTAAGATTTTGCCTGCATATTGCATACCCGTCAAAGCAATATACAGTCGCAGAATTTCATTTGTTCCCTGTAAAAAACATAACACAAAGTGAGGTCAGTATCAAGCACAAAGTATTTTCAAGTACTTAAAAATCTACATACGCTGTGCTAGTATTTTGTATACTTTTTTTTTTTCCCTATAACTGCTTTTAATGTCTAAATTAAAACGGTCAGGGATACTGAAGCACAGACTAAAGACTCTATTATTTTTTTTTTTTAAAGTATAGGTGTGAGTTTGAAGACAGGTGACAGTGAACTATAACATTTACAATATTGAGTGTTTTCCAAGCAGGTCTGTTTGGCCAGTCTTCCCTTGCTCTAGTATTAAAAGATTTCTCTTCATCCATCCATAAATGTTTGCTATCTTTTATCTCAGTTATAGATTCCGATTCCATTTACCTGTGAAGAAGTCGAGCCCCTCATTATTAAACGCACATAGGTACCACAACGAAAAATAAACCAGGCTAAGTGCATTTTGAGTTAAAGCTAAGTTCTGCATTGTTCCAGTAAAGGAACATTGAAATAGTTGTCAAACTGCTCAACAGCCTGTTTGGAAAGTAATCACAGACCAGAAAATTAAGCTGATACTGTACAATCTGACGTCTGGGAATCCGTTCTGCGATTGCTCGGTGGCTGAGGAAGAAAGAGCAAACCAGAGGAGGCTGAAAAGAACCCAAGTATCAGCTCAGCGTCGAATCCGTCAGGAGGCAGTGACAGACGAAGGGACAGAGGTGTCTGTCTGTCCCCAGGCTCAGGAGGAGGTTCTGGGGGGCACGGGGCCAGCACCCAACAGCCCCACTCAGGACACGGCCTGTCCTTGGCTGCAGCAAACGGCATTTAGCTCCTCTGCGGGCAGGTCCCCTCCGACAGGCCAAGGCAAACACGCGGGTCAGCACAACCTCCTCCTTCTAGCAGGAAAGCAGCTTCATACGTTGGGATCAGTGAGAAAAATGAGCTGATTTACAGGAATTCCAATGGGGTGGTGTTTTCTTTTTTTTTTTTTTTAAACAAGGCTTCCTCCAACCTGCCCGATGTGAAAGTTTTTCCCTGTTTCAGCCGGTCTAGACCAGCGCTCCTCGCACCGGCTGGGGTGGCACTGCTCGGAATTCAGGAACATCACACCCCGCAGGATGCAGGAGGATGCCCTGTGGATGGCTGGTTTTGCTCTTTAATCTATTCTGGAACTGACTCTTCCTCCCTACAGGAGACAAACACACCTGTATTTGCAAGAGCAGCTCACAAATCCATACTGCTGTGTGTGAAAATTCTCACTTGCATTAATTTGCAGCTGAGACTCTGCTGCCCTGACACCGGGAGGTAAACGAACCTTTCCAAAGGGTCCATCAAGAAAAAACAAGCCTGTGAGTCTGACTGAATGGTCACTGAAAATCCAGCTGGGAAAACAGAATACATTTCACAGCCAACAGGTTTAGAAAAAAAAAATAAATGCACATCAATAAGTTAATTAAACTTCTAAACTAATCTTTTGTGAGTTTCCCTACTTTGCTTGTGAGAAGCAGACAAGAGGAAAGGTTACTCAAGCCAAGGTACCAACAGAGCAGCTCAGCCACAAAATAAAAATTAGAAAATCCTATTAGAGAAATCTGCTTAAAGATTAAAATTTCGCCCATACCTCGAACCAAATCCTCCCACTCACACCAGTGAGAATAAAAGCAGCAAAGAAGGTCCCAGAATGCGCCTGCCCCAAAGCAAGATGGTCAGGTTCCTTCTGACGAGGCTCTTGTTAGGGACCCCAGTGATTCCAGCGTGACAACCGCTTTCTGAACATCAGCTGATGAGCTACTTTTGTCAACTAAAATACTTTTAGGCTTTTCTGCCAATTTAGAATCCTTTAGTCTACTCAAAACAACAGCAAACTGAAGCCACGAACTGGGACTGTTGTTTCACACGACGGTGCATTTAAAACAGCTGCATATTTTATTAAAACCATACAGAAAGTTTCTAAATATTGAAGCAACTGTATATACACTACGGTATGCGCATACAGAACGGTGCACATACTACCATGCATACACAGCACCGGTTTGTTCTTTGCAGAGGCAAAGCTGGTGCCAGCTCCTCCAGTACCTCACACTTTGTGGTTAGTCTACAGAAGCCGCCTTATTTTATTACAGGAAAGTACTGTCCATATCTCCAAAGAAAACAAAATTAGTTCTTCGGTCTTATTCTATTACAGACTTTGCAACTAAAGACAGGAAGGACCATTCCGCTGAGCGCCGGGGTTTCGGCTCAGGGTACAGAAGGTGAGTGCGGATTTCAGCTCACAGTAAAACCTGTACATCGGTACTTGCCTCGAAAATGAGCAGTATCCTGGAGTCTCTGAGGTAGCGCTCGTAGGGGTAATCCTTCATATAGCCAAGGCCACCAAGGATCTGCAGCGCTTCGCTGACGCAAGCCCAGGCTCCTTCAGAGCTGAACACCTGCCCGTCAACGGCCGTTTAGTCACGGGAAATGCAGAATACACCGCTCCGTTACGGCAGCCACGCGACGCTGCTGTAAGGCTCTGTACGGCTCCTGGAACAGCTCAAGCTCAACCATCCCTCTAAGGGAATGTTCCTGGGAGCGTCGGAGCTGCGAACGGAGAGAGCAGCTGTGGCCGCTCGGCTGGAGCCCTCCCCTCTGCCCGGATTCAGCGGGACAGGAGTTCTCTGAACCCATCAACGGGGCTGAAACTGTGCAATCGGAACGCAGCCGGAAAGAGTTTGTGCCAGCTGAAAGCCGTAGGGAAGTCTCCCAATAAAAAGCATTACCTTGACCATGGCTGCCTCCACGGAGCAGTCGGGAAAGCCGGGCCTGTCCATCATCCCCGCCGTGAGGTAAGCCATGCTCTCCATCACATAGGCCTTCACGGCCATGAAACAGAACTTCTCCTGCCAAACAGCAACCAAGGAACCGCACAGTGATTCAGGTGAGAAACCCCAACGGTCAAGCCTGAACACTTAAAAGCACAACTGCAGTTTTCCTGCGTTTAACATATGATGAAGTACTAATTAATAAAAGGTACTACTGCAAAACAATCATGAATAATCTAAAAAAATTATATCCTTATTCATTCCATTTACCATTCTAGACACTTAAAAGATCAGTGTGTACAAGTCTGTGCTAAGATTACACGAATTAAATACCTCTTCAAAGCAGTACAGCCCAAAGAACCCCACCATAATCTACGTTCTTACAAAGCACAGAGAGTTAGTTTATTACCTGAATTAATCCAAATTCGCTCAGTTTCTTATTGAATTGTTTCCGGGTACAAGCATACTCTGCTGTCATTTCTTTAAAGAAAAAAACAAAACCCCAGTATATAGGCTGTTGTCTTAGAACATTTTACCTCAGAAAAATTAAATAGAGGCAATAACTTGCAGGAACTGAAAAAAAATAGAGGCAATAACTACAGGAACTGAAAAAACTTCAGTGTTAAACCACTGTAAACAGGCTTTTAATAAAAATTTTAAATAAAAGTATTTTAATTTTTTTTAAGAAGTCAAAGCATGTTACGAGTGCCAATACGGTGATGTTGTTACGACCACGGCTCCCGGCCCCACTCTGAATTCAGTGTGTTATACACCTCAGGCAGATGAGTTTTCGCACGCACCCAGCAACCCACAGCACCCAACTCACCCACCTATCAATTTTTTAATCATTCCCGCTGAGGCGCTGCCCATGCTAAACCTCCCGCTGTTCAGGATATTCATGGCAACCTGTGAAGGAAAGGAGCGGTTTTCAGGCCGTGTTGTTGCCCCAACCCTTCTCCTCGGGCCAGGCTGGCAAACGCCGTCTCGCCGCATCTTTTAGTGCTTCCCTGGATGTCATTTGTCACTGGAACACGCTCCCTGTCCTCAGACCCGCCTCACACCAGCAGAGCAGTCAGTGCCCCAGAAGTGCAGAACTTCAAAATGCTCTTCAGGTGACCTACCACAGCCAATTCCCTATTTGAAACAGTTTTCAGATGCTGATGAACCGGTGACCTGGAAATAATCCTCTATTCAAACCGCATGAAGGTAAAATGCGGATAAAAACCTATCTATCTGCAACGTGACACACAGCACTCCAGCTACAGAGCACCGCTGGGGTTTATCAGACGCAGGAGAAAAACAGAATATTGTTTAACGCGTGTGCACAACAGCCAAAGCTAAACGTCTTCTCTGCAGCTGCCCTGCGGGACGCTCTCCTGCTTCACACCCCTTTCAGCAACGCACAAGACGAGAACAAGAAAGAAAGGTGTAGAAATGAAATACAGATCAATAATCTAGAAAAATTCATCCTGAAATCTAGTATTACTGTTTCTTACCAAGAGCAACCTGGGTGACTCAGTTCAAAGACTGTAAAGAAATTTAGCAAGAAGTCACTCTTCCTACATTTTAATTTGTGGTAACTATCTGAAGAAGAAATCAAAAAATCTTCTTTTAATATGCTTACTACAGAAAAGAGAACTGTTTCGTTTGGCATTTAGGCCATTTAGGCCAAAACTCCTCCTTTCCCAGCTGCAGGAGGAGTAAGAAAATCGAGAGGGACCACTAAGAAGAGTTTTGCAAATCCAGACGCCGGGCTCAGAGAAAGGTCACAGCAGCAGGGTGACCCGCGGTGGCTTTATGGCTGTCACTCCTCTGGCACTATGAAGAGAGCCCAGTGCCAGGGTTCTCCTGGTGTTCTCCTCCCGACACTTTCCTGTGCCATGATCTAACACGGGAAAAGCACCTGAGAGCCTGCAGACAGGATCTGCACCTCCTTCAAACCACTGCCCGTTCTTTCTTTCTCTCCCTCCCTTTCTACACAGGCCACAACTCTGGCTGCAGGAAACAGCAGCAGACACTTCCCCGATTCAATTCGGACGTTCTGCTGAGAAAGTTGCTCCCCCTTTTCTGAAGGGAACAGGACACCACAAAAAAACAGTAAAAAGCCAAATAAGCAGTGGAACCAGCTCCGTAACTGTGTTGAGAAGAAATACATCCAAAGCTGGAATGACAGAACGCTACGGGGTTGGAAGGGACCTCTGGAGATCATCTAGTCCAGCCCCCTGCCAGAGCAGGTCCACCTGCTTTGGACACACTCGAATCAGGGCACGCTCGTGCACGGCAGCAGTGAAACCAATTAACACAACGCAGATAATGTAAACTGAGAAGTGCGTCCTCCAGCGTTCTTCAGTTTGGGAATACTCCTATTACCAATAAGGAAACTTGAGTACAGAAAAAAAAAACCCACCACCAAAAGTCTCCTTCAGGCTTTTCAAAATCATGAGTAGTTATTGTTACTGCTTACCTTAAATCCCCCTCCTACTTCTCCAATTACATTCTCAATAGGCACTTTTGTGTTTTCAAAATGTACTTCACAAGCTGAAACACAGAGTTAACAGCTGGTGAATTATTATGTAGATATATTTCAAAGACATTCAGGAACAAAACCGATTCGCTTCGTAACAAGAAGTAGTTTTCCTACTTGCACTGTTTATGACAGAATTACAGGTGCTTTGCCAAAGAAGTTAGAATTTGGGAAAAGACTGTGGCTGACATCAATTATTGATGTCAAATATTCAAAATATAATTAATATACACGCTATAAAGAGAACTATAGGTTTGTTTCTATTTTAAGGCGCTGACAGAGCAGTCAAGTCCCAATGAATACACATGACCTAAACAAATAAAAACATTAAAACAATTTCTGTTAACAATTTTAAGTGATTCTTACTATTGGATCCTCGAATGCCCAACTTATCCTCAGGTTTCCCATGGGTGACTCCACCAAAGTCCCGCTCTACGATGAAAGCGGTAATTTTGTCTTTGAGTTGTCCATCTTTATCAACAACCTCTGTCCTGGCAAATACCGTGAAGATATTCGCGAGGCCACCGTTTGATATCCACACCTGTTTTGGGAGAGGAGAGACGTGTCAGAAATACATTTGTTCTGATTTCGTGAGCACTGTTCTTCAGTGTTTCACAAGAAACTAGCAAAGGACAGAGCGGTGAAAAATTGCTGCTTCTTCCCTTAGGTCTAGTGAGTGTTCTGCTGTTAGTTTTGCCTCTTGGGAAGACGTTTCCAAGGAAAGCTGACCACAGAATGGTAAGTTTAGAGCAGCTATAAAACCAGGCTGCAATACAGACTTGAATTAAACTACAATCCGTGGTGCATTTTCACAAAAGCTTGTACATCCTGCTCTCGTGGCACGTGAGGGATACAAGGGGAATACAGAGCGTAGAACCACTTTGCCCGGAGTCATTTCAGCCGTGATGAGGAATTCCCTGCATCAGGCCACGTCCCTACGGCCTCTCCCCCAGGATGGGGCTCTTCACATCTCAGACCGATGCAGCAACAACCACAGATCAGTCTGCAACGTATGAAATACTGCTGAACCCAGTACATCTCCCTGTCTCTTCAAGATTGCATTTCGCCATTGTTTCTTTTAGAAATGTCCCGAGCAGCCCTATTTCCTATTCAATCTCAGGTTTTCCTTCAAAAATACCTATAAAATCCTGCCCAAAGAATGAAGAAAGGGGAAAACACGGTTTCAGGTTTCTTTTTGCTCGTGAAGCTGAGCCCCGTGAGCTGGCGGTACAGAGAAGGAACTCAAGAGCAGCTGCTCCTGTCCTTCTTACCAAGAGTTTGGTGAAGGTCATTCCCTGAACAATGTGCTTTTCTATTCTCTTTGGCCCTAAACCAACGCGGGTTCTCCTTCTGACATGGCCATTCTCCACTAGCTTGGAAACCTCAAAATTCGGACGCTGCTGCCCAGGGAGTCTCTTCCAGCAAAACAGAGAGATGATTTCTGTAAACTTGTAACAAAACCCCGTCACATCTGCAGTCTGCGAGCGGTACCTTGGAGCCATTTAGTAAGAAGTATTTCCCATCTTCACTGAGGGTCGCTCTTGTCTGGATGGAGGCAGCGTCACTTCCACTAAAAGCCAAACAAGTTATTAATGTTTAAAGAAATAAACATGCTTTAAAAAACAAAACTTAATCTCTCCCCTCTTCCCATCCTTTCAAAAGGAATGTTAAGAGTTGTATTAAATAGTAGTATATAATTTTAGTTTTTAACTAACAAGGAAACCTACTAGGTTGATCAGCTGTAAAGAAACCTCCTTCAGTTACCTGAGGGGACATCTCTGCTGACTGACACGTACCTTATCAATCTTATGACCTGACCAGAATGTTCAGAATGGCACGTAAACAACTTTTTTGAGCTACACGTTGAGCTCTGTGAGCATACAAGGAATCTGTCATCCTAAAACACAGTCAAGTTTTAAATGTCTAGGTTGTTCCTCAAGAAAGGCTCAAGAGAAATGAGGAATAAACATAGCAATCTCTATCAGTGAGCACTTGGGCACATCTAATACTTTCTTTCTAAAGTGAATCACAACAAAGCTATCAAAAGTTTACGTTCTGTTCACGCCCGCTCTTGAATCCTCCTCATTACACAATGAAGCAGCAGCACATCATCTCCCCCTGGAAAGAAGCTTCCTCTTCGGCAAATCAAAACACCCCAACAGCTCACTTTGGGCTTCAGGCTGAAGACAGTTATTAAGTTCTTGGAAGAGCGGGTATGTTAACAGTGTTAGATTGCTAAAACACAGTTACAAAAATGATTCCTTCTGTGCACTAGAACTAAGGCCTCTAAGAAGGCTGAAGTTAAAGTTACTAAGACCAGTAATATTTTTAAATAATTCTAGGCTAAATAAAGAAGTTAGAAGAATTTCTGAACGCAGTTAGCCCTTGGGTTTTTTTCCTGTGTGTTACTTCCAATTCCCTTCTACGTATGACTGTTAAAGTACCAGCACTAGTTTAAGTGTGACCTGCGAGCGGGATAGCTGTGAGAGAGTCACAACTCGGTTTAGGGCTCTCGAATAAAACCCATCTCTGAGGCTGGGAGGGACCTACATGAGCGAGTACATCCCACGCTCACTGCAGGTCATTCCAGCAGAGAGCAACCCAGGAACGGCAGGTTCAAACTATGGTTTTCTACAGACAAGCGAGATTCAACTTCAAACATTCAACGGGTCTCAGTCCTTTACTCAGTTTCCTTCACAATCACGTAATAAACCCTCTGCCTGCACGTTTTTAAGAAGACTGCACCTCTTCCGCATTAAAAGTTTGCAACATTAGCAACAGTCAATGAATAAACACAATAAATACAACTTTATCTTTGAAATTAAGTTGCTGCTACAAATATACCTTTTCTAAACTCTAAGGAAAGGCCACAATTTCTTCCTATTGTTTTTGGCAGCTCTTTCAAGACAGGCTTTTATAATTTGGAAAAAGAACTGAAAGCATCCTAGACCAGTCACAGCACATTATTTCTAACCCAGCACAAAGTACCCTTTTGATGCACATTCAGTAGCGCCAGAAGCAAAGTGGGTAATTTCCTGGGATGGGAACAACACTTAGTGATTTCATGGAAACCACCGTAAGCAGCACATTGGGAAAAGATTTATTTGATATTACATGATTTGAAGTGTACATTTTAAAATAAAAAAATAAAGAACTGACCTATATGCTGAAGCCATAGACACCAAATAATAAAGATTTAATATATTAACCCATCACTTTAATGAAGATGAAAATACTTTAAAAAAAAATATTTGGTATTTTGGTGCTTTCTGAAGCTTTTATGGTTACATACACAGTACCTTCCAGGCTCCGTGAGACAAAAAGCTGCAATGTGCTCCCCAGACGCCAGCCTCGGCAGGTACTTTGCCTTCTGCTCATCAGTGCCCGCGATGAGGATTCCCTAAATAAAGAATTAACAGAAAACTTTTCAGCATCAATCTGTGCCAAAAGAAATGAAGCCAGGAAGCTTAATTTGCAAATTTTTTTGGCAAATTTTATGGCATAACAAGAGACAGCTCGATAAACAACAGACATTATTATTTATCAGACATGAGAGTGTGTCAGTTATCACACAGAGCTGTTCCACGCCCACGGGCAATGGGTGACTATCCCGCTGCTTCTAGGGTACATTCACTGTGTTTATGCTCCAAGTGAAGACTTCACTGTTGCTCTGAAAGGCACTGAGATAGTCCCTCCTTTATAATTTGTCATACCTTCATTACTATCACTATCATTTTATTTTAATAACCTCAAACCCAGCAATTTTCAAAGCTCCTAATGAGAGAACAGAACACAATATTCACTTGGGTTCCAAATCATTTCCTCACAGCGGCACTCAACACCTTTTTGTGAGAATCACTTACTTGCCCGTCTCTGTTGCATTTATTTTTTTGTAAGCAGGTTTCTTATAAAGGACGAACAAAACAAAAAAATACATGCTAAAGCTAACTAACCAATGGTTAAATAGCTAAGATACAGTTACTCAACAAAACCAGGATTAACCCAAACTGCAGGAGGAGCGGTGGTTGTGTCTTACACAGCACTTCTCACCACACCACTTCAAAAACCAGCTCAGCTCACTGGTGATGAGTATGCTAAGTAAGGTGAGGAATAAATACCTATTTTTAATTAGCATTATCCGCTCAATTCTGTGCAGATTTTTTTACCTTGTTATAACGTACTTACTGCTGTTTCAAGCTTCAGGCTACCACCATCCATCCACCACTAAAAGGCAGGTTCCTAAGGCTGCATCGTTCGGAAAGGAGTTTAAAATGCCCACACTTGCTACAGAGCACTGATCTTGGATAAGTTTTCCTCTCTAAGCTCTTCATCTTCACACTTCATCTTCCATCTTTATGCTGCGGAGCCCCTGGCAGAGGGTGCTGGGCACACCAACAGAGCGTCCCACCCGATTTTTGCATCGCCGCTAATTCTCGGTCGTTGCTCTCACACTCCCCGTTTTAACAAACTCCACCCCACCTTTTCTATGCCAGTTGTGCAGAACGGCTTGACGCGGAAGCTGAGCGTTACCTTCAGCCCAATCGCCTGATGAGCTGCCAGTGTGACGGCGATGGAGCCGTCCAACGAAGTGATTTCTCCCAGACGCGCGTACATGGTGTTCGACAGACCAAGACCGCCTGGAACAAATACCGCCTTTTATTCCGAGTACACACATCACAATTTAACCTGCCCCCTCCCTCCCTCCCCAAAAATCCCTTTCAAGCACAGAAATACCAAGACTATAACAGTTAACTGGGGAGGGTCTTAGTACAGACTGGACAGAAACAAGTACCGCGCTGCTGCAGAAGAATCCAACTTGGAAACAATAACTTTTTAAATGTGTGAGCTGTGCTGGATTTAGTTGTGTTCAGAAAGCAGGTGTGTCTATTCAAGCTGCCTGCACACGTAGCAAATGCACCAGAATCCAGCAAACGGTAGAAAAGAAGCTTGTTTTAAATGCTCTGTATGTGAAAAGGGTAAAAGATTTGGTATAAAAATTGCTCTAGGCTGAATTTCTGTGCTTTACGGGATCGGTTGAATTTTTGGGTGACATTCCCACACTGCGTTAGGAAGCCAGACAATTACCCCTGAGCAGGTGCAGGCCGAGCAGCAGAGGGAGCGGGGCTGGACAAGCCCCAGGACAGACACAAGGACAGGCTGTCCCCGGCGTCACTCCAAGCCCAGCAAAGTGACCCGGACCACAAAACTGCCCCAAAACAGCTCCCAAGCAGAATTCCGAACTGATACTGAAGAAGGATAAAATACAACACTTCAAAAATGTCTATAATCAGAAACTGTGAATGTATCAAGAACCAAACTTGACACCAGCACACCCTTTTTG
Source organism: Xenus cinereus (assembly GCA_025774025.1). NCBI lineage: Eukaryota > Metazoa > Chordata > Aves > Charadriiformes > Scolopacidae > Xenus > Xenus cinereus. The sequence goes on from JAOXJK010000003.1 coordinate 22,066,013, forward strand.
GGCAAATTTTGTGATCTGCTGCTGCAAATGCAGAGACTATTTGTAAGGAGCTCGAAAAACCCAGCAGTAGGATAAATCAAAGCTGCCATCTGTTTGAGTCTGATATTCAAGAATTTTTTTTGTCATTATAAGTCTCCCAGTGTGAGAGTAGTTGATGTATTACTTCTGAATAAACAACTTTATCTAATCAAGATAACCTTTTGTCCGGGTTAATCATCTTATGCTTGGGAGAGTGCTCTAAGTCAGGATAATGAATACCTTATTTCAGCAGATGTCTCAATACTCCTGTGTGACTGAAGAGTTTTAAAATATGACAAGCACCACCCACACAGCAGGATTAAACTACAGAAAATGGGAAAGAACCTCGAGAGAAGTGTATTATTTATGGGGCAGAAAAAAAAAATTGGCTTTCTTATAGCACGGTGACTGCTTTCCATCTTCTGTATTTTATCCAGCGCCCAGGCTTACAAGACAACAGTACCATGACTTTCTACAGGTACGCCGAGTGGATTGCAGCCTTTTACAGACTGGAAGCCGAGAGAGTATGATTTCATAAGCTTCAAAGCAACGCAAGATCAAAACAACAGTAACATTTTATTAAAGTATGAATTCTACGTCAAATACATTGCCTTTCAGAATCTTTAAAAAAAATAAAATTAAGAGTGGGAAACTTATTTCCACTGAAACTATCTTCTGCAGATGGTCAAACACAGCTGTGTCTCCTCTGAGTTACTCTCTTTAAAGTCATCTTCTTTTATAATAGGCAATAGATAAAACAAGGATCTTATTTCTTTGTAAATTTCATGTGAAATACCAGTTTCAATCACAACTTTTATTTTATGCATAAGAACAAAATCACCATTTTATTGAAAATTCCTCTGCAAGTTTAAAGAGAAACTAACGATCTCAATTAGCACTACCATGTCCTTTAAGACATAAACATGAATTGAATAGGAAAGATTTTTTACAAAAGCTATACTTGTAACGAATAGACTTTATACTTTTACAATTCTCTAAGGTCAAACACAGTCCCACCTGCCAGCGACAGCTTTGATAGATTGGTTCCATGAGACACGGCAGTTCGGACCCAGTATCATTTTAGGAACCATGAGCAAGAACAGCAAGTCCCATGGAACGTCACGCTGCTCTACTGCAGCCGAAAAAAGAACAACAAGGAAAATGCTCTGCCAAGAAGACTTTACACCATCTAAAATTAGTTATCTAACTTGGGCGCCCCAGGCAGGAGTACGCAGAGCTCCTACAGAGCCAACAGCCGTGCCCCACAGCTCTTTACTTCTAACCAGAGAGGAAGCCTCAGCCCCTCATTTAGACATCCAAGCCAAAGGACTACACGCAGGATAACACAGACACATTCTGCAAGACCCCACAGAGGCTACTGGGTTATCCTTTCGCCATCACTCACTCACCATATTCCTCTGGAATCTGCATGCCAAAGAGACCCAGGTCCTTTAGTCCTTTTAAAGTTTCAGGCGGGATTTTTGCATCTTGATCAATCTTCTTAGAGTCCACTACAAACACAGAAGGTTTTATAATTTAAAACTCTTGCTTCTCAGGGCAGAAAAGGCCCCTGGGCCTGCAGCGTTCTCAAATGGAAGCCAAGGTCACTGTGCTCTGAGCTGGCAGCAGCGTGATCTCTAAGCCAACTGCCAGACTCAGCACCCAGACCCGCAGAACCGAGGTAAGGTACGGAACGAGGGGCGGCTGGAGCACCACGTCCCTCCCTGCTCTCGTCTTCCTCTCGGATTCTCAAGCATCACCAGAACAGCCGTCACGCTGGTTGCAGCGGACGCAGACACACTTCTCATCCCAAGCTTCCCAAGAATTACCTTTCCTAGCTTCATTCTGATCTTTCTGTCCTGTTTGCTCTCCTCCCGCTGTGGCCGGGACAGTCTCAAGCCCCGAGCTGGCTCCTGTAAGACTGGTAACACAGCGGGCTGGGGGCTGTTTGCCTTGGCCTGACACCCCAGCCCATCCTCGCCCACGGAGTGAAAAATGATGATTTTCTAGCCTTTTGATGACAATCACACAGACAAGTCCTAAACATCGCAGCGGGAGGTCTCCATTCTGTTTCCGGAGAACAATGCTCCGCTTAAGTAGCCCACTTTAGTATTCTTGGGACCTCCCAGTTGGGTCTGTATTTTGAGTTTGATGGTGTAATAATTATGGCTGTGAAGTCACGATATCCAGGAAAATGACTTAGAAGTAGGAAAACTCTGGTTTTTATTTCATTTTCTCAAACGTTTCTCTGTGTAAAGATTGTGCTTGTGCACGTCAGCAGATTCCATGACTGGAATAAGCAAAGGATTTTCTATCTGAACTATGTCTAGGTCACAATAACAAAACAAACACACACGTAAATGAGTTAATTACAAAAATCTTGTTCTCGGGAGTTATTAAAATTCTTGGGGGATTACAAGAGCTGTTCTGTACTGTGACACTGAAAATAAACAACTGTATTAAGCAGGTTGGGACGGGTGTAAGCTGCAGCGAAAGAAACAGGAGCCATCTTTCCAAACAGTACACAAAAAGAAGCAACTCTGCAAATTGCAAAAGCAACGGCACGTTCCCAAAAGGAACTGAAATGACGCTATAAATTCTACATGCAATATAGTAGGGGGAGGCAACTAAGCATTCCGATGCTCTTCGAAGAGAAGTTATTCAAAAAGAAAATCCGTTTTAAAAAAAGACTTTTCATTCCCACACTGATTTTTTAGCTCCATAGTGCGAGACGCAGATTGGTGTTATGCCCACAGCCGTTCTGGGGAGAGAAAGGTGTAAGCTCTTCCTCCATCGTGCCCCCACAGACCCACGTGTGGTGTGTGGACACTGCCACGGCCTCACAGTGACTCTGCTGAGACCAGTTTCCTTACCCAGTGCCAAGCACATCAGGTTTCTGTCTCTTTCTGACTGCTCTCCTAACCTATTTTTACCACCCCCGTAAATGACCCTGGATAAGTAAACAGAAATGGCTGTGAATTGACACAAAGATGAGCAATCTCCACCTTCAGTTGGAGGTGGAAATAAGTTGACTATAAGTTGACTTTTTTTTTTCCTTCCTCTCTCTTAAATATCAAGTTTTTTACTGAGTAAATGATGTTCCCCAACAGAAAGTGTAATCTGCATAAATTCTTAGTTTATTGCTAGCGAGCAACGTTACAATCTTATCGTTAAAACTACCTGGATCTCATAAATTGTTATCTGTGACAAACACAGGCTCCGTCGAACTCCTGCAGCGTTAGGCAATCTAGACCTCGTATCTTTGACAGCAGGAAATCTGAGACAATACTGTTTAACTGTCCCAGAAATTGCCATCTATAAAAACCAATTTTCTACAATTGTTCTAGAATTGGCTTATCTGTTGCTCCAGTAATAGAAGAAACACCCCGCGACCCTGTCAGGAATGCACGTGGCTAATAGGTCTTTTCCCAAATTGAATTGCTGCTCTATTGCTGAAAAAACACATAAATAGTTTTGATTTTTTCATCGCTTCTCAATGACTCACCAGTTATGAATATCTCTGGTGAATTTTGCCAAAGCCAGTTTTAGTACAGTAGGACAATTAAAAAGTTTCAGAAAAAATTCACAATATATGAAGTGGTAAATAGCATTATTCAACTGAGCTAAAAACAATTTCAAATCCTACCTCTATGGAATTCTTTTAATTCCTGGTTGTTTTTTTTTTCTATTTATTTTTTTCTGGTTTGAAGTTTTATTTCTTCTCATCAGCATCCAAACAGTCCATATTAAAAAAGCCCCAAACAAACACGCCTATAGAATCAGCAGCACTGTAGGACTGACAATAAATGCATAAGATAACTTGAATGTTTAAAGTACAATAATCTTATTCAAGGGTTATAGCTAAATCACTCTAATCCTTAGATCACTTGCATGAATAAGAAACTAATGACTATACCTTCTTCAGTGAAGAATTTTTCTACAGGTCCTACAAACTGGTTGATCTCCTGTAGTTCTTCATTGCTAATTTCTGGATAAGGGAAAACTTCTTCCTAAAATATGAGGCAAATTCTTGTTTTATTTTTTTTATTTAAAAAAAAGCGTGAATCATGCAATTGAAATAAAAAACTCAGAAACATGTGCTTTTCAAATATTAGACTCTAAAGAACTGTGAAAATTAAGAATTGTGGAAAATGTTCAGAAACAGCCTTATCCACAGGACTCGACTCTGCTACGTGCCAAAATCCAATCAGAAGGTTATTACCCAAAAACCAGAAACAACAGGGAGAAACAGAGAGATTTTAAGAACTAAGAGGATGCAAAAATCCTTTATCAACCATGAATTTTGTCAGTGAAATCCCACTTTGGGATTAAAAAAACCGATTTAATTTTAATTTGTATTAAAATTCTATTCTGTATTAAGATTCTGAGAATCAATTTAGTGTTATAATGTTTTCAAAGCTCAGCCCATAAACGCTGTCCCTTGGAAACTCAGAGCACACTCCGCCTGTCCCATGTCACTGGTACAAAGGTTAGCGAGTTCCATACTGCTCCTTATCACCTCACAGGGATTTTGGTCACGAGCTGGGAGCAGGATGACCCAACAGGCTCAAATAAATAAAAAAAATCCAAGCAACTAACACAAAAAGTAGAAGACTACATCAGAAGCGTGCTTCTAATTTTTATCATCTGTCCCCTATTAAACAAAAGTCTCCCTCTGCCCAAACAAAGCTGTTTCATGACAGTCTGAAGAATCACATCCGCTCCAAAAATTCAGGATCTAGTAAATGCTACAGTTGTTCAGAAAACTGTTATAGTGAAATTTGAGAGGAAAAAAAAAAAGGTAAACACGAACAGGGGTTTAATCTGATGGAGTCTGCCTGCTAACTATCATAACACCTGGTCTGTTTTGGGAGACCTTATTAACTCATTTCAGTGGATTTGAGCAATTCCTTCTTTCAATTTATTTAACTGCAATCCAAACTTTGCATTAACAAGTTCTAATACAGCGCTGTTTCTCAAATTCGTGAATTCTTTGTCCAGTGGCATCTCAAGACAGAACTACAACTTCAATGTTTCCTATAAACACCTGTAAGCAAAAGCTAACGTAAAGTCTCGTTCCCTGAAGTGACCAGAAAACAGACGTGAGCTCTGTCCCACGCCCGCAGCCCGAGCAAACAGGCGGGTGCGTTTCTGTGAGGGATTTGCTGGCCTTGCCGCAACAGAGGGCGGTGGGTTCAAGCAGCCCTTCCGAGGCTGGTTGTTCTGGAGCTTTCCTACCTCTATCGCGCACACCTGTCCGCACAGCTGCAACCGCCTCCATTAATTTAACCAGCTTCAGCCGGTTAAATTAATGGAGGCGGCTGACACACCTGAGGGTCAGGCTGTGTCAGCGAGCAGCCCCTCTGCCTGGGGCCGCGGCCTGGCTCTCCCTCCCCCGCCCCCCGGCGCTCCCTCAGGCGCTGCGCGGCCCCCGCTCCCCGTCACCCGCGGCCTACCCCGGCCCGCCCGCTCCTCCCCGACACCCCGCCGGCCGCCC
>JAOXJK010000003.1:22071793-22098620 GCA_025774025.1 Xenus cinereus
GGTCCCCCCGCGGGGCGGGGCCTGGCGGGGCGGGGCGTTGCGGGGCCCGCCCGGCCTGAGGTGACCCCGCGGGGCGCACACGGACCCGGCGGCGACCGCCCCTGGGCGGGAATTGCCCCAGACGTGGGGCCCGCGGGGATAAGCCCACGGACGGCCTCCAAGGCCCCGGCGGGCCCTGACCCGGCCACAGGCCCACCCTGGGGCTGCAGCACCCGCACTGCTGGAGCCCCTCACCGCCCTCCGCCCGCTTGGGCCTGGCGGAGGCCCGCTGCCCAACCGTAGCTACAGAAACTGAGTCACAGAATAAAAAAAGTATTTTTTGGAACACGGAGGATGTCTCTTGAGTCATGTTCCTGAACCAGCTCCAAAGCATGGGTGCAGACCAGGGGAGGGAAGGGGCTCCCCACCAGAGACAAGGGGGTCACCTCACTGCCATTGCGGGTCCGGCTGATGTGCTGAACCGCACGTTGATTCGATAGAAACCACCCCAAAAACCTCCATCAAACCCTCACTCCTCCCAATCTGTGCGCCTCTGGAGCTGGGAGGAGCGGTCCCGGCAGCAGCCGGCAGCCCTCATCCAGACGGCCCTTCCCTGGTGCGGCCGTTTCCATAGATGGCCAAGTGCCAGGGACACAACACCCGCACCACCACCCGAGGTAACGCTGCGCTCGGGATCTTCAGGTTTAGATTTCCTTCCCTGTCATCTGCCGTGCCTTTGACAGCAGTTCCTGTTTTACTAAAAAAACCCAGTGGCAAAGCCCTGCCAGGCCACCGTGCTGGTGACCCACACCCCGGTGTGGCGAGGGAACCCCCACGCCCGAGCCTGCTGCGTCTCCCCCGAGCCCACTGCTCTCCTCCGCAGGCGGGTAAGGCTGTTCACTGACACATACGGACGGTATGAACACTAAACTTCATTTACACAAGGGTAGAATTAATTTGCTTGAAACACTTCTTTCAACTCCTTTAAAGGCTGTCTTTACTCCCTCATTTTAAGGATGACCATGTCCTGCCCTTCATTCTTCAGCTGCCCTCGTTTCGTTCTGGTCTGTGAGAGACTTTCAGAATGCTAGGGATTTAGCAGAAGAACAAGTACTACAGGTAAACACAGGCCTAGTAGACTGATTTACTTTGCTTACTTATTTGCTTACTTCACTTACGACTTAAAATGTAAATCCTTTTATCCTGTAGTCCAAATAATTCGCAACACAATAATTTGTGTTGCCTCTCAGGCAGCGTACTGCGACTTGGGGATGGGAAAGGGACTCTGAGGGGAAAAGGTGTGAAAATGTATCAGATCTCCATCTCAAGCAGCTTTGCTCAGCGGTTTTTTGGTGTCTGTATATACCTATTCACGTTGTGGGAATCCTCAAATCCTGCGCATTGGCAAGCAGGCTGGGATCTGTCAGAGCCCTGTGCTCCCTGCGCAGGCTGACTGAGCCAAAGGTATCACACTGGGATGTAAATGTACACAGGGGAGGAGGCGAGAAATACTTCACTCATTCGGTGGTGAATCAGCCAGTGTCGAGTCCAAACACGCGGGGAACTCTGAGGAACAAACCCATCTCCACCAGAAAGGTTTTCCTTTCATGGACTCCTTGATCCCATCAATTATAACTATTAGCTGGGGATAACATGCAGCTGCTGAGTGCTCGTTTTGTGACAGTTTCTTCAAGGGTGAGAGTTTTGGATGGTCTGGACCCAACTACTTGTCTTGGTATGAAACATGGATACCTTATTTATGAGAGAAAAGCAAGCCCTCTTTGCTAGCCCTTTGCTAAGGGCAACAGGCTGCCCTAAAAGGCAGATGAAAGACAGCCCCAAAGGCCACCTGCAGGACCCTGGTTCTCCCCAAGATGACAAGACTTTCACAGTTTGGTGATTACAGGAAGCCAACAGTTGTACCGACTACCCAAAACCGACCCTGAGCTTCTAATCTCACGTGTTCAGTTCTGGTGAAGTAAAGTTGTCCCACTACTTTTAGTTTTGAAAGGTGGAAAAGCAAGAGTCTAATCCTATCAGGAAAAAAAAAAAAAAAGAGGTGGGGAACACCAGGATGGCACCAGCACTTTGCAGTCGTTGGGGTGGAGTGATAACATGTTACTGCCTCTATAGGGTGCTTATATCTATAGCCGGTTGATGGTATGGATAGGAGGAGTAAAAAGCCTGCTCTGCTGCTCAGCCTGATGAGACACAGGGTTAATTGAGCAGAAGGCCTTCCCGCACGGCGTCACTGAGAGGGAACATGCCTGACACCACGGTGAAACGGTGGAGTGCTGAAGAGAGGGTGATGCCCCACCAATGCCACATCCCGGTTCTGGACAGAGGTGGTGGCAGCTGGACATCCTCCAGGGGCTCAGGAGAAGAGGTGTGGGTCCAGTGACATCCTCCCCAGACTATGCTAAAGACACAAGTGCCACCCTCTGCTGAGTCAAGTCAGACTGGTTCTGGTCAGTACAAAGGGGGGTGGGTCTGGCAACTTTAAAAAAGGATAAACAAAGGGCAGAGTAAGAGACTGCTTGAAGAAAATGATCCGAATGGTGAAAACAAGGCTGGGCAGTTGGGAAACAGCAGGAAAAAGATGCCTCATCAGGAAGTTCAAAAGAACTGGAGCAGCAGCCAGCACGCTCCACCCTCTGCATTCATTCACCAAGCATGAGAATGGGATCCCCAGTGTATCCTAAAGAAATACCTGTTTTTTTTTTTTCCAATTGCAGAACAAATCCCAGTGGATGATGGGATATCCACAGCCTGAAACTACAAGCAGTCTATCACTTGCACATACAGAATCCTCTTTGTTCCTGCACTGACACAGATGGTGTCACACCATTTGTTTTGTCCCATGCATGCACCTCTTCCTGATGTTGTTCGTAACTACAGTTCTCTGCAACTCCCTGCAACACGTAATTCCACCACTCTGACCTGTAAACAACTTCAAACTGCATTGCACAGAACTGCACAATATGCTGCTAAAAAAAAAAAAAATTACAGGTTTTGCCTTCTGCTTCAGCAACATGCCCAACCTTTTTCTTTCCCCATTTTTATTTACAACCCATCTCTGCTGTCTCTGGCACTCCATCCGTATTCACCCACATGTTCTATCCTTTCAGCTTCCTTTGAAATTGTTAGACTGCTCTTCACCACCCTCCTGGCCCAGCTAATCCCTCAGCTGCTAAACAGCTCTTCATAACTCACATTTTGTGATTAACCAAGGCTGCCACAGTGCTGTCCACTGCAGTCTTATTCCACATGGAATTGCTTCCTTGGGAAGGAATTAACACAAAAGAGATACAGATCCATGAATGAGTATTGTGGTATTATCCTAGTTTTCCTTTTGCTTTTTACTCTACCATATTTTTCAGTAGCTGCTTAAATAATGGTATTCAATAACACAAACATCTGATAATAATTAGTGCCTCGAGACACAGATATTTTACTTACTGAAAAAGTGCTACTGTAGGTCTAAATTACTTTATAAAAATATTCACCAGTCTTCGCAGCACTTCCAGGAAAATAGATACAATTCCTTCAGTAGCCTCTCCTCCCTTTATGCAATTGTTTTCTCCTTTACAATCACACCGACGGTAGGAAAGTTTTGCACTTGAAATTCATAATTGTCTTCCCCGTGGGCATGTGATGATGTGCTGCTCGTTGCATCATCTCTCCTGTCTCTGAATATTTTAAAAAAAAGTTGGCTTACAAATTAAATCTTGGGAAAGGTGAGAGCAGGAGCTGGTATTTCCACTTTTGCTCCTGGTTACGTGCGGTGGAAGCAATGCCATGTGTTGGAAACACAGATGTTAACAGTCACTGTATAAATACGTGTGGCCAGGCCAGGTGCATCCAGAGTTACTGTGCTGTGTCTATCATAAGGGGCACCTGAAAAAGAAAAAGATACATATTATTAGTGAACAGGATTCCTTACAACTTAAATTGGCACTTAAAGGCAAATCGTGAATTAGCTTTATCAGATTAAAAAGAAGCACTAGATTATCTTATGTTTTGAAGTATTTTATTTTCTAAAGTATTTTATTTCAAATAATAAAGTGTTCTATATTTTTCTTTACAGTCAAACAAGCTTTAATTTTTCAAGAGAGAGAAAACAGGCCAAGCATTATATTGAAATCAAGTATAATTCTTGCTCTATGAAGGCGATAACCTAAACTCTCAATCTGGGAAACAAGCTGTTGCTTGGGATTCTGTACGAGCACATTTGTGGATAAAGAGCCACAACCTGGATAGAAGAGGTTTTATATCGCACAAAACCGACAGTGACAGGTGACAGAAGCAGGGTGGCTATAAAGACACCTTGCAGTAACTGCACAAAGCTCATCTTGGCAGTATTAATGGATACAGAAGAGAGACTGGTCAGAGCCTCTTTGCCAAAACACATTTTATTACACTCTGATGTTGGAGAGCAAGGGAGGAGCTCTATGATCTCAGGAACATTTTATTAGTATTTTAGTCCAATAATTTGCTTCATCCCAGATGAGGCATCTGTTTCTCCCCTCTTGTATACAGAGAGAAACGGATGACGCAAAATGCTTTTTCACCACCTTTTTCTTCAAGTTATTTCAAATCCACACACGGTCTGAGGAATCGTTCCGGCTGCCTCCCCTGTGATTCATTGCTAATACACAGACTCTTTCTTGCATGAAGCTCCACTGGCAGTTTGCAAGTACGTCAGCAGCGTCATGAAATATTCCAATAGTCCAGGAATCTGAATGCTGCCGTAGCAGAAAAAAATTAGAAAGAGTAGGAACAAAGTTTCCTCTGCCTTTAGATATAAAACACACACACAAATTATTTTGAAAAATTTAAAAATTGCTATAGCAGAAGAGTTAGCATATACAGAAAATTTTAAAAATTGCTGAAATGCTGTTAAGTTTCAGAGCTATAAACACCTAGGATGCTTGAAGAATACTCAATACTACTTAGAATACTCAGTATGCATTTCTCATTGGGCTAGAAAATGTCACTTCTTGTGACTGCTTTTCAAAACTCACGTTGTGAAGCACAACACAAATATCTCACACTATGATGACAGTAAAGGCATTTTTGGAAGCTGGGGTGAGGGCTGAGGCAGAAGCAGAGATACAGGATTACCAGAAAGATGGAAAAGACAATATATAGAATGAATCATTAAATAAAAATTCTCTTATCTCGTTAGAGATAGATATAAAGGGATATTAGCCAGTAAAATGAAAATAATAACCAGTCAAGAGCATATGGTGGGCTTATGGAGGAGGAAAGTGCTGCCAGGGGTTGCACCCCACGGCATGGGTGCAGCCCTGCCAGGGTCACGCGTTCAGCATGAGACACAGCTCTGGTTCGTGGTGACTCCATTGCTAAAGAGCAGCCTCCTAACCCCGATCCCCTGCACGGTCCTTGCTTTTTCCATTTCCCTACGCAAAAAAACAAAGTCCATTTCATTGTCAAACACTTGTTAACGTATTATTTTGTAGCAGAAATGAGTTGTAGAGAGAAAGGGTTTTTCACTATGCACGCGTAACACTTCATTTGTGTTAGAATGAATTTACCCTATTCATCTTATTCAAGACAGATTATTTTTTCTTTGCTCATTTCATATACCTGTTTAAATCGCTTTGTCTAAATATGAAGAAATAAATGAAAGCTGAAGTTGTGTATGTCATTTTACAGTGGAGCTGATTAATTGTTTCTTCTGTGATTTGTTTGAGCTGGCTGTGTCTTGTGAACCATGATGCTAATTTCACATCTCAGTTATTGCGAAAAATGCTAAATAACGGGGATTTTTTCCATAACATTTTATCCCTAAAAATACATATTTATATGTGTAGTAAAAATAATAAATCTAATCAGTTGAAAAAAGTGGTGGTTTCAAGTCAGCATCACCCACACAACTTTCATGCAAGTCTTATTTAGCTTAGGAAGTACTTCAAGCAAAGATCTTAATTTAAGCATTTCCTAACATTCATCATCAGCCTCATCCTGCAGTTGATTTAGTTTTGCCAAGTAATACAGGATTTGGCTTTAATTCTTGAAATAATAGGAATCTAAAAGAAAGTCTACCAAAAATACACCTAAAATGAAGCATTTTTCCATCATTTGTGGATTTTTGATATTTCTATCAAGTTAGCTGTGCCATGTTCTCCTCTAGAGATCGCTAAGTAGGCTAAAAATGCAGTGTGCTTCCTTTTGAAAAAGGTGCATATAATGCAGCTGTACCGCCAGTGAAGATTTATTGTGGCATGTAAGTACATTGTTCATCTTATGCAAATACATGTGCCAGTTCCTACGTATGCTGAAATGTGATTTATCACACAATCCTAACAGCATCATCATTCTGTGACTGGCGCTTGAAGGACTGCAGGAAAACACCTAGAAGTTGGCTCAGTATTTCAAGCTCAATCTAAAATGCTGAGGGATAAGCAACAGCGGAGGGAAGACACTCCGGACTCAGCGTGACCAGGGCCTGTGATACCCTGCAAGAAATTTAAAAATCCTTGGGGCTCCCAGATCCCACCTGTGTTTAGAGACTGCAGCTGAGGAATAAAACATCACACAACTATTATGTATACTCCAAATAAATAAAAGGTAAAACATCTGTTGCTACAAAATTCCTGAATGAAAAGCAACCATTGAGGCCAACGGGGAAAAAAAAAAAAAGGTTGAATAGAATTCATAAGATTTTTAAGTCAACAAAAACCTGACGAGAGATACAGATAAAACATAACTCAGAAGTAAAAAACGTGAAGTTGTTTAGTTCATGTTCCTGTCATTTCAATGTTGCGTTGCTTTATTTCAACCAAAATAATATAGAAAATACCTGGAAAGTAACCCCCTCTTAAAACGATGCCGTTGAGAAGAGCCTGAAGTAACTTACTATTGCCTGAAAATTCATTCATGCAATGTATGCGTGTACTGATACACACGCACAAGCACCTAAACACAGGACACAATTTAGGAAAACTTTTCAAACGTTAGACTTCTGACTTTGAAAATACATGATTTTCAGTTATGACTTTTGACAGAAAACCTTAGCTTTTCCCCTAATCTTAGGGTTAGGTTGCCCATCCTCAATAAGAAGCAATATAGCTTCTCAAAATGAAGGTGTTTTTCACTAGATAGGTATGTACAAGCTTTATCAGAGACTGAAGGAATGCAACTCATTAAGATGAGCATCTAAAACAAATAAGGGTATTAAAATTTAAGAAAAAAGCATCAACAGCAGTGAGCTATTAGACTCTCACATGCTTAACCTGCATTGAATTTTTTAAATGAAGTTATTTGGCTTTGCTGCAACCTGTGGCAATCTCTCACACAAACAACAATTGCTGCTGAGGTTCTTTTGGCTATTTATTTTCTTCAGCAGCACCAGACCACAAATGCTTTCAGCCTTGGTTTAGGTAGGAAGCAGCAGCATTCAGACATATTATTTAGGTCCTACTTTTAAAATGGATCAGGAAAAAACCCCCAGATTTATGACAACATTTACATTATCTTGGAGTTAAATTAGAGGAGACAGATTCTTTGCGTTCTCAGAATGTGCATGTATCAAAATTCTTAAAATCATAGCTTCTAAAACAGGAATAGAAGTACCAATAAAGAACATCACTGCAAATTCTTCTATTTCCACTAAGAGAACGTTTCTGTCAGGCATCGGTTATGTTCTGATGTGTCGCAGAGCTCAGAGGGATGGCACGCTGCCAGCGCCTCCTGATAAATGCGCACTTACCTGGCAAAACCACCAGCCATCCCGACGCACATCCTGAAATTACAGCCACTCAGAAATAGGTCATAGTCCACTATTCCCATCAAATAATTCCAGAATCTCCTAAAATTCACAGAAAAAGCAAAAGCAAACATAATATTTAGATTAAATTGATAGCTAATCATTAGTTTTAACAGGCTTTACAGGCACGCTATAGTCCCTTTGAAATCCAGGAAACGCACAAAAATAAGGACGCGGTCGAGTAAGCCACAGGTTGTTACCTACAGTAAGTGCAGGAGCGTAACAGCAAGTACCGTGAAGGCAAATCCGCCCGTGGAGTGATGTTTTTGCGATGGAAATGAAGACACCCAGCAAATAAGCCCAGGTACGAGTGGTAATATTTAAGGAGTGACATCACTTACTGAGGCGTGCTGCGGGCTCCCCGGCGGCGGGCGCGCAGAGGCAAGGAACACCCTCATCGCTCCGTCCAGGGACCGCGGGTTGCGCCGGGGACATACGGACTGGGGGCCTGGGAAGGACAAACTGAGAACACTTATGAGTGAAGGGTAGGCTGCCACCCCAACGCCAACTCCCCCGGCAAAGCGACAGCCCAAAGAGTAACGGGACGAGTCCAACATCCCGGACAGCTCACGTTTAAAAAGATTCAAAATCTGGCAGCTGTTTTTCAACACTGGGACGTTTTGATAAATAGCACACCAAAAAGCCTCTTCGGCGTTACCTCTCACTGTTTGCACATCTGGGTGGGGTATTTATTCCTCTTTACTGTACTTTGGAACTAAATGTATTTGCAGCACCACCAGATAAATCAAACGCTACTGAGAAGGGATCACAGTCTCCACAGCACCGACCATCAGTTCCACCAACTCATCCATGATTTAAGATGAAGAGTGAACTCTCGGCCCCTCTGAAGCGAGCAGCAGAAATCCCATCGCCTCAGCGGGGCCGGGATACCATCGGAAGGAATTTCCTGCATTTCAAGCCTGAAGAGTTGAAGTTCTTGGATTACACAAAATGAGAAACAAAGAGTTTTAAATGATTTATTTGATTTCTCCACATGATCACAGTTATAGTTTTACATCAATAGGGTCTGTTACTACTTACAAACAGAATGCATATTAAAATGAAAGCACTCCTTTCTTCCCCATAGTTACAAAAGGGGTCTCAAGCCTCCCCAGAACAGAAGCTTCTTGTAAGCATAATGGTTTTTTTGAAGTCTTTAACAGTCTGCATTCAAGACCTAATTCTAACAGTTTAATAGAACTCAAAGCTGATTTAAGTTCCTAGCAGGAGATAGGCAACCTCAAAGTGACTGCAGACTTATAGTAATACTAATTTACACACTATATACAATTTAGAGAATTATCTATTCCCCCTACTGGTCCCACTCTCGCCACCCCCTTGTCTCTTTTCCAAATTTAGTCTTGTTATTGGTTCCACTTTTCTTTTAAATATATACACAATAACCCATTTCGCAGGCAAGAAGTGCGATGGTATTTTACAACGGAACAGCAAAATGCATGCTTAACTGCAGAAAACACACAGCTTCATATGGAACAGCAAGTCAACATCTAGAGATTCATTGTTTAAATATCTGCTGACTGTCTCTCAGCTCATTTTATCAAGAAACAAGAGGCTTCTGCTGCATGCAGTACATGATGGGAAAATCATTCTACACTGTATGTTAGACTTGGCTTTTTTTTTTTTTTAGCAATACAAGACGCACATTATATTAGGATGAACTTTGTTTTTTGTTTTTACATCGTTGTACATTTCATTCTTAACTTAAAAAAATAAAAACCCCAAAGATATATTTGATTGTTGTCCCAGAAAAGATTTTTCTTGCCACACCTTCATTCTTTACGTTTCCCTTTCATTTTTTCAAATCAGCATTACCACTTCGCCACATTATTTATGGGAAAAGAGAAACACGGCCACTCCATGCAGCTCTGTACCAGTTTTGAATTGGCAATGGCATTGGAGGAAAAAACCCTCTCAGTTCTACTCCTGCCCGCAGGCTGGAAAAATTAATTTTCTTAACCACAGGCAGTGTTATAGTACTATCATTTTCCTATTCTAGGCATGGTCCACACTGCTCTAAGCGTTTGTTGATCAAGGGTGGAGTCGGAGAGGGTATACTACAACCCTAAACAAGCAGCAAAGTTCTCCAGATTTATGCTGACACCAAGACACGTTGGTTTGTTTAAAGTACATACAAACACACAGTCTAAAAAATAAAAATAAAATTCCACCGTTTCTCCTCATTGACTTGAAACTATTTAGAGTTTACAAATACTGTGCTCTTATATGACCGGTGTTGTTTTTCAAACTAGCCTCAAAATGACGTGTGATTTTACACATGCAACTGAGCACACCCAGAGGGCAGGCACAAGCTCTTTCCCCACGTGTTCCTGAAATCATGTGTCAATGGCTTTTCTGCGTGCCCATTGGTGACATCTCCGGAATATTGAATTGATTGCACATGGAAAACCAGTGGTCAGACATTAAAATGTGGCTTACTCTGTAAGTTCAGAATATTTATACGTAACTCTAATTTAAATGAATGAAAGGGGTTTTTACACATAAAGCGAATGCAGATCTGGGAGATTCAGCATCTTCTTTGTTAATTAACACAGCCAGAGTCAGATTTTCCTCTCCACTGCTACCGCATACTCTGTATTCCATACACAGGCCATTTCACTTACATCGTAACTCTGCATCTGAACCAAGTACAGACTCCGTCACTCAGTGAAGAGGAGCACTCTTACCTCTGTTTTAATTAAAAGATGCAGTTTCTGGAAGATGTTTGTACCTGAATGGTTCTTTATCTTTTCTGGAACAACCTATAAATTACAGTTAGACTCTACTATTGGTACAGATGTATGAAGAAAAGTCTACATATTGAAATATGTTATCACTTTACTTCAACTAATATCAACAGTAACACTGATATATTTTGCAAATATACAATATGTAGAGTGTAGCCTCACACTAATAACATTAGATGACATGCAGACAGTTCTACTTTCCCTTATAAGAACAGTATATATTGTTTTAAACTGCAAGGAACAGAGCCTCAGGGGACCCCTACGAGCCCTCTTAAGGTAAGCCGCAGAATTTAGTATGAGTGATACTTAAAAATAATTACTCCTTTTCTTTTTTTTTTTTTTTCATGAAGATAATTTCGAGGAGAAGGAGCAGAAGGGGAAAACATATTGCACATGTGCGAAACGAACGTGGACAGCTCTAAACAAAAGGCTAAACTCTAGATTGCTGTATTTGCTCTCTGTGGAGGTTAACAAAGTGCTCAGTTTGCAGTTTTGCTGGTATTGTGGTATCAATGGTATGAAAGGGAAAAACTTACTCAAACTCTCCCCCCGCCCCCCCAAATATCAGAGATGCCATGAGCAAGCCGACATGAAAACTCACTCTCTCGTTCTCATGTCCTCGTTATTCCTGACAATTTTACTACTGCTAAACAGAAAACGGACTGGTTGTTATTATCATTATTATTACTTTTACCCATCTCAGACTGGAACTTTTTGCTCATCCTCTTCAAGGTTTGCTTTTAGGCTGGTACAGTTTTGCAGTTGTGATTCCTTTGTCTCTACTGTTTAGGTGTAAAGTCCTTGCAGTGGCTCAAAATGCTGAAACTACAAAGTAGGCGCCATGTATAACTTTGTACAGGATTTCGGGATAAAAATTGTATAGAAATTTGCAAATGGTTCGATTACAACACATAAGCAACAACAGCACAGCCTGTTTTCATGTGATGTCTTGCAACTAACTGGACTATGAGAGTGAGGGTTTGAGCGTAAACTCAGCCTGCTGAGTGCTGGATACTTTCAAACTAACAAATGTGATGAGTAAAAATGGTGAAGCCACTTTGTTGCTAGCACATGGCTACATGGAATTACAGATTTTGTTTTAATATATATATATATATATATAAAAACCCTAGACTAAATTCTAAAACAAACCTTCAAGCTTTAGAGCGCTTCCACCTGGAAACGCTCTGACTAGAATTCAGCTTCGTTGGGGGTAAAAATGAGAAATTATGGTGAAGAGGAAACAAAGTAGCTGAGAAAGATGGAAGTTTGCCATTTTCATGTTTGAGATGAATGTTTTTGCAGTGTTTACATGCACCTGTCATCACTCTTCATGTGTGTTCCTTAAATCATAGCCATACAAAAGAAATGTGGATCATGTAAATTCACAGTTATCACAGCCTTTAAAGTGTCTAAGAATTTGTGTGACCAATGCCTGAAGATGACCAGTGGTAAAAGGCCATCCTACATTGCTACGGTATAATTACTGCATCTTAACAAGTTTGCTTACCTGAAATAGCAGAGCAGTTATAATACTGATTACGTATGATATTATCGTGTTAATAAAATAAGGATTTATACAAAGCAGTATTTGACTACAACATTTAAATGCTATGTTACTTGGCACATTTAGTAATGATTGCTTAGAAATCTTAGCAAGCCCGGAGGACTTGGAATGAAAATACTGAAATGTCGGAAATTTGTTTCTAACGTTTAATGTTTTTGGTCTACTCTTTCATATGCTATTCATCTATTATACTGTCCTATCAAGTAAGTGGAATTCCTTGTAAAGTCTATATTGCTAGTTTTGTGGACTGAAAAAATTTCTTTCCAAGCACAAATGTTAACTATACAGTATATATATATTTATATGTATATATTTATATTATATAAAGTTTACTTACGTACTTTCATCAACCATATCAGGTCTACTTATTTTTTTGCCCATTGACAATAAAAGAGCAAGAATGCAACACTTGGTTCTGTATCACTTTTTTTTCCCTTTTTTTTCATAGACTAAGTTTTTATTACGCATGTAAAATTGTCAAGGGATTTGGTGTAAAAGGTAGCTTTACTCATATTCAGCAAGCAGCATGTTTTCAAGGCAGTTTGGAAAGAAGGACTAACCAGAACGTGAGTGTCTATCGAGTAGATAAGTAAAACCAGTATCGATTGCTCTAACTTGAATGATTTTATTTAGTAACAGCAAGCCTTTAAGCTCACACAGCTCAATTAAATTGTGTAGGTAAAAACTGACCATTTTATTTGTTGCTTCCTGTAAGTGCCTTTGTAACTTTTGTTTAAAACTATGGTTATTAGGAGGGCGAATGCGTTCTAGACTATTGTGCTGATGCCACTGTGTTTGGGCTTGGTGCTGGCGGAGGTGGAGGGAGGCGGTGGCGGTCCATGGTGATGCTGAGAGTGCTGGGGGTGAGAGGGGTGCCCGGGGTGCGGGGAGTGGGAATGCTGCGCGTGGGGGTGCTGCATGTAAGGAGTGTGCTGGGAGTGCGCCGCGTGCTGGGCGTGCGGCACGTGTTGGTGGTACTGGTGGGGGTGCTGGATGTGCTGGGGAGGGTGGTAGTGGTGGTGGTGGTGGTAGGGCGGCGGGTTCTGCTGCAGGTGACAGTACTGCGAGTGGTGCGAGTGCACTTGCGCCTGCGTCTGCCCCTCGGCCGGCCCCGCGTGGTGCACGGCAGGGGGGTGCTGGGGGTGCGGCTGATGTGGGATTACTGGAGGGTGCGGAGGTTGCTGGGATGAGCCAGATGGTGGATGGCCTTGGGAAGGTGGCTTTCCCCTTTTACTACCAAATAAGGAACCTAGGAGTGAGGAGGAGTTAGGCATAGTCTGGTGAGGGCGAGATGGACACTCTCGGGTTGATGTAGCTCTTCGGCGCATGTGAGGACTGCTAATGATGGACCCCTAAAAAGAAATTAATAGAAATAAAAATTAAAAAAATCTTAAAATGTTTAAAAGAAAAAGTTCACACTGACCCACAAACTCCTCCTTCAGTGTTCACATGGGTGGACTAAGTTAAGAGTTCTAGGAAAAAATTTATTTCCACCTTCTCTAAGTTGCCAATGAGGCGGTTCATGCCCTTCTTGGGATATTTTAAGCATTAAATGTTTTTCTCTCAGTACTTTAATATCAAAAGCTATGACTTTAAATAAAAAAAAGTCACGGAAGAGTAACATGACGTAAGATCTAGGAATGTGTTTTTAAAGGAAAAATACATTTGAAATACTGTAAAAAAATACCATACTTGCTTTTTTACAACAAAAAAATATAACTACATAAAATTCAACCTAAATAGTTAAACACACAGCAGCAAATATTACAGTTACAATTCAGATTTCAAAACGGTATTTTAAACTTTTTTTTTTTATAGTAGTTTTCCACTACTATAGGCCACAGTGCTGCTTCTCAAGCCTACTTCTGAATTATGTGTTTTATGGAACCACACCATTTTTGCCACTAAGATTTCTACGTGATTGTGTTCTTTTGACCTGGGGTCCAACCCTCTCTATTATTTAGCCTGGAATGGTGTATTTAGTTTCTGGAAGTTTGGGCTATATATTTTTTAAAAAGAGTTATGGGACACAACAGTACTTAGGCAAAGTGTGCTAGATTTAGACTGCAATCTACCTACAGCAAACACACAAAAAAAAAAAGAGAAAAAAAAAAAGAAAAAAATCTGCAAGCTGAATTCAGAGACATGAACAGTATATATATAAATGGTTTGAAGATGAATGAAATCTCATGAAATCCACATTGAATTCACCTATCTTAATAATTTTTTTCCTCCCATGCCCTATCTGTGCAATTCCATGGTGTCATGACTGCATACATTTAGCAATTTAACTTGAAAATAAGCAATGGGAATGGTCGAGCATGAAAGTCAATAGTCGTAGCTCAATATCAAACAGCAAGAACAGTGTACTTTGTAACAAAGAGCAAGTGGGCTTTTAAGCTGGGACCAGACTGAAATGGTGGCAAAAGGACACATCATATTCATTTCACCATGCTTGCAGGAACAAAGGGAACAAGGTTAGCTCAAACCAAAAATGGCATTGGTCTAAAACAAGCTGTCAGTGCTTTTTAAGCTGGAAGAATACGGAGTGAGTAGCCTAGGCATGCATTTTACTTGAGGCAGGCAGGTTATATGTTAGAAGAAAAAAGAGCAAAAAAATATGTATATAAAAGAAAGGTTTGAAATGCACATCATCACATCCAGCTAGACATCAGGAACTTCCTACTTACTTCCATATTGCTGTCTAGCGATCCTGCACTGCTGCGTCGCCCACGCTTGCCTGCCCAGGACATGCAACACCAGAGATTAGAGACTGAGACAAGACCCGGGTGAAAAACAGCTGCTTTCCCTCAATCGCTAGAGGAGTCTCTAAATGCAACTAGAGGGGCTGCACGGGGTTAACATCGCACTGGACCAGTACAGCAGCTACGAGGGCAGAAACTTCCCTTTTTAAGGCCATTAGTTGTATCGAGTTTCTGTACCTGGCTAGTTTTTAAGAGGTATTGTTGTTGTGAATCCACTATCATTAGCGGGGTGTGATTTTTTTTTAATCTGTACAACTCTTAAAACTTACATATTTCAGCATCTGTATTTAGCGCTATGGTTATGATGTTGACCAGCAACAATTTTAAAGTGTTGGATTTCCTGGAATCTCACTGTCGTCGAAGTTTCTTTCTGTAAAGACTGGTAGCATATACGTGTGTATTTATAGGGTGGTATTAATTTAAATACAAAATTTAATATTGGTATATTCTGAACTTCAGTGTGGGGGATTGGTGAGGGGCATCAGTTTAATCATTTCCTTTTGAGTTTTGAACCTCAGTGGATTTCATATAATCTTCTTTCATGAGGTTTAGAAAAAACTAAACTTAATTTTTTATCAATAACTCCCGAATCTGTCTTGACATTATGGCTAGATTTCGTTTGTTTAGCTGTGCAGTGCTTTAAGTATGATGGATTTGTTCTCCAATATTCTCAAATTGCCAAAGATGTTTGCCTAAAACTACCCATGAAACACCAGACTGTTTGCCTAAAGAGCCAGAATATTTCAGCGCTATATATAGGACACAGGATCCCAGCTTTTCTCTCTCATTGCGCAGGAGAGAAAATAGCATATGGCTGCAGTGGAAATAGATATTTTTGAAGAGATAGCTTGTTGAGCATTGTTTTGCAAAGGTTCAAAATACTTTACTGGTAGGGTGTGCAAACAACGCTAACCTTTGAAGAGCAGTCAGGTTCTCAAAGCTCCTCTAAAATCTCCATGTTTTTAGAAACCTACATTTTCTCAATGCTTTCTCCTTGCTTTCCTGCAAGGCCAAACATCAAAGGCAGTCTCCACCCTGCATTGGTACATTGCTGCCCTCAGAATCTTCTAGTCTAACAGGTGGGTTTGGAGAGGAATGTGGAGATTTCAGCATCACTGAACCTGTGAGCCACATACCCTCATCTTTAGGAGCCCAAAAGGCATGTGGTATGAGAGCCAAACTTTGGGACTGGTTTATAAGCAGGACACAACAGTGATTCCTGGGAGGTTCACCCTTACTTCTTGACATAGACCTCTCATAGACCAATTTAGACTACCCATAAGTCTTATAAGACCAGTACGGTCTAAAAATACCACCTATTGGGTCCATAAGCGTAACTTTGGCCTGGTCGGTCACGGGATGCTGCCCTGCAATGCAAGTTTCTCTGAAGAGCTGCAGTTCTCTTTAGACTACTGCAACGTCTCCCCCTCTCTCATTATCTCCAAGCGTTACTCCCCAGTACAAACCGCTCCCCATTGACATTAAACTGAGGGGAAGGCGTTTGTGTCAGGGTGTTTTGTTCAGCTTCTGAAGTTCATTGGAACTTTGAACAACTCCCCTGGCCAGGCTCTTTGTCAAAAGCTCAGCGGTTCATCTCCTGCTGCAGATTTCGCCTCATCAAAACCGTAACTGTGCTATCTTATGACACCCCCCCCCCCGAAAAACTGGTTCTGATAATCCCTTATTTTTACTTCTAGTCAGGCTTTGATATTTTTCTGCTCTGCTGAGGGGATTAGTACCGATTAACACTCAAATCACTCTCGCTTGCTGATCCAAAAGCATAGAGGAAGATAGCCATCTCAACTTAGCAGTCAATATTGCAAATAAGACTGACAGCTGCCACAAGTCATTAAACGTGGCCAAAAATGAAGGAAAACAGGAAAGCCCAATGCCTTTTGCATATGGCAAAGTCTCTATTAAAATAACCATGAACACTGTATATACACAATGCATATGGACAGAAAGAGACAGATGGATTTTTGCTTAGAGTAACTTCAGGGCAAAGTAGTACTAGCAAAGCCAAGAACAAACAGAAAATCCTACTTAAAATGCCTGGAATTTCCCTCAGATAGGCACTATCACAATAAAGAGCACTTGGTTTATTTTCTTAAAAACAAATCAAACCCAATTCTGTATTGACCTACAGAGTGATATGAAATCTAGTAAGTAAATCCTCTAGGGCATTCCCCCCGTGAACGTGCGCTTATCCAAGACTGCTCTCTGCTCTTCCAGGTGACATCCCATCTCAGAAACGTTCCCTACAGCTCCGGTGTTCACACTCATTTCAAGAAAATGCTGACTTGACTAGGATTGCATGTAAGCGTAAGTCTGTGCTCACATAATAATTAGCAGCAAGGTGGTATTTATCAAACCTGAAGACCAGTTTTGCTTAATATATTCTGATGTACTTTAAATTTTTATGGATGCTAGAGTGGTTTTCAATTTTTTTTTATAAAATTAAATGTCTTTGTAAGAAATAACTTGAATTTACATCAGTATATGTCCCATATATGTACATGCATTATATGGGACTATTTCAAATTTATAGTGGAAATATTAAGTGATCAAAATATCTTTACAAACTTAAAACATTTCAAAAGAAAATACAGAGTTTCATTAATAAAAATCCCTGCTACCTAGCAGAAATTGATCTCTCGGATATGCAGATCATTACAGTAAATGTAAATATTTCTCACTGCTACCCTGTATTTCTTGAAACTCTGTTCTATGCCAGTGGGATACGAGATGAGCAACCACCATGACCACACCTCACATTGCAGAACAACTCCCTCACTGCAAAAGCAGTGTCCCTTCCGTCGGGCAGAGAAGTTGTTGATAGAAAGGTGTTTATATACAGTGTGGGGTGTCTTCCTACAAAATACTTGTAAAATGGTTTGGTGTTAACATACGCATTTCACAAGACTTGGTTCATATAAATCCGTTTTATTAAAAAAAAAACGAGTAAATTCTATCACGCTCGTTATTGTTCCATTGAAGAAAAGGAAATATAACGACAGTGTCAAAGGAAGAGACGAGCGAAACCTCTCCTTGCTTGGAAAGGTCTTTTAACAAGGGAGAAAAAGCCTGGTAGCACAATATTGTGCAGCAAAATCCGTGGGAGAGGAAGGAGAAAATAACCTAGTGACCTTGCCTGCATCACCCCATCACTGACAGAGTCAACAGATTAAGGGATTCTGTAATTGCATGAACTCAGAGTCTTTTTAAGGGGATTACAATGCTGAGAAGTTCCACAATCTTTTCCGTTACATTTTGGGATACAGGAAATTTTAAAAAATACACGATGAAGTTGTTTTAAGAAAAAAAAAAGGCTTTATTGGAAGGTCAAAAAAAAACATTTAAAAAGTTAAAGGTAGACAACTGAGATTATATGCAATATACAGATAGAATTATTTTAATTCTTGAACTATTTTATGGTTGGGGGCGTTTTTTTGTTTGGTTTTTTTAAAAAGTAGTCTCTACTGGTCTATGATGGTTTTGAGATAGCTCAGGAGATTCTAAAACAAGCACACCTTATATTAATAGTAACCATTATACCATCCTGCACTTCGGTGCAGATTCCAGTATTACATGGGTATGCCAGTTGTGCATTGCTGAGGCAAACCAGAAAATGATGATTTTTAAACCAGTGCAGTGTGTAAATATTATTCCCCCCTTACAGGTTAGGGATGGGGGGAAGAAAGCCTGATTTCCACAGATGCTCACCAGCATAAATGCAATGTGAAAGCACCGAGTCCTCCAGCAACTCGAAGTCACTGGAATTCAGACTGACCACCCTAAAACCAGTCAAGAAACCTGGGAGAAATCCAGAATCAGAAACGCAACCAGTCTAATCCTCCAGGCTCTGCTCTAGCGACCAAATCAGTCTTCTCACCTACTAACGGCCACGATGGGACTTCACACTTTTCCCATCTTTCTGTGAACCTGCCTACCATTAATTGTATATGGAGTAGAGTGGTGAAATATCCAAAATTCTATCAGAACTCATAAAATTCAGCTTTAACTGCATGAAAAATTGTCTGTGTTCTAATATTTTTATGCCAATTAAGAATTTCAGACTCTGGGACAAATAAATTCAGTTCTTCCTTGACTATAGCTCAAGAGCGTGTAATAAAAATGACATATTTTTCTTTTGAGAAAAATAAAGCACTAAATAATTTTGACATAGTCACATCTTGGAACAGTTGGTTGCCACATGCTTTTTATTTCAGGGAAAGAACTGTCAATCCACAACGAACAATACTATCTTTAAAATCAAAAGACTCTCATGCACATCCTTTTTGCAATTGTGATTGAAGCTATTGGGGCAAATGCATGGAAGAACAACCATCAGGAAACGATTCCTGACGTTGTTTGCTGACAGAGAAATCTTGCCTTTCCTCACGGTTTACAGCTTAGGAGTCGGAATCATTCAGGGTATCAATATTCATTAGATCTAAGATGCTTGTGAATCGTCAACTCTTTTCCAAGAGAGAAATTTAAAGTAATTTTCCACAGCCACCATTTACTACTGTGATACTGAGAGTAACAGACTGTTTTCTTACATAGCTTTGTCATATACCCGTGCAACCAAAATGCTGTTCAATCAGATTTCCCCTTCATTGAATAAATATTTAAAATTTTTCAATTTGTTTTTGCAATGTTCATTGGACAATTACCTGCCTTACTGCACAAATGTGCAACCAGGCAATTTTCTCATGTTTATTAGAGTTATTTATGTTTAAATGTAGAAAGGAACTCTCTAAAAATCCTCTTTCATCGTGCCTTTTCCTACAGAAAGACACCCATCCACACACAGACCCGCTACTCCTGTTCTTCCTCCTTTTTGATCCTGTGTTTCATCCACAAAAAGAAGAACTGAGGCAACCCCAGTAGTCTTCTCCAGAAGCAATTTATTGTGGTGTAATCACTGGGACGCAGTATCTTGCTAACTGAAAGAGATTGCTTTGCTTTTCTATGGATCATCTCTCCCATATTAAAACAAAAATCAGCCTCACATGCAAGCTATTCACTGAGAAAAGGCAGAAAAGACACGTATAATCTCATTAAAATTACACCAAATAACAAAGCAAATAACAGGTATGTAATTTCTCAAGTCGGATGCACTGCACAAGACCAAACAGAAACTCTCCATAATTCTCAATTTGTTAAAGTTAAAATTAAGTTTAGTTGGGTTTAACAAACTCATTGATAAACCCTGCAGTCTGTGAGTGATTTCTACTTTTCATTATGGAAAAAAGTTATTTTGAGTAATAAGCATGCCAATTGTAGGCATGCCCTGTTGAAATGTGAAATGTTTTCATGATCACAAATACTTGTTTATTGCATAAAACCCATAACATGAACTAAATACATGGCAATGTTTGAAAGACGGGGATGAAAATTTCCTATGGGATGAAAAATATTAATCAGAAATCACATTTATGGGTAGAGACACCCACTGAACTCACATATTCAACAATATGGTAGTTCTCATTTTAATGAAATAAAAAGACAACAAAGAAGGATGATGGAAGAATCCTCAAATCTGAGATCTAACAGTGGTGAAGACTAGTGCCTTGATCTAAAATCCACTGAAGCCAATCAAGCACCAATATTTAACTTCAGCCTGATTTTGGATCAAGGTCCTAGGTCTTTTTAATGAAGCAAACGGACACATGAGTATGAAAGCCTAAACAGAGAATAAAATAATTGAAAGAGCTCATTCTCTACATATTTGTATGCACATACATAAACCCACAAAACACAGGCTATAACTTCAGTTTACAACAATTTTATTTATTGCAGCATAGCTAAAATCCCTTCGTTAGCTAAAAAAAGGAAAAAGATAAGTACTGTCTACTACCAAAGACATAAGTAGTGTTAAAATTATGACTATACTGTAAATCATCACTGCAATTAGAAGAACAAATAAGAGTACGTAACACAGACTATGAACTAAAAAAATGATTTAAAAACTATATATTTATAGTTGCTACTATGCCCAGGAGTACTTTCTGATGGCGTGACTCCTTGTAACTGCTGGGAATCACATGTGAATGTGAAACATGCTTGAGACATACGGTTCCTACCCACAGCAGCCTGTATTACACGGCTGTGCCAGCTGGGTGCTACCAAGGCAAAGCATAAAATAAAAACATACCAGACTTCCCCTGGCTTTTGTTGGCTAAAAAATCACACCACCACTCCTTTCAGTCTGTAGCTCCGTTAATCAGCTAACAAATCTTAAGACACATCAGCAGTGGTTTTGTGGGATATCAGTATTCTTGTCCACTAGGGCTTCCTTTATTGTACTGGCAATAGTATTTCACAACAACCTCTTTTGCAAGAATTGGGAACTCTATCTTGAGTTACAAAATAATAAAAGAGCATCGGGGACAGCCTGTAAGTGAATTACATGGCAGTAGGCAGAATTTAGTAGGGCTTCACTCAATTTCATTCATCAATGTGGTCACACAGGTACACTTGAGCACAAAATACACAGAAAGCGGTCATTGCACAGAGACCAGTTTCTTTTCTCTCTAAGCTTGTTGTATGAAAGGGAAGAAGCAAAGGGGAAGAAAAAAAAGAAAGGGAAACTAAGCGGGTTACTCCTAGCACAAGTCAACCGTTTCTTTTATAAAAGACTTACAATTTTTCCTCTGTCTTCACTCTCCTTTAAAAGTATATATAGCAATCTACAATGGTTTAAATGCTTTCAAACAGTGGTTGCTTAATAGAACAAGGGTAAAAAAACAAACAGAAATTAAACACGGACTCTATGAGAGAGGAACTATTTAAAAGGTGTGAAGTTTCAGTATTACTAGTTCTGGAAGCCCACTGTGAGGTGGGCTTTCTGTGCGTGGTTCCCGCAGCTCCACATGCAGGAGTGAGAAGGAGGGAAGAGAGAATAAGGGCAGTGCCTACCTGCTTCCGAGAGGTCCCGCAGGGAGCTGCTCAGGGCGCTTCTTTTCAGCCCCTCCCCGGTGGCGTAGCTGTCATCCAGGCAGGCTCTGCTCAGCGTCCCGTTGCCAGAATCTTTTTTCAGGCTGGAACATTGAGACATGCTTGGACGCACCACGCCCTTCTGTTTTTCTAGCTCGGCTGAAACACAGAGAATAATTTTGTAATTCATATTTATTGACTGTAACAAAGGACACGGTAACATCACCATTTCTGTATGTGATCATGTGTTACTGTGAATAATAGATAAGAATCCATTTTGGCACTATTACATGCCAGAGAGGAACTTCCCCTTGTACTAACAGCTTTATATTATAACGTACAGGATGGAGGGCTATTCCTCTTCTAGAAAAACAGAAGATAAAATTCCATGTTTACATAGTCATGTAACTTCCAGCAAAATGTATCAATTTGTACTATGGCTACCCAATTGAGAGAATACAGGAATAGCAACATGGAAATGAAGAAAAATTCACTGAAACTTATTTGAAGGATCATCACTAAGAATTTCAGTAACGTGAACTATCCCTGAAATCCTTACTGTAATTTATACTGCTAATTACAAATCCGTCTCTCCTCTGTCCATTGCTATTTCCAGTTACATTTCCACTGCAGCTGCACTTCAGTAAATAACAGCCAATGAACTCAGCCGGGGCTTAAGATATCATAGGGTTTTTCTCCTCTTTCTAGAATCAAAGCCGTGGAAAAAAATCTGCATTATTTTGAACTTTTAAGGAGTTCTGATGGGTTATACACATATCCAGGATTTTCTCGTTTTCATTAGCTTGAAAATGCTCTATTATATGTACCTTGGTACTTACACTCTATTCTGTGCTTTTCCATTTCTTGAACCTCTGCAATTGACTCCCTCAAATCATCTGTAAACTTCTTCCTGTCCTGAGGATTTGGTGCATTGAAATTTATTAGTACTTTGATATCTGCTCCCGGAACAGCTGACGTGAGCCGAATACCGTTGGGATAATCTAGAAGAAAGAGTCAAGAAAAACTAAGCCCTGATTATTCCAATTATTTGTCTTTTTATAAAAAAAAAAGCAACCAACAAACAAAAAACTGAAGGCTTTTTACTAATATTACCATATGGGGGACAAAGTCAGAGAAAGAAAAGTCTAAATGCACTGAATTAGAATGAAAATCCCTAAGATACATTGCAACCACTTAACTGTAAAGATACTGAATAAATACAGGAAGATGGTCTTTATGCAGCTGTTACCCTTAAGTACAATGTAAAATACAAATGAAAAATCCCTGGAAAAAAACCTCAAAAAATTAAAGGGATAATTTTTGCTTCATGGAAGAGATCCCATTACCTGCCTTACTCAGTTTTGCAGAGTACTTGACACCTCAAGTACTAGAAACTCTCGTATACTTTTAACTTAACGTTTGCAGGAAGACAAACACGCTACAGCATGTACAGTTTTTAGTATTTCTTAAGTTGTGTTCTCTGCACTCCCTACTTTCCTTTTTTTTTTTTAAAAAAAAAAAGTTAAAATTATCTGTGAAATTACATACTGCAGAAGTAAAAGGAGTGGGTTCCCTCCCCTCCCCTTTTGGCCCATATATGGACAACTTCACACTAAAAGGCAGATTTTTCAGCAAACTGTCTTTGCCTTTTTTCTAGTTGCACATCTGAGATGGTAAATTTTAACAGGTGGTCAAAACCATCTTCTGCTTGAGATAGGAGGTTTGTGTACAGAAAGAAAGCTTACAGTGGAGATACATTCTGCTGTAGAAAACAGAATCAGCCTTTGCTGGAAGCACAGACCTTTAGAAATGGGGTCTCAGAAAACCTCAAAATGTGCATTGTAATTCACAGTGTTTTCTTTTACTCAGCTGCCTGACCTTAATGGTTTGCCAAAGTTCTCAAATATTTATTTAAGTGTTCAACCTGAAGTTCAAGTGCTCCCACGTACAAAAAATTAATTCCCTCAAGAACCAGCAGATGATGTAAGGTAGTTTCTTCCTTCAAAGCCATTACGTTTCAAGAAGACTTAAAATATTGAGAAACAAGTGCAAATGCTACACTCCCTTAAAAGGGTAGCTTAACTTCCAAATCTGAGTCCCAACTCAAAGTGAAGCAAGTCCATTTCCCATTCTCAGGTGAAAAAAGCTGCCAACTATTGCAAACCTCAAAGGGTACGGAGGGGAAGAAGGAGCAAGAATCTGGGGCTTCTGCCAGGGTCCAAGAGCACATCTTGCACAGAAGTAACATGTATATATATAATTCTTTTATATATATATATATCTCCATATATCTCTCTCTCTCCACATACTAAACAAACAAAAATAGATTATTACCAGAGGTACTTCTCTACATCGCATTGATTAAGCACCAGGAAACACTCATGTAAGTATTTACTGGTTTCAGATACACTCTCTCTGAAGTGATCTCCTCGCCCGTTATATATTGTCAGTGATTTTGACTGAAAATGTAAAAGATACTTCCCTTATGGCCTATTTATTTACTAGAGATATATAAAATTTATTTTCTCTTTTGGAGCTCATCCATCCCTCAACATAATTGAATTCTACCATTAGAAGTCAATTTTTCTATCATCAACGCCAACCGCAGTGTTCAGCCTCACCAGTAGCCAAATCAATATTTCTGTTGCTTCTGCTTTAGTGACACTCAATTTTATTCCCTTGAAACCAGCCGATTCTGTCAGCTGCTACACACAAATTTACTGAATGGCACGATGGCTCTGGCCAAAATACCCCAAAGCTTGCTGAGGACAGGGGAAACCAAGAATATTAATTCTGCAAACCACGGGGGAAGAACGTTTCTCTTTCCCAACTGGAAAAACACCACATTCCACCCAACAGGCACCGATATTAGATGTACAGGCAGCTCACTGATTCACCACAGTGAATTCACCGCAGCAGCCCACCTATGTCTAATAAGGCGTCTCAGTTAAAATGCCTCTAGGTCACAAACCCTAGTTTCACTACAGGTATTTTTAAGTTTACTTGAATAAAGTGTTTCTATTCAGCATGATTATGATATATTTCTTTTTTAAATTTATGAAACTTGACATCAGAGGAATTATGTATTCTTCTATTTTTAGTAGAATCCAGGGTAGAAATATTTGGCCTTCCTCTCTAAAAATGAATTTTATATCACATAATGTGTGCATGAGAGACAGAATGAATGTGTATGCATCCAAATAATCCGCAGGCTACATCGCTGCTATAAACTCTACAAAATCTTCCCTTTTGAAATCTCCAGATGCTCTGACTCAGTAGCAGCGACTTCTTTTGAGTGAGACGAGCACTGGAGCACATTCTCAAGGACAAGCGAAAACTAAGAGCCTTCTACAACAGAGAAGCACAGAAACTACTGAGTATCACACGGAACTGCAACCGATTCATCGTGAAGGTGAAGGCTTAAAATCAGGACATTAGCAAACCGTTTGCTTTTTGTTGGGTTTTTGTCCGCTAAAACTAAGCTAGACAAGCTTTACAGATAAGAATATTGGATTAACGCAGATTACAACTGACATAAACAAAAGGTGTTAGAACATACAAGCTTTAATGCAGACTCTTTGCTTTGCATTTATATTTGAATGGGTATACATTACCTAGGCACAAAGTTAAGATATAAATCAGGAAGATGAATTACATAGTGCTTTGAATTACACGTACCATTATAATACTCATTATTTATTATCACACATTCAGTTGCAGCTAACTGTACCATTGACTCAGCACCAGATACATTCGTTTCTTTACAAACATTTTATTCTTTACAAGTATTCACAAACAACACGTTTGGCTAGATTTGGCTTCTGACTACCATAAAAAAATAATCTAACAGCATTCTTGCTGCTTCTTATGCTGACATTACCTTGTTTTAAATTTTAGAGCTAAGTTAAACGCAGAGCAATTTTATTCCTAAATTCAGAATCAGGTCCTGTCCTTCCCTTTCACTCACACAGTTTTTTTATTTTATTGATAAATAATATTGGTCATCTAAAAAGAGAGGAGAGACTTACACTGGTTCTCAAAAAGAAGAACTTGCATTCCATAGAGGGAAAATGACTGTCGAAAACTGTATGTAACCGAGTTCTTCTTCTTTTGAAAAATCTTGGTGACCTGGAAGTTATCAAATAAACAAAGTGAAATATCCCTTTTACCATATGTGTTTGTGGAAAAGTATTGTTCTTAGGAATTAGCATATAATAAAATATTTTATGCCAAAGCAAGCTATAATCGGCCAGAAAATATGAACCTGTAATTTTTTCCCTTTTTTTTTAATGCAACCAATGTATTTACTACTACTGAAGAAACAGAGCTTGCTTTGAAGCATTACTATCTCTTAACCAGAACGTTTAATATTTTATCCAGCTACAAAGCCTTTGTGTTCTCTATCCTCCAGAACTCTACTTTTGAGATTCCAGAAAGATAAAAAACCCCTGCACCCTTACTGCGCACTCTACATGCTGGACAAAATATAAATATGTTTACATTATACTTTTTTTAAAACCTTAGCTACTACCCCGCTATCCTTCACGCTTTTTTCTCACAGCCTGACTATAGGCAGGACACCCCTATGGACCCCTCCACACAAGGCTGTGACTTTCCAAACCCACTTCTCTTCTCTGCACCTCTAAATACTGTCCTACACTACCTCGTCCAACGACGCCCCATTTGCCCCAAGGTTTGTACAGCACCAATCTCAAGAAAAGCTCCAAGTCTGGGGAAACCTTTACTTTTTGCTACGACTACCACTTCCCATCAATTTTGGTTCTACTAAAGTGTGAGTGCAACCACTCTTTCTCTTTATAACCAATAGATTTATTTTTAGTAGCTCTTTCTAATTTTAACTTTTGGCAATGACATTTTACTAGAACTGGCAAATTCGGTCTATATTACGCCCAAAGCACTTTGATAAAACTACTGACATCTGAGTAATAAAGAACGATAGAAAACTTGCAACCCAAAGACAACAGTGTTCCATCATTTTACCCACAAGCTCACATTT
>JAOXJK010000003.1:22105243-22148484 GCA_025774025.1 Xenus cinereus
TGGCCCAGGTTGCCCAGAGAAGCTGTGGCTGCCCCATCCCTGGAGGGGTTCAAGGCCAGGCTGGAGAGGGCTTTGAGTCTGGTGGGAGGTGTCCCTGCCCAGGGCAGGGGGGTTGGAGCTCAATGATCTTTAAGGTCCCTTCAACTCTAACCATCCTATGATTCTATGAGGTGCCATGTCCCCATGTACAATCTTCCTCCTCAGCTCTGCAGTGACTACTTCCACTCAGGCAGAGCTGAGCACTGGCTGTGCTGATACTTCATAAAAAACCTGTTCTTTTTCACCAGAAACAACCAGGATAGAAAGACCTGAGATACAGATTGAAAAAATACCTTTTTTGTGGCAATCTAGATGCAGGCTTGGGAGTGCCATAGACTGGCAAACAGTTTCTTGATCAGGAAATACACCAATGAAAAAACCAAAAAGACATTTCTCTGCTATTTACTGTGTACAGGAAGGTTTCGGAGCTGTTTTTTTTTTTCCTCCACTGAGAATTTAAATCTTTAGATTATTTCCAGTAGTACTCACCATGGGATAGTGATTTGTGTTCCTTAATATATACACATATACAGCCTGAGCAAATGCTCAGTTTTCTGTGGCAAAGCCTTACATACAAGTTTCTAGCCAAGTCATTTATCTGCATCTCTTAAGAACATGGAAGTTTATGTGCCTTCAGGTCCCAGGTTTGCACCACTCAAACAAGAACACAGAGACAATGGCTCCATCTCCTCTGCATGTCTACTTAATAAAGAGTTTATGCTTTTGAAATGAGGGAGGGAAAGAAATATCCTTTTAGACTAAAACTCTAAAATGTGTAAGTGACCGTACCTTTTTAATTTTTTTCAGAATAGATATTTGATGACCCTTGTAATGCATTGGTTGCTATGGTGAAATCACAAATCACGAAGTATGAAGAGAGTCTCTCTATAAGAATTCATTAGTAATCTTATGCTGCAGTGTAGTGGTGTAACTCACTGTTTATAAATCACATTCCTCCTCTCAGGAATAGTCCACAACATGCAGTGACACTATATGAAGACTTATGTAGCTATAAACAAACACACACACACACATTCTTTGCAACGGAATTTATTTACCTTCATTCACGTGCATAGAAATTGTTGTCGTTATGAGGTGCCCTGTGACTTCGTGAAGGGTCTAAGTGTGGCAAATTCCAATTATATCTAAAAAATTGAGGTACTGAGGAATTCTGAATACAAGGTAATGGTCACTTTTTGGCTACACTGAAAAAACTGGGAATAAAAGGACCTGGCAATACGTCCACTCAAGGCAGACAAGATAAAAATGACAAAATACTATACGCTTAGTTCTGTTTTCTATTTCTATTACAGAAATAAATTAAAGCCTGTAAAAATGACAGTAGTTTTAAAAGTCAGGTGAAATCAGAATCAAGCGGCCTTTATTTTGTCTTTTTCCCAGAAGACACATGGTGTCCCCCTAATGACAGTCAGAGGAAAAGCTTTCGTGACCACCATGGTTAGTTTGCTTACCCCTTAGATTCTTGACAAAATCTTCTAGCTTCATTTTGCGTTCTGGTTTCACGTTTGGGCTGTACATGTCTGTGTTTAATAGTATGATGGCAAAAGCTAGAATGAAGATGGTATCAGGATTTCTAAATTGTCTCACAACACCTGGATTGCAGATACAGTATCGTTGACTGTAAAAAAGCAGAGAGTGGAAGCTGTCAGAGCTATGAATGACTATTCTAATTCCAGCAAATAAAGCAACTGCCACTACATTCCAGAGGCTGAGCAAGCTATTATTCACGTTCCATACGTATATTTAGTTTTCCATCCACATATTTTCAAAGGCCAATCCTAGCATGTGGAAGGCTTTTGTTTTCCACTACCACTGTAAGTTCACTTCTTAGAACAGATTCTGAGCTACAATAACTTCAGTATTTCTATTTTTTTTTCAGTGAGTAATACCTCTTGACACCAGGTAAGGATACAGCATTGATTTTAGCTTACTGCCACACGATCTCATCCTGCCCCGGATAAAGTACACTTTTGTTAATATTAATAAGTTAATGCTCTTTATTCCACTATTGTTGAAATGTCTAATGAAAGGTTGAGAGTATATATACTCTAAAATGTAAATGGCCTTATAATTCCACTCATACAAACTATTAAATGCAAATTGTTACAGATATTAAAAAATTCTTGAATTTGTTTTCAACTGATGCCTTTGCTTTTAATTGATAAACCTTGCTACGTTAATACAAAAGACATACACAAACAGTACCAGCAAATAAAACTTCCTATTTTGTACTTATCAAAACCACCACAAGTGACATGCTGTATTGGAAACTGTACGTAGCTCACAAGGACAGTGCAAATAAGCAGGGAAATAACTTCGAGATACTCAACTTCCCCAGGTTTTGGTGACTGAATAATTTATTTCAGCATCATACCTAAAAGCTTCAATGAGCCGCTCTACTTTCTGGGCTTCTCCTTGAACACGGATATGAGCCTGAAATTTCCTGAGTGCTTCATCCAGTTCCATTGTTGAGAAGTCCATCTCATCCACGACACAGCTAGGATAAAAACATATTGCCATTGTGGTTTTTAATTTCTAACAACAGAGTACCAAAGGTAAGATTTTGAGACCAAAAAGAACCTTTCTATTTTCCATCTCTTGTAGAGATTCATGGAGTTTTCTGAAACATTCAGTAGTAATTGCAATAATTGCAGGTAAGCTGTGAAGGAAGGATTGCAAATAATAGATCACTGAGAATGTACATGTAAGCAGGCCCTTTTCTTTTTTAACAGAAGAGCTGCTGGAATGACAAATGTCTGACTAATGTAAGTGACATACCCTTGCCAAGAATAATTATTGGCTTTGTGCTTCCAGGCTAATCAATTATCACGATGTCTAGAATAACAACAATAATAATAAATAGTTTATACTGCTCAAAATATCAAATCTCAAACAGCCTGCAGCAAGCACAATAATCTGCTCTGTGTCTAGGAATGTTCTTACACATGGAGGAAAAAAAAAAAAATCCTGTTTGGCTACTCTCTTACTATTACCATAATTCTCCTCTCCCCATCATTTGCCATGTCTTTCAGTTAACACTTATGGAAAAATAATTACGTTCTTGCTCTGAAAATACAGTGATGACAAAAAATAATAAAGGAACCAGTTTAATATAATCAACAATGTGAAGTATGTCTTTCTAATGCTTTGTTTAAAGACTACTTTAAAATCAGAAGCTTATAAATTTCCTTTCTTTAAACTTAGCTTTTAGTTTTTAAATAACCAGACATGAATCACTGCAAGTAACAGCACTGTAATGCAGAAACCACAGAAAGAAAGCACAATCCAGTTTTAAAAGCCTTTTCTTACATGTATAGATACACCATGATAAATTAGAGTAGCTCACATTTTTCTTCTAGTAACGTTGTAGCTAAAATAGATTAATACCAAAGCAATTTATTCACCTTGCCTTGAGTATTTTTCCTTTTATGCAGAAGTGCAAGGAAAGAAACAAACAAGCTTGGCGTTTCTCACGCCCTTTCCAATCCACACCTAAAAACCTATTATCAGTTCTGCAATAATGTTCGCAGTCTTCCCACCTACTGTAAGTTCTGTAACACTTTCAAAAGCTTTTTTTCTCCTTCAAAGGTGTAAAGCACATGTGCAGACAGGCTGGAGTCCAAATGAAGTAATTAGAGCAATTAATGACCTCCAGAAATGCTGGCCAACAACATACTGGGGAGGGGTCTTAAACAATCTTTTATATGTACTATGGAGACAGCAGATTTCTTCTTTGAGTGACTGCACTTTTGTTTTCTAATGCAAAGTCAAGACACAGAAGGTCAGATCCTTGGTTACATCAAGCAGCCCCTGGTCAGGCAGAGAGAACTCTGAGGGTCACTGCAGAAGAGCAGCGCTTTGGAAAGCGTATCTGATGTGTCCCAAAGCCCGTGCAACCACATCAATGCCAGCTACGCCAGTCCCACGCCACCCAAACAACGCCTTTACAGTTGAGCTACCACCAGGTAGCAACTACAGAAGGCCCAGAATTTAGCTCTTGGTCAAAATTCTTGAATGTTTTCTAAGCTCCAGTGAAAAGAAGGTCTCAAACAGCCGAAACACCCTAATTTACAGAACCTGGGAAACTTGAAAACAAAAAAAAGGATCATCTGTTAAAATATCTTTTCTATGTAACAACCTGGAGTTATTATCAGTTGAACAAAATACCTCCAATCTGTAAAAGTGATTTTTTAAGACGAAATGCTATTCCCTTGTCTCTTTTAAAGAAAAAATACCTTGTTCCTATTTGCAGGCAAGGTTCAGAAGTCTAACAAGAGCCCTGCACTCCTTACAGGGTTTTCCTTGCCCCAAAGCATAGCTGACACAGCTTATTTACGAACAGATTCATTTCAATAAAAGGATTGTTGTGGGGTTGTAGGTAGGTGATTATGACCTTACTCTTAACAGTTCACCTCATCACAGATACACCATCCAGCTTAGCAGAGACACACCTCTACTTACCCATATTCTGCTAGTTTGAGATGCTGTGGCCAAATTATTTGTTCAAGATCAAAAAATGAATCATCTAAAATTATAAATAATCTCGTCCTGGACCTGTACTGCTTTCTTTTAAAAAAATTAAATAGGCATACTCTTTGGAAAGTCTTCACCCTCGTCTGACTCATAATTGCAAAATCCATATGATCATTACAAGCAGCTTATAATGGCTCATGCTGACTAGGGATTGCATCAATACGAAGCCATATTCTATTACTCTTTCTTGTAAGGCTGGCTCCTACGCTTCCCTGCACCCTTTGGTACAGAGCCTCTTCCATTGCTTTCTGCTGGCTATTGTACTACACAAGGCACAGGGAAGAAAGAGAAAACCTCTAAAAAAAGGTCTACGGCATATGTACACATGATGTGGGCTGTATTAATACAGTGTTCAAGCTTCTAATTTGAGATACATAAGTTCTGACAGCGTAAGAGTAAGATCAAGATGACTGCAGGGAACGTGACCGACATCTTTGCAGCATGAAGCCGGTGAGAGCAGTCTATAAGAAATCCGCAAAGAAAACATAAGGTGTAGGCAGACACGTCGCATCATGATACTACAAACAAAATTTTTGAGATGTATCATATTATAGTATCAATATTAGGGATCAAGATTCAGCCTTCAAGAAAGACTGCATCTATAGACAAATGAAAAATTCAGCACAGCTGCCTGTCATAGTCTGGTTAAAACCTGTGGTCAGAATTTTTCCTTGTCTTCCTTAATGGGCAAGATGTGAGGTTTTTTTGCTTTCATTCTCAGCAGTTTTGTTGAGCATCTAACTACATTTTTTATACAATTCCTTGAACAAAACTGAGCTAAGATGTATTCATGTTTACAGAGCAGTATATCAGATGCAAAAAGCAGCCCCCAAAGAATATGTATTTTTAATAAACACATTCTTAAAGTAAAGCAACTTCTTTTTTGGTGTACTCTGTATACAAGGTTTAGAAATTTATGACCAAGCTGCTGAAAAATCTAATTTTCTGCTTGGAATTTCTTTGGTTTTTAAAAATGTTTCTGTTTATCTAATCTTTTGGAAAAGAACAGTTTGTATAGTCTGTATGCATATGCCTGTACTCACTGAAATCCCTGTTTATCTAACATCTGAGCCATTTGGCTGTAATAATTATTTTCATGTTCTGTTACTGATGAAGCCTTATGTTGCATATAATACTATTTTGCTTCATTCAGTAAATTATTAGAGAGCCCGAGGAAGGAAAAAGACTTCGAAATAACATATTCTTAACGCAAATAAAATTAAAACATAAATTCAGAGTAAACGTACATGACTACAGGGAACGTAAATCCTTGTAAGTATCTTGCTGGATCAATAACAAAAACAGTAACTTAGCTGGAAAGCAAAGAAATAAATATTTGCTAGTGTGTGTTTTCTTTCTTAACCCTCAGAGTCTGGTTTCCCCTCCCTTCAGAACAAGATCCAGAGATAAGAACAAGTCATTCAGAGACCGTTGGTACCTCTAGCTTGAAGAAATATCTTACATTAAAATACGCTTACCTCCTCCCCACACACAATACTCACTCTAATACATCCCGGTTGAACTGTTTTTGCCGATTTCCCAAAAATTCTCCAATCATCTGTCTGCTGAGACCTTTCCTTTGTAGGAGAAAGTGGGCAACACCAACCGGAGTGTCTGGCACAAAACCTCGCTCAATTAGGTACTGGACTCCTTTTTCAGGTTTTCTGAGGAGAAATGAAAATGCAAAACTATTAATTTTTTTCCATTGGACCTGAAGGCATCCGATTAAAATTTTACAACAGTTTTGCCAATCACTTTTGACTAACATACTACTAGTACAGGCTAGAATGATTTCAGGATAAACGTAACCATCCCGTAGCACACGCTGTTCACTGTTAATAGCTTACTAACTTTGAAACACATCTTTGCATGTTATTACACATTTCCCCGCTCCGTAGCCCTTCCAAAGAGAAGCTTTACATGCAACAGCTTCAGGCATGAAAGTCAAAACACTTGTCAATGCGAAAGACAAGCCCAACTAAATACTCCTGTTGCTGGGAATGTACCTTCCAGAAGCTGAACTAAAAAGCTGCTGATGACAAGAAACAAAGAACGCCCCCGGCCTCCCACCCCTCTGCTGGCAAAAGTTAAACTCATTGAACAAAAACATCTGAAGAGGTATAACTTACAAGCTGAGAACACAAAAAAATACAAGGAAAAAAATAAAGTCAGTGATGCAAAAAGAAGCAATTAAAAATAGTGGAGCTCTCATCTAATTTAGTTTTGGCTTTTTTTCTCTCTTGTCCTTTAACACACCCATGGCCCCAAATCTCCCTCCCTCAGAGAAGCACCTTCATAGTTTCTGGAGTATTTTACATTTCTTTATAAGTCACCTCCAGATTTAGCTGTAACCTAACATTCTCTGATCTCAAAAGAAAGCAAGCCAAAGCTACTCATTTGAACATATTAAGCAGCATGTGTTGGACAGGAGGGTTGGAGATGGAATCGATTTCTGGCAATAAAATCTACTGCTTATAAAGGGAAACGCTGTTAATATTTAAAAGCAGTGTAAAATTCCCCTCACAGCACATATTTTGCACTGTGTCTTCCAGCAGTGTGGCACAACAGACAACCACAATGTCTTTTAAAGACACTAAAGGGATATCTTTACAGAACCAGTAATTTCATCATCGTCTTTATTTTGTAAGGAATTATACTAGAATGTCCACTTGTAAGAGTGAATGATTTGCAGCTTGTCGGATAGTTCCTTTAAGGCAAGCAAAATCAATTTCAAAGGACAAGGTGACCCTACTATTTTTATACAAGGCTGATCACACAACCATAACCCTTCCTCAGGGTTTTTTATTGCAGAAAGCATTACTAAATACATCACCATTCAGTTCTCCTACTCTTTTACATTACCCTATTATATACTTAATACCCAGTTAAGAATTAGATAGATCAGAGGAATATATATAATTTAATCAAAAGGGAATTCTCAAATCTCAATTTCTTGCATCAGACTTTGTGGCTCTTTTCATGTGAAATAAGATTACACATACGGTCATCTTCTAAATACAGTCTTGTAAAAAGGATCTCCTTCATACTCAAAAAGTATCCTTTTTCTTGTACGTAATGTAACCGCTACATTGGTATGCTTTTGAGTTGTATTTCAGAATTCTTAACCTTTCCGAATTTAAACTCACAGCATCCAAGAAAAACAGGACTAGTTTTCTCCCCCTTTGGTAGTGAGCTACATTTCTCCATAAAATTTGGAGTGATATGAACCCAGGAGAGCTCCTCTCCAGTAACTCTCAAAGCAGAAACCAAAGGCCCCTCCAGTGAAGAGCTGCTTGTGGGCTGACCCAGCCTAAGCCCTACAGAGCTACTGCTAAAAATAAAGAATTGAGAATTAAAGGGTTTCTCTAGAGAATTTCTAACAGGTGTGGAGATAAGAACTGTGACATTCTGTAACGTTACTTTGATCTTTCTTTGAAGGTTCCAACAGTCATCATTACATTGGGGACCAAAGGATTCCTTAGAGCAAGCCTTAGCAGGACAACTGTTCTTCATGACAGAACCTAGAGCTGCAGGAGGTCTGTTGGTACCTCACCCCAAGTAATGACAGTCTAGGATACAGTATATTCTAAAGGACACCACACGGGCCAGGCAGCCAGATCATATCAAAGGAAGGAAAAATTTCTTATCCAATGGGTATTTCCCAGCTTCATATTCAACTCATAAATGCAAATTTTTGATTCTCTTCTGGAAGTGTAGCTTGCCAACAAAATTTCTTCATATTTCTATTTTTGATGATCTGAATCCTTGAATTCATTCAACGCTCTTGACCAAGAAAATGAATTTAATATGAAATAAATGTTATCAAACAGCTTATTTCAAGAATGTCCCGTTTTTTTTTTTTTTATCACCTTGCAAGCTAGGGAGTTTCAGGGGTTTTATTGCTGTTGTAGGCTCCCTCCTACCCCCACACCAGGTGTGACATTATCTTAATCAACAGGAAATTACTTAGTAGAAAACTGTGACTTTGTAAGGGCGCTCTCAAGTGCTGTACTTCCAATTAAATTTTACTTAAAAAGTGAAGCTAACAACAGATTAACAGAAAAATACACACAGGGGCGTTTTGCCTCTCTGTCTTTAAACAGAAGCAGTATTTTCCCTTTTTTCAAATTCGGAGAAATTGAAGAACTAAACAGGTTCATGGAAATTTAAGTCATGCCCAACATCACAAATATTACTAAGTGTTAGAAATTGCCTCTTAAAAGCGCCAAGAGGACACGTAGGTTGTGGCGTTGACTATCAGGAAACTACCAGAGACTCACTCGCTCCTTCCCAAAAAAAAGGCAAAAAACCCCAGTAGCTGAGAGGGTTTCTGGGAGGGCAGGTTTTAAAAGACAACAGAAGCAAACGGGGATTCTACTACTGGCAAAACCAGCTGTTTTAAATTGGACAAAACCATTTCTTTTTCACCAAACCCTAATTTTCCTAAAGCGTGTGATCGGATGCAGAAGGGAGCAGGACATGAAAAGGTCATGGATTTAGGATGAGGTAGGACAACTGACAGAAGTTACCCTCATTTCTGCCTACTCAGAATTGAGCGTAGACCGGTTTGTGCTTACAACTAAGAGTCTTTTGTGATTAGGAAAATTCCCAGTGATGGCTTGTTAATTACACCTACCGATAACAGGGAAGATGAGAAGTCTATAAATAGCAATCGTGCAAGCTGCATAAGCAGAGCACTTATTTTCAGATTTGAATACATTAATTAGTACCAAAATAGACCCTCTAAAGCTAGCACCTTACATAGTTGATGATATACATAGATAAGTTTTAATATTTACAGG
Source organism: Xenus cinereus (assembly GCA_025774025.1). NCBI lineage: Eukaryota > Metazoa > Chordata > Aves > Charadriiformes > Scolopacidae > Xenus > Xenus cinereus. The sequence continues at coordinate 22,114,639 of JAOXJK010000003.1, forward strand.
TTTGCTTCCAAAATAAAGCTTAAAAATGTCTTCTATCTCAAGAAAAACCACCACAACCAATCAAAACAAATCAAAAGGAATCTACTGAAAGGAAGAAAAAAAAATCAACCAACACAAAAATATTTGCAAAAACATATTTATAGAAGATTCTCAGCTGTTGTATAAAGGGCTAAGGAATTTTCCAGAAACAAATTAATAACAAGACCTTTGAGATGGTTTACAGGGATTTTTAGGGGCAACACATCAATGGAGAAAATAATGCAAACTTCAAAATAACAGATAAACCCAGTATATTTTAATAAGCACGCTTCTTAGAAAGCACTAGTCATATCCAGTAAAAATGTTGCCTTTCTGTGTTTCTGAAGACAGGTTGGATCCTGCAGCAATTTTTGAAAACTGACATATTTCAGAGGAAGCAAACTGCAGGAACAAAGAGTACAAAAATCACACACAGACAACAATTCAAACAAAGAGCAAAAAACCCCAAACCCCAGCCCCCCTAAAACTCCATTCTCAAAAGCCAAGACAATAGTAAACCCCTGCACACCGCTGCTGTTTCCTCTAGTCAGCATTACGCCTTTCCTGCCTCGGCGTAATAATAATTAGACGGAGATGGCTTATTTACTCGGCAAGATCTGAAAGTATTAATTCGGTGGAAGTTCATATAACTTGCTGAGATTTGTGTACGACTCAGAGTGGTGGTTTGTTGGGGGTTTATAGCTTGTGAAGCTGAGAAGCTGTTGTTTTTTTGGTTGGTTGGTTGGTGTTTTTTCCCTTTTAACAGCTACACTGGTTGAATCTGGAAAAGCCACAAAAAGGTCAGTATGTTTAGGAGTTTTGCTAATGTAAGGGACCTACGAGGCTCTCCTAGGAATAAGCTCTCCTTTGGAGTATAGGGTAGAAGAGAAAAGAAGAACAATAAATAGGGTAATAATAAAAAAGTTAGTACATTCCTGAAAGAAGCGTCCTTTATCCAAGTTAGGAACATATAGGAAAAAAAACCAGACAGTATATTTTTTCATTAGACTAAAGTCTACGTGTATATTAGAAGCACAGTATCTTTTAGTAAAACAGATACCTAATGTTTTTACTGCCATAAGCAAATTAGTAAGGAGAGCAATGACCCAGACATCTATGATTCTGAATGTGTCATTACTTGTCTCAACTTAACTTTCACCTGGTCAGATCCACTGACAGACAATTTCAGGATACATGTTATTATCATCATTTACACCACGTGAGAATACCAGCCACCTGCAAAGATAATCACCAACTAGCTGTTGTGGAAAATCTGGACTGCCAGCGATACAGAACAGCCCTACAGTTCATGAATTAATTACCAAATATGAACTGTCAAAATCACACAATGCCAATCCTTGGTTTGACATCTCCTCCACTTGAATTCTCTTTTCAGAGCTGCTCAGGACCTGCCAGGGTTTGAAAAAGCAGGAAAGCCACGCTCAGAAGCAGCTCCTCCTTCAGAGAAGGGAAAGGTCAGAGCATCTGCTGCCTGATTGCCCCAGTCAGCTCCCAGTACAGCTGCCAACTGTGCTCACACCACCCCGCAGGTACTGCAGGAGCAGGGACAGACACACGGACTGTTGTTTAAGCTGCAAAAGGAAACACAGTTAGAAATACACCACCTTATGCTGTTGTTGGACATAAAGTAACACTGGATTCCAAAGGTTAGTGGTACTTGGGAAATATGGCTTTGCATTACCTGGATATTCAAAGTGTTATCTTTCAAACTGTGGGAAATACTGTTTTTGCAAAAACACTGGAGTGAGTCTGAAAAGTGAATTTGGTAGAGGAAAAGCTTCTAGTTAGATTCTAGATGGTAAAAATGGCATCAGCACAAACTCAGCATTTACTGTTATCTCCTGGACTTACTGGTACAGCCAGTCTCACTGCCAAGCCCCCAGAGCAAAGCCCAGTGCTGCAGCTGGGTGAGCACTTTGGTGCCATCAGGCTCTGCTCCCAGTCCTGGTGCTGCTGTAGGACTTCCTGACAAACTGAACCAGGAGAAAGAGGGGGGTTGTTGTTCTGTGTTTGTGGTTTTGGTTTTTTTTTTTTTTGCTGGTGGTTTGTTTGGGGTTTGTTTTGAAAAATCCAGTCAAGCTCCCCTGGTAGTTGCACAATCAGTTCTGCTAACCACGCCGTGGTGTGGATAAAGTGCCTGTGATGTCCATGCTGGCCAACAGGAGGAGAGAACAGCAAGCACCACCTCAAAAAGAAACATTGAAGAAAACCACAGTACAAAAGTGTATAAAGCCTTCCCTCTTTTTGACTTGCTAAACATGTAAAGCTTACAAGCATCCAAAAACCACATTAAATCTTCGTATTTCCTTTTAGCTGCTCAGACAATAACAGAGCTGTAAAATGGAAGCATTAATAAACAAATGAGCACAGAAAACAGCTTGCCCAAGCCTAGATTTCCAGGACCCAGCAATGCCAAAAGTATCTTTTGAGATAAACTAAGGGTTTATTCACACAATGTAAATAACCACAGCCATACTGTTCTTACAGCCACCTAAGATAAGGGGGCTAAAGCCAGCCGGACTGAAAATGAGAAGCTCAGCGAAACATCTAGAAAAGGTCAGTATTTCTGAAGGCACATCTGTGCTTCTTGGTTTTTCATCTACATTTAGGCACACACACAAGTGCTCCACTGAAAGGACCACAAGCTGAAGGAATCTAGAAAACAAGCAAACCAGGACTACAAACATTTCTTAGAGGCTGTCAACACTGCAAACAGAAACAGTTCACAAATGTGCTGCTGCCAAAGAAATCTTTTCATGTCGGGGGTGGAGAATTTAGCGCAGCTCTGATGCCAGCCCTCCGCTCAAAGCAAATAATCTTCCTTGCCTTTGATATTAAAGATCCCAGTTTGAAAATATTTACAGTTGTCAGAAAACTAAGCATTAGTTTAACATTAAAATCCAGGGATGGCTTTTTTAATAGCAAGAATCTAAGACTTTTCTTAGAGTCATTTAACGAGTTAAATATTTTTAAATGGCCAAGTTGGCAATAACAAGCTACTTGAACATTCACCTTTGTTTGGCAAAACAGCTAAATTTTGTTTCAATGGTTGTACTTCTTCCTTTACTTTTGCTGAATATCCTACTGCTGCCTCAACAAAGCAAAAGGAATCACTATGCCTATTTTAAACCTTCTGGGAAAGAAGAAAAAACCCAATATTCTTAAAATACTGTCAAAACTAGTGCCAACTTGTTTTGGTTTTCTTCACTCAACTACGCAGCAACACAAGAAAGGGACTGAAAGGAAAAAAATTAAGAGGAACTGCCTGGGAAGCCTCATCTGTCTTTTCCTCCTCTTACAGAACTGTTCAGCGAAGAGAAAGAAGAACTAGGTGTAAATTGCATCTTCTGGTAATTACAAGAAAGAGCCTCTGGGTGAGGAAAATACGCCAAGAAACAGCACATTTCTCACAGCTCCTCTGCATCTTGTGGAAATGGGGAGATAGTTATTTGGGCAGGAGCCCTACGGTTTCCCCCGCAGTGGGGAAGACTTCACTACATGATGATACGTTAATCTTCTCAGTCTTGAATGTACTTCTCAGGTTCCGTCCAGACCAAACCAAAAAACTACCACCGTGGGTGTGAAGGTCACAGTTTACTTGCAATTACACCAAATTACCTGGAGCAATCTCCATTCAGTGAAAGTTAATTTATACTCATGTCACTAACAAAAGAATTTCCTAGGAAGTGATCTCAGTGCCCAGTTCTATTTGGTGGGGGAGCAAAATAAAGAGAGGAAACTCTGCAGGCTTCTGTTTTCACAGAATTGGGTAAGTGACCTGAACAGTTCTACCGTTACTTTCCGTCTGATCAATCAGTTTTTTAATGTCACCGTTTCCTAGTAAAGTGCTAGGAAATCACACATTAGGCATTATTGCTGCTACTGACTGTTTAGGCTTCTCTGAAAATTATTGTCTGAATCAGAGCCGATTACAAAGCTATAAAAAGCGTATAAAAGGCAGCTAAAGGGTCCAAGCAGAAAGTCTGGGTTATTCCAATACAGGAGGAAAACGAGAGTTCAAAGCTATTTCAGAAATGGGAACTGTTCGTGTTCATTCTTCTAAGCTAATGCTTCTAAGGAGCATTAGCCTTGAGGAAGAAGGCAGTTAGAGAAGAGACTCCGAAGGCACACCCCGAGCTGTTGCAGTGCAGTAGCTGGACGTGTCCTGGCTGGTGAAAACTCTCCTGAGTCATCATGCTATAGCAGATTCTGTAGCTCCTCGTTATTCCCTCTCCTGGCAGTGGACAGCCTCCCCCCCGCCTCAGCTTCTTCCTTCCTTGCAAGAAAGGAAATATTTTAGTTAAATAAATGGACCAAAAACACTCCATGAGGATTTTCTCACCTCCTCTGACCCCTTTGCATCTCTGCATTTCTCAAAGAGTAGGGAAAAGTGTGTGTTGCTGCCAGCGGAGCAAACTATACTCCACTTTGAGACAAGACACATGAAAAACCTGCTGGCTGCCTCAGAACTATTTGCCAGGGCTGGGTATTGCTTTCATGTTTATGCAACTGTAGTCAGGAATGAGACATTACGATGACTATGTCCTTGAAATTGAGGAACAGTCCCTGCCTTAACTTTTCTAGTCTCCCTGCCCTAAATTCTCTTTCCACACCCTCACCCCAGTTACACATCACAGAAGCACTTCAGCTTCAGTTTCTGCCTCTGCTGACGGCAAATGGAAACACTGACAATCGCATTTACCTTACCTTAAAAGGGATACCTTTTAAATTGGTAATGCAAAAATACTGTTTAAAGATTTCCAGATTTTTTGTTTAGCCATCTACTAAACCCCAATTGAGTAGGCAGATGTGAATCGTTAAACAGGAGGAAAGAGTCGGTGCCCCCTTCTCTTTTGCTTAACTCTTCTTCCAAGGGAGAAGCAGCCTCCCCAAATCCCTATTCAAACCGTCCTCGCCCGCAAACCTGGTCACATTTTTCACCCTCCAAATTTAGTCACTGGAGATTTGAGGGCAGGGGGGTGAACTAAAATCCCGGCCATGCAGAGTCGTATCAGAGGCCGGGCTGGGAGCTGCTCACCCCGTCAAATTCCTCCGTTCACAGGCTGATTTTCTAATAACCGCCCGTATCCTGCGCGCGCACCCAGGCTTCGTTAGAGCAACCCGGTTACCGATTCCCGGCACGTCGCAGCGGGAGGGAGACGTGTGCCCGGAATGTTTAAGGGCAGGAGGAGCTGGCGGCAGAGGATGAGGTAATGGCTCTTCCACGGTTCCAGGGACACGGCTCGCGCAGTTACTGCTGGTCACAGAGCAGCCTTTCAAAAGCTAGATTTGCTTTCGACATTTGGTGGAGTTTATACTCCCTTTTAATGGCAATAAAGGGAGGCCTTGTGGCCATATTTGAAACCAGCGCTTAAATATACTATTGGTTGAATTCTCATGGTCATACGTTTTTTTTTAATGGGCAGAACATAATGTATGCTAATCAAAGCACCCATTTTGGAAAAATAGGAGGAGAAATGGGTCCTCAGGGAGAAAAGATAAAACACCCACAGAACAAAGCAAAACACACAGAGATTTTTTTTTTTCTTTGGGTGTTCTCACTTAGGGCTAAACGTTTTTAGAAATAATGAGAGTCATATTAAGAACATTCTTCTCTTCTTACTAAGTCCTCGGCATGTTAGAGGACAAGCTACATGGAGCGCTTTGATTTTAATTTTTGTTGGAACTGTCTGTGGGCTGAATAATCTGCAGTCCAGATGTTGCAACAATAGTAAAGTCCCTCTCAGCATACACACGAGGATGGCAAATGGCTCTGTTGCGAAATCCTGAACAAGCCTCTTCTCTCTCCTTTCCTTTCTATTGAATCATTCCAAAAAATCACAAAAGATATATGATTTGCAAAGATATTAAAGATCAGCTGACGAAATAAAAGAATTAGTTCAAAGGTAAAGAGAATCAAGTGAGTTTGATTTAAACCCTCTCCCTCCTACCCGATCTGCTCTTACCAAGGCTAAGATCATTAGAAATGTTTCCAATAAGCTTTCAACTTAAAATTCTAAGGAGGACAGTCTAAAAATACATGATTTCAGACCAGACATTAGAATGCTGAATGGATGCCACGAGACCTGACTAAAAGCAATACAGAAAGTATGTTCAGCGTCTCAAGTGAAATTCATTGGGCACGTGATTGGTGTGAATGGAGGAACATCAGATTAGTACACTTATTACAACATCTACACTAATGGCTACTTGCAAAACTTCTTTTAAAAAAGTTAATAACATCTGGCCATTTTTAAGGATTTCAAATAGAAAAAAGGTTTGCAATGCTTTCTGAGTGTGACAGTACTTAGGAATCCAAACTACCTTCAATCTCTATCTACATATCTATCTAAAGCTGCTATCATGGAAAATGAAAAATGTGCCTTCTCACAAATATTATTATTGTGTGTCTCAGATCTCCAAAAAGAATTTCTCTAGAAATTGTAATTTGCAATTTTTTATTTGGTACAATCCCACAAGCACTCGGCAAATTCCTCTCATATCTGCTTAGTCAAATAAATAAATACTTCCCAAGGAATCTAGACATGTTTTTACAAGTCTGTTCCTGGAATTAGTATCCAAATCGTATCAGTAGCAATTTTTTATTTTCAAATAAATTCATCCCCATCACGCAATAAATGAAGCCAGTAGGGCTTTCGGGGAATACAGGTCAGAAGATGATACATCACTGCGTAACGCAAACAGATATTCGTGCCTTTTTAGCTCTGACAATAAACCCTTTGAGAGAACTTTGGAAGAGTGAGAACGTTGACAATAGCCTGTTCTGAAGGAAGCTACAGAAAACTCTTCAAAATAGTACACTGTAATGGACGGAGGACACACAGGGAACAGTTTTCCATCTGTCACTGCCCTTTCCAGAAAGTAGAAGAGGAGAAAAAAAAAAAAGGGGGCGGGAGGGGTAACAGACAAAAGGCATCTGGGAAAACTTATTGTGAAAATATTTAGAGCCTAGCCTCTGTTCCAGCAACGTAAAGTGGAGTCATGTTCGTTCACCTCCAGGATGTACATGCAAGATTAGGCCATAAAACCTTCAACAAAACACTACACAAAAGGAGCCCTCGCCAGAATTATGCCACAGCATAAAAAGCACAGCAGCATGGCGCAAGTGGCCCACGAGCTGTATTTCACAGGCTCTTCACCAGCAACGTCAGAAATTTTCTCCAGAAATGAAGAAATACCAGCACACCTGGCTCCCGTGGCAAGAAATCAGCGCCACAGGAACACTGCCAGATGAGAGGAGATCTAACAGTGAATTCCAGTATCTGATATCCCAAAGGAGATACTAAATACGACTCTAGTCTCTGCTAGATTCACAAAGGAGTCTGAGAAACGCCAACTTTTATCTCCCATATTTTATAATACTAGAAAAGTCACATCGAATTTTCAGAGCACTCGAATATTGTCCACGTTTTGTTGAAAATACTTTATTGATTCAGAAAGTGTTCATACTCCCTGCCCAAGAGAGAGCTGAATAATCACTGCACTGGACTCTATTTGACATGGCCCAGCTGGGGGTGTGACTGCACTCTGAGGAGACAGTAATGGAGGGCAGTTTTACCAACAAACATAGCTGGTAGCCACAAATACTTGGGCAAGGAGCCAGAGTCACCGCCACCGTCACGGTGGCAACAAGAGAAGGCAATATGGCAATATCCTCCTTCCTCCGCACCTACGGTTCTGCAAAGAATTACAGCCTGCTACTACCAACTGCAAAACTGACCCGGGGGCAGACACGTTTCCTCAGAGCGCTCGGGTTAAACCTTTCGGTCCTATTTCATCTGTTAGAACCATCAGTGCACCGGTAGCAGAATGGAACCTGAAAATCCTACCAGATTGGGCTGCAATAACTGGTAAACCTGGTATTTCCAGCCTGCAGTCAAAACAAACATGAGAATAAAATCACAGCCCTTTTTACTTTTTTTTTCCTTTTTTTTTTTTTTTAAGCAGCAGTCAAAAGGCCTCTTGAAGCCTTGTTTATAAGCAAACCAGTCTCAAAGGCTGGATTTGCATTGGCAGGGTTTGGAGGCTGCAAAATAAACCTTTCTAGGTAGTGTTTTCCTTCTGCCTATAAGGGAGGAATAGTTTCCAGTGCAATTCCTCCCAGACTACATCCCTTTCAAGCTGCACTGAAGAAAATGCCTAATTCAACACAGCTGGGCTCACCAAGCTTCCCTGGGAGCCCCCACGCTCTGGGCATGCACCTGCAACCCTTCCTTTAGGAAGGCGATGAATGGGAACACACAATCTGGCAGCCTATCGCCAGGGGGAAATCACTACTGCCATTCAAAACCAGGAGGATGTACAGAAGCTCTTGCTTAGTTGCAATTTCTTTGGCAGAAATCATTCCATTTGGGTGATACTGTATGTTCCAGTACAGTGGATACCACAACGTTAAAAAAAGGATACTTCTTTAATCAACACGAAGGTTCCAAACTGAGTGACAAGTTACAATTTGAAACAAATTCTATGACTAACTAATAAAGCTCCTAGAAAAATGGTTTTCAATTACCTACAGGTTCTGTGTTCTTCATTCTCCAAGGATCTTTGTGCCACTAATGTTTTGTATATAATGGTGATTAAGTGAACCAGACCACCGGTTGTGCTCAACTTCTACTCCACCCATAACTGGCTATTCTAATAAAGGGCCTCTGGTAAGAAAACTGCACTTTGGCTTCTGAAAATTATTATTGTAATCGGAAAGCCAGAAAAATTATAAAGCATCTGTTGAAATTTCAACTGTGAGGATAGTGACTTTCCGTGCTTTTTAAAACTTCGTTCTTTCAACACTCCCAGCGAACACAGCAAAACTATTTACTCCATTACAATTCATGAACTTTAAGGTTCTAAACTCTTTGCATTTCAGCCAAGCTTCATGTACCAGAAAGAAATGACACGATTATTTCTTAATTAATGTTTGGGATCTTAATTTGCAAGAACGATTTCAAAGATGCAATGAAATGAACACGAACTTGTAAAAGACGTCCCTGAAACTTCCTCTGGTAGATGCAAACATTTGGAAAAAAAACTTGACATCTTGTAGTAGGTAACTTCAAAGGCACTTTTTTCAGCCCTGCGCCCAGTCCTTCCGCCTGGGTGGAGCACACATCCTCTGGGAGCCGGCTGCCAAGACTCGTCCTGCTCCCTCATTTTATGACCATAAATGTGTCACGGAAGATCATGTGGTCAAAACACACCTAAATGATTCCGCTGCATTGACTCGAACACGGGAGAATGGACTAAAAAACGCATCCCATCGCGTGGCGGGTGTGGATGTGGTGACAAGATAGGAAGCAGGAGCAGCGTGCAGCACGGGACCGACTGCAGGCAGCCCCTCGCTCACACGAGATACTGGCAGCTGCATTTTTGCCGTGTCGTGAGAAAGTGCGAAGATGGGACTGATTTGCAAAAAGTTCATCTGACCCGCAGACCCCCTTCCTGGCCCATGTCTCACCAGGTTGGGCTGTTCTGCATGTGAAATGGCAACTTTCACCAGGGAAGCTGACATCTTGGACGTGGCTTGCTTTTCAAGAACCATTTGGACACACAAGATGCTATGACATACTTCATGTGCAGAAGTAACGATGAGCGTAATGCTCAGAAGTTAACTGAAACTAAAGCACATATCTAAAAGGAAAAAGGGTTCTTCATCTTGAAGAAATCATCACCTGTAAATCCTGGCAAGTGCCTGAACACAGTCTCTATCCCTTCACTTACCTCACAAAATGCAATTTGCAGCCCCACTGACACGCTCTTAAAAGTCTCCTTCTGAACCTTTCAAAGAATAAAGCTTTGGAAGTTTCCCAGCTCCCTTTTCAAAAAAATTTTACAGACTCACGCACCATCACATTCTATGATGGTTCAATATCTGACATTGCACAGAGGGGAAATAAAGCTATTAATGAAATGTCACAATATGCAGACTTGAAGAGTCATAATCAAAACAAAGATACATGAGATATTTGGGAACTGTCTGAGCTATCAACGGGATCAGTGACTCGGCAGAAGGTAATGAGAATTGTCAGTCCTGTATCAATACTCCAGATAAAATGTGGTGGGGGAATGAAACAATCACACATAGCAAATGATCACACACACGCCCAGGTGTTACCTGGAGTTCTGCTCACTACTATCGTTTAGAACTCGCTGCTGAGCAACTGCAAGTCATCTTACAATGAGCCAAGACAAAAAGAAAATTTACCTACTCTCTGTTCAAGTCCATGCAGCAAGATCACTTAGATGTGTTTCAAATAACAGTCTCTATTTTTCTCTATTCCTGATGTTTATTTTTCTCTTCCAGCCTCCTACTGACATGGCATGTCTCACTAGAAGCATCTGACAATTTCCAGTGCTCTCATTCACCGCTGCATGCTGCTTGAGCACTTCTTCCATTCACCTTTTTTTTTCCTTACACCCTTCTGCAATTGGCTCAAAAGACTGTATTATCAACCCTGAAGTTCACTGATCATCGACTGCTTAAGGCTTAATTACTGTGCAAAAAACCGAGCAAACACCAAGTCTTTTAAATGTCAGGCAAACAGTATCAGCACCTTCCTCCCCACCCCTCGCACCAAGGATGTTAATGTTCTCACTCTGAAAAAGAGCAAATTGGTATCTCTTCCTATCCAGAGGACACGAAGTTTAAGATCCTACAATTTACACGCTTCCAATTGGTTAAAAGCTTCTGTAAAGCTCTATTAACCTTTTACAAAGAGAAAAAAAAACAAACGCGGAAGGTTTTACAGCCAAACCTGGCCAATCCATACTTAGTTCTGTAATGCAGAGCCTCACGTGATGGTATCAAAAAGCTTTAATTATCTAAAATATGTTTTTAATAGTATGTTACAACATACTATTATTATACGGTGAGCAACTGACCTATCAATCCAAACAAAACAGATCACAGGAGGGCTGAACCTATTCCAGCTGTAGCAGGCTGGGAAGCAAGGGCCACGGCAGCACGCTGAAATATCTAGTAGCTCTTCAGAAGCTAGAGAATTTTCACAGAGAAATCCTGAAGTACCCTATAGAATATTTCAAAAACTTAAACAAACACTGTGAGCTGCCAACAGTATTTTAAAGTTAAAAAAAAGGAACAAATATGGCACTTAGCATCTGTCATCTAAGTGTTCTGAGGTGCTTTATAAGCACTAGTACTAGTACCAGATCTACCAAATACATCTGAGGCCCTGCCTGCGTTAGACAGAAACCTCATCTTACGCTGCCTGTCATTTCTAATTCCCATATAACGAGTTTTACAATAACAACATGATTAGGGTAGGAAGGAATCTGAATTTGTTACACCACCAAAAATGGAACGGGATGAAGCCACCCTATTTTTCAACGAGAAAGGCATCTGATCCATCCTCTTCAATAGTTTACTACTATATGTACACACATAATTAGATTTTTTGTTTTCCCCTGAAGCTGTTGAATGATGAAGATGTCAACGTGTAAGTACTGTTAACATGAACAGTCACCACAAGCAACTTATATTTTCACTGAAAAGTCAGTATCGGACAGCAGTCTTACTTATCAGATACAAGAAAAATATTCCTGGTTCAGTGGCTCTGTTTGTACCAAACACAGAGAGAAAAGGAGGAAACGCTGTACTCACTTGTTAAAAAGGTTCAGTCCAATCCTATAATGGCGTTTCCTGATAACATCGTTACTGAAGGCAGGGGAATCCCAGCTGTTGCGAGTTTCTTTGTGGTACGTTTGTTTGCTCAAGGTTTGCTCCCTTAGGCTGTCTCTAGAAGAGGATTCTGAGCTGCAATTTATGGTATCATTAGAGTTGGAAGTGCTGTTGATGCTGTCATTGTCGCCATCAGAATAATCAGACTCTGATTTGCTTTGCCTGTTTGCCGTGCCGTTGATAGCTAAATGACTATCTATAGGCCTAGCCCTATGTCTGGCCTCCTGCTCCTCTCGGGATATAATCTTGGCAGGAATACTGTGCGGGATGTGTTTCGGGCTTCCTTGTTGACTAGCGATCCCTCGGTCATACGCGTTTTGTCTCTTTAATGAACCTCTCTCTGAGCGGTCACTCAAGTCCACTGAACTGTCACTGGGTGGCTCTATAGTGAGCAAAGGTAGATGATCCATCCTCATCCTCTGCTCCTGACATTCCAGTGACGGGGTACTCCTGCAGCTGGTATCAGTGTCTAGCTTATCGTCTTTGTGGGTCATGGACCAGTACTCTTGAGAAGAGTTCACAGACCGGAGCCTCAGATCAGATTCTGTGCTGGACGGTCTGTCCACTGACTGGGAAAGCGGAAGGGGTGGAGATAACTCTTCCTCATCGATATATAGCGTAACATCACTGTATGATGCTGTCATCTCATCAAGCTTTCTGTGATCCACGTTGTGAATTGCTGGTTTAGTTTGAGCACAGCTATCCCTTTCCATTTCACGACTTCTGACTTGATCCGGAGTCTGGACTTCATCAGAATGTAGACTCCGGCAATTCAGTGCATCGTCAATGGACTCTGCAAGGGATTTCACCTGCCTGGAAAAAGCATCCTCCAGTTCTGTTATAGCATCAGCAAAATCCGTAGATGCTGCTGGAGACTTCATTGTAGCCGACTCTCCCAGCTCATCACATTCAGACTGTACCAGGGATCCCAGCTTTGACCCGTCATTTGTAACAGAAACTTGTTTCCCTTCAAAGTAAGAGCTGTGGACTTTCTCAGGTCCTTCAAAGGAAAACTGCATTCTCATATTGGACAGTACAATGCGTCTTGACATACGATTTTCAGACATAGAACTTCTAAGACGCTCAAAATTTTTGTTCATCTGATACTGGCGAAAAGCTGTTTGTATAGTACGAGCAGCATGTCTAGTTATGAGACGGCCTCCATATTTCCGTTCTAGCATTTCCACCTGTGAAAGGGTGAACACAGTTACTTTGGAACGTGATGCAGGTTACAAGGTTAAAGTATACATATATATATATGGAATAAATAAATAAATCTCTTAACAACTTTAATCTTCAGAAGTTTTTCAAAGCGTACACTGTTTTTGAAAATAAAACCTCAAAGTTCCAGATTAACAACTGCACAAATAGTCACTTGCAAGTTCCATCATAAAAATACAGCCTAAATGACTACGTGAATACTGCCACGTAAAGCTGAGGTGTCAGCAACCGGTGTGTGTGTGTTTAAATTTTGATTTTCACACACTGGCCTTGGCGGGCCCGTGTCAAAGCAGACGAGACAGCAATGTAATGCAGCATAATGCAGTCGTTCTTTCTCTGTAGGGCCAACCGTAGAGAAGTGAAACCCACGTATAATGCAAATTGCCATACTTTGGGAATAAATTCTAAGAGTAGCCATCACCCATCCCAAAGGCACGCATCGCTTTCTACGGGAATAAAACCCAGCGGCGTTTCACCCAGGCCTGACATCAAAGCAAGACTGAGGTCCTAGATCGTAGGCTTCCAGAGAGGTTTCTCTGCTAGAACATCCACAGTCTTCGTCAAACCAAGAACATATTTCAGACTTTCTAAATACAAATTCAAATCTATTTTCATTCATGTAATTACACTCAATGTTGCCAGTGTTTCCAATTAACAGAATGAATAGGCAAAATAAATACATTTATCATACATGATAAATGCTATCAATTTAACCTAGTGAAAATGACATGTTAATACTTTTGGAATGCTCATTAGATATTTTCAAACTTTTCTTTCCAAAACATGAAAAGCATTGCTTATTTAAAAAACACTGAACAAGATGAATTGTTAGTCTTATTTCAATTTTTTCCCCAATATTTAATTTCTGTTCTGATGGGTCTTTGCTGGATCCATACTATTCACAAACACAAAACATCCATCCACCACTACAACTAAACGCACCGTTTTTCTGGCACGTTTGCGTAAGTCCATGCGATTTTCATAATACACCAATGATCCAGAAGTATTTCTCCTCACAACTCGAGGCACCCATTACTTATGTTACGGGGACGTGCACACACGACCTCTCCCCCTCAGACTTTGGCAATCTCTCCAAGTAATTGCTACATTCAGATATTGATGTGCAGAGGGGGCTTCTCCCTGCTTCTAGGGAAGGAACTAAGTGCTACTAAAAATATTTTCTAGTCTACCATTTGGGAGTAGTTGACGTATTTCTTTCAGTGCTATTGTCTGGTTCAGCAGCTCCCATTCCTCTTCCACATTAAAGATTATCTTTTTGACTCAATGCGAATTATTTTTTTTTTTTATTCTAGATGCAAAAATATCATGCACAGTTACTGCCATAACTGAAGAGGCCAACTTCTCAGATGGGCTCAGGTCCAAATTACTGCTAAGAAATCGTTCTTTTGACTGTATCTTGAAACTTCTTTTAACTAAGCTCAAAAAGCTGTGCCTGGTTTCTGAGCTGGGAATCTAAATCTCTGCACAATTTTCTACAGTTTGTCTTTAAAAAAAAATTGTTTAGGCTTTCATCCTCACCTTTGGACACATCAAAGAGGCTATGAGGTTCCTTGTAAGATTAAAAAAACTATTAAGAACTTCTATCACAATCCTGTCACTGCTGCTACACATTTACTATTATTTCTATCTGTAATATACATTAGGTTATTTTACGTGTGTTTAAATAAATTGTAAGAGATCATTTTGCTGAACTCATCTCAAAATAAATGACGAATTGTTAATATAGCTGTCCTCTCCAAATATCAAACCTAAAGACAAGAAAACTGGCACAGCTGGTGTGAAATAATAAAACAAAACCTAATATTCTATCAAATGAATTATCTGGATTTTAATCCTGCAAACAGGCTGTTGTCCTTCAGGTTCACACAGAAAATGACAACATCATTTATTAGCATAAATTAGGGGGGTTTGGTGGGAATTTTAATTGAGCGTATTTTAGAATTTGCCTAGATAATTTACTAGACTTGTGACTAATATTTCTAATAATTTTTAATGCATATTTAATGCACCTTTTAAATGCATATTTAATGCACTTTGCCAGTAAGTAAAGCCTTGGAAATTTTCCCAAATATTTTTTAAGCATTTTCTGATATTTCAATGAGAGTTTTTCAAGCGCAGGAAGCAAATCTTCAGTATGAAGCTTCCTTTATGTATCATTGCCACTTTTTATTGCGTAGGAGTCCCTGAACAAATACAAAATAACATCTGCAGTCCTCATTCCCTATCAAACTGGCATGAAAGGACAGATGGAATTAGGCTCCCTGGAATACCTGCAGTGCAGGAGACCTCTTTAGTATGCCTAATACTCTGTATCAATCCCTTATGAGACATCAAGCAAAAACGACTGCCAGAGGTGGAAAAGGAAGTAACGTTTTAGATCTCACAAGGAGGTTGAATTTAATAGCAGAGCTGGCACAATTAAGACGAACAAGCAGGAATTTGGTATGTTCCCACTCCAATACAGAATATGGTGAGCGTAAAGGCTAAACTAAACTCATACTTGCTATCCCAAAATTTGGATTCAACTTTAAGTCAGAGCTCCAGCTCTGTTCATCCCCGTCTCCCTGGAACAACATTATATGATTCTCCAACCTGAAATTTCAGAACAACAAACAGATGGCACATGAGACTTAGCCCCTATAAATTTCACCAACTATCACTGTGTGGTCCAAAATCAGGACTAGTTTGCTTCCTGTCTGTGGAATTTTACCTGCTTCCACTTCTGCTGTGTTAACATACAAGCTGGAGGGACGATGCAACATACGACAGTGATTCCCAGTAAACAAAATATCCTGTGGCAAGAACGACCTCTTAACAAAAAAAAACCCAAACAATCACCCAAAAATCATTGATGCACTGGCTACTCTTCACCGGTCAGTGAAATCCAGTGCATCCTGCATATTTGCTTACCTTAAGCTATTACAGCATCATTTTCAAATGACAAATACGAACTTACACAGCAATAAACATCTTTTGAATACGACTACATTCCTAAGAATCAAACTTAAAAGGAATGGCTAAGGCTGACTGTCTTACAGAATTGCCTTTTTAGAGCCACAGGCTTTGAACACCTCCATCCAGCTCTTTGTAAAGCTTATAGGAGTTTTGCCTAGTTGAGTAAAAACCAATGAAGACCTTGAATTCACCCCACAGGTATGACAGAATATCAGTTGCAATAAGTTCTTCCTTTCTTTCAGCAACAGCAAAGATATCCAGGTTTCAAAATGTCTAGTTTTCTTAGAAAAATATTTTGCATTATTATATCCTAGCACTTGTCCTAAGTGTGAAATCACAATTCCCAACAGAACCATTTTTACTTTAACACAACTTTTAGGTGTTTCTTCAGGATGAGGGAAGGGGTGTGGGACACAGGGACAACACAACACAGAAAAAAAAGACAAAACCCTCAGAATTGCTGATGTATGACTATTTTCAACTAAGGTGGTCACAGGAAATAAAAGTCTTTTCAGCATCAGAACCGAAGCGATGCTAGAAAAGGTTTTTCCCAGCTCACAGGCATGTTGCCGTTGTCATAAATGAGGTAACAAAGCTCAAATACCTGTTTATCTTGTAGGTCTGAAGAGAGTTCATAGCTCTCAGAAAGTGATCTTGACCTTTTAATAGCTTCTTCCTCTGCTTGTTTTCGCAGGATGGATGTGGAGTGCTGCAGTTTGGGCCTCCGAGATCTTTGCTGTCCAGGGGAGACAGAATACAGCCCGTATGCGGAATGATCGTAATGGTCCGGGCTGATAGCGGAGCTGTGCGTTATAGGCCCTTGGTGGTAAGCAGATGGGCTGTCCAAAGATGTGCCAGTTTCACTGCTGGGAGCTTCGCCCTCGACACTAGACAGAATGAAAAAGAGAGGAAAGTCATCAGGTGAGCGTTGTGTGCCAAAATTCTCAACAACAAACAGCATAGTTTTGCTTAGTATCATTTTATGGAGGCATCCAGCACATTGCGTTCAAATGCAGATGCAGCAAGTACGAGGTAACATGGCTTTCATCTCAAACACCGTCGTTTCTGCTGTAACCTAAGCCAGTCTCCATTTCTGTTGCAGAGTCACCTTCAGAGCATGAGTCAAGCAAGAGAATGGAGATTTCAAGCATTATTTATCTTTATGCAGTAATTACTAATAACATCCTGAGTAAGTCACTCAGCAACTACTGTGTGAAATAAAACTTTTAATTTCTCCGAGGACTGCTCATTTCCAAGTTGTTCTACTTCAAAATGACAGATGCTTATTTGTATATTTCCTAGATCTGACAAATGAAAGCAATACTTTCTTACTCTTATATTACAGTTTGACATAAAAGGATTACTTTCATGTTACCCAAAGGAGATTTGGGATTTAATGGATCTGGTGAGCTACTGTGTTTCTAGAAACTGAAGTTGGGATTGCTCCCGTGGGATACTTTTGGCATGCTCTGTAGTAAGGAATCCCAAGGGATGGTGTTTCTGGCTAATGAAAGCAAAATAGTATCAGGTAGGGAAAACACAGCTATCTGGCAAATAAAACACTTCATTTTCACATGAATGCTGTTATTGCTAAGGAATAAAGGAAAGAAAAAAAACTTTACATTGAAGGAGTTGTACACAATAGGACTCAGTTTTAAAATGTTTCCTAGTCAAGGTTTATCCTGAAGTACCGATGTCAAATAGCAATTTATATTTGTTTTCTATTTACAATAGGGCATTCTCACATTGCAATAGAATATGCACTTTCACTCTTCCACAGTATGTCTTTTTCATGTTTCACATCAATATTTACTATCTCCCTCAGCAAGTATACACAGAGCACGGATAGAAAAAAAATGAGATTTTCCTTTTTTTTTTAATCACTCAAAAACCTTAGCAAACACTCCCCCCCATGAATATAAGCATTTGCAGCACTTCCCCTACCTTTTGCATTAGCAACAGGTACATCCAAACTCTAAATGAGTAAATTCCACGTTTCCACCACGCCCTGTATTTCTTATTTTGCTTTCCTTCACATGTACACGAACATAAAAAAATAAAAGGCCTCCTGCTGTCTCTCGGAGCTGAAACGCTGTGACCCTTGCTGCGCACACGTACCGCAGCAGTCCCTTCAACAGTTCAAAGTACAGAGCGATTTCTGAAAGAACGCTCTCCACCGGACCGCAGCGCCAGAAGACATCAAGGTTAACGCCGGCAGAACTCTTCTAGCTTGAACACTGTGTACTTTTTAAAGTGAAGGAGAAAAAAAAAAAGCCCCTTAGATTTCTCAAAATGCTTCTATAAATATATAAACTGAAAGCAAGTCCTCTTTCTTCGCCCATCAAAATATGACTCTACCCATAAGGTATTTTCAAACATACTTTACCCAGGCTGGAAATATTTTCAGTGTGCACACATTACTTTTTCCAAAAAGGAAGTTGACAGGAAACTAATCCCTTTCCCTCTGTGATACAGCTGGCTTTCAACTTAAAAATGATAAATTATCCAGAGTTTTGCTTGTGACATTGAAACTGTGTAACCGCCCATTAAAAACAAACAAATCATTCTCTTTAAAGTATCCATTAAAGAAATTAGTATGATAACGAACTGCTTCACATTCTCTCTTTAAATACTAAAATATGTTCCTCTGTTCTGCTAACAGTGAGGCCACACTATTTTCTACATCACGCATTCCTAATTACAAGCTTGTTTGTAAATACTTTTCATACAAGTATGCTAAGTTTGTTTTTAACAGGAAGTCAGGAATTATCACTGTTTCCCCCTTCTTAGGTTCTGTGACTTTTTTTGCCTTCCTTGCCCTTAAAATGTGAACTATTTAATAACCCCTCCACGTTGATTATAATCTCATGTCGACATTTAAATAATGATCTCTTCAATGGATGACTTCACCTTTTCACCAACAAAAAGGGTACTGCCCTAACCAGAAAAAATTGGAAGGAGGTCTGCCTGAAGCTCTGATTAAAGTTAAGGGTTTCTTCTTTATTTTTAGTTTGTCTTTCATACTTTTTCCAGCCACAAATATGATTCTTGACTGACTGTAATGCTTGATTTCATTTTGCTCGCAGGCCTGCTCCCTGCCATCGCATCTGACCTTTGAAGCAGGGAAGTAATTATCAGCCCTTTAAAGCAAACAAGCGCACACCGTCAGCGCTGGGTATTGGGAGGCTTTCTCCCATTCAGCTCTTCCTTGTCCCTTAGGTTAAGAGCAGCTGAAGCTTTATACGAGTTATTTCATAAAAATGAAACTACACCGACAAAAAAAAAAGCAGCTTGCTTTCTACTTCTTACCGCTTTTACGTATGTCTGGAAAAGATAAATATTTCAACAAACATGACTTGTGCGAAGCTTTAAGGATGATAAGATGTGTTGCTCCGCTATGGAGGAAGCGCACGCTGAGCATCGTGGAACAGGAATTTGGAGCTGAGCACCACCCTGCCCTCCTCTATTTTGAAAGCCCGTATGCTAAAATGGGTACCGCTGCTCCAAAGCAGACTCGGGACACAAGCCGGTCACTGCGGGGTTATAAAGGCAGGTTTTATCTATCTACTTATTAAAAACACCAACGCACAAAAATATCAAGGACTCCGCTCCAGGCTTGCAACAAGAATTGGACTAAGTCCCCCTGTGACCAGGGGAGTAGTCAGCCACCCCTCTAGCACTGCTTCACCTCCAGCAGCCTCCCTGCACTCACCGTCCCTCTCAGATTGGGGAGAAACTAAGTACATGAAGTACACTGCAAAAATATACAACGTAACCCTTGACCCAGTCCCAACTGGAATTAGAAATAATTTCTTAATAAAGGCCTCTGATTTGAGGAATCTGCCACCTACTATACACGTCCAGTAGAACTACTGATAATTTCAGTGATTAAAAAAAAATAATCTAGCGGATGAATTTGGTTCATCTCCCTGCAATGCGCAACAGCGTATTACTTGGGAGACCAGAAATACGTCGAGCATTCCAACTGTGTGATATTAGAATACAAACCAGTTGAAATTAACCTTTCATTTTTAGAACTCTGATGGTTTTATCATACTCTTGTTTCAGTAGAAAATAGACATTCGTTATCTGCCAAGCCAGAAAAGGAGAAAGGTTGCTTGCCAGTATTTTACAAAGCAGCAGAGAATGGAGCAGCTAAAGAGAGAAAATAGAAATCAAATATTTAAAAAAAATTAGTACTATTAATATGGCTTTGCATGAACAAAAATTTAAAAAGAGAAACTTTAAAAGAAAAACTTTGTTTCTTTATATATCTAAATTACTTTTTTGAAAGAGCAGCCAGCACTGACTGAATCCATATTTATCAGAAATTGACACTAGAAGTTTCTTCCTGCATAAACCTCAACTTGTAATAATGTTAAAAAAAACCCAAACCACCACTGTATCAAGGAACAAAGAAAGGCTTGCAGAAAAATGGGACCGGAGTACAGTATTTTTAACATATCTCAATGGATATGTGAAACTATTGGTGGAAATCAGATTAATTTTATGTTTTATAATGATCGTAAATCGGTATTAAATCCTAAACATAGATGGATTCAGGCGTTCTCCTTTCTTTTGTGTGTGCGCATGGCTCTAGACTCCCTGCAAGAGCTAAGCCACGCGCTCCGCAAACGCTTTTAAATTAAAACCCATCAGCTGAAGTGACATATGTGCACGGGAGCGGGATCGGTTGGCTCCGTCAGCAGGGCAGCCAGATAAGGGTCATCCCCGCAGCGCGGCTAACGCCGCCGTTACCCACGACGCGCGTTGCGCGCTACCAGCGACACAATCAAAGCTCACCGCTCTCCCTCAATCAAAGGCTTAATACCAACGCGCAGGCAGCGGCTGCCAAAAGCTGCTTTTCTAACTCATTTGCCTGGATGTCAAAGCCGAGTAACGCTGTGCACGGCCGCATCTTTACGCTGGAATAGCATTCAGTAGACCCAGACCGACAAAATGTGAAGGAGATGTTGTGCTAGGTAGAAAAAGGTAATTTTTTTTTACAGTTATTTCCCACTATTCAGGTGATAAGTCCATTTCAAGAATTACCTAAGGAGAAAAAAGCTCTGTCTCCTCCTTCCCTCTGTGTAATCGCCAAACATAGCTGTGTGGTTAGCCATGGCCAAAACATAACATTTCCTCTCCGGGCATTTTAGCACCAGAAACCCGGCAGGTCTTTTCTTCCCTGTTTCTCATTTTATTCCTTCAGTTATTACTTCTGATCACAAAGGCTGTAATTAGTAACCAGTACACTAAAACCACTATCACATTTTAAAACAACGTATTATTCAGGATGTTTGAATATCTACAGTTATTCTTTATTTTTCATTTTTGTATTCACACCTTCCTTTTCCTTCAACTTGTGCCACACTATTATCTTAGCAAAACCAAAAATAAGCACAATAAAGACAAAATTTTGAAAAACAAGACAACTTCAACATTTGATCTTAAAATGGAAACTGGAAAGAGCCCTAGTCCTCAAGACCTAAATTTTAGCATAGAGCAAAGCCCAAGGTTTTGCACGAGTATAGATTTACTCCTTCCACTGACAGTACTGGCACAATGATCGGAGAAGCTGCAGGTTTGGATCCACAGGCACAAGCATTTACATCTCAGAGAGACTACGCTACGAAAGAGAGAGAGATAATAACCAGAAAAGCAGAAATTCCCTTTTACCGAGGCCCAGTACCTTATCATTAAAACTACATGCGTGTAAAGAGGAAGTATATAACAATAACATCAGACGTAAGGAATTACTCGGTATTCCCACTAACCCCAGAAACTTTACAGTTTACAAGCAGTAAAATGTCCCAGCGCATTTGTAGGACTAAAATACAAAGATAATGAGAACATATGCTTACAGAAATCATCCAAATGTTCAAACCAGTATGTTGCAGATTTAGTTTGGAACTGAAAGCAACAAAGAAATTCAGCACGCTTGTAAATAATGTGAATGCCAAACCAAAACTGCATGCAACATTTTAAAATAGAACCAAAAGACCCTCCCAGCAAAACAGTGTAAATACTTGAGAAATTATTTAACCAGTGAATAGTCTCTGAAATCACTAGTTATTTTCATCATTTGTTTAGAATGGACTTTCAACAGTGTAACATAAAAACATGAAATTGAAAACAGGCCCTAACAACTGGATGGTACACACACGAGAACCAATCAGCGTTATATTCATCCTGTAAAAAAATTTGTTTTGGACATAAAGAGAAGTATGAAAATATAATAAATTTGTGCTGCTACATCTTAAAAGATTTTTTCCATAGCATTTTAGATCCTTAGAAGTACGAACACAAGTTCAAAGGTACACAGAATAAATTCCTTTTCTTCTGAATTGTGGAAAGTATGGACAAGTAATATGAATACAGTCAGAAAAACATGGCCAACTTAAAATTCTAGTCAACACGAGGTGATAAAACCACTCAGCTTCACCATGACACTGCAAGTGCTCTGCTCTTTAGGAAGCAGGCAGTTCTTAAAGCATGACCACGGCAGAATATCACTCGGCAGAGACAGCAGTCAAAACCCCAGGTAGTCTGCATAACCTGAATTCAAATTGAACTTAATGAAGTATTTATATGTTTATTTTGTTTGTTGCAACAGTGAAGCATTTGCATGAGTAGCTCTTCACAAAATTCCTCAATCAAATCCATCCCTTCTCCAACTTGCCTACTTTTCCCTGAATCCATGTCATCTACTCCCCTCTTCAGGAAAAATACACATAAACGTGGTTGCCTTTAAGTCCTATCTACCGATAGAACAATTCAGCAAGCTTATGTCTTCCTTTTCTGTCCATAATCATTAACGTGGTATTTACAGTTGAAGTATCTAAACACCTAGGAACTCTGTCATATGATTTATGAAATGGATTTAAATGCAAACCAAAGAGTGAAGCTTTTCATATTAAAACTGCATTCCATAAACATGCTTTCCAGTATAACTTCTGCCTTGCTGAAATATATATAATAAATAAATATCCTATATGAATAGGCCCAAATGCCCAGGAAAGAAGAAGTGCTATGCATCTGTTTTACACCAACTATCTCTTTCTGAAATTTGGAGGTTAAGAAGTCAAACTCTGATCATAACTCCTAATTATAGATACCCGCTCGAAATGGATCCAAATTCTCTACCTAGCTCAAAGAATGCAGACCAGAAGTCGCCCATGGAACTAAATGAGTAACAGAGAAGCACGACGGCAGCTGCGAGAGCAGCTGGTACGGTCAGACACTTCCAACACGAAGCCTGAAAAAAAACCCATTTAAATGGTGAAAACGTTTAGGTCAAATCTAGGCATTCCACATAGGAACAAACCTCTAAAAGAGTTAATTTCTTGCACAGAACTTTGTCTTTCCAAATGCAACGAAGCCCTAATTTGAATGCGAAATTTTAAATGACAATTACAAACATAACACTGCTAACTAAAGCTATGAGTCCCCATACACAACTTAATCTGAACGTAAGCGTTCATTTGACACAAGGGTACACCCCACCGCTTCAAAGTTGGCTTCCATTTCAGTACCTGTGGTGCTTTCTGCTATAAACTAGGAGGTGTATTTAATTAAAGCTCTTGATGTATGCACTGTATTATCTCAAATTACTCTCTACAAAAAGTTCTTAAGGTAACCTCTTAAAATGCAAAGCTAGCCATACGTAGTTCATACCAGCTAGGTTTTTAGCCCTTTTCTTCCCCCCCGGTCCCTCATTACAATAGTTCCCAATTGAGTGAGAACATTTGAGCAGAAGTATATTATTAGTACCATTTGCAACAGATTAGAATCTAGTTCTTATAGCCCTGGCTGTTTTGTACTGTCTAGTAAACAAGTCATTTATATTAAGAACTTATACAAATCCCCAAATTCAATAAATGCAATAACATTAACAAACCAATCTACCTTCAAATATACGCTGTCAAAAGTTCAAAGCCATTATGATGGACAAGAGTATTCACAGGCACTGACAAAAGCTTTGATCCAGGAAAGAAATATTGACCAACTTGTTTTACTTCGAATGCACTCTCAATTTGGTTGTTTCTGTTAAAAACAAATGAAAGCTTTGAACGCGCATCAAAGTAACGTCCCAGGTAATTCATCTCACTGAAGTTAAATATCATTGCAAGAAAAATCCAGACAAAATTTGCATGTGTCTCAGAAGCGAACACTAACAAAGCAACCACTTCATTCCGTCATGTTCTGTGTAACAGGCTGCCGATAACAGCCGGGTTCAGCTCGAGCACAGCCTGGCCACCATCAACAGAGCCACCAGGGTTCCATGGGCAACTACTGCTACGGGCATTGCAAACCTTCAGTCGCTCTCTGGTCCGAGTCCTGCATTCAAAATTACAGGCAAAAACCCGACATCTACTCACTTGGACACTACCAAGATTTAATCCTCACTAAAATAACCCCATAAAAGGCATTGACAGAAATGTTTTTTAAAAAGGGGCATTTTGACCCCCAGTCTCATGTGTCCTTAGTAGTAGCAGAGAGCAGGGGGAGAAAGAGGAGAGACTATTTTCTCCACGCCAAAACAGAAAGTAGGAATTAACGCACCGTCTCTTCTGAAATAGAGACGCACACCAGCAAGATGAAAAGAGAGCCAAACCAAAATCTACCCAACTTCTCCATTTTAGGGAACAGCCTTTATAATAGATTTAAGAACTAAGAATATCCATTTGAAAAAGAGCTTACTCGAGATTATCTTCAGCTTCCAAGGAGCAGAAGGAAGGTTAAACACCTCACATATCACCTTTGTCTAAGTCAAACAGTGGCAGCGTATCGGCTAGCAGACAGAAGTATTCCCTACAAACAAACCGACCCTAACCCAGTACCCATTTAATACCTTATGAAGCTCATCTGCTAAAGGCAAAGCTGTATTTCATTTTCATTATTTAGCAGCTGAAAAGTAAGAAAGGAGACTGACAGCATCACCAGACCTTGAGTACAGCTTCCAAATGTTAGCTTCCTTCTCAGGTAAAGACAGACAACGTCATTCTCTGCTAATCTGCGTTAATCATCACCCAGCATATGTTTATTCAGCACTGACTGTATTCCATACTTCACACTCCCTAAAAAAAATTTGATAAAATATTATTAAAGGAAGGCTATGGTAATAATTTGAAGGTGTGGCTGGAGGAAGAGATCTCAAATTTATCAGCCTAAATTTTAGGGTTTTTTTATGGTCAGCTCCTCCTCTTAATGTGTCGGCATAGAAAAATAGTAACAACCAAAAATGTCATGTATGCTTCAAAAAGATGCTTACGTTCTTATAGGAACTAAAGCTAAAAATTTTAAAGTGTAACGGTGGTATCTGACCATTTAACAAAATCTGTGAAGGTCTACCTACCACTGCAGACTTTGTCCTGTTGCTACTGTGTAAACTCTTACACAATAGGATAAGCTTCAGAAATCTACGGAATTTCTCAATGCAGCTGTGGTAGAATTTGACCTCAACTATTTATATATTTATTCAGATAAATCACTCAGCAACTGGAATCCTCGTAGGTAGCATATCTACGCTATACATGACATGTATTTAAGAGTAAGATATTAATACACATTCTACTGTTGATATCACGAGATGACCTTCACACAATGCTAATTTTAAAAAGGAAGATTTAGTTTCTGCAGCTGAGAAAAAACTGATTTGCACGCACAGCTGAAGCAGCATTTCATATAACGCAAAAATCCTTGGCGTCCACTACCAGCCATCCTTGTATTTCAGCTCTGCTGTGGCTTCAGCTGTTGTGTCGAGCCCACCAGAGGACGCGGGGATACAGAAAGGCTGGCTGGATAATACCCTTCTTTCCCCTCTTAGATACTGTATATCATATAAACGTGAATTAAAGGTTCTTAACAAAATCTTGTTCCCTCAGTTTCAGGTATTGAAATTTCATACCTGGAAGAAAACTATCTTCTCATCTTAATATCAAGTATATTTGATAAAGCCTATCATTTGACTAATTTTAAAGTTTTCCCCCTTTACTATTCAAAACGATTACAAATAAGATGCAGTATAGAGAGCTAGGAACGATTTCTGAGCAGGCCAGTCTTTCACTCCAAGCATGCCTGGGCAGAGGGAAATTAAGAATCATCATAAACCTGAGGGCACACAGGGGCCATGCAGCAGAAATGACAACAAACCCATCTTTCTGTATTGGCCAAAGTCACAGATCACATCCCAACTGTATTCATTTAGGCCATATTTTCACTTCAGTAGCAAATGGGCTTTATACAAAAAGACCTGTTTAAAATAACCAAGGGATTCCATTTCAATTAGTTAATGATACACTGTTATTATCTAATAAGGTGTACTTTAAAACAATGTCACTGATAAAGACCAAGATACTTTAGTCTCTCACTTGGATTTAAAGCTAGCTTGGATTTGGCTAAGGTTCTCCCATTTTTAAATCAGAAAGAAAGGGACTGGTTCAACTTCTGGTTGTTGGTTGAGTTCTCTCTGAAGTTTCAGATAAAGCTCATAAGGCTATAGAGCAACGGACTTAAAGAAGCCAAACCAAAAGAAGGTAGGACTGTTAAAAGTCTGAGCAGAGAAAGACCTAACTAAATCTAGAAAGAGATATAAAAGTATCACGCAATTTTAAACACTGCACAAACCCTGCCTTTTGACTGCCAACTATGTTGTGCCAATTCTAAAAAAAACCCCAAAACTAAAAAAAAAACCAAACCAAAACAAACAAAAAACCGCAAAAGACAAAGAAACCCTCCTAGTTTTTTCTATGGGAGAACAAAGTAATTTTGATATGCATACATGCAAATGGGAACGGGAAAACCTCACCAGGTAGGAAAGAAAATGGATGAGAACATAGAACCCTCGTTCCTGTTTCCAGTGAAGTTCAGAGTGTTGCTACCAAGTTAGTGAGAACGGGAACTGGTCTCGAGCATTCCGCACGCACCGAGAGGTCTGTGTGGTAACCTACTGGAACAGAATTACTGCTAACCAGACCTTAATCACAGCCATCCTCATCAAAGTGAGATTTTTATCCTTTGCAACACACCCAAGGTTTATATCAAAGTGCACAGAACATAGTGTTTAAGGAAACAAAATGGTAAGAGATCTTTTGTTTGAAGTATGGAGTTCAGTGGAAAAGAAAACGTTTTAGATGTTACTGAAATTCAAGGCAATGCGTTCAAATACAGGAGATATTTGCAGACATACTCAGAAAGATACTGTGTCTCACTCAGAAATACTGTGTCTCTATGTGTAAATCTTCCCTCTTAGGAAAAGGAGATCTCAGAAGATTGCTTACAAGCTCCAGATCAGCTAAAGGGCTGACAGATGCTTTTTCTCATCCACAAACTTCCTTCCTTTTACATTTCCTCTCCATTATGCTGAGTGTATATATTTTATAGTTCTTTCTCTGTGAGGAACAAAACTCAGGCTTCCATTACGACTTCTGACGCACCTCACCGATCACGGTAAAAAAGTAACACAGGTAGCAATTCCTGCCTTGGAAACCTCTAAACACTATTTAAAGATTATAATAAGCCAAGAACTTTCTCCTTACAAAGTTTATCTATTATCAAATTTTAAGATCTGCTCTATGTTCTACATAATTTTATTAGTTACTTCCAATCAGTACCTAAAACCAGAGGATTTACTGCACACACACAGAGCAAGAGTAATTGCTGGGGCGTACTGGAGCTCGTAGCAGCTTCACGTCAAGGCAGTGCAGAGATGCCCGGTACAGCTCCGCAACTCCCCACGGACTTCTGCCGATACAGCTCAGCTTTATCAATCACAAAAAGAACATTGGGTCTAAAATACAGAACTAGGGTCATTCTTAGAATGCGTAGGCTCTTTCCCACAACTTAATTCGTAGATCTTTCCACAATAGAAAATGGTCTTTTAGGACAAGGGTAGAAGTTCAAATCCTGAAAACAAGAGTCACCATTTTGTGAACTGAAAATGCAATATCGTGCAAAGACAGATTTTGAAAATGTCAACCAAAGACAGTCTGAGATGATCTTGTGTAACATGCTGCCCTGTGGTAGTGCAAGAAAACCTGAAAGACTTCTTATAGGCTAACCTAATCAAAGCCATCTTAATCACATTTTAATAACAAGAAAAGAATCCAAGTTTGCAACAGGTTGTCACCATTTGGGACAACTTCCATTAAGGCTGGGCAACCCTCTGTTCTCTCTCAATTTCACAAAGCCTGAACTACCAGTATTAATAGGAAAGTATTAGCTGTAAAGCCCCATTCTGCCCAAACTTGAAGCATTACAATCAGCTCCTTCTTGAAACCAGTTTCTACTAAATGCTCCCTATCACTGGTATCTTCTAAACAAGGTTCACAGAATAAAGGATATATAAACAACAATAATGAACTGTCTTTCTTTCAAGAATCTAAGAACAGCTGAAAATATTATCTAACATTCAACACCCTGTGAAGTGTTAACTTCAAAGCATGAGAATCACCCCAGACACCTCTAGAATGGAAATTCAGCAGCTGCTTCACAGCATATCACAATAAAGCAGAACCACGTAAGAAAGAAAAACAAAGATAATTTTTATTCCCAATTGAAAGTGCAAAGGGAAATCAGATTAAGAGAAAAAGCTATTATTAAGCTGAAACGTGCCCAGAAAGTCAAGGTTTATACAGGCCTGTTCTGCTGTATGTACTATTAGACCCCTAGAAACTGCCACTGGGTCAGGAACACTGTTGTCCTTCTCATTTGAATGATGAGGGACATCATTCAGCACAACCGTCCCAACGATGAGGGAAACCCTCTCTCTGGTATTATCTTTAAAGGCAGGAGTGCTTCCAACTAAATCCTCCATTCCTTCCCGAAGACTTGTCCTTGGAGTTCTGCGCAAGTACCGACACGGCTTCCCCCGACTTAACTCATGAAAACTGAAAGGATCACAACTATAATCATTAGGGCTGCAGGCTACACTACAAAGAATACACTAAACTCAAGTTAAACACAGTCCAGTGTACGGCTGTCTAAGATACAGTGCCCACAGCCACGGCTGTAGTTAACTCTCCATGCGGTCTGAGATTGACTTTGGTCCGTTCGACTAAAGATGGGGAGTGAAAATCAAATTCAAGTCAGATCGTGACCTTTCCTGTCTTGCGGGGTTAGGACTGGCTGTAAACACACCCTGCAACAGAAAAATCCACCAGCTTTGCATCCTTGCTTCCTTTACACTGCGTAAAGATGACCTGAAAGGTCATGTATGTATCAACAAACAGAAGGAAGTTAGTTTTATTTTTCTCTTAGCAAAACATTTAAACTCCTGACACATCCATCCTTGTTAATCTGGTGAATTTTAGGGACAACCGAAGTTTTTTGGACCAAACAATGAAAGCACCCCTCAAAACAACCTTGGGATTCTTTTTCTGTTGCCCTGCCACACATGTAGCCACTTATGTGAAAGGAAGCCAAATCATAACTGCTGCATTTTGTTTGTGCTTGCACAACATAAGGCAACAGGGAATCGGGTCCTTCGTTTTTAAGCACAAGTTTAACTCGGATGACACTGAACTACTGAAAGAAGCTGATTAACAGATACACTACATCAATTTCCTGTACTAAAGGCTATCAAAGCCATCGTTCTTATTTTCTGCATCTCTCACAGGGACAAAAGGGTTTGATTTTTTTATCATACTGAAGCTTGGCTTTTTTACTTTATTTTTACTAAAGACATCTTTACAATGATTTCGTGAAAACGCTTCTAGTCTTTTGTCTATTGTAAGGAAGCAAAAGAAGATTTATTTAGCTAAATTTGCAGTCCCCTTTAATGTAATACTAGGGCTTTGTGCTACAGTGGATTAAAGCAGCATCTGTTCTTCTCTGGAAACCTGGAGTCAAATCACAGCAGTGCAGTAAACTTGCCATCTCTAGCTGTACCCTAAATAGAATCGTCCTTCCTCCAAATAAAATTCAAATTAATTCCTGAAAGACACAAGAAGAACTATGTAACTAAAATATTTTTGGTTAATAAGTCTTGCTAAAAAAGCCCATGATCGGTAACTATTTTTGCATAACAAAGATGTATGAATTAAGCAACATCTGTATTTACATAAGTTTTGACATAAAATGACAATATACAGGATGCTAAAAATGAACTTCCAAATCCAGGGCCTGATTCTGCTCTTATAACTACACAGTCTTGTTAGACAACAGAAGTAAAGAAGGAAACTTGGGACTACGAATTTGGCTCGTGGCCCGCACTGTGTTTAAACATAAATGACATTGAAACAAAGCACATTAAGAAAATGCACCAACATGCTTTTTCCCCAAACCCACGATTCATCTCTTCACAATTCCCGTCGTTCCGCTGATCAGGCAGTGTCTGGGTTAAGGGCACATCCTCCTACGTTTAATGTAACAAACAGAGCAATCAGGGCTCCATCTTGATTACAGTTGCTGAGGTCTCCTGCAGTTCTGTTATTAAATAAACATAAAAAGCAGTAATTGATTGACAGCTACTGTGATTAAAATATGCCTGGCTCTGAAATTAATGATAAAATTGCCATCGATTCTGACAGAAAAGGAACTATGTGGATGCCAAAAGAGCAAGAAAATTGCATCCTTAATGTCCTCCACAAATTATGGTAAATCCTTGCAATGAAGAGGCACAACAGGCACAACAGCCCAGCCAATCTACGTCCATCTATCGTAACGCTCAAAGCAACAGAGTGCATTCTTTCTCCTCAAATTGCGGCCCTCCGCAGTTCTTTCAAAAATAACATAGTAATAAATAAAATAACTTGAACCATTCCCTTGCACCTGTCAGAATCATGCAGACACTGGAAGCCGCATAGGTTTACAACAAAGAGGATGCGTTAGTCTGGATCTTGAGATTCTATATAGGCGTAGTGGGTAATTTCCAGGACATCTTTATGGCATTAATATTTCCAAAATAAAGCTGCCCTGATAGCGGGCTAAATCCAATTTTACTCATTGAGAGTCACACAGCTGAAGCTATAAAGTTAAGGCAACGCAGTGCCTCGCATTTCAATTGGAACAGCACACAGCAGGCAAAAGGACGTGTTTTACTAGGAAAGCAGTATCTCACTTCTAGCGCTCGTGTCCCAGTGTTCTGCCAGAGACGCCTGAAGTCTGAGTGTCACTGGTCTTAAACATCAAGAAGCACAACGGAAATACGTGAGGAGATGTGAAATACCTATAGGTAGCACCTCCACAAGCGTTGGGTTTGGTTCACGATGACACCCTGCATCCACCGACAGAGGACTGGGCTCCTTTTAGGCCAGCTTTTAGAATTCACAGCTACTTCTTACTGGTGTTCAGGGCAAGCACGGTTTGCAAGCATAATTAATCACATAAGTGTGCTAATCAGCTATGCAATTATGAGATCTTCCTCTTCAGAAAGTTGGATCCTTGAATTGCCATCTTTATACTTCAGAGAAAATATGATCAGTATAAAGGTAAGCTGCTGTTTCAAAATAGTTGTTCCACTCAAAGTCCTAGCACTGAACCTCTAGGTCCTCAAAAGCATGAAACAACCCCAACCTCCGAGCGATGGAAGAGTATGCTCACGAAGACTCGGTATTTGGAGGAATACTTTCCACAACCATATGAATAGAAAGGCGATCCTCTTGAGAGAATTTTCATTTTGCAAAAATGAAACGGTCGTAGGGTGAGAAAAACCATGTAAGGTTCTAAGAAACCACTTCCCAGTTCTCCAGAGGAACCCCCTGCCGACTGCTCGTGAAGGTGCCTTCTGCAGCAAAGAAGGTCTGCTCGCCCAGCAGTAACTCATTGTGTCAACTCCTAGCAACCTTCCAATATAGAATTGTAACAAGAACAACAAACTAGAGTTACTGTTCAACTTGGTATTTGTACTTGTCAGGTGAAAAACTGAATCCTTGGGTTTCCTTACCTGAACACCGCAAATTATTCAATGAAACTGAATTGCAAATTGTTTATTAACTGCACCAGGATTCCCAGAGAGTTTCTAAAGGGGCAAAGAAGCAACTAAACGCTGTTGATGCGCTAAGTGCTAGGATTTTCACGTGTCTGCTCCAGATCTCGGACTACAGTTAGTATCTTTGATGATAATGAATGATTTCAGAACAGTAAAAATAGGAAAAAAAATGGATGATAGCTGACTTCACTCATGAAACCCCAACACTGAGCATCAATTTAACTAAGAGGAAAAGAACCAGCTGACTACTATGTAACAGTACTCTCAGTATCTGCAATTTCAGAACAGGACATCACAACAACAAAACAAATCTGGTACAAAACGGTAAGTAAAATGGGAACTGGGTCATTTTATCCAGCACGGCTTAAGTTCTCCCAAAGCACTAGATAGATGTAATGAATTCTGCGTTTATATGAAGGATATCTGCCACAAGAATAGATGCAGTTAAATACACCCCTCCAAACTAAGTACTCAGCAATTCCTCTTTTAACACATCAGGCAGAATAATCAAGTTCAACTGAAAGGAAGTGCACAGCAGTGTGCAAATGAAGAAAAAAAGCCTGAAACAATGACTGAATAGCAAAACTTAACTGTGTGAATACAGGCAAATCTGTCAATAAAGGAACATTTATGAATTATGTTTTGCAGCAAGCCATTCAAACGTAGTATCACTTATACAAACCTTGCCAACTCCACACAGCAAACTTACAAGCTCGACTTTATTATTTTCCATAAGGGTAAAAACAGGCTTAAGGATCATTAAATATGTGACTAAACCGTACTATAAAATATTTTTCTTGATCAAAAAACGTTTTTCCTTTCTTTTCCAGAAAAGACACTGTTGCATTCATAGGGAGTTACACTGAATCTAGTCACTTCCTCCTTTTATATTTTTCCACACACGCACACACCCAATTTCAGATGTTGCCTAGCTTTATTTAAATTGTTTCTTTAACAGTCAATCAGCTTAGAATTTCATCAAATTATTTGGTGGAATAAACTTTCACAATGCACTGGAGATAAATTTACTTTGCAAGTGGACTTGCCAGGGTAACTATTTTGGTCTATCGTAACCTACACACAACACGGCACAAGAAAAACTAGTTTGTACATCTAGTTTTCAAGTGGTTCATATAAGAGAGTACTGTGTTCCTGTGCTTTTGATGCAAGTAGTTAACAACAACATCCCACCGACGGAGACTGTACGCGTTTGCGTGACAAACCCCCCTTTCTGTCTCTCTTGCAGCAGTTATTCAGTATCCCTAACTTTAAAAGCCTTCGAATGGAACTTTTTCTCTTGTATCTTGTATTTCTTTCTCATTTGGCTGAGGACATGGGTGGCAAGGGATGGTTCAGCCTAAGCAGCAGCAGCAGCAGCGCTGAACGGACGGCACCTTCCCGTGGGCTCAGTCCCGAGGCCCCGGTCCCCGCTGGGTTTCGGGCCCCGGGGACCAGAACGTCCCAGGGCTTTCGAGTGGAGCCGCTTGTTTGCCGCAGTCCCGTGATTTCTTGCGCTGTATCGAACTCGGTGAAATGAAGGGTTTTCCTATTTTGTGCACACCCACCTCAGGCACACCTTAAGTCAGGTCCCATCCCAACAGCACCCTCCTCAAAGAGCTTCTGGCGGGTTTGCCTGCCACCCAGCCACCACCAGACGGCCCGGCTCCACTTTTGACATCCCGTTTATCCGACTGCCATTTCCAACTCCGCTCCTCACAAGGCAGCCGGCACCGCGGGTCTTCCCTCCCTTTCTCCCGACAAAGGGACACAAACTCCCGATCGCCGCCAACTTCGCCGCACTCGGGAGGCGACAGGGCGGCCACCCGGTTTCCCTCAGGTACAGCCTTCCCTCAGCGGCGGAGCCCTTTGTGTGACAGGACCGGGGGAAGAAGAGGGGTGGTGGGGGGGAAGGACGGACACGGGACGGGACGGCGACACACACCTTTCCTTCCCCCCCCCCCCCACC
>JAOXJK010000003.1:22149661-22163673 GCA_025774025.1 Xenus cinereus
GGCGGGCACCGAACGGTGCCCGCCGGAGCCGGCCCAAACGGCCCCCGGCAAATGCTTTTCTGCATTTTTTTTAAAGTGAACTTATAAAGCCTTTAAACAAACACATCTGGGGAAAAAGGCTTGATGTTGTCGGTTGCTATGGAGTAGGCAAAACAATGAACCTTCGTCGTCATTTTGCTCTCCTCGGAGCCGATCCAAAGCCTATTTAAGGCAAAGGAAACCTTCACTGACTTCAAGGGTTCGCAGGCTCAAAACTGCACTTTCCCAACTACCTATCTCCAAATAACAAAATACTAAAAAAACAGCATTATCCCTATGTGAAGGATGGGAATATCAAAGCACAAAGAGTATAAACCACGGCAGTGAAAAACTAGACTAATTTTTCACGGTCACCTTGCAGATCAGTGGGAGAACTAAAAATGAAAGAGAGCTACGAGCTCTGCTGCTTTATCTCCTCCCATAAAATAAGACACTTATCTCGACCGAGGGAGAAAAGGAAAGGCTCTGTCATCAGCTCCTGAAAAGAAACCCTGCCAGGGAAAGGCGGCGCTCGGCAGCAACCTCTCCCCTTAGCCCCGGCTAGAAGAGTTGGATAAGAGGCCTGATTTTGGAACAAAAAAGGAAATTCCACAATGATAACAACGATACAGTGATTTATCCAGCGGGGAAGCGTGCAAACCAGACAACCCCGTAAACGACAGCAAGCTGTAAAACACACATACAAAACCTCAGCAGTGAGAAAAAACAATGCCTAAAGAGGATTAGATGGCAGCCGAACCATTAGACCCCTTAAAGCCGGGATTCCCGACTTGGAACTGTCTGCTATCCGTGCTCTGACCTGGCTTCGTCCCTCGCAGCCAGGCGCGGATCCCACAAACCCTCACTTGTGCGGAGAGCTTTTGCAAACTCTATTATTCGACGTACTACAGCACTGACTGGCTATTTACATCCACGGGAACAACGTCAGGAAAAATAACATTAGGCAGAGGTTTTATTTAGTGCAGTATTTAGGTATTTCTCTCCGAGAACTCCGGAACCCTGGTCACGCTGCTTCTGAGCTGGTGTTTCCATCCTCCCTGCCTCTGCCTCCGGTCCCCATAGTGCCTCTCACAGCAAGACACAGTTTTGGTTTTCCACAAAATTCGTCAGTTACTAAAAAACTACATTTCATTATAACCCTATCAAGACATTTAAAATTTCTCTTGACAGATCCATCGGCACGTGGAACAATCCAGCAGTGAAACTATACCTGAGCAGAAGCTGCCATCTCGGTTAATCAGCACTGGGCGGTGGTTCTTCAAGAGAAAACACTTTCTTCTCACAAATCCAAGGACAGAAGGACAGTGGATGCTTGGAAATCCCCCGAAGAAGGTACAGAGGCTGACAAGGAGCCAGACAGCCCCTTCAGAGAGAAGTTCATCTGTAAGCCAAGGCGGCCACTCTATTACTGCCAGGAATTGTAGATTGAAACAGAGTAAAAGGGAAAGGGAAAGCTCTAATCTGCATTCTCGGGGGCAATAAAGGCAGGACTCTGTACTGCCAATACAAGGCGACTGCAATTACAAGTTTGCTGATACCATTATACATAGAATAGTCCTTTGTCTCTTGAGACTAAAACATGCACAAGAGCGGCTCCTTCGTTTTCCCCACCTGGAGCACCCCATTCTCTGACGAACCCAGAGCTCCCACAGCCCAGGGCACACCTGAGCATTCCCAACACCAAGGCACGGGGTTCCAGGACTGCGCCGGCTGTGCGCTGGGTGCCCCTACACAGCAAGGGTGGTCGGCACCGAGTCTACGTGGCTCCAGATTGAGAAACTCAGGATGTAAGGAATATCCTGATGCTCTGCACCAGCAGATCTCACAGAGAGAAAGCTGAAGCTATGAGCTCCTCCCCTCCAGACTGTTACTTAGTCATAAGAAAGGACTGAAAAAGTAAAGTAATTCTCCTTCACTAGAGAATCGGTGCAGATTTGTGGTCAGATTAGGCTAGTGCTGCCACGGAGAGAAGCGACGTTACCTTCCCCTCACCTCTGTGCCTTCCTCACCCCCCTGCTGCGGCCGCGTGTGCTCACGTCGATGGGATGGGCATGAATGGATCTAAAGCAAAGCGGGTTTTGGCAGCTCAGTTTGGGATGTTTCACCTTCTATAGGGCAGAGACCTTTGTCAACGTTACGCACTGAGTAGCAATGGGTATCAGTAAGACCCACTGAGAATGTACCTAAGGCACAAGAGGAACGCAATGAAAATGTTCACTTTTGTTCTTTACCTCTAGGTATTGCCTCCAAATGGGACTAGAATGGAAAAAATACTATTATTTGGGACTTTTTAATATTACTAAGTACCGCTGCTAAAAAGCCTTAAGAAAAATCCACTGACACCAGCGGATACAAAGCTCCATATACTACCTACATAGCAGTTAGCAAACTTGTCACTGCATTAAAATGACTTTAAAGTTGAATAGAACACAAACACTGAAATGATACATAGAACACAGGTAGCTAATACACAGTATATTAACGTTCTTGAAACACCTTGCGTAAAACAACTGAAATGGAACCATTCTTCAAAAATACGCTACACCACAAGGTTCCCCACAACCTCCTCTGTTTTCCTGCTTTCATTTTATGGGAGTAATAATGTGCTTTCTGCAAAAAGCATTTCTTTGGGATTAACGGCCAGCTGAGATTAACAATGCTTAGTTATGCTTCACGTCATCAACATCTCAAAAGCTCTCAATCCCCAAGAAAAGCATAGGGCTGTTTGCTTGGTATTTAATGTTTTCTTTCCTGTTTGAAGGACTCACAGATTTAGTAAGATGAGTGAGCTTCTCTGTGCACATTGGGGTTTGTGCACACACTGAAGTCAAGTAGAAAAATACACGACTGATTTTAACATGGCTTTACTAATATTTGCTAATTCTGGAAAATACAGAGTTGTGTTTCCTCAAACAAAAATGGGAAAGAATTACAAATCCCACAAATACTGGCTGAAAGCTTGTAGAAGTAATTACTAGTCAGTATTAAAGTAAATATCTGAATGCTATTAATTTATGTTCTGTATAGAAAGAAACTGTCTTTCTACCTGCATTTGTGGGTTCTGGCTCAGATAATGTGCTATATTGAGGAATCACGTGTACAGTGCACACCATGTAGAAGTATATATTTTCCATGATTTGTCTTTCTGCAACCACCATTCTAAACCCAGAAATTTTTCCACTTGAAGCTCAGAGTGGGTTACAGATGTTTATTTTGACAACAACCACTAAGTTTAAACTGTTACTAAAATGACAAGCATCATTGAAATGTCCCATAAATAAATAAAAGCAGTTGACCAAAATCCAATTTTAAGGTACAGAAATCACTTTTTTACTGAGTGCGTATTTAAACAAATGAGTAACAAGGAGTTTATAAGGGAGGTCTTGTTATTGACCCAATAAAGTTAGATTTAAAGGCATTTATGAAAATATTTTCATGGCTTCTGTATTAGTGCACGACTGTGCAATACGACCACTTTTAATTCAGGAAGGATATTTATCGACATTCACATTTTGTCAAACGCATCAGCATGGAGATGCACTGTATCGCTCAGACAGAAGACCTGATTCAAATGCAGAAATATTTACAGATATGGCACTTTTTCGTGGCAGTTGCACACCCTTAGGCTGTTACTGTGACGGCACCGCAGAGTCCCCTTCCACAAAATCCAGCGATGGCCTCCTGCGTACAGTTCTGTGCATAACGCAAAGGGTGATCGCTAAGGAAAAGCAGAACAACAGGGCCACATTCTGCAGCAATGACCACACGGCAGAAGAAGGAGGTACAGTACCAAGGCCACCCTTTATATGTATATATATCTCTATACACACACATAACACGGGAAACAGCTGTAGCACTGACACCACCACTCTGTGTGGTAACAAAGCCTGAGCCTCCACTAACTGACTTAAGTCTCTGAACTAGATTCATAGAATAATATAATGGTTCGAGTTGGAAAGGACCTTAAAGATCACCTCGTTCCACCCCCCTGCCCTGGGCAGGGACACCTCCCACCAGACCAGGTTGCTCAGAGCCCCATCCAGCCTGGCCTTGAACAAGTTACCATTCAGTAACCATAAAAACTCAATCCTAGCGTAAATTATGCAAACAAATATTGACTTTTTCCATAGTAACCTTTATAGCTAATAGAAACCTTGAATGGTGTTTTGAGCCAGATATAAAGTAAACAAAAATAGGAGAGGCACCAATAAACACACACCTCAGAGGAACGCTCCACACCAACGAGGAATGAAGAGCATTAAAAAAACTATTTTTGTTCTGCAGTTTCCTGCACCGGAGCCTGGAGGGCAAAACCGCACGTTTCAGTGCCCTCTCTATGCAATACGATGAACTCTCATGAAAAAAGGCTGGGCAGCACCGGGTGCGTTCCCAGGGAGCCAGGACACGCTCCCCTGTGCACACGTGTGTGTCCTGGCCAAGCCCTGAGCCAAGGCACAGCACCTCGTGCTCGTGGTCCAGCTGAGCACCACCGTGCAGGACCCACGCCACCAGCTCCTAACTCACGTACCCAAAAATATATCTGCTGTACACGCCTCTCCGAACTTGCAAACAAGGAGGCAACATGTGAAAGAACAGGATAACATTACATTGCCTTTCTAGGTGTTATTAAACAAGAGGGAAGTAATGATCAGGAACCCCCCAATTTAAATTATAATGCTGGATTTTTACACGCAATGCATCAGGTATTTAGAGGGAGGTCACGTATTACTACAGAGTGATAAATTCAAGCATAAGGAGACTTAAATATTTGTTCCATCATACTCATTCACAGATTTCTCCGTAACACTGTTCCTTCACCTGTCGTGCCGAGGATGCCAACACAGAACACGGACACATAGCCACCAGTGTACGGGTGAAAGCAGAGCTTCAAATTACCTGCTTTGTAATACTGACCTACACACGTCTGTTAAGGTAAAAAAAAGACCAGAAAAATTCCTCTTGGAAACCCTTCAGCGCAGAAAACTAATTACATTTGCTGCTATGTTCAGTGAAAGAAGAACCACGTGTCCCCACCGCTAGATCCGCAGGGAACGCCCAGAAAGCAGCCCCTGTGACAAAGGCCTCTACTTAAAAAGCTTGTATCAGCTTTGCCTTAAACCAACAAATACCAACAGAAGAAACAATCTGCATATGAGTATGCACAGTACCTATTTGTTCATAGGTGAGCCGGAGAATGGGAAGATGTTAGGCTGCTAAGTTTTCATCTTTTAAAATTATCACTTCCTACGGTCCCCGTTTTGAAACCCAATGATGGTGCCCCCTCACTTCGCAGGAAATAAACCAGCAGTTGGTCCTGGGAGACCAGGACGGTGTCACCGGATGGCACACACCACTGGGGGCCACCATACCGTACACCGTACCACCAACAACCACCCGCCCCACAAGGTGCACGATATGGGAGCTATACCATAAACTAAAGCGTATTTTCAATCACCGCCTTCAAAAGCCAAAAATGGCAGAAGAAATCACATTTTTGTCACCCATAACAAAAAGATTACTTTGCAATAAACTACATTACCGATGGTACTTTCAACTTTTGATTGACTTTTTGCCCCGTCACAGAAAATATTTTATAAATTAAGTCTCATCTAAATCTTAGACAAAAAGAAAATGAAAACCCATTATGCCAATTAATTACATGGTGCTGTTAAGGGTAGGTACCCTTTCAAATGCAAACAGTTAATTTACAATAAGAACCGCCCCCAGGTTTCTTAGGGAAAGCTTCTAACCAGTCTGGAGATTAGAAACAGGAAGCAATTTCACATACAAATTCATTTTCTTTACCACCACAAAATGCCCTTTCCCCCCCTTCAATCTCAGTGCACGTGCTACAAACTGCAGTAACTTGGCAAATAAAAATGATCCTAAGGCAATAAAAGAGAGGAAGAAATGTGTTGTAAATGTGTGATCTTTGGCACCCACCGCAAGATTATTCAGTGAACCAGTTTATACCAACATTACTTATCTTCATTAATATGGAGGAAACACACTCTGGACTCAAAGGGACTCCAATTTCTCCTCCCCAGCTCAACACCCACAGGACTGCGAGAGCCCTGGCAATTTAATCCATTTGCATCCTTTCATGTTAACTGACTAGAGAGATCTTCCTCCTTCTCTAGGGTAGAACTTATCTCTGTTGCTCAAAGCTCTGTTTGTCAAGAATCCAGAAAATGAAATTACAGGAAACATTTTATTTTGTTGATGGATTGCACAGCGGTATCTGAGGGCAGAGCACGGCCACCTACATGGAGCTGTGTCACCTACAATAGACATAGTGGGGTCAGAGAAGGTGGATGCCACCCAGTTCCATGGAAAACCGACCATGGCTTTGACCATCTCATGAGCTTCATGGGTACCAAAAGTACAGATGAGGGTGAAATAGGCTATTTCACAGACTGGAAGTCATCTAGAGTCCTCAGAAGGTTTCGAACATGAAGATATTTTACAGGCTGCAGATCTGAACTCCTATCCTAAATCATATTTAAAGCTAAGCTTAAGGTGCAAAACCCACTATGCGTATTTGAAGGAGACCACAGTACACCCTCAGGGGAACTAAAATGAGAGAAACCAAAGAGACGGCACAATCTAACGCTTTGTTGGCAAGCCTGTTTTGAGATATCGCAGGTATTTTGTTCTTGAACAAACACAAGGATAAATGTTACTCTTGGTGGAAACCTGAGACCTAGTGAGGCATCAGGCACCGTGCCTGATGTGCAAATTAGCCCTCCTAATCCTCCAGCAGTGCTTGAGAACATTGCCCTCCGGTCATGTACAGGGACCAGGCCTCTCCTAAGCCCTATGATCTCCCAAGGACATTTACAATACCTTATACCATCAAACACCCCGTATTGCTTTGGGCACAAGTGTACTTCACCACCAATGGGCACCTAAACCTACGGTTATTCTGATGACCCCCTGTTATTCCCATACACTCATAATGCAATGGTTATTCGTCTTTGCAACCCCACTGAAAAGAAGGAAAAGAGTGGAAAATAGCGTAGGACAAGCAGTTATATGTTTAGTTATCAACTAAAAAAAAAATAATAACGGTATCTAAGCCTAGGAAGAGCCTTCTGACTTCCTAGAGACAGAAGAAAAAGGAAGATAACTGTAGCTCCAAAAGAAGGGTTAGAAACCTTTTACATTTACTTGATTGGATCACCAGCTTGGATATTATGCCATCTTTCGTTTAAATTATGAACTGCAAAGTAATTGAAATGTGAAGTATTGCTCAATCAGTTTAAAATTTAATCTCAAGAAATTCAACCATACTTGATTTACAGTAATGTTATTTTTCTTCCTACCAAAAAAATAAATCAAGAGAAATTAAGAAATTTTAATCTTGCTACTCTGTATTGTTTGTAGAATAGCTTTCAGATACTCTCAACTGACGACAACATCCTCTAGTTTTTATGGTAGATGATTACAAAAAACTTTACAAAAATAATCACAAAAGTAGCTTAACATGTCCAAACTGCATCAGTCACTTGCTTCACAATCATTTCAGTAATTCTTCTCCTATATCCCTTCACAGTCTTTTGTTACCCATCACAATGAGCTTCAACCAGTACCTATTTTCAGATGCCAGGCAGATCTTTAACTTACAAAAAAAAAAGTTGTGTGGTTCTCCTTCTGCATCTTGTAGACACTAAAGTATTTACCTGTGCTAAATATAGATGACATCAGTCATTTTGCTTTGACCTTGCCCATAAAGTCAGCAGAGCCCATCCTCATATTCTTTAATTAGTGTTGTTTCCTTACATTTATTTTATATTAAATGTCTACTTACAAACATACTTGCAGCATTGATAGTGGGAAGGTGTTTGTTGTGTTTTGGAATTTTTTATTGATCAAATTAGCTTTTGCTAATGGTGAAGTACTTAAAGCATCCCTTCTTCTACTGTCCTGAAACCTCTCCAGTGAGCCAGACGGAATGAAACCATCCAACAATCCAAGCTGGAGTTATTTCAAATAAATTCTTTCTCAAATCCACAGGAAAAAAGTACATTTTGAAGGATGTGGAAAGATCATCCGAGTAATACAGACAATCTAAAACTCTTTTTTTTTTTCCCCTAAAATGGATATTGTGTCAGTGCCCATCGGCACCTCTCGAGCCTTTCCCAAGACAGATGGAGTAACCTGAGAAGACAACAATTGCTCATTTCTGCACAACCACCTGCTTAGTGCTACGCTGAGCCACGGGATGGACCCGCAGACAGACAAGACCCCCCAACCACATCCGTATGAAAACTGAAAAGAAACATAAACGGTCCTTGGGCGTCCATTTTTCAAAGCTCCTGCCGTTATCTGTCAACGATACAGAGTTGAGAGGTTGGGGTGGTTTTGTTAGGTCTGAAGAAAGCATTCGAGTGGTGACAGATAGTGCTGGTATTTGCATATCTTATTCCCTCCACTTTGTAGCGTTGGGATTGTTGAAAGGCGGCTGCAGCTTAGAACAGCCGAAAGGAAGGAGCAATGTTAACGCTGAAGAGAGGGGAAGGCTTCCACAGAGGATTCAATGGGACCCCTTCAGGCTGCCTTCAATCAGCTACGACTCCCCCAAAGCATAACCCTGACAGCTCTGACAAAAACCCGCCCATTTCACAGACACGCATCGCCCTTCCTACAATGCAAACAAATACACGTACAGCATAAAACCCTCAAATGCTTAAAATAAAAGGCGCTGAATTCTAGCCTCACGAGCGCTCGCTGCAACGGTGTTTCACGCAGAAACTGGTATTTCGTGCAATTGCTGCTTCTCTCTGGATGCTCAGAAATAAAATTTCTCTTTCAAACGATAACGGCGCCACAAGTTTCAACCCTGCTGACGGCCAGGCCGCAGAACGTCTTTCTAATAAGAAAAACGTCATTCGCTATTTCTTCCAAATTTTCAAGTGTTATTTTACTGTGCAGTAACCAACCCAAGTTCAGTCTCTCCCCCTTTTCCTCCAGCACCCAAACACAAGTCGAACAGTCTGTCACAAACTGCTGCCTCCCTGGAAGCCAAAGATACGCTCTTGAGCAGGCATCTGGTGCGAATTTCTGCATATGCTATGGGTGGCTTTACACAGCGCTACGGGCCTCCTGCAGGGAATTA
Organism: Xenus cinereus; assembly: GCA_025774025.1. Classification (NCBI taxonomy): domain Eukaryota; kingdom Metazoa; phylum Chordata; class Aves; order Charadriiformes; family Scolopacidae; genus Xenus; species Xenus cinereus. The sequence goes on from JAOXJK010000003.1 coordinate 22,158,819, forward strand.
CAATGGTACATACATTCTTCAGCCAATTCATTTCTAAAAATGAAGGATTAGTTATTTTAAAACCATTAATAAAGAAGTCCAGACACTTCTGTAAAGTTTTCAGATAGGAATAACTTCTAGTCCGTTACGGATTTTATCACACTAAGTAAATCACCATATAAAAATCTCAGAGATTCCTTCTTTACTCAGATTAATTCCTACTGCGTCTCAGATTTTCTGTCCAGAAAAAATTTTTCCTGCCCTCACACACGTGAACTCTACATAAAGCATTACAGGAGTATGTGATATCAAGGTAAAGAGGGAGGCAATATGCTTTCAAAAAAATTCACGGATCATTTTATTTTGGAGAACGTATTTCCGCATTTATGCTTTTCCCGACGTGCTGACTCACGTGCCCGGTTGCGGTCGATGGAACAGCATCTCTCTCAGAGGTGGCAATTCCCTCTCTGTTTGCAAAAGGGGTAGAGAAGACCTGACTTCACGGGAAAGCAAAAGCTGCAGGATTCAGACACAAACGGGAGCTAACGAGGCTTTCTGGATGTCTGGTAACCACCGTTAGCGCTGCGAACAGCTCTGCGAGCAGAGAAGAGTTTGGCAAAATCCCAGATGGGGGACAAACGCCTGAAGCAAGTCAGCTTCTGCCACAGGAAGCATCCGGAAATACACTGAGTGTTCGAAGCCTGTATCATTCAAAACATAATTTAATCAATTTACCAAAGCCATTAGAACATTCCCCTCCGGGTAAAAGGCAAAGGCATAAAAAAAGCATCTCATCTTGGCTCATTTCTATAAAGTGTGGTCAGACATACTCTAATCAAGAGGCCAGACAAAAATAAGCACGATGCTGAAATCAAGTTTTTCCTTGCTGCTCCAATAAGAGAATTTAAGCTGTGAGTTTTATTTTACGTGTACGCTGTTAGTTGGTGCACGTAGCCATGTTTTGACAGCTTTCTCTGCACCATTCTCTCCTTTTGGACCTCGGCGGGCTTGTTAGAATTAAGTCACCCGTGCTGTCAATACAACAGTTACATAAAGCTGCATCCATTTCATTTGTGGTGTTCAAAACCCAGGCGGCTGTTAGCTGATCTTGCTACCGCAGACAGTTTGGAAATAATATTAATATTCCACGGCCTCAACCAGGGTTGCCATTCCGAACCAGCGGCAAGCTCCTGGGCAGAAGCAAAAGCACCAGCCTCAGTGGAGCTCTGGGATCCCTGGCTCAGGCTCTGGAGCTGCCTCCACAGCAGAGGAATCTGGATGGAGACACCCCCCTGAGGAGCGAAGCCTGTACCAAGCTACTCGCTGAGACAGCCACACAGCTGTGAAGATGCTTATGTTAACCATTATTGCTGTATTTACAGCTAAAGCGTAACACGCATAGGTATAAACCCTGAAATCTATATACAGCTCTTGGCGACTGTTCCTAAAAAGCCGTAAATCTAAAGCTCTATAAGTAGCAACCAACCTCCAAAAGAAAAGTGGAAGTTTGCTGGGGCGAAACACCCTCCGCGCTCAGTCATCTATTTGAATGGTACAGATAATTGTTTTTTCCAATTCATCATGATTTCTGATAAAAGGCTCAATATGAATGTACATTTCCGTTTTGCGGTACGAAAAGGCTGGCGGATAAATAACCCAAGCAGCCTTTCAGTTTGAACCGAGCAACACGACACCGTAGCTCCTCAAGCAGGATAAGAGCATCCCGTCGCTGACAGAAAGCAGAGCAACCTTGGAGGCTTGAGACAGGTGCCGAGGAAAGCTGTAACGCAGTCTCTCCTGAAATAACTCAGTATTTATACCCAGCTCCTACAAGAACACTCTAAGAGCTAAAACTTAACTACCTTTGCTAGATGAAAGCACAAACAAATCTAGCTTCGAGAAACACGCCTCTCTCTGCTTCTTTCTGTTCCTTTAACTCTGGTGTTTTAGGTTAAAATTCTCCATCCGAGTAGACTAGGTATGGTTTTACCCGACGCTGCTAAAGAGCGTTGAGGTCAGTCCGCACAGAGAGCCAGAGCTTTCCTGATGTCAGCTTTTTGGCACCGCCTGCCTTTGAACCGCTTCTCCTGCTACTCTCTGATTAAGTCGTCATTTTCCCACAGGAGAGAATTTAAGAGCAGGTGACACACTGTGCATTTCGCTTAAGTTGCATTGTTGGAGGAAAGTAAAAGCCTATCGTTATTTACTTTGGGAGATGTTTTTCCTCAAATCTCTCAGATGCATCTTGCTAGAACGTGCTCCTGGCTGGCAGGAGAGCAGCGTACAATCACCGTGGGAAGGATGAAGTGAGGTACCTTCTCTTTCACCGACGGATTTGCATGGAAATCAGCCTGCTGTGGCGTGGGGAAATGCACCGCAGCTCCACGTAAAGCCTTCCCTCAACAAAAGGTTTAAGGTACTTTGCCTTATCCTAAGATTTAGAGAGTATTCTGGATGTACCGACATACAGATGGATAAGCAAGGCACGGACCGTTTAGGGCACGAAGCACCATGCTGATTATTATTAGCAGTATTGTGTTTTCCCAATATGGTTTGTTTTAAAGTTGGTCTTGATTTACAGATGAATAATGAAAGAGGTATGCATCTTACTGAAGCAGGAGCGTAAGAAATTAAAGGAGAAACACCGGTGAATGAGAAAAACTACGGTAGATGTGTTCAGCGGTGCCCAACAGTCACGTAAAACTTCACAGTTCCACTGAAACTGAAATGGCTGTTCTCACAGCTGAGAAGCCCAACTGAGGAGATACAGAGGAACCGTGTTATTTTGTTCATATTGTCTAAACCACGGAAAGAGAAGAGTGAATTTAAGAAGAAAAGTGAATTTAAGAAGGTTAGGAAACACATCGCGTTTTAATTATTTTGTTTCCTCTATGTGTAGTAAAAGCTAATATAGTTTTTTGCTGCATGTTCTAAATCAGATTTTACATTCGTTACATTAAGGTACCCTGCAAGAAAATATAAAATCTACATTAATGCCTTAAATGCAAGTGCATTTTGTAGAAGAATTTATAAATATTAACAAGATAAAATTTACAAATGCAAAAGACACCATTTGCAGCTATAAATGTTTAATTCTGAGGGAATAGGATTAATGATTTCATATTCATGCAAGTCTTAAGCTGCATTAAAAGAATACTTATGTACGAAGTGTTAAAACAACAGGCCAAGCCAGTATCGAGCTGAGGTGACTCGAAGCCTTTTCCTGCTACCCTTTCTAGCCCCAGTTCAACATATGACTTTTAGGTCCAAAATATCTGGTTGGTATTGGTAGGAATCTAGAAAGTGGAAGTCCAAATGATAATACTAGTTTTATTAATTGAACATACCCTTCCCTGGCAGAGTTCATCAATATTACTGCTAATAAGTGCCAGGCTTTATGAAACAACTTTCATGAACAGACACGGAACAAGAAAGTTTATCTAGGTCCTCCTTCAATAATCAATCAGGAGGAAGGGTCATAAGTCATTGCTCATTGTTTTCAGAATTTAGTTTAACAGCACAAATCGGGCTTCTGCTTTTTAAAAAAAAAAATCAAGCAGGCACCTTAGAAACCAAGGCAGGGTTCAGAGCTCCTGGAAAAAGACCAAAATCTGGTTCCAGGACTAAGGGTGGGGATTTCAAAGCCTTGGCAGTGCCTGCTTCTCACGCGATACCAAAGGGCGCTGAAAGCCCAACTTTTATTTGTGCTCTTGAAAACATGTGTCTAATGCTGTCAATACAGGGCTTTGCTTTTGAAAATCTCATCTCAGCCATGGGGCCCAAGTCTGGGTGACTTGTTTTTAAGCGGGTAGCTGCAATAGTTGGACCCTTCCCATCGACAAAACAAAACATTATCATATTTACCACCTTTCCTCTCTAGAGACCCCCAGCTTGGGGCAGCAGATGAAACTAAAACATTGCAGCGGCGCTTGCATTTTTCCATCCCTGAACTAGGAACTTGAGCTCTCCTGTTCATTCAAGGCCAACGAAGGCCAAGACCACAACTCCCTTGTGGGGTCATGATCTGGAAAGAACCTCACTAGTTTAATTTCTCACTTCTAGGATCACTAAAGCATTTGGGAAAAAGAGAAATGGAAAACAAGAAAAATCTCAAGGATCAGATTTCTAAATAGCTCACAAACTCACCTCGAGCGCTTTTCCTCCTGCACACGCTTACTGTAATTATGCACTCAAATTTCACAAATGTATATATGTTTTTCTCTTTGGTTACTTTATTTACATATGCAGCACCCAAGTCCCCAGACTGCACACATATATATGTATGTGTATATATATACACTACCAGATGCATACACAAAGGAACATGCCCATAATATATTCGGATTGAACCTTCATACGCAAAAACGACTAACCACGGAAGGTCTGTCCCGCACAGAATAAACTAAGAAAACAAACTCACAGTAATATATTATTAGTCTCATTTTCACTTGTAAGATCCAGCCAAAGATATTAACTTAACAGGAATAAGGAACCTGTTAGGTAGGCAAAGAATTTCCCTGTCTGTACATCGTACAGAACAATTCTGCCACCAGCTGATGCAGAGCAGCATCGGTGAAGCACTGATGGATTGAGAGAACATCCCCTTGGTGATGAACAGGTAGAGCTGAGGCAGGTTGTCAGGTTAGTCCTCACTCAAAGTCAACATTTGAAATGGCTAAATGTGAAGACAGGCCATAAAGTGGTAAAAAATCTAACTCCTTAAGAATCATAGAATGGTTAGAGTTGGAAGGGACCTTAAAGCCCATCCAGTGCCACCCCCTGCCCTGGGCAGGGACATGTCCCACCACACCAGGTTGCTCCAAGCCCCCTCCAACCTGGCCTTGAACCCCTCCAGGGATGGGGCAGCCACAGCTTC
>JAOXJK010000003.1:22173741-22185788 GCA_025774025.1 Xenus cinereus
AACCGCTCTTCATATGATTTGTTTTCTAGGCCCTTCACCAGCTTCGTTGCCCTCCTCTGCACTCGCTCCAGCACCTCCAGATCTCTCTTGTGTTGAGGTGCCCAAAACTGGACACAATACTTGAGGTGTGGCCTCACCAATGCTGAGTACAGGGACACAATCACCTCCATGTGTGCCACTGATTTTAGAGCACGGGGGCACAGATGAGCCATTCCACGGGATACAAATTCCTTAATGCTCCGATGTTTAAAAGGGCTCGCCCCTCCCCATGTCCCATCTCAGTCCCGTTCCTGATAATGCGATGGTGTTTTATTTTCCCATGAGTCTATCCATCATGTTAATCAAGAGGCACAAACCACCACAGTTACGCTAACACGTCCTACAGACATTATCCAACCAGTAAGGTCTTATTACCAGGCAATATTTTCCTTTGGCCCTTCGCTGGAAAGAAACACATCTGAGGCCGCCCCGCTTTGGCAGGCGGTTATCAAACAAGAGAAAAAGAGAGCAGTGTCTAAAAGGCAATATATTTCCCCCCCCCCCTTTTTGGAACCGAATCCAAGAATACTCTCTAGATGAAGCCCTTGGAAGGGGCGCGCAGCTGAACCAACACCCTTCATTGCACACTCCGAGTACCACAATAAACGCACGGCAGCACAACAGGCCATTTCTCAAGCTACACTCTTTGCTCCCTGTGTTCTCCTCCGCTGATTGCTGCCTTGAAGACTGTCTCGATTGATTCTAAAATTGGCTTAAATCTTAGGAAAATACTGTTGGAGCACAGGACATCAGTAATAAACCATCTGCCTCCAGCCTGAAGAGGTCATCATAATCAGCCCCTTCCCTCCCAAGAAGTTGGGTTTTCTCCCCTTTGTCCTCCAATATAATTGCCCTATAATTGCGCTGCTCAGCTGGGGGTCCACTGACCCTCTCTGTGTCTGCAAAGCGGGCTTCAAGCATTGCACTAACGCTTGGAAAAACTGGAAAGACTGAGAAACACATTTTCACGAGTTTCCTTTTTCTGCTTGCCTGCAAGTATTAGTAGTTTCCGCTATTTTTATTGCTGTGCTCGTTATTGAAAGTTCAAGCCAGTCCAGTTATGTTTCCCCTGCATTTTAATAATGTATAGAAGTGGGATGCAGTACGTTACGCTGTAATGTCTAACATGTGATTACACCCATTTAAATAATACTGTCAATTCAGCATCGCCTGCAAGATATTGAGCGTAACTCGCTGAGAGATCTGGTTTCGCTTGAAAGAGGTAAAAATGTTTTCCAAACACCACATTCTGCAGATGTCACGTACACACACACACAAAATCACACTTTAAAAACATTTATTTCTCTACCTCATTGTTCAAGCATATGCAATAGATACTGTCCCCAGGCAGCTGTGAGAGCACAGCATGGGGAAGGAAGATTTCTAGAATCTAACTCTGCCTCTAATATCAACTTTCCTCTGCAGCTGAACAAACCGTTCTCTCCCTTCCTCTCCCTCAGTCTTTCCATCTGGAAAAACGAAGACATTTGCATCTGTACTGTGTGTGCCTGTGCTGTGCATATAAATCAGCAAGTGTTTATAAAAATGATTTGAAGATGAAAAGTTACGTATGACTGATTTAATGCCTTTATTTATATTTTTGCGGAACAAAAAAAAAACAAACCCAACAATAAAACCCACAAACTTAGCTTCATTAAGGACCCGAGTCCACAAAACTCAATTTCCTTGAAGTTATGACACAGGCACCTCGTGCCTGATACTAAATATGAGGGAGTTCTCATTGCAGCCTAAGATGAACATCTACCAGCTCTCACAGCAGAAACAATTATAAGGAAAGTTCAGAGAACTTTCAGAACCCTAAAGAAAGGGTTTTTCTCCCCAGAGCCCAGCCCTGGAGCTCCGAATGCTGCCGCCCTGCCCAGCCCCTGCCAGCACCCAGAACCCTGCCGCACACCAGCCTCCAAAACCCCTGCCACACATCGTCTTGGTACGTGTTCACTCTGTTCATATGACAGAACTAAGCTTTCTAACGAAGCGGCTAAAACATTTACTAAACTCCAGGCCTCTCAGTCTTTGCATGTGTAGGGCCTGGGATTTTTTTTTTTTTTTTTTCAGAGACCTAAAGAACGAGGAGGCTGGATTAAACTGAATTTCTGCAGGATTTTTCACATTGGCAAGTGTGGCTGTTTGAGGAAACAGCCAGATGCCGGTTCTGGTAAGAGGCACAGACGTAGAGTTTTGTCTTGTTGAAAAACAAGTACTTTTTAAAAAGTCTTTGGTTTGATTTTTTTTTTCCCTTTCATCTCCTTTCTCATGCTTCAGGATGCGATCGCATTTTCCAAAGGGCAGAGCACAGCAGCCTGATAACCTTCTACACTTTGAGAAATCTAAAGTTTCTGGTTCTGGAGTCCCCTCCAGTCCCTCTGGAGCCCCAGGCAGTGGCTTCTGCCTGGGAGAAATCTCAAACCAAAATCCAACTTGCCTGCAAATGTTTTTTTTTTTTTCCTTAATAAAAGTTCTCTCCTGGAAAATGGGAATTTCCTTTGGAAGATTTTAAGTACTCTGAAGACTAAGCGTTGTGGAAGCACAAATGTCAATGTATTGAGAGATCAACATCACAATTCCATAATTTACCTATTTAAACTCCCAGCTCCCTCCAGGAACAGCGAAACTCCCGGTTGTCCCCTCTTAGGATGCATTTCTGATTGTGACAACGTTGCCATTTACAGGTAAGAATCTTGAAAAAAAAAAAAAAAGGTGGCTGTCCATACAATACACACCACCACCCCCCAGCAAAAATACCCTGCTGGCACGTTACAGCAAAACTACTATTATTTACAATAAAAAAAAATAAATAAAAAATCAAAAAATCTAAATTTGTTGATACGGTAATGAAAAAATGCTCCAACTTCTTGCGGTTGCCGCTGCGCCGTTCGCCCCTCACGAACACTGTTCCAAACTGGCAACTGTGTGTGTGTAAATGAGGGGGTTTATTGCTTTGCTGCTGTTCAGCATGGGGGCCGTTCAGTTTTTACTAGAGTTCCTTCGGCATAAAGAGCATGACTTGCCTGGTAATGAGACATGCCTTCTCTCTCTACCCTCTATAAAAATAATGATTTCATCAAGAAGTCCCCCAAGCCCCCCTCCCTTCAATTTGTGTACTGGATACGAAACTTTTACAGCCAACATGCCAGATCCTTGCTATCCAGGTTACAGGAAGCCCAAAAACATGCGTGTGAAAGGCTCTGCATCTTCAAACACGTAATCATGGGCATTGCCACGAGCACAAACGCTTCTAATGAAGCTGTGCATTTATAAATTCAAGACATATATTTTTTCCTTGAGCTGCAAAACAGTATATTTTCTTCCGATTTAATTTAGGAAAAAAAAATAATGGTTTGAGTTATTTATTTCAGGAAAATAGTATTAGGAAAAAACCCCCTTAGATTAATACTTTTAAATGGTACCGTGTTTAAAACTAAAGGATAATATAGCGAAAGAAAAAGTCAATTTTTAGTAATATTATAATAATAGTGTTTTTCTCCTCCTCTAGCACGTCAAAAAAAGCAGGAAGCAGAGTTTCTCACTTGGTGGTGGGACCCACGGAGGCTGCACCCGGACTTGCTCAGGATCCCGGCACACGCGTGGGCAGAGGCTTCCCACCCCCTGCCCTGAGTGGGGAGGAGGGAATTGCCCCACGCTCCCCTCGGATGGGCCGGGCCATCCCCCGGGCACGGGCAGAGTTTGGACTTGAGGGAGGCCAAGCTGGATTTCTCTGCCTGTGACCTTCTCAAAGCGACGTAGGCTCTCACCCCCAAATACCCTTTAATCCCCTGATGCAACGCCGCTGACACCTCTCAGTCTGCCTAAAGAAATTCCCCATTTAGATGTCAGCCTCATTCGACCCCCCCCCCCCAAATCCGGCCACCAGTGCCCCTTCGCAGCATACAAAACTCGGGTCCACAACGACTGGTTCCACATCATCCCTACCCATAGCAATTCCACAGCAGAGAAACACTGCCGACCTTTATATCACCGAGCAGATGATAAGTCAAGCTATTTTTCACTCGGTTTGTGAATTTATTCCCATAAACCAGCAACCTGGCTATGAATTTTAACTGTAACTAGGCTTATGGCTTCAGGGTATTTTTCATTCCTTCCCTTCCAGCTGTATGCAGACGCTAAGAGCTCCAAAGAGCACCACCTCCAAACCAAACTACGGCATAAAGACTAAAAGCGCTGACTTTTTGACCGGCAGCACATTCAAGAGCTTTGGTTTTTAAATGGGAATTTTGCAACTTCCTGCCCTGGGTGCCGGTGGCAGCTCTGATTCCTGCTCCCCTTGTTCTAACCACTCCTCAGGCTTCGACAGAACAGAGTCGAACCCAATCCAAAGCAGTTTAAAGTAACTGGTACTTGGATAAAAATAGCGACGATTAATACCCCATTAAAATAAGAAGCTATTAATCTGCTATCATTAATATCTTTTAAATCCAATGGCACCGACAGGAGTTAACAGATTCGTTTTACGAAGATGCTAAGCAGGAGAAATGTATTATATATACATTGAGCTATAAACCAAACAAAGTACTGCCCCTATCTCTGACCCCCCGTCCCCGTGCCCCCCCTTACCCATTATGCAACCACACAACACCTCGGCACACAGGCCACTCCAAGAGCTGGGCTTTGGGAGCGCCCTGAGGAACCCACACAGTCCTGCATACGAGAAAAACAGGAGAATGGGTTTTTAAAAAACCCCAAACGTACCCATGGTTTGCATGAAACCCCCCCTTTAACGACCGCATGAATTGCATGCGATGGAACGGAAGGATTTTGCTTCCCGAAACGTTCTGCTCCCTCTGCCGTAGGATTGTTTATTGTTCTGCTCGTTTATTTAAAAGCAGATAGGCGAAGCAGAAGAAATACATCCAGCGCCAAAATCAGCAGAAATCCAGCAGAAGGGCTTCAGGGTGGGCACAGACCTGATTGACTAAATGCAAATAAGAAACCTGAACCTACTGTCTAGAACGAATGCCAGCAATCTACATAACACAGTGCATCAGCTGCGATGATTAACACGCTTATTTTTCTGCTGAGAACTTGATACGCATTTATACGAATGAAACACGACATTCCCTTCATTCTAGCACGTTAAAGCTTTGCCTCGAAAAGACTGGGTTCTTTATCATTTTAAGGAAAACAAAACCTCTATACGTGACTACTTCAGGCATAACAGAAAGCTATAGAATTACAAAATGCCATCTGCCGCACCTAAAAAGCCTTGTTTTGCCTCCCCCCCCGCCCGATGCATGCACAAACAGAATTTATTAATATTTTCCTCCGCCGTTAGCCTGCTACATTAAATCATCATCTCCGTAGCGAAGCTACCGCTGCAGCAACTTCCTGCACTGCATCATTCACCTACCTCTGACTTCATTGTTCCACGGGCCGTGAATAAATAAAATCAAACATCCAGGTGGAGCTGTCCCGGTTTCCCTTTGCGGTGGATGTGCAGCAGCGAGATAAAAAGAGCCGGTCCTGCAGGAGGCTGGAGCTGGGTCAGAGCCTTGCTACGGAGCCGGGAACGCCGGGCTGTCGGCACCCAGCTGAGATACTGTACTGCTCAGCACATTTTTTACCTAACGGCGCGGCGATGGGCCGGACCTCGCCGCTTCTGCTCCGGCAGCCTTCATCCCCCCCCCCGGTGTGCCCGAGACGTACCAGAGCTCTCCGGCGGTTCTGGCCGGTGAGCAATCCCACCGCAAGGGCAGGGCCCTCTCTCAGCCCTACGAGACGGAGCAGACAGCTTCAGCAGCAGATGCTAGGCTGGAGGAAAAAAAAAAAATGATGACGCTACGTGTGCTTTCCCAGAATTAAATCACTTTCTAAATTTGATACTTATGCTCAGGTAACATTCGGCTCCTGTCCTGCTCAGCCCAAAATGGGGAATATTGCGACCTGCGACTCAAAATTTGGAGCGATACCAGGACGCACGAGCATCAAAATGCCGTAGCGTAACTTGTGTGCCTAAGCAGAAAATGATTTTGCTTCTAGTCATAATTTTATTTGAGATTTTTCCCCCTGGATTGTCCTCTTACACATCGCCAAACCAGACGGAACGTACACCAGCCTCTCGGAGCCCCCATGGTGTATCTCGAACTCTGCCCCTTGCCTCTGTCAGGCTTTTGCCCGTCACTGGAAGTGCTGAAGCGCAGCTCTCCCCGGCTCTATCAACACGGACGGGCGCTCAGCACCCTTCATTGAAAAATTTATTGCGCAGGCTTCTCCGGCCTTCAGAGAAAACAATTCCCCCCTATCTCTTCTTTCCTACAGAATTATCTCCTTTAACACCGAGAAGCGTATTCTGCGTCTGCTGTTGCTGCGGCATTTTCAATGCATCATGAAATAAACCCCAAAGCCCGAGCTAGATCGCTGATATTTCTTCGTGTGGGGCAGCCCAAAGTAGTTCAGGTTTTAAAATCATCAATTAGATAAAAAAGCAACACTCTTTACACCGTTTCCACCTAACCCGTGAAACTTGAGCTAAGCTTTTTAGTAGTTCACGTGCTCTTTAGAACAGTCTCAGCACAGACAAACGCTGCCAAAGCCAACCCCGGTTAACGCTCACTAGTTGCCGTGGTTCAAACAGCAGCAAATCGCAGATGTGTAGCGAAAAAAAAGCAAACCAGGACGTGTTAAGCCAAATGCCGGATCTTTTCCCATTATTTTGCCAGAGGCTTTGATATCCCTCGAAAAGGTAAATCTTTGAACACAAATTTCTCAACTGCTTTCCTGGAGCTTTGCATACCGATGCAGTGGGAGATGAGGAGTTTTACATTAGCAGCATAATAAATAGAAAGAATGTATGAAGTACTACATGCAGCTTTTCCTACCTGTGGGATACCTGCACAGCACGCGTTACGATCGTATGACCACGTAACGACACTGCCTGTAATTAGCCTGGGAGATAAGGAATGTCCCTGTCCCTGATGGAAACGCAGCGAGTTCAGCTGGACCCAACTTTGAGCCCAAGGGTTTTTACAGTCCGTTTCCCAATTCCAAGGAAGAGTTACTGTGTACTGCTTCCCTTCTTACCAGACTCCTCTGATCAGAGACCTGTTAGCTTTCTGGGACAGCATCGCTAATGGTTACCTTCAGTCTGTCAACAGAGGAGGACTGGAAGCTCTTTCAAGAACTGGGAAGTACGGCAGAAGTTAAGTGGAATTCAGGGTAGACAGACAGGTTTTCCCCCTTTGACAAACCCTACCATACAGTAAATTACACGGTATCTGAAAATCAGCCTGTCATATCAGGCTGCCACGTTTCAAACCCCCTATTATCAAACCACGTACGTCCTTGGATCGTTCCAACCTTTCAGTTCACCTCTGCGGGGATGCATGAAGCGGATGCTTTTTACGAGACAGAAATAACGTGTTCAAAGGGCCAGAGTGCTGACATGCCTTTCCAAATTCCTCACGCAGCCAAGGGAGCTCACTGTTGAGCCACGGCTGGGAGCAGTCAGCATGTTTCCAACATGCAACCATGGGCACACAAGACCATTAGGAACACAATTCAATTAAACTAGGAGAGGAAGTACAGAGGGACTAGAAGGACGTACAAGCACACCTGTGTGTTGGGCTCCTATCTTGCTTTCTCCATCATTCCCAAGCATTCCTTCAGCATAAATCCAACATCTCCAGTGCAACCAGCATCTCCCTAAGTGAGATCCTTCTGTTAGAGAAGAGCATGGCCAGAGACACGCTTCTCAGCACGTTTCTGCATCAAAGTGATCTTGACAGTTTCCCTGCTATATGATTCCTTCATCATCTTTGGCATGTAATTTGTCTAATAACAGAAAGCTCTCACTTCCAGAGGTCAAGGTCAAAACAACCACAGCCCAAAACCTTATGCAGAGCTTCCCAGTGAACGGAGGGTCGGGCAGGCTACGTGGCCTCCGGCACCCAGGCCTGGCATCACTGCCTCTGGAATGGCTTTCCAGTACAGAGGGAAAAAAGAACGAGGGGTGGAGGTGGTGGGAGGGTGGGGAAAGCCTAAATTCAAAATCTAAGTGCGCCGCCTCTCCAAAATCCACACCACAAGTCCTTAAAAGCTTGCTTCAGCTTTCCCTGTGAAAAATCTGGAGATAATTCCCACTCCCTTTTGAGATTTTCAATGCAAAGATGCTGAATGAGTACAAAATATTATTGAAATACATATTGGTAAGAACAGTTTATATTACTGTCACAAGGGCAAAATAAAAAAGGCTGTGGAGCCTGCACGCTTCAAGACCAGCTGGAGCTGGGAAGAAATCTTCTGGTATGGGATTGTCAATGAGCTGGCTGAAGGAAGGCATTCATCCTTCTACTCTGTCAGAGCCCAGGAGCTGAAGTCTGATCAGTTTTACGCTCTGGGAAAAGCTTAGTTCCTTTGCATTATTCTTACTGCGCTGCTGAAGTTGTTTCGGGAGATGGAGGAGGTCGCCATTTCCTAAGAGTTGATTTACTTCTCCTGGTATTTTCTACTTGAAAACTTCTAGTAGTTCAGTGACCTCAGCCTGCTTTAAAGCAAATCAGTTGTGATGTCAAGATGAAGATTTTGACCTTCAGAGACAGAAAACATCATTCTGGGGAGCTCAGGCACCTGGGATTAGGCCCAGATGCATGACAAAAGCAGCTGGGGTGTGAGGAAGCCAAAAGGGCTCTGTGGTCCCAGGAAAAGGGGGGCTCCCAGAAATCCTGATTGATTAAAGTTGTGTGAATGACACTGAAGTGACTGCTTTGCTTTTCCATAGCATCATTTGCTCCTCTTATAAAAGCCAAAAGCCCAGCACCTTCTCAGGTAAGTCTCCCTGAAAGTCAAAGCAGAAAAAGCTCAAGAGCACGTAATTCTGATCCTACTTTTATTTACCTCTGTAAAATCAGGGAAATACCCATTTGTGTTAAGCAGAATTATCCGTGTCCTAAACCAGCCCCTTCGACAAGATAAAGTGCCAGGAAGATTTGCCTTGAATGGATGCAGATTGCCACGTGCAGCTAAAAGGGCATTAATCTTAGATGTATTCTGCTTCCTCTCCCCACTTGGACTCGTACAATTCCTCTGTGCAGTTTGCATTTTGCGTGGCAGCCACCTCCAGGCCTGTGAAAGGTGCCAGAAGGACAGTTTTGGTTCTGTTTAGCCACTGAACAAAATCCATACACGAGCCCTCTTGACACTGCCTCAGGCACGCACGTGCAGATACAAACCACAATGTGTCGTATTTTCCCACGTGCTAAGGAAACAATTCCAAGTTCTTCCCCAACGAGAACACGTCTTATAAAAGCCCTGCTTGTCTACAAGCAGTCTCGCAATCACGCGAGCCGATCTACCTGCCGTGCTACCAGTGACCATTGCCGTGGTCTACACAAAGGCAAAAAGGAACCAACCATTCTAAGTTTTCTTGGGAAAAGTTAAGTCTTGAACGTTGAACCATCACCAAACATCGCCTTGGTCCTCCCGTACAACTGGTTGCATCCCAGAGCCAAAAGATGCCAGCTCAGTCTACCTAATTTACCACTGCAGTGTCTCAAAGTTACTACGAATGGGATGGGTTTAATAGACTGGAGTTAAAGTTCAAGGCTTCCTGGTCCTGGCACCTGACAAGAATGTTTCTCTCGCTCATAGATACAACTGCAAAAGGTCTTGGCACCTTCACGGATTCACAAAATCTTTCCTATATATTTTGTAGGCATACCAATAAAAGCAACAATTATAGCCTCTAATAGTTATAGGAGGAAAACTAATTCACTCTCAAAGACTAAATTATTTTGGTTATGATTTTTTTTCACCATAATCTCACATGATTTAATTCTTAAGATAAATTCAAACCAAATGCTTTCTGTTCTGGGTTACTGACTGCCAGAACAGCGCTGAAGGTAACCTGTATATGCTGTCATTTACAGTGTGATTTTAATTACCTTTAGAATAATGCCTAGTCAAGCGGTAAGAAGAAGGTTTGAAATTAGAAGACTGAGACGTTTTACCTATTGTTGGGAATAATTCAGCGCTAGCAATGGAGATATAAAAGAACATCAAATAAGATGATTTCATTGCTGCTTTCTGTGAAAACAGGAATGAAACCTGTCGCTGACACCTTCCCAGCTACTCTGGGGAGCTGCTAGGAAATGAAGCAAACTATATCAATGCTGTGCTACATGTAAACTAGAGATAAATGCATCCTGTTCCTTATATAGTATTCTTTTTTTTTTTTTTCATACCGGCCATTTTAGTTGCAGAAGAAATAGCACGTGAGCAGAGTTAAGCCCCGTGCTGGGGGTGCAGCAGTGAGCTCCACGGAAGCCCCGACGGCTGCCGCGCTGCTGAAGCCACGGTGGTACCTCGCTTTCCCCTCCTGAGGTCTGAGGTTCTACTTCAGTAACGCCTGTTCTGCAGGGAAGGGCTCCTCTGGTCCTATTAGAGCCAAAATGGTAAAAGCATCTTACGCTTCGAAGAACAAAGAACAAGCTGCCAACCATTACAACAGCTGACTGAAAGAGGTAATAGATTTCACATTCTATATTGCAAAGGTGGGGAAACTGAGGCAACGAAAAGTCAGCGGCAAGAATTTTGGTTAGAAATACGGAATTGCTGCACATCCCGTTCCTCCATTAAAAATAAAGCACAAATGAGTAGTATGTCTTCGAATGCTAAACAGCCTCAACGGTTTGACAGCAGAATAATCCTGATGCTGGCTGGAGTCTGTACCCTGCTCTCCTCATGCCTGTTAGTAACCAGGTTTTTAAAGACACTCCATACCTGCAGTGTATGGTGAGGGCGATGCGGGGCATTCCTCACGTATGAAAACGATCATCACCCCACTGTTTGGAACGATATTCCCTTTCCAGAGAAAGAGATCAATTTGTCCAACGATGGGTAAAGCCATCAGCTTCTTTTAGTTGGAGGCTGTTACAGTCACTCGTAACATTATCATTGCTGGCTTTGGAAAGACGCTTTTTGTCATTTTGCTGTAGTTTATTTGATATACGTTCGTTTCGTTAGTGATGCAGTCTCAACCCCATTCTCCTTATTTCCCAATTGGAAGCTTAATTGCTGGCAGGGTATACATTACGGGGAGGATAAGAGACAATGAAGGCAAGCCTGACTGCAGTCATTACACACTGTATGATCAGAGTAATCACAAATAAAACAAAACCGCCCGAGATTAATAGAAAAACTGTCATTATTGTAGGGAAAAAAAAAATAATTTGAAAGATAAAGCAGATTTAGATGCAGAGCCAAATATATTTAAAGGAATGCATCAAATAGTTATCTGATAACTTTTTCGAAGCAGTATAATTTAAATTGGGATGTATCAATTAGGTACGTACAGCTGACTTAATGACAATGTTTCTAAACATCCGAGTTTTCGCAAGGATTTAATCCCTGTTATTTAG
The DNA here is from genome assembly GCA_025774025.1 of Xenus cinereus. NCBI lineage: Eukaryota > Metazoa > Chordata > Aves > Charadriiformes > Scolopacidae > Xenus > Xenus cinereus. The sequence continues at coordinate 22,185,171 of JAOXJK010000003.1, forward strand.
TTGATTTCTACTTGGTTCTTCCTTATTCAGGCTGATCATCCCCAGTAAACCATTCTTCCCTCCTCACTTATCCATGCTCCGCTATCTCCCCAAAGAAGGGTACTTCCATGGATTCTCTCTTTCCAGCTCTGGGAGCATGGGATGTTGTGCAGTCCCTGATGCGACGCTCAGCTTTTGCAGATCTTAGCTCCCCCCTTTCACCTTGTTGTGCCACGGAGCTCATTTACACTAAAACCCCAGGGGATTTTTCACCGTCGCTTCACACCGGTGCCTTTTCCGTTCTCACTACTTCTGCCTGCTCACGGGGTGCTTTCCTGTCACGTCTCGTTTGCTCCCAGTGTCTTCTCTCTTCTCCCCAGGGCTTCTGGAAGAGTCTCATCAACTTTTCTTACAGGCACCGCACCTCAAGTGCCCCCCAAGAATTAAAGTTACTGCTGCTGCTACTCATTTCCTTTGATTTTCCCTTTCACTCCAACTAACCGTCTTTGCAAATATGTTTGGAAGAAATATCCCAATATCTGAAGGGAGCCTACAGGAGAGCGAGGGACTCTTTGCCAGGAAGAGCAGTGACAGGACAAGGGGCAACGGTTTTAAATTGGAAGAGGGGAGATTTAGATT
>JAOXJK010000003.1:22185888-22205149 GCA_025774025.1 Xenus cinereus
GCAACCTGGTCTGGTGGGAGGTGTCCCTGCCCAGGGCAGGGGGGTGGAACTGGATGATCTTTAAGGTCCCTTCCAACTCTAACCATTCTATGACTCTATGATTTATTTCCTAAGCGAAGAAGGTGCTCTATTTTTGCTGCATTGTGAGGTGCTTCCAATACAAGACACTGTTGGGCTAACCCCCTTGCCTACAGAAGTATGCCATTTCAATATGACTAATCACTCAGGAAAACCAGATGAATTTGATCCTTTTCTCCAGTTTCCAGTTATTTCATCTTTTCTATTTTCTCCTACACCTATGGCAACCAAAGAGCAAAACCTAGATTTCATTTTCAAGACATCTACATATATAACTGTAGCTTGTTAAGGTTTCCCAGCACAGACTGTTCATTTGCATCTCCTTAGAGCAGCTCCAAACTCCAAGCTACAGAAAATCACCAGTGGAACCCATACCCCATGAAAATACAGTCATAACTGACATGAAATTTTAATAGTCAGCTGTGACTGAGATAGGCATATTACAAAGAATGAAATAAAGAATAAAATTCATTATCCAAGGTCCAATTTGCAAAAAGCAGCTCATCTCTTTTACAGGGGGAACGTCAGTGTGACTTGAAAAAAAGGTTTTTGAAAAGGAGTCATTCACATTTGCTTTTTTTGTTTGTGAGATTTTCAAGTTATTTTTAAACTAACTTGTTTAGAAAAAGGAGGCTGAGATGAAGAATAGCCCAAAGGAAAAAAATGTGCAAGGAAAGTAGTGTCCTACAATACAAAAAAAGTAAAAATTCAACAGGAATTCTTGTATTTTCTTTCAAACAGCATTACCTCTGTAAACAATTGGAGCACTTCAGTATTCTGGACTCGACTTAATAAGTCAGAAGACTGTCAAAGTTCAATAGATCCCAACAAACGTAGTTATACCTCATTAGGATTTGAAAGACAATAGCCACCAAGGATGAATTAAACGTTGTGTGATAATGCCTTTACCTTAGATGGTTTTCTTATTCTGTGCATATTAAATGCATCATGTTTTTGTCTACTACAGGGTAGTTTTAAAGGAAGATCATTTTCATCCCACCAAGTGACTGATGGAGAAGTGCAGTCCCTATGTCTGCTCAAGGGCAAAACTTCATAGACAGCTTTTGCTTTGCTGGACAATTATTTGGATTGTTTGACTCGACCAGAGCCTTGCGTAGTTCAAGGAAGCCGCGTTATCTAAAAGACAAATATTGTGAAGAAAATATATATATTTTCAAATATTTTCTTCCCCTTTTCCCAGATGAGGCATATGAGATACAGTAAGGTTAACATTCTGACACGTCTCCCGCTGGCATCTTTGACCTGTTGCGCAATGACATGGATCAGGCAGTGAAGAAATATCCGTCTCTCCATCACCACTTTTCGGGTTTTCTGTTGCTTTTTGTCCCTTTGGCTGGGGTGGATCTCCAGAGGGATCAGTTCATGGCCCTGCCTCACACACGAGCGCTACGGCTCGTACAGCACAGGACCAAGAGCTGCTTGTTTCAGGGAGGCAGAGCCCATTTAAATGTGCGTCACACCATGACATCGCTTGCCAAAGAGCAATTACGAGCCAGCCGCAAAGCTAGAAATAGAACTCATGTCTCTTGACTTTCAATCCTTAGTATAATAATTAATTTCTATTCGCCTTAAATAACTTTAAATAACCCCTTTTCTCCTCCTGCTAAGTAAAGAAGAGATGGTCTCTTTCCATCCTGACAGAAAGGAAAAGCTAGGGAAATAGGGCTAAAGAAATCCATAAAAAGTATCAATATTTGAAAAGTACTTAGATTTCTACTTCCTATCGCCCCAAACTGTGTACGGGCTGCTCATTAAGCTGTTTTCCCCTCCTTTCAGGAACGGACCTTCACATGCCTAATACCATGTGCAAGTTATAAGTTATTTTTAGAAACCTATGAGTTTCAGTACATTATAATTAAAACTATTAGAAAAACCACTGAAGAAAAGGAGTATTCCCATCAATACCAATATTGCCTAAAGGACAGAAGAATCATGTAGTTAAAGTGCTCTTTACTTCACCAGGACCCTTTGTGTTTTCTGGCAGATGGGCTTTGAACTGTAGCCTCCTCTTCCCCCCCCCTCTTCCAAAAGCTTAAGACAACAACTTCATTAATTTTTCAATAGTTACATTCCATACAACATATGATACTATGTTAAAGGACTAGATCTATGAAATCAGAGATCACACAGCAAATGGAATCGCACAGGTCTGGCAACAGAATCTACGTTTACAAGCGTAGAGACGACAGTCACGTATAAAAAGAGCCATTTCCTTCTGAAATCAGTTCGGTTGTACCTCGTAGAGAAGAGCAACCAAAAAGCACTGTATTTTGCCACTGACTATATGGTGGGGTGGTTTGACAAATTAAGCAATGACTCCGTGTCTAGACTAAAGACCATTTATCTGTTAGCCTTTCTGTTTTTATCTGTTTGAAGTGTAAGAAAGCAAAATAGCACATTACACATCTACAAACACAGAGCAGTTCTATGAATTCTTATAGAAACTACAGCAGCCACAAATGGTACCTAAATGCCTTTCCAAGTACGATGCAATTACCTGTACATACATGCAAGTTAAACATGGGCTCTACAAATTAAAAAAAAAAGGGGCTTCATGTTCTTATTAAACTATTCAAGTTTAATTTTTTATGCCCCTCACGTTTATTTACCAGCAAACCCAGCGAACCAGCCGTCTGTTTCCTTTAGCTCCCTCACAGAAACACGAGTTGTATCTCGATATACTTGCTCCAGCCTGGGAGGCCCAGCTCATTAAACAAGTATGACCGCTTTATCGCTCAAATACAACTGCTGTTTGACTTTTTGGTATTAGAAGTCACCAGAACCGGTTGTAGAATTACTCTGTCACCTGCCTATGTTACAGAAAAGTTAAGCAGCAGCCTCTATCTTCTGACCACAGATTTCCATTTCACTTGCTTGCTAATAACAGCGTCAGCATGCCTTTAAAGTGTCCTACGTTAGAAGAACCTCACGAGGGTTGAGTACATCAGCAGAACCTCTTTAGAGCAGACTGCAGCAACACAGCTGTCGGGTACCCTCTGTGCTAATTCTATGCACCAGCCCCTGAGATAAAAGGAGATGTCTTGGAGCAAAAGATCAAATCTACTTCCAAAGTTCTTCAAGACTTCACTTCTTAAAATGTATTTAAAATGAAGAAACAGAAAGATTGCATTTACAAACAAGTGTGCATGTGCACGTACATACATACAGTTCCTACAGTTTATTATGTGTTTATTGTGCTTCCCTGGCAGGTATCCCCCGGCACTAAAAATCTGAGAGAAACAGATAAGGCAGGATAATATTACTGCAGGGATTTTAAGGTGTATAACGGTACCTTTACTGGAAGCATCAACCTAGTGGTTGTAAAAATTATGTGCCATGGGGAAGGGTTTATTTCTTTTTTCAGTAGATGCATGCATATAAGGAAAAGGCTGCAAGTTAGGCATTAAACAACCCTAAAGACATTCATGTCAGACTGCCAAAAGGCAGGCTGGCCAGAAACCAATTCCACTGGAAGCCCCAGAAAACCACAGCAGACAGGGTAGGTAGTCATCTCCTTTGTCAGCTGCCTCCAGTTCTCCAGCAAGATGCTTGCACCAAATTGCTTCCCTCTGGGAACGCTGGCGGCTCTTGCTCCTTATTTAAACTTAATCCCCGTGCCTGTTCTTCAGCGATGGGCTTTTAAAGCAAAGGTGTCAGCTAGAATAATTGCACCGGGCTTCCAAATGTAAGGAAAAGTTCATCAAACTCTGCCTTGGGTGCAAGGAAGGCCTCTTTGGGAGACTGAAGAAACGGAAAGCTTCTCTGGCAACTGTGGGCTGCAAATGATGGGCTCATTGAGTCTGACCGAGCCCCAAAAAAGGATAAGAATTGCTTTTTCAATACGTACTGGTGGGGTGAGCGTATGGGCTAGAAATGAAAAATTAGTATTGGCACGAGAAGAAATGTGCACAAGTTGGAACTGAATTGAGAGAAACAAAAAAGATTTCTAGTGCTGTGAGCAGCAAAACTGTGGGAAATGCCTGGATTATGAGAAGAAAACATGCACCACGCTTACCTGAAGGACAAGGGACTAGTATTGATAGCCCAGAAACTCCCAGTCTTACCTTCCTATAATTACTGCTGCTTTGAACGTTTATTAATCACCCAGCAGTGATTGCTGCTGCTTTGAATGTTTATTCATCACCCAGCAGCATCTTTCTCTACAGTTTACTTTTTAAAAGCGTCGGCCAAAAGGTTGGCCTCAGCAAGCATCATTCTTTCAGCCTCCTTCTATCGATAGATGGAAAGGCTGGACACCAGATTCAGGGTCTATTAAAACCCCTAGGTCTTAATGAGTTTAGCATACGTTCACGCATACGGGTCTCCTTTCCTGCACCACCCATATACCCATTTCCCCCTAAATGCTATACCACGGCATCACGCTTTGTCTACATGAAGGGACTTCACAAGGTTTATCTGCGCACCAGGAAAGGCCCAGCATGGACTTTGACAGAGGACAGAGATGGAGCTGCTGCTAAAAAAAAAAAAAAATATTAACTGTATTTTGAAAGGAAAATGTAGAAATTGATGACTTCCAAGTCGTTGCACTCTTTTCAAAGGAGTAAATGCTCTTTGGAAATAAATACCAGTATGACAAATGAGAAAGGAAGAACAACATCTTTTCCATTTCCCTCTTGATGAGTGCAATTTATAATCCATCAATCCAGCATATATATATACTTCTTCCCAGTAGTTATACTGATTAAAAAGATCAATTCTTTAGATTGATCTGTTAAAAAAAAATGTTTTATTGCTTCACCAGTCATTTCTTCCTAAAATTGCTTTTAAGAAACTTGGTGTTATACATAAATTGAGAAAGCTACTAAAGAAAGTACCTAACTCTCCTTTGCCTGTACTACTCATTTATGTCTATTTGTTTCTGTGCACGTGCCCAGAGCTTTGCTGAGCCAAGGAAAAGAGCTGGATGATGACTAACGCTTGAGATACACAGCAAGTGGGAATTTGGACTTTGGAATCAGGTCAGCTTTGGAACCCCCTCCTACTAACATGCCAATAATCAGTTGAAGGAAATACAGGAAGGATGATGTTAATGCACAGTTCCTAAAAACATTCATATATTTAAAATGCTATTTATGTTAACAAGTTAAAGGTGCAGCGTCACCTCATTACGTCAGCTCACTACACTTTGCCGTGGACATATTTTTCAAAATCCCACAAGGGATGACTTCGAGGAGCCATCCTTCAGCCTCGCGTAGCCTTCAAAGGACAGAAGTCAAAGTTATTCAAATGAAATGAACATTAGGGCAGCTTTTCTATTTCTGTTCCCAAATGGTGATCTTGATGTAGCCGATGAAAATAACTCAGTTCCTAATTAACTCTACGCGACCTGAAACTTCATTTTCTTACAGAAGATACCGTGTGTCAGTAGAAAACAGAATAAGAGTATGATTTCAAGATGTATAGAGAAAAGGGAATTGGCCACACTAAAAAAATACTATTGAAAATGGTTGTGATGAGTTTGCAAAATCTGCAGCCTCTCCCTGCCCATAGCAAATGAATAACATTAATCCTGCCTTCATGTTCTTCAAAGGGCTTTTTCACTGGCGGATGAATCAGCAAAAGTAGCAACTTGCCAATGTTTTTGCAATAAGAAACCTATTCTGTTTTATATGTTGAGAAAGGCAATAAGCTTTAACTTCTATGTGATGTTAGGAGAAAACTGAATTTACACCAAAAGACACAACACACACAAGTGTGTATTTTTAACATCTGGTGCCACAAACCACCCGTAGCAGTGCTTAGCACTTCCAGTGACAGCATCTTTGGGGAGATATCAAACTTCTTGGGATCTCCAAGATAAATTACTTGGGTTTTTTTTCTTTTTACAATGACATATTGACTTAATCAATAAAAATTAGCAATGCTTAAGCTTGCAGTAAAATGATTTGGGTTAAGATGTTTGGAATTAATTATAAGGTATGAGAAAGACATTACCCCCATTTTAGTGATGGAGACCTACCACACTGGAAGTGCAGGTAATGGTGGAGACAGCCCCTTGTGGAGAATATGTAAGGCAACAAGGCAAATCTAGCACTTGATGGAACATAACATTAATTTACACATATACCAGTGTGTTCTGAAACACTGAGGGCAGATCCTTGCAGGGTCTGGTACAGCACATTGTCCTTCCAAAGCACAAGTGTGACGTGCAGGTCTGTGCTCAGGTGGACTAAAGCAACACAGTCCTGTTTGAGTGTAAAAGCTTCCATTGCAGAGGGGAGCAGGGCCCTGGTACGCTACAAGGCTCTTTACAAAGAATCAGAATCCTTGAGGCATTTGCACATCTTAACTACAGCTAGAAATGCTTTATTCATTCCAATTGGACAGATTTATTTTAGCTTGGCAGCTAGTAAAACCTGGTCTTCAGCAGCAATAAGGGATACTTCGATTTGTCACTAGAGGAACTTATTAGAAAAAAGAAAAATTGTCCTCAAAGCCTCGACCAGGACTTATTGTGCAGTTTAAGATTTCGGTTCTAAGAGTGCCACCAGGCCATGAAGTCATTTGTTTCAAGCAGCAACTGATGACACGGTGCTCTAAAACCATGTGTACAGTATGTCATATCTGTAATTGCCTCTAAACAATTTCACCATGTGAGCAGCGAGTTATTAACGAAACTGTCCAGAGAGAAGAGAAAATAGGAATCTCGTCAGCAACTTGTCCCAATATCTCAAAACATATCCTAGACCTAGCAGTTTCCAAAGCTAGAAGCTACCAAAACTATTTCAGCCTTCCTAATGCTGAAGACATTCAGAGCAAAGCAGTTCACAATGTCTCTACCAAAGCTTAGTTTGCCTCTTCTCATTTTGTTGATTATTCAACACGACTCCCTGGACTGTTACAGAACCAATTCCTTGGGAGGGAGTCCCAATTCTTCTCAGTGTGGGCTTCAACCCTACTTCACAGACATTCAGCTTTACATTCCAATGTATTAAAACACGCACATCATTTGCTTGGGCTCTACTGACCAAACTATCCTATAGCTGTCCTCTTTGGCCCTGTATTTGTGTCATCCACAGACACTACAATTATTCTCTTACCAGAATATTGAAATTTATGTAGTGTGAGATTCTTACGACTCCACTTAAACTCACCTGCTCTGCAATAATTCCAGTTTACGGCTATGTTTTGAGAACTGTCAGAATTACATCTACCGAGAGGGTTTGCTGATTCTGGCTGCTTAGACCAGTGGGGGATTGCATTGTGATCCACTGGGGTGGAAAGATCATCTTAGAACTTCAGTAGCACGCGTATATAACTTGCAAATGCATAGATACACACATTGGGAGTGTGTGCTCAAAGGTTTTTTACTGATAGGGGTACTCAATGAGACGTTTAGAGTGCACTGCACACCACACAAATCCACACTAAGCGCTACCGCCCCGCATACGCAAACAACGCCTGCTAGAAACAGAAGTCAAGACCGTTTTGACCGATGTCGATAATTTCCCTATCAATTAAAGACAAAGGATAACACAATTAAGTTGCGCGCTGGCTGCTCTACAATTCTGTCAAAAATGAGTAGCAGGCTCACACACATTATCAATTGTCTAAACCATTCCCTTCTTCTCAAAGACAGATATTACATTAACTTGCACTGTTATGGCTTCTGTTTTCCCCATCCCCATAAAATAATTAAATATTACATGTTGGAGAGAATTTGCTGGCCAACTCTTTTATAAAAGCCTTTGGATACCATTTATCCAGATGTGCTGTTTTGACAGGTGCTCTTTATCTTCTGGAAACACAGACTAGAAAATATTACTTTGTAAGATGCGAAAAACACCTCCTAATTTGGTTTCCAAACCACAATAAATAAGTTGAATTCACTTTTTCTGCCCTTATTGACAAATTTACTAGCTGTATTTAATACCATTAGAATTCTTTTTTGCTTTAATATTTAAAATGTTGCCCCTAAATGCGGTGGCATAAATTTGCAATCCTTTGCTTCGCTTATCATTCAGAACAGGTTCCTTCTTGTATAATATATTCATCAGTCACCTTCCTCTTTTCCATTTGTATGTGTTTAGATTTTTAGAGGTACATGCATCACCCTGAGCTACCCCGATAACAAAAAGCCCCCAAAGACTTTTACTTAATCAGAACATAGCAATAGCTCTTTAGAAATTAACAGTTAGCATTCACAACCCCTAGTTTATACTCCTAAAGAAAGTAATACAGTTTATAAATCATGACTATAACTTTAAGCATCTTAACACATTACTATTCAGATGAATCAAGACTATGGGACTGATTTTTTGAATTAAGCACAGCTTTTAGTCACGTTTGTCAGAGGAGATGAAATGCTCCTTACCCCTGATGAACCAAGAAGCGTTCGGATCAAACGAAACAAGAATCAAGCGTCTACTTTTAAATCTTAAGGAAATTTAAAAAATAAAACGGCACAGTCTCTATTGTTTAGGCTCTATTTGCTGCATCCATCCGAACTTCCTCCCTTGTTCAGAAGTAGAGAGCCCCCGGCTGCGCTTGCTGGGCATGTGGAGGGTTTCCTGGGTGAATGGCACCACCTTCAGCCAGCCTGTCGTGGGACACGCCGCAGGGACACGTCTGGCCGACAGTCATTTCTGCTCCCATAAACATCCCTTCCAGAAGCATACTTTATTTCACTGCATTTATTTCCACTGGAATAGAGATTAACTTTTTCACTATTCTGTCCCTATAATGACAGACATTTTACTGTCCAAGTTATCTTCAATTTTTTTTCCATATATGTTCCAAAAAAAGTGTATTTCTCTTGCACGTGACCTTGTGAAGGCATGCTATAGCAGTACAATTTTAAATTTTCCAATTTTACGTATGTATTCGCATTAGAACAGAACCTACTTCAAGAATTAAAACTAATTTGTAAGATTAAATCTTCCAGTTCCCGAGGTCTCCTGAGTGGGAGCAAGCGTGGAACCGAGGATTTTACATCAAACTAGCAGAGCACTTAACTGCTGTTTTAAAAGCAGGAGCAATTCCCATAGCCAGGGCCACGAGACACTGGACTGTCAGTGGAAGTGCTGATTGTCTCTTTAAATTAGCTGTTGAGTTGTGCCATTTCACACTTAATATTCCTGCTAAATAAAAAATTCTCTTTTGAGATGCTACAGCATCTGCCTTTAACTTTACAGCCGACCCCCTCCGTACATTTTCAACTAGAAACAGGCCGGAGCCGTAACTCAGCGCTCCTCAAACCTATCGAAGTTCACGTCTGGGCATCGGTTTTATTCCTTGAGCTAATCTAGAAAAGCTTTCAAAGATACTGCTTTATCTCAAGTATTTCAGCCTAAGTCATAGAGGAGGGTAAACGTCAAATATCCAGCTCCGAGAGCAGGCACAATATCCAGACTTTGCACTTCATTAGCTGTGCAGGTATGGAACCGAATGGATCTCATCTCACCTTGAAACAGTAAGACTTTCTTTTGGAGTCTTTTATATGTAAATGCACACGTACGTATTGATATATACATATAAACACATGGGCACACGTGCACATATAAACGCACAGAGCGTCCTCCCTTATCTGGAGCAGTTAAATTGTCACACCACGGGCTGTATGCAGTATTTAAACTGCAAACATCTTTCAGACCTTCATACTTTTTTTTTATATTTCCAGAATAAATTCCACTAGGCACATATGTAATTGACTAAATGCCTAGAATTAATAATTTTTACCTCTGTCAAGCAGTATAATTGCTTGTGGTTTCTGTTGCACAGATGCAACTATTTGCCAATCTGAAAACATACTATTTAACTTCAAACCACCAAAATATCTGTATTATGCTTCACTGCAACGTAGCATAGTGGAAAGATCACATTTTGCAAGGCCGTATATGGCAAGGGAGGGCATTTTAGCTCAACAACAAAGACTGAGGACTTGATTTGATTCGTTTCAATTCCTCAAGAGATTTGAGATCTCCCCAAACACCTCTTCCATTCCAGCTCTAGCTCCCCATTTGCCATCTTTCCCTTGTTCCGAGCTTGCGTTACCTCTTCCAGATGCCAGTACTTGGCTTTGTTTTATTTTTCACCCTTTCCATTCAGGATTAAATCATAGTGGAGGAATGCCAGCCTGGATCATATCGCTGGAACCAATCTAACCGTCCAAATTCACGGTTAGCCCCGTGATTTGGTTTAGTTCCACCTGAAAATGTAATTCTTTTAGATAATCTGTTTAGAGACAAATAGAGAGATGTGGAGTAAAGAAACAGCCATATTTCTCTGTGCTCCTCACCATGCGCAAGATGGACGTACCATACCCTACCCGGAGTTCCCCTGAGGAATACACCTAGATGTGGGGGTAGGTTTTGGCAGAATCCCAGCAGGACCATATTACACCATATTTTATGCCCTTCGGTATCATACAAAACTCCCATGAACCTCTCAAACAAAACCTGGCACGCCACACAGCAGCTCTGAGCTTCCTGTAGCTATTCCTGCAAGGACAGAGAGCACCCACAGCTGATCCTAAAGGCTTGGAGAAAGGCAAAGGTCTACATTTCCCACCAAGCTGCTCAGCAGCAGAGCTTTCCTTCCCTCACCCACGATGCAAATTCTCCAGTGTACTGCTCTATAAAATATAATTTTTTTTTCTTTTATTTCACCCTCAAACTGTTAAAAGCCACGCAAACCCTCCCAAACCAACAGAATCCCCAGTTTTCATTGCTGACAAAACATCTGCAACTTCATTACATGAAGATTTCAAAAGCTTGCTCACCATAATATGAATAAGTTAATAGCCACAGAAACCACGTAAGATATAAAATTATTGCTTTATTGTTAAACTATAATCATGCATTTATAGATTCTAAAGTCTCTAGATGAAGTTTGTGCAATAAGATGATAATTTTCAACACACGCTAAATTCTTATAACATCTGTGGCTGTGGGAACTAAGGAACTTACGTGCTACATGGTTACAGTATCTGACATTTAAATATTGCTGTGATAGAATTTCCAAACAATTATTTGGACACTCAAGATGTGCTTGGGAATAGTGAAGGAGGAAGGAAGGATACTTTGAAGAGGGAAACAGACACAAAAGCTATGCAAATTAATGGCAAGTACCGAAAAAAGTAATTATCCCAACGTCTTAGTTCCAAAGTCCCAGAAGTCTTTCTTTCAGTGTGAAAGCATATGTAGGCACTGAGAAGGTTAAAAAAAGTAACACTGTTAAATAGCAGAAAAATTACAACAAAAGCAAGAAACTTCTCTTACAGTGCTATCTCATGGCTCTCTGAACGTACAGCCCTGCACAGTGCCAGTGTCGCCACACCAGGCACGGGAGGAGGGAGCCACAGCCTAAGCTTAAACCCTCTGCAACTCTACTGCTTAAGGGATAACGTTCAGCATCTTTTGTTGCTCAAAAATAATCTTGGTTCAGAACACTTGCTATCGAACGGGTGTAATTTCTAGAAAATGATTGTCCCTTTCTGAATCGCGGAACACAAAATGATAGGATGCACGTCCTTTCGCCTTTCCATACCCTTTGTTCTCCCCACCCTTTGCGCTGTCTTATTATACAGCTAATCACATGCTAAAAACTGCTTTTAATTTAGCCCGTGAAGACAGATTGCTGTACGCGGACCGCTGGGTGGGAGCAGGGTTTAGCTTACATTAAAATGACGAAGTGGGTCTACCAGCTGCCCAGGCAGCTTGTCAGTCCCCTCCGGTACCACAGGCAATCAGAAAGTTAAACACATGCATGGCTCTTGTTTTTACAGCCAAGTTAAAAAAAAAAAACAACAAACCACCCAACAACAAACCAACAAACAAACCAAAAAAAAAACCAGGAGGCATCATCTGCAGAAGAGCCAGCTGATCACGTTCCGTGTGACGGCCGTTTGGAAAGGGTCTTGACAAAGCACATAGATCTGTTGAACTGATAACGGGGCTGAAAATGTAAAATAAGTGGAGTGGCTTGGTTTGAAAAAAGGGGAAACAGGGAGAGGGAGAAATGCATGGGGGAAATGGAACAAAAAACAAAAACCAAAAAGACTTCCAAAGCTCACCCGTTAAAAGATCCCTGTAGATCAGCAGACACCAAAGTGCTCCTGTGACAGCTCTTATCCATGCCCCATTCCTCTATCGAGTCTTAATACAGCCAGGCTTAGATTGCTTATTTCTTTTTAAATTCTTCCTTCAAAGCCAATTTTGGGTAAATAATTTAAAAGCTGGAGGCTGTACGACTACAGAAAGGCTCGGAAGCGGAGGTGGAAAGCTCTTTGGAACTGCCTGTCAGCTTTACACATCACTTTTGAAATTAAGCATGTTAACTATAATTAAAACAGATTATCAGCCACCTGTGCTCATGGCTTTAGCAAGGTGCTTGGCCACGGCACTGGTTACATTAGAATAGATACTGGAGTTAGCCCACATCCATAGAAAGCTGCTGGATGGAGAGGAAACTGGACTGGCAGCATTTGGAAATGCCCAGCGGAGCTGATTCTACCAAGGCCACGGACATTGTTTACTGCAGACACCTATATATAGAAAAAGAACTCAAGATTAAACAAAACAGTTATTTTTGTGGCCCGCCCTATATAGTATTTTGTAAGCCCAAGTTTTGGATTGATTATGTCTTTAAACACATTCTTTTTCTGACATACTAATGTGTTTACTACAAAATATCTTTAAGCGCAGATGAGGGTTTGTTGAGAGAGCTCCAGAGCAGGATGGTTTCAGTGACTGACACGTTCGCTGCTCGCCTGACATGGTCTGCTTCGAGTTCCTAAATCTACTTAAAGAAAGTGAGCAGTATTGCACAAAATGAGGTTCGTCTCTTCGATAAAGCATTTAGCTTTGAGGTTTGCTGTGGCATCCAGCACATCCCAAACCCAACGGCTTAAGCAGCTTTCTGTGAGAACCTGGCTGCTGCTATCACCGTATTTCCACCCCGGAGTGACAAAGACACAAGAGGGCATAGAAGAAAAAAAACAAAAGGTCTCCCCTTGTAGAGATCACCAAAAGGAATATTCCTCTGGGTTAGTATCATGTTGTTGTACACATTTAATTGAGTCTACACCTATAATATCTAAAGCTAAAAAAGATTACGGTACAATTAACAGAAAAGAGACACCACAAAATTGGCCAAATGAGTAGAAGTTGTTAACTGCAGAGAATAAAGAGGCTCTTCTACACATCCTGTTAACACATCAATTCCTTCAACCTCAGACAGCAGTTTATTTCCAGTGGAGTCTTTCCAGTTCCGTACAGTCAGAGCAGACCAGCTCACAAACTAGTTCAAATAAGGAATATTTGGTTGCTATTGTAGCAAGAGTTCCAAAGTCAGCTTGATTTTGAAAAATGAAGGATAAAGTTAACTGAAAACTGTAAGACAGCAGAATTATTTCAAAAGCCACCGGTTTAAGGATACTAAGATCAGGCCACTTCCTGTCATTTTCCAAGTTCACTGGTTCCCTGAGGGCAAAAGTGAAATCCTTGTCACAGCTCGTGGGAGCTTCCCCACTGAATTTCAAAGGCACCAAAACAGTCCCTCATATATTGCATTTATCATTCCTTTGAACCACGTTTAAACAACAGATTTATTTAGAGATGGATTAAACAAAAGAGTGATCACAGTACCTGCCAGAAGGAAAATTCATCCTTGCTCCTAATTCCAGGTACAGCATACAACTATCCTGGGCAGACTAGCACAGAGCATCTGCAAAACCCACCAGCCTTGGGATAAACATTCAAGCTGGGTAAATTCAGGCAAATCCATCTTCTAGGTGTATGAAAGCTTTAAAAGTGTGTGTAGGGAGGTTGGTTGTTTGGTTTTGCTTTTTTCTTTTCACATTCAATATATTTTTTCTAGTGACATTGTAGCTTTCAATCACAAACCCAGCATTTCTCTAAAACATTTAATTCAGTTTCTAATCTAACTTAGATTTTGAATCTGAAGTTCTGAAGGTATTTTGAATACCAACCACCAGTTTGACCTTTGTACTTAATGCAATGTCAAATAGATCACACAAAAGTAATAAATGCGATACTCAGCTTCTGTTCTGTTAAGACCTTCCTGCCATATTTTCTAGAGTTCAGAATCTGTTTCTGTCTTGTTTATCGCTTATATGTCAATTCCTGAACCACTCTGGGTTTGGAATTTGAACCAAAAGAAACTGTAACCTTCTACCATGTAGTCTTCCAAAACTCAAAAAGGCTATAGACACCAGGAGTTAGAAATCTAATCCTCACCTTCGTGAAAGATCTTTGAGATCATCTTCAAGAAAGCTCGCCCTAAAATATTTAAGATCTATTTTAAAAATACCCAATTAAATCAACATGTCATCATTTGCATTACTTAGGCTGTTTAATAGTAGGATGTAATAAAAAATAAACCCAAAGACAGCATATTGCTATATTTTTAGACAGCTACCAGTGACGGTAAGCTTTACAGTCAGCCTGTGCTTCATTAGTGGTAATCATCAAACTTGTTTTAAATTTGTACTGATTATCCTATAAAAGCATAAAGGCTTTAATTATCTGCAGAAACAGTAAAAGCAAATACTAACAATGTTAACCCTCTTTCTCCTCACCCCCACGATTGTGTGCCTTCTATTTCTGCCCTTTTTTTAAGGCCCCCTTGGAAACTCCGCCTGCAGAAATTGAAAGGAAGGGAACGCTGAACAAAATACCTCTCAAACAGCAGAACATAAGCTCTGGGGAAACTTCTCCTCCAACCTAACTAATTTTTAGCAGAAGCCAACAGAAAAACAATATAAATATTTGATGGGAATATAACAAATCGCCTTAATACTGGAAGGGCGAGGGAAAAGAATAAAAAAATCCGGTGGAACATTTGAACCCATCTGGTAGATAAGTCATGTACAGATATCAACCATCTGGGATCTGAACTTTAGAGCTGACCCTCGGCCGGACAGCGTTTGTTGCCATAGCTGTTTAATTAGACGGATCTCCAGCCTGAAGAGGAGGAAACACTTGAAAAATATTTGCCAAAGAACAATATACCTTAATTTGAGATTTTCCCAGTGTCTTCCTTCTATTCAAGAACTAACGGAGTTATATTTATTTGCGTGTGGATTGATATATGAAGCCTTTTGCAGCCTTTGCGAGGAATTACTTTGTGACACGTAGGTTGAAGGGGAAAAAAAGTCTTCAGCAGCAGCAAATTCCCAAGACACGCCACTGATTCATTCAACAAAAGTAATTACTTTAGCAAATGTTTGTGTATTTTAATGCCAAGAGGAGGATTCCAGGTATTTTTAAAGCTGGTTAGAGCTTGTCAGTCTAGCTGATATCCAGAAACTTCTAGTCAATGTGAGGTAACACTGACACATCACTTAATCAGAACAATGGGATGCTTCTCCGATGAAAGGATTTTATCTTTAACAAATGTTACATTTCATTCTTACTAACGTATTCTAAGCTGACATCATATGGGCCCTAGATTTCCCCTGGAGGTATAGATTTTAAAAGTCCAGAGGGAAATGATAATACCCTACACTGATTTGTTGACATATGAGCTCTGAAATTACCATTGGAAAAAAATTCTAAGGTCTGCAAAGATAATTTCACAACCCAAAGTGCATGCTAGCCCTGAGCTTCAGAGTTTTAAAAGCTTTTTGAAAGGAAAGTTATGAAGAATGAATGAATTGCACACATCGGGGCCAGATTTTAAAGCAATTTTTTAAAGCATTGTGCAAAGTTCATCTCCCTCTTTAATGAACACTGACTACTTGGACAAAATGTTACCCTCCCTTCCCTCTCAGCAGATTTAGACATCGTGAAATTCATCTTTTGTGCTTTGGTCGACATGAAAAATTAGAGACAGATATGGAAAAGGCTCAGACTACCATCACAGGTCTCTTGTTTTCTTATCGGTCTCATCTGGGTTAGACACATAAGGATATCAGTACCCTAAGGACGTAGATGTATTTTTTTGGTATTTCTTTGATGGAAAATTAGGTACACAGTTCCTTTTATTAATAGCATCGTTAGCCACTGGATGGAGGAGGCAAAGACAACGTACCTGACCTCCCCACTTAGGAAATGAAAGACAGAAAAGCCCCAGCGAGCTAATGGTCCTGAGCAGGCACCAACAGAGAGTGGGTCATCACCTCACGAAAAAATGGCTCTTGAAAGGTTAGACACAAGGGAAAGAAGAGCATTAGCAGTCCTTTTTCATTCCCTAAAAGTATAAGAAAGTCTTGAAAGGTTTTCTTCTCCCCGCCTGAACTTATTTATTTTCATTTTAGAAAATTCGGCGTTATCCTACCCCAGCATTAGTAGTTCAGACAACTCAATAGTCCAGGATACTACAAGACTGTCAGACCCTGAATTTGAATCATTTACACTCACCAACAATCAGATGAAAATTTCTATAAAATAATGAGTTGTGTTAAGGCTTCAAGTCTCCCTGTCCCGAGAACTTTCTTAATGCTCATCTCTAGGGTTTCCTAACATGACTGACTAACCTACTCAATTAACAAAACCCACCAACAAACCAGCAGACCTTCAGGATATTACAGAGCATCCTTCCCCTCCTCAAACCAGCTTTACAATATTGACCACTCACGCAGCTTCAGAGCTTTCCCCTAAGGCTCTTAAGTGCCTCAAATACACTGTCTTTGTTTTAAAATCCGAGGAAATGATCAAATATTGATACGAAATACTTCTAAGCCAGTAAGCTTATTTAACAGTTGAATACAGACTACGAAATATCGAGTATCAGATATAGAAATAACTCGCAGAAGTCGTGTGTGTGTGTGTTTTGTTGCTTGTTTTTGGTTTTTTTGGTTTAAAGCAGCAGCTGAATAGCCACACGCCTGCTGCTGATGCCATTTAATGCTTGAGTCCTCTCTTAACAGGACTGGGACTTGTATTAATAAGGAATCTTTGCATCTTTCAGCAACCGCATGAATTTCATTTGGGATCTCTTTGCATGAACGGCCATCTCCATCTCTGCTTTGAAATGACACACATGGCACATACAGTTCAAGGGAGCCCACTCCCAATTTCTTTAAAAGCTTCCTAGTCTCACTATTTTGGAGGAAACGGTCCTGCCAGGCTGGTTGTGCTTTTGTTTGCGGAGCATTTCCTTGGGGAAGTGCCAATGGCGTAAGAAGCCCTGCTCCTGCAGGCCCGTTAGCCCTGACCCATTTCTTGGCAGCCTATTTTTACCCCGGATTCTTTTCCTTATCTATCACCACGCGGATCCTTACACTGACAAACCCCCCCCCCGTCAGGACAATGGGATGAGAGGAAGCAGAGTAGCACAGCACAGGCAGAAAAAGTGCTTATCAACGATCACTTACGCCCCTTTCGGCATAATTTCTCACTCTCCATCCCATTCTTATTCCAAGAAACACCAGAGCTGTGCCTGTCCCTGCAAGGTGGCAGTAAGTGGAACAGCCTCACAAGGCGTGAATACGAGCTACTGTGCAAGGCTCAATAATCTGTAAGAAATCTGCTCAAGTACTTAGAATACACAGGTGGAATAGCCAGTAAAATGGAGCGGTTTCAGAGCGTGGAAGAGGATAAACAACTCGGGACAAGTTCTTCAAGAAGTTGTCTTTAAGGTTCAGGTTCTTTTCCATGTGTTTGTTTTTAAAGAATTAACACTGGCCATTTGGAAAGAGTTCAAGTATTTATCTCCATCTCACTGGCCCCTTTCCTCCACAAGTGTTTGTTACATTAACTTGAAAATATACAGACAGTGAAATTCTATCATCAGGTCCAGAAAAAAACCTCACGCAGCTGAGCACACTGCAGGACACAAGCCTTGAGTACTGTGATCTGTGGAAAAGTGCTTAAATTCAGAGCTCTCCTAAACAATCAGATTAAAAAATACAATTTTCATAATGCCTAGTTTTCACTTACGTTGAAGTATCAGAAGCTAATTTCAGACAGATAATAAGCTATTGAAAAGATCAACCTGCCCTTATTTCATTGACTTAGTGGAGTAGTTAATTCTTCCCAATTTAAACATGAAAGGGCTATACAAACATCTGCCAATACAACACAGCTACCTATACAGAATTCGTATTTAGCAGTGTACAGGCCTGCAGGCTTTTTGAAGGAATCCAACAATTCTAAGTAAACTGCAAAACCGAGCTTTAAATCTAAGCTGAATGCCTACAATTAAAAATATGCCATTTAACAAATGGTAACTGGCAATTTGTTTCTCGAACTTCTGTTAAATCAGCTTCCATTTCCTTAGGAACATAGTAAAAACCAACAATAACAGTGCTGAAGTTGGTTTTACGAAGCTTTTTTATAACTGTATCTGCCAATAATAACTGTTATTTCTATTCATTTCTTCCCAAGGCAAGCAAGACGTGCTCTTAGATAAGAGGATCCAAGGCAAAAGTATAAACTTGCCTTTTCTCTTCCAGGAGGCACCAGAAACTCAGCATCTCCTTCCCACAGCTTTCTCTGAAATTGCAACACCGCTGTCCTTTTCATAGAAAAATGTGTTATCCATAAGACTTGCAATATATTCTGAAGGCTCCCAAGCAACAGAAAGGTCTTATTTCCCTTTGCACTGGCCTCGTGTTCTGCCTTTGTGACAGAGCTATCACAACCTGCTCAGATTTTTGGAAATACCTCTCGATTTAACGCAAAAACTACGCAGGCCGCAGGTGAAACAGGACTACCTGGGCTCTGCCAAAGGTCACAGCGAAACGCTCCGTGTCAAGGAACGGAGCACAGGCCGTGGCCCAGCTCCTCAAACAACGGGGGTGTCACATCAGTTTTGCTTTATGGACGATACACAGCCAGCTTTATGGACGATACACAATGCACAGGCTCTACGAGGGCACAGGAGCTCGTGCCACCTTAATTCGGCAGTGGAAGTGTCCGGATGCTCTCCTCTGAAAGGTCACGTTTCTCGATACCCGAATAACGTGAAGTTATACGCAGGAAAGCAAAGGGTGACACAACCTACTCCTCAAGACAACACGGTAAGCAATTGCATCCAAGACGACTTCCACAGCAGAAAAATAATTTATATGAAAATAACTAACTTTCAGGCGAGCCGACCCGGACTGCCTCCTGTCAGGGTGGCAATTCCCCCTGTGTAATTTCATAGAATCATAGAATGAATCATAGAATGGTTTGGGTTGGAAGGGACCTCAAAGATCATCGAGTTCCAACCCCCCTGCCATGGGCAGGGACAC
>JAOXJK010000003.1:22214004-22230400 GCA_025774025.1 Xenus cinereus
ACCCCCAGCTCCCTCAGCCTCTCCTCACAAGACTTGTGCTCCAGACCCCTCACCAGCTCCGTTGCCCTTCTCCAGACACACAATATTCCCTCACAGTGAACGTCAGAGGAGTGGGAAGAGCAGTGCTAGCCCCCCGCACACATACTGGGACAGCAATGGGTCCAGGGAGAAGGGCAAGTGACTGCAGGGGAGGCCGTGACAGCAGCGATAATGCTCTGCCCCTCGCTCAGGAATCGTGCCAGTGATAAACACCATTATTCCCCTTTCCAGAAATACGGCAGATAACTTAGAGTGCTCTGGGCAGGAACACTTAACACCTCTTGTGCAGGTAATGACGACTGCTCTCACCAAGCAGAGTCAAAAATACCGTGGTGTGGCACGAGTCACGGCTGGCCTTGGGGAGACCGGCCTGGCCAAGGGAAGAGGATAAGGATCCCGCATCCCACAGGGTGGAGATGCAGGGCAGACCGGACAGGAAAGATAACTCCCCCCCTGGATACCTGGAACACTAGCTCTGGGCAGGCACTGTCCCAGGGCTCTGGGATCGTCACCCCACGGCTCGTCCCATGGTTTGGGGGTGCAGGCAGAGCCCGCCTTGGGAGATAAGCTGGTAATATCATAGGCTTCACGTGGGCTCAGAGAACCGAGCTCTTCCAAAGGACAGAAGCCTCATGTTAAGTGCCACAAGCTGAGCTTCGGTACATCAGTGAAGAAATCCCTTCATCTTTATAAATTTTGCAATGTTGCTCTAGGAGTAGGCCATGACCCCAAACAAGAAAAAAAAAGACATCCTTTAGACAGTACAGAATATTTCCACATTGCACCATCCCGCTCTCTCCTAAGCTTATTCCAGCAGTACCTAATGTTCCCCTACACAAAAAGCAAACCACCGCATTTTCTTCTAGCACCTCACGTGTATTTCTGCTCGCTCACAGGCACGACCCTATGGTTTTAAGGTCTAGTCATGTAAATTTAAACACATATACAAGGATGCAGACGATCTCTCTGCCCCCAAGGCACAGAGTCTAATTAAAACAGACAACAAAGACTCAGTCAAATATTTTTTTTAAAACTGTTGGAGTCCAAAGGAAACAAGACCAACCCTAAACCTCAGTTAATAATAATTTTCCTTTTGGAGAGGGACTGTTTTCTCAGTGAGGCATAAAACCCTCATTCAGGCCATGCGTGTACGTAAGGACTGTGGTACAACCGGGGCAGTGTAGTCGGTGCCGTACACTGCTCTTCAGCCCGGCAGCACAGAGGGTGGGTAGAAATGCTTTTACCGGGGTGGCTTCCATGTAGAGAGGAAAAAACAAACTCACTCTGCTGCTATAAAACACATTGAGGCCGACTGAAATCTCCAGCAGGGGCTGCACGGGCTTCACACCCTTCTGGAAAGGGGAGGAGAGGGAGAAAGACTGGTATAGCCTCATACTTGATGGATAAGAACACAAGCCAGAATGGATACCGAAGCCTTCCAAAATGCAGGGAGACTTTCAGGATTTCTGAAGGGTATCAAAAAAGCAAATTAAGGTGGCAGAGATCTTTTTCCACAAAGCAAAAATCCTTTTTTTTTAAATTAATGGTCCCAAACTCATTGGTGTCGCTGCCAAAGAAAATAGGATCTGCTAAAACAACCAAAGCCATTAATTGAAAATACTCCTAGTGCTGTAACGAAGAGGAATGTTACTTTGCATTACGCTAGCTGCGGGAGCCAGCAAGCTGCTCTATAAATAAGCCCTGCTGTAAGCAATTAAGCTAATATTCAACTTACACATTCTGAGCAGTAGTAAGGTCACTGATAAAAGAAAGAAGTGGCTGTTTACAGGTGAGCAGGACTTGCATGGTACACGTGAGGAAACCAGCTCCACCCAAGCGCTCCGAGGGACCTTTGAAGCTCAGTCTTCGTAGGAACACACACCTATTAACTCGGGAGTTTTGCACGGGGCTTTTCTCAGACATTTCCAGCACGCGGTAAGGTCAGGACGAACATCTGCGCTGTAAAGACTGTTTCTCTGGATTTAGGCACTGATCCGGTTTGCTTCAGGCTTTCCCTCTGCTTCGAGTTCTAAGCCCAGATCATAAATAAAATGACTTTTATCTTAACTGAATCCTCTCTCGGGGATTATTTCCAGTTTCTATCGTATTACTCGCTGTCTGCTGGGAACTAAGGGACTTTTTAGCTTTATTTCAGTATCCTGATGATAAAAATCTCTTCTCAAGTCTCATTCTGGTTGTAATGAAAGTTCATACAGGAATTCAGGCTCTCTAAACTATTTCCTCAGCACGGAATAATTATGCAGTGTGAAACGCAGTAATTACTTAGATTATGTGATTTCTCAAGGGAAGCTTGCATGACAAAACGCACCATTCAAATCACACAACCCTGTAACACGGAGAAACTACAGCATGAAGACGGCTCGCTATTTTTAACTATATAAAATTGCTGTGAGAACGTACAATCACCAAGCGTCTCGCTTAATAGCTCCATTCCTGGAATAAACTCTACTGGAATCCACGGCGACTGCGCTTGGCAGGGAGCACACGGCATGTCAAACCCCAGCCACTCCAAGAATGTGAGCAGCGACGCACAGCAGCCACAGCCTCTCATCCGATTTAACTCGGCTGCGTTTTCACGTAACGCACACACAGGTGAGATCCTGGCACTACGGTGGGCTCAGAGAGGTTTAAAACTTCAGAGTTTTATTCTGCCATAAAAGCAGATTTCTCCCCCCTTTCCCTTTGTCTGAAGCAAATGATGCTTGTGGTACACTGAGAACATACGCTGTACCTCTGGATTTGGGAGATACAATAAAGAGAAGGTTGTGACAGACGAGCATTCATGAAAGTAAGGTTTCCTTCATATTCCAACTTTTGCCTGCTTGTAAATGAGAAAGACTTATTTCCCAGACTCTGAAATCATGAAAACTCCACTTTGCTTGAAGATTTTTTTGCAACAACTCTGTATTTTTCTTTTCACAGCTTTAGTATAAGGACCGGTGAGAATCTAGCCTAATAATCATCTCAGACAACTTAGAGTTAACTATGCAGGGTGAAAGAACACAAGCGGTAGAACAGACAACCTTTAATGCATGCAGTTTTCAGACTTCCCCCAAAATAAAGTTTTATATGTTCTTACCGTACCTGATCGTCCTGACAGAAATGCAGTATTTCCACATCAGATTCCACATCGCGCTGCCATCTCCCTTCATGACCTTCTCTGAAGTGTTTGCGAAGTGAAAAAGATTCCAAGTAACTCAAGGAACGAGCAAGTTTAGCGGCACACGCCGCAGTCGGTCCAAGGTTCACGCAGCAGCCAAGCACTGATTCACGATTTCCAAGTGATTCCTCCGACCTCTACTCAAGTGAACTCCGAGAGAAGCCAGCTTTCTCAGCTGAAGTCTCGGGTTACTCCTTTCTTCATGATTTACAAGACTCGCTGTTTACATTATTTGCAAGCCAGAAGAGATTATTAGAAGCTGTTCAGAAAGCTACGTATAATATTGCTCCAAGTTGTCAAGTAAGAAAAACCTACCTATGCAGCACCTAGGAAAAGTTATTCTAATTTATTTCACTTCAAAAAAACAGCCCTGTAACACAGCCCTAGAAAATCACTTACGAGAACTGTAAATGCTTACCAAATACACACTAAATCAAATGGTTTAGGCTGAATAATCTCTCAACTGTTTCCAAATTTCTTGTGTACTGTAATAAACTTTTTAGTGCCAAAAGAAGTAATGAGTCATTTTCCAAAGCCGTATTTGAACAAAGTTAGGACTTTCACTAGTGATTATCAGCTATGACACTTAGCCTGTAAATTACATCAACAATAAAACTGATCTGATTAGAGATCTGATTAAAAAAAACCACCAAAACCCAAAAACCCAACCCCAACTTCTTCATTATTCATATGGAATTCTCTAACTGTGCTGAAACCTTGTGGACAGGTAAATGATAATGGGGCTCTGTCTTCACGACAGCGTATATCCCCCAAAAATCCCAAACCCCTAACATGATGTACCACATAATTTCTCCATGATGATGGGGATTTACGAGCAAACATAAATATTTGCACCGATTATTATCATTTTTTAATATCAAGCTGAAGATTTTTGCCCATAGCTTTTCTAGGAGTAAGTTTAAACACACGGCATTTATCGCCAGAAGTCTGAACAGCACTTGAGCCTCGACGCGCACTCCCATGGAATCAAACTTTGAGAAAAGTATTATTACTGTTGTTGCAGTTATTGTTAATCCTTTTAACTGAGGGACAAGCCCTTTAAATTCTGCTCTGGTTTCTCCAAGACCACCCTGAAAGTTAGTGTTGTTGCTGTGACAGATGACAACTTCCTAAGCCTTTGCTGAGCCCACTGGAACACACGCTCTTCTCTACGAAGAGGTCAACAGCACCATTATCAGGGACTCTTGTGGATCAAAGGCATCAGATACATATTTATATTATAAAACTTAATTAAGTAAGAAACAAAGTTCATGCTGCTTCTTCATAGACCAGTAGGCTTTTATGATTAAACGCCTGCTTTCTGTTGCACAACTCCACTTCGTGTAAGACCATTTTATCTGGGATCTCGTATCTGTTACTACTATTCCGAAATATATTCTGTTTCGGGGGTTTTCTGACAACTGCTCCTGGAGCAAACTATCAATGGCTCATAAAAAAAGTCAGAACAAGTCCCACAGCATGCTGTACGTTTTAAATCAGCAGGCTTAATGAAGAAAAATTACATTAGAAAACTTATACATCTGTTCTTAACATAATCATTGGAATACACTTCGACGATGGAAAAAGCTACGCAAGTTCAGGCAGAGCAGCTGAACCCTGTTCATTACCTTCACTTGCACATTTGAGAGATGAAGTGCCTACAAGATATATGTTCTGATTTTTGTAGGGTGCACACTTGAATTATATACAGAGTAAAAACTAGTGGTTCGTTTTCTGTGTCGTGTAACGGTATGAAACAGCACGCTCACTTGTGTCAACTGCATCTCTTTGAGCTTACACTTGAGGCTTTAATGTAATTGATGTATTTAGATTACACATTCCTTGATTCACCTTCATTGCACTATTTTGATATTACCAGCCTCTGAAGGAACAGTATTTTTATCTGTCTCTACAGACAGATTAGGGTGGGCGAGATCTACAAGAGGACAGTATTTTAATCACCTTCTTCATCCGTGTTTTAAAAAGTGGTGCAGAATTAGCAACCAAATGGATTAAAATACCATGCGATGGCATCACGGGACAGAAGTGAGATGCTGTGGGGTGGTTTGTGTTGGGGTTGTTGCGTTTGGTTTTGTTTTTTAAATCATTGCTGCAGCGTTTCCCATGGTAAGGAGACTATGAAATAGCGTAGAGAGCATTGCAGCTCCTGTCCTGATGAGCGGAGTTTGTCCACTAATTCCCAGTGAGACCTGGGAAAATCAAGGTAGCCCAACACCAAGGAAGTATTAATTCAGCAGGGAACGACAAATTTGGACACTAGAACTGACAGACAGCCTGCAAAGACAAAACATTATACATCCAGAAAATGCCGAATACTATGCAACTCCCATAGTGGGTTAACATGACTCTAGCATTTCAGTTCTCTGATGAGATCTCGGATGGAAATAAATGCTATTTATTCTGATGTAAACACAAAGACCAGATCGCTGTGAAACGCTCCTCGACGCGCTACTGGAGAGGTAACACTTAAACCTAACAGCATCCTGTAAAGCTTCAGGAGGGCAGGGAGAACAATGCCCGATCGGACCAAGCCGAGCGCTAATAGCATCAGCTGATGGCTGATGATTTCTGTACACACACAGATGTGAAGAACTAGCGATTAATCAAAACCTACAGCTAATTCTGCCTCTCTTTTCTAAAAACAGCTCCTTCGTAATACGATTAGCAAGGAGGTAACAGAACGGATATCAAAGGGGAAAGTGAGCGATCAACTATTTCTTACCATTAAGAAAAATCATATTTGGGAATAGAGGAACTTTTCCAGCAGCAATGAGAGAGTGAGTCCCTTTTGTCTTAGCTGTTTACCATCTTTTCCTTTGTTCGCAGTGACATTACTATGCCTGAAACAAGGCACAGATTAGCATATCAAATGACTTCACTTTTTTGAAGCCTTGTTTGCTTTCACTGTATGACAAGTCAAGATGAGCCCCAGCACTGCAGGGGCCTTTTGGCATCGTGTCTGTCTTTTGACAAGGATTTTCCATTTTGTACATCAATCATAATCTATTGTAATGATTCCGGTGACAATCTTCTCCCACACTCACACGTTTGGCCAAGAAATCCCAGGCAATGCAGAGGCCGTGGGCTGGTAACAAGGGCTGTTTGGAGACAGTGGCTGCCGGGCTGGTTTGTTATTCCTCTCTGGGTGCGGCAATGAAAACTCCAGTTATCTCTTCCCCTTGAAATAAAATAACAGATTCCATTCCTAGGACATCACTGCATCCACCCAGTCGCACTTTCTACGGGACTATGCTCCGCACGAGGCAGAACTCCTCATATATGGGTTTGCTGGGCTTTTCTCTCCCTTTATACTCCCTGGCAATCTTCATTAGATATGCACAACGCTCATACTCAGCAGCCACGCCAGCACCGTGTCCGGACCCACAACAGTGTCCTGCTACTGGACCCACAACAGTGTCCTGCTACTGGTTCCCATACTACAAGCTGTCTTTGTCCCGCCAACTTGCAACATGAAGGTCCAAGAAGTTCTGCTTCCATCCAAAACTTCTTCCCACTTCAGAACGGTGGCTTTTCCAAACCCAGCATCATTATGTCTCCATGGGAGACTGTTTTATTTTCAGTGGATGCATTAATATGCACAATCATGAAGTGCATTAGAAGGTCACGTTGCTCTTGTGTTTTCCCTCAGTTTATTTCCACATTTCTACACTCAGTGGACAGACCAGGTCTCTTGGAGCTGCATTTCGCCATCTGTAAACAGGGAAAGTAGTTCTGAACTTTGTAAAACATTCTGCATGCTTTTTTTTTTTTTAAGGAAGAAATTTTTAATTCAAACAGATGCAATTCAGACAAAGACGATGCCGGCGCTCTCGAGTGGCTTATGAGGACTGAGCAAATAGTTGAGGCAAGTGGTTTCAGCGGTTGCCAGGGAGAGGACGAGGGGCAACGGGCACAAGTCGGAACATAGGAGGTTCCACTCAAATATGAGAAAGAACTTCTTCATGGTGAGGGTGCCAGAGCCCTGGAAGAGGCTGCCCAGGGAGGGTGTGGAGTCCCCTTCTCTGGAGATCTTCAAGCCCCACCTGGATGCCATCCTGAGTTACATGCTCTAACAGGCTCTAGGCAATCCTGCTTCAGCAGGGGAGTTGGACTACGTGATCTCTATGGTCCCTTCCAACTCTAAAAATAATTCAGTGAAAGTGGAGATGCACCCACCAGAGCAATCCCTGCCTCCCCGAGGGGTTATCCCTGCCTGTTGGAGCATCCCAAAGGACCCTCTGCCGCTCAGCTGCTCTGATCCATGGGCTGGAGCTGCTGATGCAGGTGAGCTTGCACCAAGACGACCCGAAACAGCGGAGGGACACACACCTTTCTGGCTTTGCTGACTGTCCACAGAAGTGGTGAGCTGTAGCAAGGGAGCCAAAACAACCAAAAGAATCAGTATCTCAAAACCGCTGGAACAAAACTCACCAGAAGTTGTCTGTCAGAGCCCTCGACTTGGCCACTTCCAAGCACACACCACACATTTAGTAACAATAGGAGGATCCTCCCAATTTTTTCGATTGCTAAGAGAACCTGGAGCAAATACCAGCTCACTATGGGATGGAGAGCACTTACGGATTCTTTAAAAAAAAAAAAAAATTAAAAAAATGTTGGGGGGATGGGTAGGAGGTAATGGAGAGAAAAGAACTGGAGGGTTTTAATCTATTTTCTATTTTTTACACTGGAAAAAAAGCTGCTGCAGGCAAAGATATTACAGGGGACATAAATCATTCTAAGTGTTTAAAAATGCTAGAGGTAAGGTTCCTTTACAAGTTGTAGGCGGTGTATTACTTTTAAATTATATTAATAGAAAGGCGACACTTAATTTGGAGTCTCGCATTCTATTCTTCTTCCCCCCCTCCTGAGATTCATTCATATTTTGCCTGGGATTTGCAGGATAAGCAGAGTGCTCTGCCGGCACAGCCGGGGAGAGGAGCCCAGGGTGTCAAGCCCCTGTCATGGAAGTGACCATGAAGTGGCTCAGAGAAACCAAGCACCCAGGACACCTTATCTGATTCGCTTTTTGATAAAGTCCCGTGCTCCGGATGCTTGCATCACTTTACACATGACACGTCCGCGGCTAAGATAATCTTACTACTTCAGCTGTGCACAGGATCAGCCTAAATTAGGTTAGTGTAACATTCCTGCGAGGAGGGAAACGACTGCACCGCAGGCTTTAAGAGGAAAAAAGGCAATTTAATTTCTACCGGGACAAAATGATCACGAAACAGAGTTTAGCAGTATTTCTATTATTGTGTACATTATATCGATGGGTCATTTGACAAAAGGAAAATGTGAGTGTTAGAGCTAGTATGGCTTTGGTTGTCGGGACAGTTCCAGACCTATTTTTAACTTAGGTAGCATTCCCTTTATACAACAGCTATTGCCAATTAAGGATTGAAAGGAGTCTTAAAAATGGATGGGTTTTCAATTTTTAGATTGAAAAGCATTCTATTTATTCAATTTAAGGTATCTTTGAACCTTCAACTTGTAACAAGTCAACGTTTTTAGTAGATAGGAGAAGGGGGTTAAATCAAGTATTTTCACCGTACATATTTCCATTAGCCCTCACTGTATTTTCATTCCTTCCCTTTTAAACTTCCATTTCTGATTTTTCACAGACATTCCTAGGAGTATGCAAAACACAACGCTTCCTGGGAGCTCACAGCAGCGCCATCCACATACCAGTCCTTCTGCGGAATAGAGTCGGTGTGATTTTGGCATTTTGATAAAGGGCATCCCCTCTCATCCCCACCAAGCTGGCAAGTTCGTGTTGCTCCCCAGAGGCCCCTCCAGCACCCTTCCAGCCGCAGCTTCTGCCAGACTCCTCGTACGTCTCCAGGCCTCCACCGCGCTCCCAGCCTCCCTCTTCCGTGACTTAATCTTGGAAGACTATCAAAGGGAACTCAGAAAGCTTCCAATCCCCCTCTGCAGGGCACATGGCCAAAGGCACAATTAAAATGTGACTGCTCGAGGGGCTGGCCATCAGTTGCATCTAAATAGAGTAGAGACCAGATAGGGAAAGAAAAGCCTGGCAAACGACGCGCTCTCCAGAGGCACAGCTAAAGGGCAGGCACCACCAGCTACGCGTCTGTGAGAGCCCCAGCACAGGCACCACAGCTCTGCGAAATCCTAACGTGAATCTTTGAAGGAAGATTGGTGGAAGGTTAAAATCCGTACAAGCGTGAAGGACGGAGAAACTGAGGACTCACAGACGGTTCCAGGGTGAGAGGGGAGGAAGTGAAGAAAAGGAAGGTTTCAGAAGGGCTAGAGACTTGACTTACTGCAGAGAGGCAGAAAAAGAAATGCACAGACACAAAGGGCTGTCTCCAGTCTGAAACCCAGTTTATCAGTTACAACGGTGGTACTGGGAGAGAAATCACACAGCCCTATATATTTGTGCAGGATTTTTGCCCTGCAGTGCCTGCAAGTCCCACAGCACACCTCGGTGAAACCAGGGGATGGAAGGTTGAGGGATCCTGTAGGATGCCTGTCCAGCAGGTAGGAAGGAAACGCAGCAGGGAAGTTAAGACAAACCAGAAGTATGAATTAAAAACATATGAATAATGCATTTTAAACATTTGTGGGAAGGCTGTCTTTCAGATATAAAGTAGCATTAATTGCGTTACAATGAAGGCTTCAACCAGATTAACAGGTATTTCAGGTATTTTAATTTAAATGCCTTAGCTGGAAATCACTTTACTTCCCTGAGTGTAGAAAAGTCCTCTGTTTTTAAGGCATTTTGCTATTTTGTGTATTTAGTTGAGGGTTTCCTCTTAATCATTTTTATGCTGAATGTGGGAATACTGCAGTCTGCACTTTTTTTTTTTTGCAGGCTGTACTTGAAGAGGATGGTGGATCTCGAGGGATAAGGAGCAGGAGAGAATTTTATGCTCTCAGCTGCTCTGCAATCGCATAAACGCTGCCAACGCGAACCTCCGGAGACAGAGCTGAGCTACAGGCCTATGACTCAGCCCTGCTCTGGATGAAGTCACTGTCAAGTGAAAGCAAACTATTTGTTTCTAACAACATATATGGTGAACTCGAAACACAAGTTCAAGACAAAGCTTCAGTAATTCCCCCCCACACACACACTTGGCTCTTGTTTTTTTCAAGATACTGCAAAGGAGCTGGTAATTTAAATGACAGCGAGAAAAAAAGCAAACCAACTGCCATCACTGCTGATAAGTGAGCAAAAGAAGTTCCCTGCTCTCAGGAACTAGACCCTAAGGACTTTTTTCCCCTGCTCACTGTTACTAAGATTTGTAACTAGTGTACAGCTATTGTTTCCAGGGATACAGCATTATAGTATTGTATATAAGGCACAACCTATAGATCTCCCCCTCCCTTTATTAAATGTTTTTAAATAATTCATTTAACAGTAGCATTCTCTGTAACTATGTAGTAACACGTGACAATTCTTTGCTGCTTTTTTTTTTTTATGCTGCATTTTTACTTAAAGGAAAGAGCAGTACAGCCTGTTAGCAGGCACGTTATCTGGCACGTCTGAACCCACCTCACACAATCCTGGAAGCAGAGTCCACGCTGTTAACACCAGAAATAAGGAACAAAGACTATCAAAGCACGCTCTCTTCAACAAAGAGTTAACCTAGAGGACGATCCTGACATAGATCATTTAGAGCCCACGTGCTGTCTTTGAAACTGCATCTAAATTAAGGCTGGCACTTCCTTTAATGGCTTCAAATGCTACAAATTTGTCTTGGATAACAGAGTGGGAAAGAGGATGAGCACAGAGCTGCAGGTGTCCTGCAGAGCACGATATTACAGTGGCTTTAAGTAGCTTCCGACACTCAGGTTACTCTGTGATATTCCAGTGTGGCTGCAATAAGCTGCTCCTACCAAGCAAATTCATGAAAGCTTTTTCATTTATAATCAGCACTGAAACATCCTAATGGGACTGAATCATAGACCAAAATATAGACCTGTTCTTGCCCGGAGATGGGCTTAAGCACATGATTCAATCTGTCCTGAATCACAACGTTGGAACTGCTAGTCCCAGTTGAAGACTAGCAGAAACAATTTCAACTAATCCCTGCTTCAAAAAAACCCAGTCATCGCTCACTTATTGCATCGGGGTGGCTGGAGTCGGACGCTTGTTGGAAACGGCCCTGATTGTTCTGCAGGAGTCATGCCTCCTTCAGAGAGATCAAATTGATGAAAGAAAAATGAAAAGCAAGAAGAAATACTTTAAAACCTGTTTTGTTCGTCAAGCAACCGGATTCCAGTAAAGTAGCCTTTACAAACTTGGCATTTTCTTTATGTTTTTTATAATAATCTTATTTTAGCAAGAGGCAAGAAGAT
Source organism: Xenus cinereus (assembly GCA_025774025.1). Taxonomy (NCBI): domain Eukaryota; kingdom Metazoa; phylum Chordata; class Aves; order Charadriiformes; family Scolopacidae; genus Xenus; species Xenus cinereus. The sequence continues at coordinate 22,225,571 of JAOXJK010000003.1, forward strand.
GTTCTGGGAGGAAAGCTCCCCCCCGAACTACAGATTACAGTCGCCTTCACTGCCAGTCACAAATTTTCTCACCTTATGCTTTATCTTTAATGCAATGCTAATGGTAACAATTTCTCGCTTGGGCTATTACACACCAGCTGGCAGAAGCACAGCACGACGCACCCACTGGCTAAAGAAAATCTTCACTTTCACATGCTAACCCTGCAGTCACATGGTTCAATAATCCATTCAGTAAAGCATGAGACACTCATCCTCAAAATCCCACAGAAACCCTACGGTGATTTGCTCATCTTACACTTTAATCTGTTATCAAAATACGTATCTACGTGTTTCGTACTTGTATTCAAAGGATACCAAAACACAACACTTAAGTGAGGGGTTATATAGCACTGACCAAAATGTACTCAGTGTTAATGGCAAGAGAGAGGGGAAATTTGATTTTCAGAAATTAGTGAATTATCAATTTTTTTTTAGGGCAGGTTTCTACCCCAGTCCCCCCAGTTTGCTGTATACAATCTGCTGCAACTTAGATAAAAGCAGGCTGGTAGCTTATCTACATGCTACTGGAGGCACCAGCATCATTACCGTGCAGTAACTTTGTTCTGGGAATATCCACGTGATGGGCAAAGTCCTGACTACTGAAGCTACTGCCAAATTTAAGAAGTGGACTAAAAGTGCAGCTGGTTTATTTTATCCTATTTCCCTTTTCCCCGTGCCGTGTCGAGGAAATACACCTCAGCGAAGCAATTCCGACAAAGGGCTGCAAAGCCTAGAGAAGCCCTCTACTCCAGGTCAGGACATTCCTTTAGGAATGCTTGCTATGAAGTACTTTTGGAATTGGATTTTTACCTTGTATACGTGAATACATTTGAAAATTAGCAGCTCAGAATGCAAAAATTGTCCTAGTTTTATTCTGTCCCATCATCCAGAATCACTAGTTTCTCGCAGAGCCCCAGCTGGCACCACAACCCTGGGCAAGGAGGAGGACTTGCTTGTTCACCCTGTCCTCCTCTCGGGCTCCCAGCCCCACAGCGCCGGGCAGCGGGGACAGGCCACCACCACCACAGGCGGCCCCAGCCTCTCGTGTCAGCTTGTTCTCAAGAGCTCGAGGAAGGAGCCCACTTCCCAAAGAGCAGCACAGTGTGCCAGCCCCATCCTGCCACTCAGCTCCCTATTTTCGGGGTGCACGCGTTGTGTGTGCACCCTGCGAGACCGCTGCAAGCCCCAACACACCCTGCTGGCGCATGGACTTCTCTTGAACTGCACGGATTTCAATACAGACGCACAGTTCCACGTAAGTGGCTCCCAGTGCAAGACAAAATTGGACCATAAATCAAAATTGTCCACGTCAGGCAACAGACACGATCCCACAAGACTTCCCTGAGTAACAAAAGCTGGAAAACCCAGCTTGGTTTCTGACCGTAGAGCAGCAAGCCACAGAGCTTCTGAAGCAACAAGAAACATTTACCAGTTTTGAGCGCTGACTGTAACTGAAAATAAGAGTCATGCTCTGCTCAGACAGTCCACAAAAGGAAAGAGAACAGTCACACTTCTTGTCATGTAGAGCTTGCTAAGCACTGCTGGGGAGGGTGCGCGCACGAGGAGCGGTGAGCAGGGCTCTCGTGGCCAAGCAACGAGTCTCTGAGTCACACCACAGGATCAGGAACACACGGCTCAAGCGGGAGGCGGGCAGCTATTCCACAGCATCCCTGTGTCTGCTCTGAAAACTCACCTGCTCTCATAGCGCTGCCCGGACGCGGGGAAGGCTTAGGGGGTGGCACTGTTCCCCCAGGACTTGTCACTGCACCTCTTCACCCGAAGCCATGGCTGGTCACCAAGCAAGAGCGGTGGCAGGAGGAAATGTCCGAGAGTTTGCTCCTGTCTACATTCTCTGACCTACTGGCCCTCACACCATCAAGGTACCGCAGAGGGCAGGCAATAACCCTAACGTTAAAAATTCATATAATGGAAATATTACTCAAGTCTTGGTTTGGTTATCTCATTTTATACCTAAAATACGAGAAATATATACAGCCAGGCACACACAAAGCTCTTCCCCACAGCCCCTTGGCTCTTTCCTAAGAGCATCTTAAACAATCAACAATTACTAATAAAAAGCAATTGAAAGTAAGTCTTGAGAAAGTGTCATTTTTGATGTTTGTTTTGGTTTGGGTTTTTTTTCCTTTTTAATATGAACTTCCTTGCCCTTAGGTTTCTTACTCTGGGCCATTTGCTTTTCACACTTGTTTTACACTGGGCTTTAATCAAGAAATGATTTTGTTTAAAACGTGAGAAAGTTACAACTTTCCTCCAATTTTCCTTTTCTCAAAATGACGAAAGTGCTTCTATCTGATATTTAAGTTCTAAAGTCCTCTTTTTACTTCTGTTCATGCAAAGATGCTCCAAGAGGCGGGTGGACGCATATCTAAGTTTTGGTGGCAAAAAAATTTACTATCCGGAAGGAAACAAATGGACAGTCCTTAGCTATCGCAGAGGTTTCCATTAGGAAACGTAGAATAACTCTACAGCAATTCGTTTGTAACAAAGCTGGGATTTGGCCAGGAATCCAAGACATAAAGCTTTAGTTTAGTTGTATTTATTTGTGTCAAAACAGCCTGGCTACGTTTCTATTATTTTATACGGTCTCTCAGCAAGGGAGACATCACAATGGGCCGGGAATAGGTTGGGAATTTTTTGGCTGAGAAATGAAATGTGTGAAAAGCTGCAAGAGGAGGAGAATAAAGCTATCTTTTGAAACTTCACAAGCCAGTGGTCACAGATGAGGGTCCTATATTACTCAATGCCAGAAAGTGCGGGGCACCCCTTAAACCTTGAAAAAGGTTGGAACAGTTCCCTTTTCCAGCCTTCAGTCACTGCATGAAAAATTCAACTGCAATTAGCATTTAGTACAAAGCACTTTCTGTAGGCTGACAATAGGTAGTCAGAGCAGAAAGTGTACATAACAAGAACAGAATCCCATTTTAAAGAATTGCATGGGTTTTGTTAACAATGAAGCGATCCCCACTTTTTCCCCACAAAATTCAAACACATATAATTCCCTCTGCTCAGCAGCGTAAATCAAGAGCAAGAAAACAGAAGTTGAGATTAAAAAGCATCAGGGGAAGTTCAGGGACATGGTAAATGGAATTGCTTATTTTGCTGTTCCATTAAATAGGCAAGCTCAATGCATCCGACACCCAGCCCCATTCTTTATGATCACTATTCACCATCAATCACTGGAGCTGCGTGTCAGACCTGCCTCAGTGAAGCGCCCGTTGCTCTGAACGACTGTGCTGTGCACTTTGTGCTGGGAGGGAGATGAAAGATGAACTATTATATTACTAAATATCTCGGGGAAAAAAAAAAAAAGGATCTTCCCCGCATTACATAATTTTCCATGACATTTCAATTAATCTCCTAGTGCTATTTACAGTCCATACGCTACACAACACAAGCTACCGTGCCTAAGCATAAAATACCAGGGAAGAAAAAGTACTAATTAAGTCTTAGCTGAGATGATGTACTTTTAACACTAATGTTAAAACCAAACAGCATCATCGCCTTTCACATCCGCAGGCGCAGAGACAAAAGCGCTTGATAATTAATGCAATAAAACAGCAGCTTTACAATCTTTGTCACAAGTTCTCATGAATTCCCCACCACTCCCTTCTCCCCTGCATAGCTGCCTTTCGGCAGTAGAGTAGAACAGCGAGGAAAAGCACTGGTGGCATCGTGCGCAGCCACCCACTTCTGAAAAGCATTTCAGAGTTAACGTTTTCTTACCTTTTATAGAAACCGTGAAGAGGCTGGAGACACAAAAACTGCCAGTAATCCAAGCAGAAGGCCTTTAACTTCAGCATTTTCAGATACTTCTACCGCGGCAAGCGCGGTCTGCAGCTAGGTTTTAACACCGCAAGGCTCCTTTTTGTTATGATTTGAATGACTCAAATCCAGTCCAACACGCTCCCCTCCTTACGGCTGCAGCCTGAGTGTTCCTAATTGCCAGCAACGTACGCGGCTCCGCACGCGCACGGCACAGCACCTGCACGCTCACGGTACCCTACTTTAATACAAAGAGGCAGCCGCACAAAGGATACGAATTCGCGGGCGCTCTTTGATCCCGAGCGCGGTTTCTCTTTCCAAAAAGTCCCCAGTGCTACCGGGATAACCCTTATTACACGGAAATCCCACTTCTCCTTTCGGCTATTTTAGGCCGTTCTGAAAGCCCTCTGCTCAAACAACGTGTGTATATTCCAGTTAAGGTTCCTGAAGGACCTTTGGAAAGCATCCTTGAAGCTCACAGAAGTTTGGAAAACGTGAGCAATTATCTCAATCGGATCTGACAACAACTGCCCGATAATCTCAGCAGTGCTATGATCCCATCACATGGGAACTGCAGGATTTTTATTTTTTTTTCCCCCCTTTCCCTATTTTTTTTTTTTTTTTTAAATAGAGAACTCTGTTAATCAGCTCCTCCTGTGTAAATCACATCAGCTCCATTGTCTGCCAGCACCTATGGAAACTGTGGGCTCCTTATGACAGGGGAGGGGAAAAAAAAAAAAAAAAGGAAAAAAAAAAAGGAAAAAAGAAAAAAGGCAGGCAGAAGTGCAGACCCTCCCCACTCACAAACCAAATTATGCTTATCTTATTCCCTACGCACTTGGCCGGCGAGGGCTGCGTGAGGAAAAACTAATCATCGGAGCCACATGGTGCGCGGCGGGGCAGCCCCAGGCACGGTAGCGCCGGCGTTGCCGGGGCAGCGGGGACACGGGGACACCCCGCGGGGAGCCGCCGCCGCCATTGGCTTGCGGGGACGGAGGGAGGGAGGGA
>JAOXJK010000003.1:22230793-22246876 GCA_025774025.1 Xenus cinereus
GTGTAGGGGAGAACTTTGTAGAGTAGGGTAGATGGTTGGACTCGATGATCCCAAGGGTCTTTTCCAACCTGAATGATCCTGTGAGTCCCCCGTCTCTCAGGATGCTCTGAGGAAGAACTGCTGTTTCGCAGGAAACGTTCCTGGCGTAAGAGAAGACTTCCCTAGCAATCCATCATTCCTTTTTAAGTTGTTGTTAAATAATAACGGGTGTCCTAGTGGAGACTGACCAATTCTTGTGTCCAGTTTGCTGTTGAGTTTACTTTTCCAGATGCTGCAACTTGGGTCTTTGTCATTCTGTTGAGTTTTTGACAATCACTAACAGTGGACGTTTAGGACTTAGCTTGCAATAGTATCAAAGAGGTATCAGGAACTAAAAAGTTCAACAGAAACAACAACAAACCCAGAGTCTGAAGAAATACTTAAAAGCAAAGATTCTGGCACTTGGAGCAGTGTGGTTGTTTTCGTTTTTGCTTTTTTTTTTTTTTCAAACAAACAAGCAAACACTTTTAACGCTGTTTAAAAAATACAAGAAGAACACACCAAACACCTAACGCTCAACTTGAGGCTCTTTTCCATGTAGCCGTATCTAGTTGCCCAAGTGCCAGGATAATAAGCTATATTTAGGGATCCTTTTGGGTTCTGGTTTTGCTCATTGTCACCGTTCAGTTACATAAGTGCCTTGCAACTTCCTAGAAAACTGCTTCGTGTAAGGTTACTTGAAATGAAATTATAAATATACTTGAGTAAGGATTGGCACTTTGATTAGTGAAGTAAAGAACTAGGTGAATTATGCCTAGACAGCACTCAAAAATGTTCGCCTCACACTTTGTCTGGTACTTCCCTAAAAACGTATCGTACAGGATGGGGTAAGAGCTGGAAACAAACAGATCATGAGAAAAGCAACTCGCACGAAAGAGCACAAACATGATGCAGATTTGATTGGGGCCTTTAAAAAAATAATTTCTTTTAAAGATTCTCTTTAAAATCATCAATTGCCTGCGATGCCGGCATTTACTCACTGTGATTTCTTTCAGACCAGCATCAGAGCTGGTTGCAGTCATTCCTAAGAAAACAGAATTGTTTACTTTAGAGAAGCAAGTTCCCAAACAATATTAAACACAACGAAAGTTTAAGTCTATTTTTCTTCCTGAACTCATATTCCCCTGGGCTTCCCGAGCTTGGCAACTTTCAAGACAGCGATGCCATCATGCTAAGGATATTTAGATTTTCGTATCAAAATCTCCATCACAGCTTTTCATCCCTAATATCAGCCCTTGTTTTCCAGAGATAATTTTATCTAAAGAGGAACTGAGTGAAAAGCCCTTGAGATCCAGTGCCTCCTGGCGAGCCCCAGCCTCCTCCAGTCTCCCCACTGCTGCCGGGCTGGTCCATCACCATGCCTACGGTACGCTGCCAAGCAGGTAACGTGGAAACCCTTTTCCCTATATTTCCAAAAAAAAAAAAGAAAAAAAAGTTTAAGTTTTCCCTATTGGAACATTCTTCTGCCTGAACTTCTCGAGCTTCCTTTTAAAAAAATAAGAAAAAAAGAAAGAAAAAAAGAAGGAGCAGCAAGGAGTGCCCTCGCCCCATAAATAAGAAGAGTTATTCTCAGAGCGAAGGAAGAAGGGGAAAGCCATACTGAGACAATGAAGCTCAAGAGACACCATCCAAAGATTTCATCCTGCAACGAGTCTTATCTGAAAACTTATCCTTTGCTCATATTGCAAAGCAATTTCTTTCTCTCCACTATACCCTTTTCCAGAAAAAAAATTTGCTATTTGTCACCTTAATTACTTACTCCTAAATCCTAGACTTTCAGTGAGTAGAAGCTACGTACCCGTGAGTTTTCTGACAGCAACCAAGGCTGATTATACTGCACTGCATGCAGAGCAAATGCTAATTAGGACTTTTGCAAATGAAAAGCACCATGCTCTCAACATGTTCTTCATTTTTACTTGTCTTCCACAGGAAAACAACAAAGAAAATTAAGCTTCATCTCACGCTCACCCTGGATATAAAACTAGTTCTTTCAGAAAGGCATTTACTGAAACCTTTGGCTTTAGAATTCCCAGGCCTCTTAAGAGCAGTGATTTTTGGATGTGCTGCAGCTTCGGCCCTGGTACCCTAAGTGAGCAGTGCCCTGAAATCTTCTGTACTCCTTTCGAGTTTTGCAACGCAGGGGCAGCTCTGGCAGCAGTGTGCTGAAGGCTCTGACAAGTCTTTCAAAATCAGCCACTAAAAAACCAAAAGGGCAAAGTGAAAACCATATAGTACAACACCTCCTTTTCTAGGGATGGCGTCTCCTCAATCCGTGAAGCTCTGAGGCTGAAGTAAAACAATCCAGCGATGAGGGAGAGCGTTGTATAAAATAACCCCAGCAGTGCCTGCGAGAGTTACTAATATACTGATTTTAAATGCTGGGCTTGGGGAAATCAGGAAGATTCATTGTCTAGCTACATCTTTAACCCTTCATAAAATAGATAAATTGAACTATTGTTACTTACTTACTTATAATGATATGCCAGGGACATTCCTAAAAGGTATTTCACTTGCCCAGCGTAGCAGTGTATCTGCCTACTTACATGGAGTATAGAATTTGTAAGCCTGCAGTAAGAAAACTCTTTTCCATGAGTCTTTCCTGACTCCAGGGGGAAATACTTCACTAGCCACACACAAAAACCTCATGCTAGCGATTTGTACGTTGTGGGGCTCAAGAATATCATGAGACCAAGACGGTATAGTTCCCACACTAAATTCCATGATACTCCCTGTGCACACCACGTTAAAAAGTGGGGCTCATACGAGGAATACATATAAGGTGTACAAAATAAGATTTTGTGCAACTGAATAGGTGCTGAAATAGTTTCTGGGAGGCTTAAAGGCCTCAGTGCTCACAGAAAACAGCAGCACACAAAGATCCTGGATGCTGGGTCCTTTTCTTGATACTGGAAATCAAATAGTTGCCACGTGCAAGTTGGTGGGAAAATCCCCTGGGTTGGTTATTAAGCCTCTAAGCTGCCAAAATTTCAAGAAGTAGAATAGTAAGGAATTTGCTGTTCTTTTGATACTTACTATCTTTTCTGCATGTCCGTTCTCTAAACTCATACAAAAAATAGTTGATCAATTTGTTACAGAAGACAAAAAATGCGCCACAAATATCTGCAAAGCTCAAATATTTAAATTTCTGGATCATTTGAAAAAGGTCTGGTAATACAAGACTCCAGAAGGCCCACACTAAGATTTAGGCATTAGGAAACACAAACTTTTCAGATACCAGTTGAAAGCTGACGGTGTCCAATTCAAAACATCCAGAACAATACTGGGCAGACTACAAAAGAAATTGCACAAAACAAAATACACATACATATATATATATATCTCATGCTAATTTGTACAGAGTTTTCTCTTTATAATGGACATAAGCAAATGTTTCACATTAGCTCTTATTCTTTACAGCACTGGGCTTTTCTCTGATCTCGCCACGGCGTAACTTTCAAACTGAGCCTACAGAATCCAAGTGCAGTCCAGCTAAATCCAGGGGAAACCAATGGATCCGTTTGGTGGGGAATCCCTACAACTGAAATGTAACAAAACCAGAAGTCTGGATTACAACGTTCCAGAGCAGGTGAGAACTAGAAGAGCAGTTCCTCGAGGGCAAACTTACCTTGTTGATGGGAACAGGAACCGAGTGAGCAAAATGCAAGAAAAGCAGCCTGACTAGAAAATACTAATTGTTTGACAGGACACTGGATGGCTTCATGTTAATTGGTACATTCCATTTTATGGGTCACTCAAAGGCAAATTTGCTCAGCAGGTTTATGAGAACACATTCAGTAACAAGAAGTCTTATATCATCTTTCATTTTACTTAAAAATAATAGCATTAATTCTGTTTAATTACAGCTCCAGAACAGGCTTATTTCATCTACCAAAGTAGACTAGATTTTACAGCTGTTTCTTCAATAATTACTTAACCCTAGGAAAAATTCCCTGGTTTAGCTGATAGAATCTGGAAATTTCTTTAATGTCTCCTCTATGATTGTTTCACTCTAGAGTTTTTTAAACATCATACAATTATTTCATTTGTAGTTAAAGAGTAACATTTTTACATCCTCATCTGGTAACTCCCGGATATTATTTCACCAAAATTATCAAAACTCTAAAGGACTTACCCCATGCTAGTGCATTTATTTCCAAATAACTTTTTGTAAAGACAGTTCTGTAAAAAGAATTGCAAGTGTTCTCAAGATTATCTGTTTGAACTAGTTTAGAAGATGTCTGAGCACAGGGGTTTTATAAAAGTGAACGGGATAAAGAAGAAAGTCGCAAAATCTCTGATAACTTACAGCTTGAGAAAATTTTGTAACCGAAGGCAGAATATAAGCTATTATAAAACGATTGTTTGAAATAGAAAGCAGTGCAATCAAGGATTCCAGCCCAGCCTGCATCTCTCTGTTGCAGGCTTAAGAAAGCGTTACCCACTGAGCGCATACTAATGAGAGCCAAGGCCATTGACCTTAACACACAAACTCTGTGCATTAAACTTCACAGCTCACGAGGCCGTGCGGCAGTGGCAGCGGCCACATCGGTGGATATGAAACCACATGGTCTCATTTTACTGAAAATAGTTTGAAACAAGGAAATATTTGTGTGTTTTTGTGATCTCATAGCAACTTAAAATGATTCAACCACCGCAGTTTCTAGAAAACATGTCTGTTCAGTGCAGCTAAGCCTATTCAAAGAATATTCCTTTTGCCTTTTCTCACCAAATGTTAAAATTCAGCTGCTTCTTACAGCTAATTCTTTCCCATCTTCTTCACTGATATCCTCCCATGGAAAAAAAAAATCCACCGGACGGAAAAACTTCGTAATAAAATCTGCCGTTTTCACAGAGATTTATCCAGCCTGGAATAAAGATGGCAGCAATACCTGGTTCTGGGAAGCTCATCCCAGAGAATGGTAAATCACAATCCAGCTACGTGATGTTCTTGCAAAACTAAGTTTGCAGAAAAGCCGGGCTGGGGGGAAGAGGAGGGAAGTGGACATTGTTTCCTGCATTGTCCTGCTACACAAAGAAACAGTGTTCCAGTCAAAGCGGGAGATGGGAACAAAACTACAGTCAGGACTGAACATCGCCCAGTGTCGATTTGCTGAGCTGAAAACAAAGATAATATTACAACATAGGGGGTGTGTGTTTGTTTTTAGGCAATGACAATAATACATCCACTTTACTTTCAGAAGAGCATACACTGGAAAAGAACGGAAGATTAATAACAGAGAGGGCCTTTAATTTGAATCAGGTTAAACAGAACAGTTTCCACTGATGTTTTGTTCAAGCAAGGCTAAAGGTACGTGATGTGGGAAAAAGTCACAGCCTCAATCTATAACATCTCCAAAGGAAGACTTGTACCAAAACAACTGTCAGTTTGAGAGAAAGGGACTCTGCCCCAACTTAATCAAAGGAAGTCTGCGACTTTGATGCACTCTTTCATGTGCAACTATGAGAATAAAAGATGCAAGGTGCCCATTTGATATGCAATGTTAACAGTGCTAAGCATTTTTTTCTAAATTGAGTGATCAAAGTAAAATCTCAGTTACTGCAATGACTCATACGACAGTACTCTCAGAAGTTTATACATGTGCTTTTATCAAAATGCTGAGCAATGGAAAACAGGAATGACATTTCGACACAATCAGTATTGTTCACTCAACGCAGTATAAAGCTGCCAGGGAAGGTCAAATGTTTTCAGCACAATCTAAGGTTGTAAAACTCTGAGAGAGATGGTTTGCCCACGTGCGTGCACAAACACATCTTCTCTCCTTCCCCTTCACGCTCCTCTGAGAACAAATACACAGTGTTTGGAGCCAGAACTGAATTTCATGTTGGGAATCCCGGAAGAGAGCAAACTACCTCCTCTCAAACAGAAAAATCCAGCTATTTGGTCAATGCCTTTACTGGTTATGCATTGGAAGATAAAGATATACAATGTAGAGCTGATACAGAATAGAGGTAATTACTATTATTTCAAACCTAAAATTAACATCTATACTACTACAGTACCTGAGCGGATCAGTTGAGATGCTGCTTCCTGTTTCCAATGAGGTCCTGAGATGACAGCAAAAGAATAAAATTATAAAGTATTCAAACTATTCAAAAACACCATGTCCTTAGATGTCAAATGCTTAATGACTTTACATTTTCCTCCCTTTTATTGACATTTTCTAATACTTAGCATTCCATTAAACATGGATTTAAAAAAAACAAACCCAAAACCCCAAACAAAACCCCCAAGAGCCATTTCCTACGTGAGAGAAAAGGGCATTACAGAACTATTTCTGCAGAACTAGTCAAAACGTGATCAATTTGCAATATTCCAAAAGCACTCTACCCCTCTATTTGCTATGTGTGAATGACAATACTTTGTTCTATGACTGACTGTCACAAGTTCTACTGTACACACCCCTATATTAAGCATTTCCAGAACCTCTCTTCTCCTTTCGGTCTTGCACCGTGTGCACTCAGCAGCAAAATCCCAGCTCAATTCCCCTGTACCAGTGCGGAACCTGGGAGCATCCCAGCATATCCCAGTATTACAGCCTGCCGTAGGAAGCGTACGTATTCCCAGCCGCAACGCTTTCACCCTCGCTGTATCCACTACACAAAAACAGCCCAGCTGCATACAACGGGGAGCCGGCAAAATCCTGCAAGAGCCTCGTTAAATTCTGTTCTTATATTCTACCCTCTTGCTGGCTTTTCTCAGGCTGGGCATCGGATTATTTAATTTCTTCACTAACAAACAGTCATCCGTATGTTCTGTGGTTTTGTGTTCTCTACCCCAAAAAACCCAACGACAGAGTCTTCCTGAAGAATTACTGCAGCAGAAAGTTTAGTTAAGAGTACCGAGGTGATTACAACTAGAGTTATGTTTAAACAGCAATATTTTAACGTGCAGTGTGGTATTACTAATTAGCCTTGCTCTCATTGTGCATGACTTCAGGTTTATTGTAACCGTATATATGATACAGAGTCAAATTCTTAGGGTGAAAACAATTTTTCCACAGGTTGTAATAAACATTGTCCAAAGCCTCATAATGAACACTCCACCATCACATTAGAAATTTTTAAATAGTTATTTGAAATTATCCTTTTCTATCCCTTACACAAACTGCCACAGATCAACCTTTGCTCATATAATCATAAATGTGTACGATCTACAGAGGTTCATAAAATCGGCATTAGAATTGCGTTAATAATATTTGCAGTGGGTATTTGTAATTGAATTGCAAATCTTTACTTTTAATCCCAAGATTACTAGTATATTTACAAAAATAAACAGCCTTGTGTGAAGGGAGGAGGCCATAAACACAGCATACGCAAGAATTAGCCGCGCAGGAGTGGAAACAAACCATATTGTCCAAATAGCTTTTAACTCAAGCGCTAAAGCTTTAAAATAGCTTTTAGGAGCTTATTCCACCCTGTAATTTGTTTGCTTTCAGAGTTCAAGATTTGTGAATAGTGATGAATATTGAGGGGGTGGCTTACATATGTTGGCTTTGTGGCTCGTTGTTAGTTTAACAATTGAAAAGGGTGAACTTCATTTACTTATAATTAAGTTTACTGCTTACCACAGTGTGCCACGGAAGTGCCAGCCTGCTCACTGAGCGTGACTTTTTGCCTTGCTTTTAACACAGATTTAAAAAAAAAAAAAAAAAATCCTAACAGTTTTGGCCCTTCTTGCTATAAATAAATATTTAACAGAGCCTGTCTTTGTGCAGTGACAATATGTTGTGCATAAAGAAGAGATGGTAATGAGACACAAGGCAGCACTGATTAGCCTCCACCCCGGCGCAACCTTGATTGTGGTGCCGAATGACATTGAGCCCCTTGCGACCTCAGGGACTCCTCAGACAATCACGAGTAGCAGGATTACAGCTTCATTAAAAACACCTCGTTTTCTTTCTGAAGACAGACGCTTAAGATGCAGAGATTTTTCAAATGTAGAGGAAAAAGCACAGTTCACGCAGCAAAACCCCCCATTTTGGGGCTGAGACACGGATATCAGGTTCTGTTTGTACTGAGATACTTCTCTAGAAATTTCCCTGCTAAAAGCAGTTGAGCGTGCTGTTAGTAACAGCGTTTATGTACTTGGTAACTGCAGTTAAAAATCCCCAAACAGAAAAAGCCACAGATCTAATCAATTTGGTAGCTGGCACCACGGAGCCGTGAGAACTGCCAACGCGCTCAGCGAGTCCCACAGGCACCGTGGTGGTGGAAGGCCTTCAAAAGTTTATCTGCTTTAAAGACGTTGCAAGACCAAGACCCACACTAAAAGAGCTTATGCTCCCAGAAAAACCTAAACCCCAGCTTTTTAACCCGGTCACCCACCCACAGATTCAACGTGCCGTGGTGGAAAATCTCAGGAGCAGACCGATGACGTGAAAAACGAAGTTTAACGGCCAAGAAAAAAAAAAGCCAGTAGAGACAGCAGAAATCAAGTTTGAAATCTACGGAAAGATCTGGATTCGGGGTACAGAAAGTTAGTTAATTCTTATGGAATTTACAGAATCATTTTAGTATAATCACATAAGCTCTCCCCTTCTTTCTTTACATCTAAAATTCCATTTAAATCTTTTGGTTTCTTTCCAAACACTGCTCAAAGATGGAAAGCTAATTTAAAACAGAAAAATAACCCAAATCCCGAATGCAGTATCATTATGCTACAGCAAACAAAATACCTCATTTTACACAAAGAAATTTGAGGAATGTCTGTTTCAAGAAAAATAAAAATACATCTATTTTAGGTTACTTCAAGGTTTGTTTGTTTTGTTTTTTTAACAACTTAACTGGACAGGAAAAAAAATATTGCAAGCAGGAAGGACTAACAGCCCTATTTGTTTATTCCTAATGGGCACTGACTCAGTACATTTGTAGTCCAAAAAGAAATCCATACACTATCTAATGATAAAGGTATTTAAAAGATACTATCAAAAATATAATAGACTTGTCTCTAAATATACATTTTCCACTTTGTACATTCATAATAAAAAAATAAAATAAAAACCAAAACCAAACTACTATTTACTGTAGAACTATGCCCAAGGAATTGGGTGAAAATTGAGCTAACACCACTAAACAGGAGAAAACAAACTGCAGAAATATCCTACATTACCAGGGAAAAATGCCCTAAACAACCCTGCAGGGTGTTTTGTATGTCCAGTTTGTTTCCATGGAGTTTCCAAGGTCCTCCTGGGTGGGGAGTTGAGGAAATGTGCACCGATTTCACTGATGAGTCAGCTGAATGACATCTCTTCGTCATGCAAATTCTTGACATTTTAGAGGAAAGGCAGAGGAAACATTGCACGACCTGTAACTGAAGTTGGCACACAGGGCTATACCCAGTTGCGTTATTTGGAGCTAACATGGTACCATGAAACTAGAGGAATAGGCATAAATGTTGGTAATAACAACCTCTTTCAAGGCTAAAAGAATTATGGAAAATATAGATACACACAACTACTAAATTACAACCTTGCTTAGAGCTTGCACCCTTTTCCATCAGCTAGGACAGAAATCGTAAGAACCCGCTTCTGCAGGATTTTATGCAGAAGAAAATAAAAATATTACCAAGAAATCACTGATCTAAAATTCAGACAGTTGCTGTCTTATTCAGTAGGTACCCACAGACAAAAAGAATAAATACAATTCTAGTTGAGAGTTCTTTCCTGAAGCAAAAACCAAAGCCACGGGCTATAACATCTGTAATTCACAGTGTAGACGTGTTACTTATGAAAGTCGTGTAGCGAGCAAACGTGAGGGTACAGGATTCCCAGCAATTGGGTATTTAAAAGATCATATTCCAAAAAGTTTTAGCAGATTTAAGTGAGACACGTGATTAGCTTCTTGGTACCTTACGCAATGATAAAAGTTCTATTTTGCTTTTTTGTGATGAAAGAACCTGGTTTTCATAAGTACGAAAATCAATCTTATTGAAGATGAAACTGCATAAGATGGAGTTCCTTATAACACGTGGACATAGAGAAGGTAGAGAATGAATAATTTGAAGAATTGACAATCTTAAACAAGGAGAGCTATTGATCTGGGAGACAGCATTACGAACTGACACCTTAATTTAAAACTATTCTGTCCCTCGGTATGGAACAGTGACAATGCAGATGGTTAAGACATTTCTAAGAAAGATGTCGATGCTACGTTAACGGTTGGACTTGATGATCTTAAAGGTCCCTTCCAACCTAGATAATTCCATGGTTATATGATGCTATGCGATTGCAGCAAGCCATTACAGGACCACATGCAGGACCTATGCTCTTGCTGACTGGATAAACAGAGTACAGTGATTCTAGCAGACCAGCATCGTGTCTGTGCTGTAAGCCTTTTCCAGAATATTTCTTAAATCTCCCGACAGAGCGCCAAGCTATGCCGAGGCCCTTACTGCGCTGAGCGGATAATCTCGTGCGAGTCCCCGCAGAGTGACAGCTCAGCGTGGCTGCCTCCCCTTCTCAGGGTCCCGGGGTTGCCATCAGCGCAGACCGATGCGTCTGCAACCGCTACGTTATTTGGCAACCAGAGGATAAATGAGAGCCCAGCACTACCTACCTTAACTGCTGACAGGAGCTACACATAACTACATCTCCTAAGCAGACGTGCTGCAAACGGCAAGAAAAATTTCCAATTTGAGAAAAGCCAAGATGTTTTTCTGGCATGAAAACGCACAATGGTGGCAGATTAAATAATCGTAGTTGAAGCAAATCCACAGCTTGATCCCAAATAAAGACTGTTTAAATATATCCTCTTTTGGCTAGAGAAGTGAAATTCACTTGGAGCATCACAGCTCAAAGATGTACCATCTGCAAATAACAACTCTGGGAGTGTGTGTACGAGGGGAAAAGAGAGTTCTGAGCTCTATCAAGTCTTTGGTGCCAGAAGCAGCACGGTAATGCATCTTTTTAATGCTGAGGAAAGGAAGGCAGAATAATATATAAAATATTTAAGACACTGTACTAGACACTGCTCAGTGAATAACTGCTGCTTGTCAGAGTTTCTTCGTATGAACTGGCAGCACACAGACAAAAGGGAATCAGCCGGCTGGTGCTGTGATACGTTCAGTTACAAAGAAGGACCACGTTATTTCTTTACATTCCAAAGTTTGCTTCATTAAATGGAAATATTTACCCTTGGTTGAGGACTGTCTGAATCCTAGCACTGATGAATGCTTCGGATCCCAGAACTCCATTTGGTAGGTAAGCCCAAAGCATCTAACTATAAGAGGCAAAAAGAAGGCCACAGAAGGATCACAGCCAGAACGACGCCCTCCCACAGAAACAAAACTGGGAATTATATTCAAGCCGTTACATTGGCCATCAAACAAAATCACCCCGTCACACTCTGTGTGAACTCGCTGCGAGTCACTTCTTTAAGCACTGATAGGATTCCACGATGTTGAGCTTGACACCCAACACGCCTTAGCTACAAGTAAAAACCAAAATCGCCAAAGCGTCAAGCGTTGTACAGTATCATGCCTCCTTCCTGATGCTGCAGTTCAACAACATCCAGAAAGCTGTGTCATCTTCAATCTGCTCCCCTTGAATTAGTTGCTCAGTGACCAGGTTCCTGAAGCACCCAAAATAGGAAGTTAACAGAGAGCTAACAGAAAAAGCTAACAAGGTAACATCTGCATTAATTTTAGCCTCCCACCTCTAATTCTGCTCAGGACTCATCTCAGCTCGAGTTCCCCCTCATTAGCGGAGCATGGCTTTGCCCAAAGATCTGCCATGCCATCAGGGAGGACACATTCCCAAAAAACCCCAGATGTGCCCTGGGCCAAAGGGACCCCGTGGCTGGCAGATCAGCATTCACTTCTCATCCACAGCCCTTTGCCTCACGTCCCAGACAAACGGCCCTGAAGAAACAAGCTGTGGGAAACTCTAATTTGAATATCATGGATCAGAAACTAATGAAGAGATTGGGCTCCTCCCAGAAATTAGGAGGAATTTGAGGAATTAACACGGGGGCCACGCGTCGCAATCCTTCAATAGGTACGGTGCAAAGGCAGCAGCTCTGGGGAAACCTGTATGGCTTCTGGCAGCCACGTTCACGTGTGGGTTCAATTCAGAAATCCCGTCTCACCGCAGCCTGTCTGAACCGTAGATCTAAAAGTAGAGCAGCCCAACTCCAGAGGCTTCTGCAGATCCGCGTGGGTAAGTAGGCCAGCGCTTAAACATCACTCAGCTGATATTAGTAATTGGAACAAAACCTGAAAATATAGTTCAAATCAGCCTTTCTTTTGGATATACAACGTAATAGCTTTACTGACGTAACTGGCACTGCTCACCTATGAAAAGGCAGCGTTCAGAAGGAAGGACTAAGAACTTTAAAGAATACCACTGAAATTCTTGCTTCTCATTTTCTCTTCTCATACATCGTGCTCCAAATATTTTAATGAACCACCTAAACAGGAAAGCACTTAAATACACATTTAACGCTGCTCTTAGAAATAAAAAGCTTCCCTCACTTGGGGCTTGATTGACTTAGATTGGCGAGCAGAGGTTTGCCAGGTCTAGAGGTTTTGCACAGCCCTGAGCTGAAAACCCCTGTGGCCTGTCCTCGGGGCGCAGCTCATTGTCCCAGGTCCCCAAAAATTAGAGCTGGGTCACAAATCTGAGCAGGCAACTGATTGTTCAGAAAACCAACTGATTGGGAAGAGTTTTTTTGTTGGATCTCTTCCAGACACCACATGGCCCAGTGGCCAAAAGGTTTGCTTCAAAGGCGGAAACAGAACAGAGAAAAATAGCTTTAGGAAAACTCCGAACACAGTTTTCTACTTGGCATACTAGACATGGAACTGAATTTGGGTTGAGCTGCGTGCAAGCTACACGCACAAGCTTTCTTTTGTTTTTCCTCCTTCAGGAGGCTCCCCTTTGCATCACAGACTTCTGTCATAATTTTGGGGAGTGTTCAGCACAGAAGAATGCCCAAACATTTATAACATGCTTCCCAAATCAAAATATAATCACAGTATCTCAAAGAGATTTTAAATCTGTAAGAAAAGCAAGATCTAGGAAACAAAGCAACCTCAACATGAACCTAAAAGCCATGAGAAAATAGTTGGACTAGGAAGCTCAGTGGCTTTACCAATTTGAGAAGACTGTGCACAAGTAAAACTGAATTTCTGTAGAGAGACAACAGATTATATTAAATAAACCTCAGTTTGTGCTTACTAAGTTGGTACCTGCATTCCTGGAGCAATCTGCAAGAGTAACAATGGGGGCACTTGGAGAAGCTTCCTTTTCAAGAAGTAATCTAATTTTAGTTTTGTAGCAACACATTGTACCGTGAAAGATGTTATTTGAAAAATTAATTTTAAAAAGCTCCCACCAGCCAGATTAACTCTGGCAACAACATCTAAAGGTTAACGGTCCTGCTGTTTAAGTCTCTTCACCACTATAACAGTTTCAGAGTTCACACCAATCAGGTATGCCTTGTATTTCGGCATTGTGGCCTTCTACAATGTTTTGAAAAAGAGCTACAAACCCCCCAGCCCTGAACCCTGAAAAAAAAAAAAAATATTTATCAAGGAACCACCCTCGTGACAACAAACGATTTAGAATTTATTATCTACTGAACATCTAATCAATGTTGTTTTTCAAGGTGCTATCTTGCCAGAGGAACTGATTTCATATTACAACATTGCAGTGATGTGGTTTTGGGTTTGTTAGAAGTTAAGCCCATTATTTAAATTACACTTATTCCCAGAGTTACATGAAGATCAGATGTTTATTAACAAGCTCCACTACTATTTGCAGCTCAAATTTAGAGCCATGAAAACAAAACCACCCCATACATGCAACATGGGAATTGAGGTTTTCCAAAGAAGGAAGAGAAAGCGCGTTGCTGAGAGCAGCAGCCAATTGTATATAATTCAATTTGAAGACATTAAAGTTTCCAGATCTATGTTTAATCCTCTGTGAGGCAAAGGTCCAGCATGCTAATGTAATCTGAGAACTGAAGTGTTTGAAAACGTCTTGTTTAACAATAAGGCTGGACAAACTTACTCTCCATTAAGAGTTCTCAGCTGTGCCTACTGTGACCAGAAGCAGCTACCTTTCCCTCTTTGGCTTTGCATATCATCTGCAAAGAAAGCGATGTTTACGACAGTCATAAATCTGAAGCTCTTTAAGATTACACGTAAGGTTTCTTGATTACCGCGAATTAAGCACTTAGAGAAACCAAGTTAGGCTAACTGCTAGCATTTGGGTGACTGCCTACCCACAGTGTAAGCAAAATCATATCCCTCCCAGGGAAAAAGCACAGAAGCTTCAGTACAGACACTCTCTGCACGAGGCCCCAGACCAGTATCCACCCAGGTATCGCAGAGACCTAAATTCTACAAGTATCCTTGCATGGCATTTGAGATCACTGGACTGAAAAATAACAGAAAACAAAGGCTGTTGAGACTAAACCTAAAATGGATGTGTGATTTAAAACAAGTGTTTGAATGTCACGTGTCCCTTTGCAATCTATACTGTTACTGCTGTCCTCCTAAACCAGCAAGCAACAGCTCTGTACAGAAGTGGTGCAGCAAAGTTAAAAAAAACAAAGAAAACACATAAAATTGAATATGAAAATAAGACTGTTTCTGTTGGGTGTATCCCCTTCACGTGTACTTAAGAACACTATGATTGCAGACAGTTCAAAGCCTAAAAGATCTGTTGGCACAGAGGAGTACCTGGCCCTACCACAGGAGTGGTTCAGTGACAGACTTCACTCGCCTCTTCATATTGGTTTATAGACTAATAATTTGCTTCCCATCCTCACACCAGCAGATTTTAAATCCCCAGTTCAGAGTAAGCGCTTTGAGAGAAGTTTGCAGCTTAAGTATTTCCCATGTATTCCCACCCGCTGCAGGCACCTCCCTGGAGCTCGCACACCGAGACGCTTACGTACCTGCCGAAATATATATGTATACCTGCCGAAAAACGAGAGGTTCAAAGAGGAGCCTTACCCCCTTGCACAGACCTGCAGGCAGCACGAGCCACGGTCTCGTATCACGTACCACGACAAAGATATTCATTCCTGTAGCTGCCCAGAAACATCAGTATCACACTTTAAGAATTCATATGACTTTCAACCTATCTCAATATATTCACTGGCAGTCAATGATTATTCCCCTGCATGTCAGTGATATTTCTTTGATTATCTAGCATCTAACAAGAAGCAGCAGATTACAGGAAAGATACTATAGATCAATGTGCATAACCCTTTTGTTTCCCAGGAAATGTAACAGCGTTACTCAAGCTGTTAAGTGGATTCAAGGACCTATGATCAATGTGCTGTTTCCCTATTACTCGGTAAAGCTGCATCTATTATAGTCATTTCATCATTTCTGAAAAAGCAAATTGACAGAGATACTCAACAATTTAAATTGTCAGGCACTGTATCAGTCTATCAGAGGTTATGATGCTTCTTTTAAACACAGAAAACAACCTTTTTATCACTACACATGCACAGTGAATGTTTTAGTAATTCTGCTCCTTCCGTAGGCTATGAAGCCACCGGTTTGAAAATGGAGTTAGAGGCTTTGAAACCCACCACAGTTTTCTGGAAGAAAAGGCTTACGACTATAAGCTAAATAACATGCAACTAGCAAACTACTACAGAGTCCGAAAACAAGCACGACCGGAGCTCGGTCAGCATGTCTGTGGCAGTTCAACACAAAGAGGGGTTAGCAGCGTGCGTGCTGGAAGCGGGATGGGGAAGCTACGGAGCAGCCTCCTCCATAGAAAGGAAACACGATTTTTCAGCTAATTGGCAGTTTGCATTTACCAAGCGTGCTGAGCAAACTTACAGAGGCACAGGGACTTTCAAACATGCCCGAGAAGCTGAGGCAGGCCCGTCCCTGACTGTACCAACAACTGGATCCCAGAGGCTGCAGGCTCTTCTGCATTGGTGCTGGCTGTCACCAAGCGCAGCCACAGGACCATAGAATGACATGGGGTTGGAAGGGACCTCTGGAGATCATCTAGTCCAACCCCCTGCCAGAGCGGGTCCACCCAGAGCAGGTTGCAC
>JAOXJK010000003.1:22246976-22272053 GCA_025774025.1 Xenus cinereus
TTAGGTGGAACTTCTTATACTCAAGTTTGTGCCCATTTCCTCTTGTCCTGTCACTGGGCACCACTGAAAAAAGACCACGGGTCAGGGGGTCTGCACAGGCCCAATGGCACTTGCCCAATGTTTAGAAACCCCAGCTTTAGGAAGTTATGCAAATACCAGAGTCTCTAAGTATCAGATTTTAGAAACAGAATAATCTATATTTGTGTGTGTATATATACGTGCTCATACATTTATATAATATAGTATATAAAAAAATTGAATATACACCGTAACAATAATTTTCACTACTCTGAATTTGCACAACAAAAGGAGCCAGCTGAAACCGTAAGATGACTACATGCTTTACGTAACTTCAGAGTTCAAAAGTGATTGCCATATTCATTCTAAGTTCCAACCAGCATTTACAGTAGAAGAGCCCAGGGTGCCTTTGTACCCATGGGAACTAACACAGCTTCAGTGTAAACCAAGAAATCAGACTACGCGGTGCCAGATGTGCCTGAGAGGGCCTAAGGTTCTGACTGCCATCTGGATGCAGCTGCACGTGTCTGGAGAACAATCATATTTGGGAAGCCGCTATAGACGTGTGTATATAGGTATACACGCACACAATGCTGTGAAATTGTTTTGGAAGAACTTTCAAAACACAAAGAACACGGAAAGAAAACGTCCGAGTACCTAAAGAGAGCAAGCTTTAAATGAATCTTCCCCGTTCTTCAATTTCATGCTTATTACCCACAGACTGTTGTACCATTTAACTTTCCAGTACCAGAGATTCAGACGGAACAACCGACTGGCAGAAACTCGCACTGCTTCATCTTCAGCTCTAGCCCCCACAGCTACGTATTTTCCCACTCCAACTTTTGACAGATAAAGAGTCTAACGTGGACCCTAAGAAAAAATTGCTTCCCAAATTTTCCTATTCACGGCTAAGCTAACTGTGGGCTCTCTCGAGCTGGACTAAGTTTTGTGGCCGAGACAAACGCCTAATAAAACATGAAAGCCAAGCTCAGGATTCATTTAGCCTCCTCTGTAATAAAGTGACAGGTTTCCTGCTGCTCCACTTACACACCTAAACCTTTGCCTCCTTTGTTGACTCTTTGATCATCCTTAAGTCTTTGATGAGAAATGTTAAAGGAGTTGACAACGCCTATTACTCAGTTGTTTTCAGTTTTATTTTTAAAAAAGCGCTGGCTATTTTGTTGCCGTGAAGCACTGAAGTAATCTAATCAAGCAGTTTGTGGCAAGAACTACTACTGTTCATGTCTGCCTTGGAATCCAGTATATAAATATATTTTCATTGAGCTCCCCAAAATAAAACTGAAAAAAAAAAATTGAAAAAAAGAGCCTTCGATATTGAAGTCTGATTATAAAGCAGAAGAAACGTCTTTGTGGGCTTCAGAAGAGCTAAAAGCATGTGGAGAGCACCTCAATTTCAGGCTGAATCCTAGGGGCACCACCAGCAATCTCGTGGCTTCCACGGCCAGCTGAGAGCAGCGGGCACAGCTGAGAGCTCACCCACCAACAAAGAACAAAGCTGAGCGAAATGGCTTTAATCACACACCTCGTGACCAACAAGCAAACTTGTTTGTCAGAAACATCTGTCACGTCCGAGAGCCCGAGCAACGGGCTGGCTGCCCGCTCTCTCCAGCGGCAGAAAACACGGCACCTGATTAAAAATACCGCTTGTAGGATCACCAAATAAAAATTATTTAAATAACACTTCCTGACTAAGATTAATTATCTGTACTACACCCGCCTCTGGCAAAATCTTGTCATAAAATATCAATTACAACTAATTGAATTCTCCATAAAGATGAACTTCATTGAGGAAGAGAGCAAGATAGATTTCAATACTATCTCATTTTCAGGTATGTCATGCTCCAGCGATTGGCTCAGAAAAAAATTCAGAGGTGAATGAAACGTGACATAATTTCTTTAGGAAAAAATGCTTACATTAACGGGTCATAAATCGGGTTAATTTTATGCACTTGTTCCATGAATTCAGCAGCCAAAAATCAGTAAAGGCCAAACAACAGCAAAAAAAATATAAACAAAGAACTCTAAAGGGTGTGGAAACAACAGCATTTGCTTGAAACACTAGAAATTAGAAAGGAGCGTATTTTTAATGAAAAATACCTTGTGTACAAATTTTCACTTGAATATAGAAATGAAACATAACTGTAGGAAGAAATGGCATCTCTTTGAAATTTCGGCTTTGCTTGTTTAATAAATATAGACAGTTATATTTAGATTTCCTAAAATCTAATCCCCAACTCTAAAGGGAAAACAGCAAAACCCATATTATACAGAAATGACCATGGTTAAACATTAATTGCAGACAAAGACATTAGCTGAGAACAAAGGAAGCCATACTAACCAGGATCTCTGAAACCTCCCCCCCTTATTAGCCTCTTTATTTAATCGAAGCTGCCTTTAATGAGCACCCAAATGTTTGCTATGCAATTACTAGGCAGACCAAAACATGTTAGCTGTACAGCTACTCTTTCCCTTTGACCCTGCAGCATTCTGCTGTGAAAAACTAAAATAACTCCCCCTGAGTCCCTCCCATCCCCAAGAAGGTCCCCAAAGTCTCTTTTAAGGGTCAGTAAACGAACATCTCTATGGAACAGGGTGGAAACCGAATGGAGCAGGCCTGAGTCAGGAAAGGTCAACTAGTAGCAGAGAGCAGGACGCTGGGTTTGATCCACACACAGCCAAGAAAAACTCTCACCAAACTCATTAGATGCCGTTTCTCCTTGTGCACTGACTCAATTGGGTTCTGTCTCCTCTATCTATCCCCATTTTCGTCAGCTCATCAGAATTAGCGATGCCCTGATCACAGCTAGGAACCGGCCGGAGAAGCACAGAGATCACTACCTGGCAGAGGGAGGTAATCCTGCCTGGTACCAGGCAAAGTGTCCTTCACCAAGCAGGAGAGGAGGGAAGGGGGGGATAAAACTCAAGCTTCTGTTCAGCTGAGTCACATCAAGTTGTTACTGCTGCAGATGATTCAAACTTTCTGTGCAGCTGTGCTGGCTTCCACACTCCCCACCCAGGGCTGAGCTAGCGCTGTGCACCTTTTGTGAAATGACAAAAAATATAAAAGTGAAACATAAAACATACCTGCACGTGGGAGAAAAGATTCATAAAGCCAAATGCCCTGTAAATACAAGTGTGGCACCCTTAACTGAATTATCATAATAGATGTAGAACAGCAAAACAAGAATTTCTGCTGCTTTGACAGCAGAAACATCTATCTAGTAGATTTGAAATTGCTTCAATCTTTTTTTTTTTTAAATAGCAGTTATCAATTTCCTTATTTGAAAGCCTCCTAGACATCAACTTTGCCAAAACGTACTGGAGCCTGGGAGAAGCATCACTGTATGTCTGTCTTGGTCTCATACTCAACTTTCTACACAACTGTCAAACACCCGACAGCAGGATATATAACACCCCGTACGCCTGGCCCTGTACTGCTAAACACACACACCTGCCCTGGAGCACAACCCGCGTTACAACTCGAGAAAGGTAGAGGCAGGCCAAGCTACGCAAGCAACCAATGTATTTATGATAATAATTATAAAATAGATAAAGAACAGTGACTGTAGGGCATGCTGGCAATACGTATCCATTTTGCCCTCCGCACCATCAAATACTTCTCCCTCGCCACTGTTAATAGCACGCGAAAGTAAATACAGATGGCACCCTCCTTTGTTTTCACCTACAGCCTCGTGTGACAAAATAGGCCACATCTAATTATCGACTTCCAGCCAAAGGGCTGACACAGCCTGCATCGGAGCTCCCTCTAGCTGCTATTGCAGAAAATACTCAATTATCTTTTAAAAAAAAAAAAATCCACGAAAAATTCTACCACCGCTCACAATCAGGGCAACAACGTACTTTCACAGATGCTGGAGTAGATATTTTCGGGGTTATGCTTTCCGAGAGCATCCCGCTCCGTTTCAGTATTTGGGGTGAAAAAGGGCTTCGTGCTGCAGTTCGAAAGGGTCCGTTTGGCAGGTCCACGTTACGTAAGGCCAATGTCACCCTTCCAAAGCCGCGCGTCGGGGCCTTCAGAGGTGACAAAGCCTCTCCAGCATCTTCTGAACGCACGTACTGAGCAGCCAAATCCCTACCTCTCGACAATGACCTCCATGAGTCACCTTAAATGCTACTTTAATGCCGCTGGATGCTGATCAGCAGATTACGTTCTGCCATCCCCAGGCACCCGCTCGAGTAAGGAGCTTCCTCGGCCACACACCATATACATAATTCAAATTCATCACAAATCCTGGGTTGCTTGAAATTGGGGCAATCCGGCTGCAATTACAGAGCTGGTGGAATGAAATTTAAAAGCTTGATTTCAGTCATGCTTAAGATCTACACCCTACTACATTTTCCAGAGGATTATTTCTTCTCATGTTATACAATATTTTGCTTCAGCTATTTTAAAGTCTACTTTGGGAGATGAGTCTCCAATTTATCACAGTTGAACTGTTTTTTGCTCCATCTAGTGGCGCATAAAAATCTATACCGTTCAAACACAAAGTGTCTGCACACTCTGCTCTGAGCCGCTTTAATAACTTCCCTCAATCAATTACAGGTAGAAAATAATACATGTGCAGAAAATAACAGCAAGTCAGTAGTTGCTCCGCAAAGCTGAAGTCTCACCTACCTATTTTAGGCAAAACCACCCAAAAGAGTGTAAGAGCAGAATGTTTGAAAAGGAGAAATCCACGTTGCAGAAGAAAACCAAAAATGGGCTGATCCTAATGGGTGCCTAAAGGTGCCTAAAGGTGCCAAAGGAGACATTCCCTAACTGAATACTACAGTCCGTTGAGTTCCCGAATAAAGAAATTTGGTCTATAAAAACATGAAACATGCCATTTCTCCTCTACCTTCCATACTAGAATGCACAATAAGACAGTCTTCACTCTTCACAAAATCAATGCAAATTCATTAAGGAATCAGGGGAAAAAAGGAAATGTTTCCACTGGTACCTTTCTCTGTTTTATAATAATGTGCACAGCATTTAGGTCATCTACTTTTTAACTCTGGTTAACTAAAAGAGAAACCCTACTAGGCTCCAGTGCTAAATCCCGAGATTCACAGCATGTTTTATTTAGCCAGCCATGATTTATTTAAATAGGAAAATGTTTACTTCTACATTTCTGACTCTCACTGCATCAGAGAAGGTCAGCTTCTCTATTTTCTCCACAAAGAATAAATGCCAAGATTTGATGATACCATGGATACCAACTCAAATTGTTTCAAATGCCAACAACTTAAAATGACACTATTTTCCCTTAATTGGAAAACTACCGGTTAGAAAACAACCAGTGATGGTGTCCTGTTACAGCTAATAACACTGATCAGCCTTTGACTTCGTTTTCTCCTGAGACACGTCATTAACTACAACCACATTCAGGATAATCAACTGCCATCTCATCAAGGCTAAAGGGTTGGCACCTAGAGTTGGTGGCTTTAATTTTCATATTTAAACAGTAGCCTTTCTTCTTTGTTTTCCTTTACACAAATATATAAAAGATACTTATTGAAAGATTGGACAAATCCTACCCTATGGAGGAGAATAATTACAGTTCAGTACACAGCGTAGAGAGAGTTAATTACTGTTTACATTTGGGAGGAAGATAAGCAAGTCAAAATATCAGAAATTCCTACTGTTTCTATGTTTGGGAAGCAACTCTGAGAAATTCTTAATTACAGCAGCAAAAGACCTAAACTGTCAGCAACATACAAGCATTTCAATGTTTCACTCTGCCCTGTAAACATCAGGGCAGTTCCAGGGCTATACTGTAATCTACTACTCAATTTTTGCACACATAATTTTCAGATTTAACAGTGGGAATGAAAGTACTTCTTATATAATGCCAAATGATTAAGAAACACATGAAACTAAGGAATGTTCCACATGAAATAACAGAAGCAGCCATATATTATTTACAGTCTGAAGTCAGAATAAGGGACATAGACAAATTATTACACAATCACGAAGGCAGATGAGCCTTCTGCAAGCAAATTTTTCCTTAGGCCTTGGACACTTCACAATCGTACCTAGGGCAAGCAGAAGAAAACATTTACCAGGAAGGATAGTATTAGTACAACACTTAGAAACAGTAGATCAAATCTCACTGCAAAGCAAATAACCCGTATACTGGTTTTAATATGGATTCCTTCATGTCCTAAAAAAGCATGTTATACAGGATGAGAATGAGCCTTATGCTACCTTTGCACTTCTTCCCTTCTTGATCCTGATTATTCTCCTTTTACCCCATCCTCAAAGCCACGTATAACTACAAATAAGTATCAGCTTTTCACCCTACACCCAACCACCCCTGCCTTAACACGAGCTCCAGACAGTCGCTATCATATTTTAACTTATGATAGCAACAACAGACTTAAGAGCCTTTTCTTTTCCCTCAGTCAGTTTTTCTTTCTTGCTAGCTTCAGGCTAGTAAATGCCACTTCATAGAAATGCTGTTTCCTGGTATATCTGCTTGGGCTGTTTAAGTTTGGAAGATCCAACCAGTAGAAATCCTCCAGTTATTTTAGAGCCACAAGATGTGTCTGGAAAGATGTAATCAACAAAGTGCCTTTTGGGCAATGGTAGCTTGGACTCTATTCTTAGACACCCACGGACACGTTCCCATTTATCTGGTGGCAGTTACAGGGCCATCCAATTACAAGTTCATTCCTCTGACGGCAATCTTGTGCACAGCTTAGAGAAAAATATTTTCATCAATTAGGTAACAGATGTACATGAGTAATGATCTTGTACTTTTGCTAATGCTTAACACGAGACACAGGCAAACAAAATTAGAAGGCCTCAAAGAAGCTTAGAAATGTAATCGCTCATAGCGAGAGTATCTGCTGTAACAACACAAACGTGCTGGTTCCTCAGAACAGTCACAAAGCAAAGACAGAATGCTTAATCTCTACCTAGTAACATTCATAAAATGTCATGTGGTGTTTGACCAACCTTGCAACAAATTTCCAGGACTGTTAGCAGTAAAAACAACCTAATACGGATTACAAGAGACAGCTCCCCCTCCCATATCCTCAACATTTGGGGGAGAAGAAATTACATTAGTTTGTACCCTTCATACCACATGACCATGTACATACAGTAACAGAACTCTCAGTACACTTAAAGACTTATGGTACTGTTTATTTTAGTTCAAAATAGACTGTGCATTTTATGCATTGGTTTACAGTTTGTGTGTGTTTTAAATACCGGACACAAGGAAGAGAGCTGTAGAAAAGCATGGAGAGGAGATTACCAAGCATCGATGGCAAAAATTTAAACAGCTGTGCCGTTCTGAATAACTCAGACTTGACATGAATCAGAATCCTACGGCATCCGTGCAAGTGTCAGTCCCATACACACCAGTAAGAGAGGAGAGGAGAGATGGACTATACAGGTGTAGCACTGACTGCACGCTTAGCGACCCCGAGCTTCTCTGTTATCTTGAAGACGGACTACTAGACCCCGAAGGTGGACAGCAGAACTGGTGCAGAACATTATCTTCCCTGCCAAGGAAGAGGGGGGGCAAGAAAGAAAAGAGACAAGAGGAACAGAATCACAGGGAACAGCATTAGGAAAATTTAAGCTTGAGATTTTGTTGGTTTTGTTTTTAAAGCCACAAATAGCATAACTTGTTTGTAAGAACCATCTGCTTAACCCATTTCAATCTCAGAGACAGCACTTTCAACACAATGAAGAACACCCAAACGAGCCTAGGCCAACGCTTTAACTCTGAGACAAAGCTGTTCTGAAAGGGCAGTTTCTGTTTTTCCCCATAAGAGAAGTTACATTAAGTAGTCATATACATACCCAGCCTACTGTGGCCATGGCTCCTTTATTTTTAACATGTTTAAAAGAAACTTTCCACAGGTATTTTCACTGCTCATATTCCACTGAAAATGCAGAATAGATGCATTCCCCTTCTGCTGGTGATTTACATCCAGAAACATTGATCATTAACATATCTGCGCTCTTACTCCTCCCCCCACCTTCTTTTAAATCAGAAGGAAGAACTCTGTTTCCATGCAGAGTTGCCAGCATCATGAATGGTGCTACAAACCAGAAGGCACAGAGGCTATTAGAGCAGCAGTTTGGAATACCTACATCTGTAATGCTATAATGTGCTTTATGGCGGGTGGAGCAAGGGATGCCGGCTTAGCAGGAAGCTCCTACGAGGGTCACCTCTTTAGCAGTAACACAACCGTACGTGGTCGTTTCCTTTAAACTAAATAACAAGCTAAGGGAGGAGGATGGAAAGGAACACAATGAAGGAAGAAAAACAAGAAAATCCCAAACCAAATAGTAAACTTCATGATATTCTGTCAACTCCTGATTGTTTTCAAACAGCTTGCTGTGTAGGAACACAATTCACCGTTTTTGCATTGCTAGATCACGTAGGCATCAAGCGGAAAACTACAAGAAGAACTATAATTATGCCAGCTTTCCTTTGCCACGGGGTTTGAACACAGATGCCTTATGTAATCCTCCGAACCTCATACTGACTTAGCACAGAGTATATGATTTGGTCAGAATTTGGATCTGTTTGGCTTTGTGCACCTGCATATCGCATCTTGTTGCAATATGCTGACTGGTCTGAGCTGCGTCGCTTTCGCTCCTTTGCTCCATTTGAAAAAAAAACAACCAACTTTGTCAAGCTTTTAAGCCTCTGCATATTATAAAGAGAGGCTACAGTGCTTAAATGTGCTAAATTATATAGCTAGGAATTTGCTATTCAGCTAGAACTGAGATTCCTAGTCAACATTTTTTTTTTTTTTTGGGGTAGAAAATGTCGATAAATAGTCGTATCAATAGTACAAAGGATTCTGAAGTACCGCTCCTGCAGCTACAGCTTCACCTGTGATTAATCACTGACTGGGAACTACCGCAGGACTGAGGAGTCTGCTGTTGTAGCGTGGCGTGTCTGTATAGATGCTTCTATGAAGGATATGTGAAATATTTTCTATGTGTCTAAGCACGATACTGGGAAACAGCATAGTGCTTATCAGCGTAAAAAATAAACTGAGAGCTCCAAAGAACCAAATTTATCTGTAAACACATATTTTCCATTTTCAGGAATCTAAGCAAAAAGTTCCCAGTTTTCCCTGGCTGTGCCTAGCGTGAAAGAATTCCCAATGTGCTCGTGAAAAAACTTACAAAAAAACCAAACCACTCTAACACCATATAGCAGCATCTGTCAGCGAGGCATCATTGTACGTTAAGCTTCCGTGTTAACCAGTTACGGTAACAAAGTAGCTGCAACGCCTACCAGTGGCTCAGACAAAAAGAAATATCACAATCAACCCTTCTATCATCTTCCATGCAGTGGTTTGTTGCATGTAAGCCAACATTACCTGGTGAAACAAAGATTCCACATTAAAATTTCACAGAAGTACAGTATTTTCAGAATAATGTTTTTACCTCCCAGAGGTGCTGATTAAACATTAAGCAGGTAGAGACTGCAAGAAAATGATGGGATTTCTTTGGTACTATAACATCCTTTGCATTATCTTTTTGTTTTCACAGGTATCACTGGGGAAAAAAAAAAAAAAGAAAAAAATCTCTAGCTTCAAGATTTTGAAAATGGTCTTTGGAATGATAAGGGCATCTCATTTAATATCAGAAGGATGGAAGGTAAAGTGGATGGAGAAACGAATGACTGACAGGCAACATTTCATGCAAACCGGAACAAGGAAATCATAATTATGAATAAACACATCAGATGAAAAGTGCTTAGATATCAGTGGTAAGCAAATCTGTCCACAGTCATAGTTGCATACACCAGTCTATTACATATCTACACAAAGAATACAGATACGAATAAGACTTTATGTTCCCAAGCATGGGCGCTCTTCTAGGTTTTATCTTCCTGTGTGGAGGCATTTCTACGGCCATTTCTGCTGTAACACTCATTGCACAAAAGCCTGAATAGCTGACAGCAAAATTAGGGCTACAGGGCACTAAAACCAAAATGAAAACAAAAAAAAACCCAAAACCCCCTAATTTCAGCAGAGGAGGAAGCCTTCTCCAAGGGTGGGCTGGCGAACTATCCTCAGTCTGTAAATGAACCCCGCACGCTCAGGAGCGGTGTAACCAGCTGAGCAAGCTGAAGGTTCAAGTGATACGCTCCAAGTCGACAACTATCAGGTACACAAAAGTGTGTGTGTGTGTGTGTGTTACAGGGTATCAAGCACCCATACAGACAGGCTGAAGTACTGGCTGGTGTTTGTTTCCACAGGAGATGTGTTTAGAAAATGCTGGGAACAGACTGTTCTTCAAACAAGAAACAGAGATGACTGAATTTACTTTCTCTGAATGCCATTTTACCTCTGGGCTTTGCTTCGCGTGTGTTCTAGCTGCAAGGCCACCGAGATAATGAAGGTCACATCAAGCAAGAGGCCCAGCAGCTAAAGCACAAGGCTGAGTGGACCCAGGCCCTATTGGAAGCCTCTCCAGGGTGTACCACCATCTCCTTTACTTTGCCCTTCACACCAGACGTAAAACCTATAGCACTAACAAATACAGAGCAGCTCATGGAATATGCTTCAAACTAGAGTTTCATTGTTTTTAAGGCTCTACTTTGGTAGGCAGGAAGGGAAAGAGAGTCAAAGAAGCCAAGCTAAAGACATTACTGTTCTCTTTTTTTTTTTTTTTTAATTTCCGAACAAAAATAAATCAAAAAGAGCAAACAGGAGGCATATGGGCTAACTGGAACACAGACAAATAACTGGCTGGAAGAACATTATATGCTTAGGCTTCCTATGACTTTACTTATAAAAGGAGAATGCGAGATAACTTGTATTATTTCTGTCTATTTTGAACATTGTAGAATGAGCAAGCAAGGGATTACTGCAATAGCTGCAGTTATTAAAAATGCATTATTTCCCTATTAACAATTCAAAACAGATGCCAAAGATCATCTTGACTAGAAATAAAACTACTGGAGTGAATAAAACATCCAGCAATTAGCTAACAGCAAATCAGAGTTGCTCCAGATTTCACAGTAGTGCATTCATTAATTGCTTCTTTCAGAGCAAATTTAATTTTTAATTCTGGGCTACAAAATTAATCCCTCCGCGTATTTTCTAAATAAAGCCTCAAAACTGAAGTTAGATTGAAGCATCCATTTCTGTTAGTTTTGTTTCTAATGATTTCTATTTATAAATCGATAAATGGGAAGACTAAAAGCTAAATTTAATACTATTAAATGTATGTGGAAATTTAAAGCCCAATCTTGTTAGTGTTCTAGTAGCTGATTTTCATCCACAGCAATAGAATTGCCATGCACAGGTCTTTTACAAAAACAGGTGCATCATTTGTACTTGACTATGAGATAACTGTGATGTCAGGTTGTAGCCATCAGTCTGAATACAAGGTCTTCAGAAATTCAACTCATGGGTAAACTAAAATTCCACAGGTAAGGAAGACTGTAACAGTCTGGCCGTGCCACCAGATTCGTGTGTAGGATACTACCTGGGACAGCATTAACTTCACTGTATAATTGGAAACTAAATTCTAGAGATGAAACTTGCAGCTCTTTTTGCCTCCCCAAGAAGGGAATGCTTGAGGATCCCAGGGTGATCTGTGTTGGAAGGGACTTCTGGAGGTATCTATAGCCCAGTTCCCCCGCTCAAAGCAGGGCTAACTACATCAAATTGTGTCCAGTTGAACTGAGTACTGCTGAAGACAGAGATAACATGCCCTCTCCTGGCCTCTGTCCCAGTGTCATGGTGAAACTCCCCTCTCTCTCCACCTTGTATCTCATTGGAATTTTCCTTACTGCAATCTGCTTTTGTTGCCTCTTGTGCTGCCCTCTCCTAGAAGAGGCTGGCCGTACCTTTTCCATACTCTCCTGTTAAGGAGCTGAAGACAGCACCAGCCCTGAGACTTCTCCAGGCTGAACAGGCCATGTTCTCTCAGATACTCCCTTGTGCTCCGGCCCCCAGAAACCTTGGTGGCCCTTTGCTGCGTCCTGATGTCTTTCAAAAAGCCAGACGCTCCAGAGGAGGTTTCACAAGCAGTAACAGAAGGGAGGAAATGCCACCCAGGCACTCTCTCTCATACAGCCCTGTATGCGGTTGGCCGCCTTTGCCACCAACACACTCTGCTGGCTCATTAACATCTTTTGCATAAGCTCGTCTTACACCCAGATAACCTGTGTGTCGGGCTGAGGGAAAGAGGTAAGAGGAGAACAAGGCCACATCTAATCCCCGAACTCCCTTATCTAATCACTCATAATAAAAAAGAAGGTTAGCGCAGATCGTGCGCTGCTGGTAGACCTAGGGTGGTTTGCCAGGAAAGGTGGTGAGATGTAGAGCGCGTTCAGTTTCCTGGCAGCCAGTGACCGACCCGTTAATTGCTCCGTTACCACGAGGGGAATGCGGGCAACGCTACTGTATTACGAATTGTTGGAAGCTCCCAGATCTCCACTGATTCTAGCTGAGTCATGGCTACAGATGTACACACAGTTGGAGAGTCTGAGACCTAAACTTCCTTGAGAGCAACGAAGGTCAATGTTGAGTTCCTTCATACACCCCAATCCTTAAACAAAAGCTGGAGGGTTTACAGTATACGTTGGGGCATTATCCAAATCTCTATGTCGTTTGGGGCATTGGCACTCTGAAAACTGTACGTGCTTTACAGATCCCAGCCACACTTAGGGCATTCCTTTTTTAACTGCACGAAGACAGAAAGACAAAAAAAGCTAGAGAAGTTTAGGATTTCTTTAAGCACAAAGTTATGCTGCTAAAAGTTTGAATTCTAGAAGAAATGCTAAAATAAAAATAATAACTTATGTGGAGCAAGATATTGAAACATTCCGGAAACAACTTGTTTTCCTGTCAACATCCCTATAGGAAGGTCTCTAACTGAAATCCTTAAATTGAAGCACTGTAAGCCAAGGACAAAGGAAAAATAAAAGTCTCATTAAAAAGCAAGTGGAGAGTCTAAGTGTTCAGGCCCTGCTCCTCACTGAAGGAATACCAACTCGACTATGGATTCACTACCACCAAATAAAACCGAAGGCTCTGATGGGAGAAACAAAACCAAGCATACGAACAGATGCTGCAATGTAAAACAACAGGATGAATCCAAACATGCATGGTTAGAGATAACTAAGACATGAAAGATTCAAATCAGAAATATGTTTATGCATTTACAGATTTAGGATTCATTGTTTGTTTTTCTCTTTCCTTATTACCAGTGCAAAGTGATTTGATTTTTCAGCACCAGACTTCCAATATTTTGATATTAATATTATTCATGAGCTGGCAATTATCACTAAGTTAATCACTAATATTAAAAGTAAACATTTAAGAAAATATTTTTCATGACATGCACAATTTCTTAACTGTTTTCACGTTTCTAATTACTTAGATTAGCTGTCCTTTGATGCTTTTATAAGATGACTATTAAAATAAACACCGGCACTGACAATGAATTATACTAAGATGCATAATTACTGCTCTCCATATTTGATCAAAGAGAACTTGGAAAACACATAGTAAAGATATCTATGTTAAATAAAGCATTATTAGCTGAAAAATATGTATTTTTTTCTATATTCAGGGCAGACTCTGCTTGGCATCAAGGGCTTACATCTGTTTAAAAGCCCGTTACTTGCACTCAAATCAAAAGGCAGTGCCGAGCCTTTTGCAGGTCCATGCCTTTAACCTTAAGAGTGCCACAATGCCCGGCTTAACTCAGTACTGCTATGAAATATTCAGGGGTTAAAAAGGTGTTGCTCAGAACAGCACCAACACCCTACATAAATTATATAAATATTTCAATATATTTGTTATGCGAGCACTAAACCTAGAGCTAGATTGTGTATACCTTTCAGAGTCTAAGGGAATGTGCCTCTTAAAGCACATCAAGCTCATTTTACTTTATAATTTTACTGTGCCTGAGAGAAGTGAATACAACTATCCAATGAGACGTTAAAAATGTTCGCTATGTTTTTCTAATATTCTTTTTTTTTTTTTCCTTTCAAAACTTAAACGACTATCCTTTGTGTCGAATCGTAGCATCGGATCTCTCTTCAAAAATAAGAAGTGGGTGGACCATATCTACTCTTACCTGTACTCTGAGTGTGTGGCAGGGACAGCTAGCTGGGTATGGTACAATGGAGCTGGACAGCAAAACTGGTGCAGAGTATTTAAAGACCTACGACACAAGGAAAAACACAAAGTCAAAACACCAAGTGTTTAGAAAGGGGCTTCTCAGGGAAAAGCAGGTGCTAATAGGTATATTTGAAATTCATGATAACTTTGAATGAAATTTGACATACAGCTGTCAATTCTGAATCCCAGAAAATAAAGAGGGAAATAGTCCCGTGGTTTAAATATATACATCAGGAATGACAGTGATGAACTGTTGCAATGAAGAATCAAAGTTTTGTTGCAAGATTAAGATAAAATGCCAATTTAAGACTTTGTTTTTGCCTTGCCGTGCGGAACAGAGGCAAAAGCTAAACATTGAGGGTTAAAATTCCTATGGAAATGAAGCTTCAGACTTGCACGTTACTCTGCACCAGTCAAGCTGTTTCTTTGTTAATGGAGTTACAAACACAGTGCTTAAACGTGAGGAGGAATAATGCGATGGACATGGACGTAAGCTTTCTTCAGGCCCAGCAATTATAAACATATTGCAATATGACACCCACGAATTTGAAGGAATCCAAGTTTCACCCAAGTTTTTAATAATATTCTGAAATTCACAATACTAATTTAATTGCATGGAAAAATAAAAAAGCTTTATAACACAAACAGATAATTCTGCGCCCCAGATCATTATGTTTATATTTTTTCATTAAAAACACAGAAGGGTTGCAAAACAAGACGAGGTATTGCATCTGAAGTAAAGCTTAGAAAATCTTTAAGCAACACAGAGTACACTTCTCAGCATTTTTGATGTTTGTGCCCGGAAACATTAAACAAGGTTTAGCACAGTAAGTCCTCCATGATAAAACCACGTAATCGAATTTCTTAAGACACAGCATTCTTCTAGGAAATCATAAAAAAATTAATCAATATTTCCTAGCTCTTAGAGTCTGCACACATGGAATAAGTATCCATTAAATTGAAGATCCTCATTTAACTTGTAACTGATTATTAATAGAGAATGTGTGTATGTCTACATAAATGCACCTTCCCCCACCCCATCTTTTGCTTGGCATCTTGACAGATGTTTCAGAAGATTGATTTTGATTCCCCTGCATCCCTGAGGCTTAAAGTGAATCCTGTGAGGTCACTTTCTTATAAGATCAGAGTGGTTAGGCAAAAAAAAAAAGTCAGTCTTTGTTCAGAACGGAGTCAGTTACTAATCCTTTTGAAAAAAAAACAAGGTCAGCCTGTTCTGATTTCTGTTGCCAACAGTGTGTCAGCAACTGCACGGCCAAGACGAGTTGGATTTTCTGCTTAAAGACTGCAACTGATGGTAACTCCTACAAAGTTCTTGAGCTTTTGGAAACAGAAGTGCAACAGAATTCAGTCACGAGGCAGATTGCCATCATGGGACGTACCCTGCTAATGCCTCGTAGTGCACACTTACTAATTGGTGGCACCTTCAAACCACTTGGAAAGACAACCAGAACGATTCTAAAGAAAGATGGACAATGTTACTGAAAACATGGATGGACCATGAGAAAAGCAGTTAGAACACACAAAAGCTGTATTTTCTGACAAGGAAAACATACGATAGTCACACAAGTTGCTCCACACAATTCACAGAACCAGGGGAGTACACTGTAACTGTGCATTGCACGATAGTCTCACATTGGGTAGGAAAACTGATCACACTGACGAAACCGCTGCTTCCTGCTTTGTGAATACCTAATTTTTTTCAGTAGAAGCAAAAGGAGGAAATTAGTACGAGGGTGTCCCAGATTCCCTTCCCACCACCCTTTTTTTTCCATACAAATCTCTCTATTCTCATCAACAGTAACTCTTTCTTCAGAGAATAAACCAGCAAACACAGGAAAGAATCTGTCTAGATTCAGTTCTGCTCAACAAAGCGTTTTGAGTGGAGCTTGCTTCTGGCCATTCCAAGAAGAATCTTCCCCACAGGCCCCAGAAATCTGTCCTACTCTGATTTTCCTAGGTTCCACAAAACTCTAAACAATAAAGAAGAAAATTCTCCCTATAATCTCAGTTTGCTCATCTGCAGTTAAGGTTAATACTCACCTATCGCACAAGACTGGTTAGGAGCTCAACTGCTCTGAGTTTCTTTTCGAAGGCGCAGTAGAAATGGAAAAGTCCAGTCACCTTGATAGCAAATAAGAAGTGCCAAAGGTTTGTCAAGCAGTACCTACCCTAGCACTCCGTGTGTCACAGGTGCAGGTATGGAGTAGATAAAACAGACGAAAATGTTCAACTACAGGCTGGCAATTAAGTTACTACGTATCATTGCTCTGTTCCACCAAGAACATCTCAGATGTCAAAGATGTATGCTCAATACGTAACGTTAGATTTCGGCCAGTTTTTAGGGTGTTCAAAGACAGGCTCTTCGTCCATCTAGTTACAGAAGCAAACATGAGCTTGGGACTCTGCTCCAGATTTTAAAATTCAGGGATATCTTCACCCAGTGTTTTGGTTCCTCTACATCCCACTGACTTAATGCCCGATCAGCCTGACAAAAGATGAGGCTCAGGCTTTACAGCCTCTGTCATAGAGTATTAATTTTACTCAAAGCAAATACACCTTCTGCTGGTGCAATCTAAGATCTGCACATGGCATTTTGTGCCTGTAATCACCTCCTAAAACAGTACTTCTATTCATTTACTCCTCTGGAACATACTAGAAAAAGATCAAGATTCAAATGGCTTTTTTGGTTTGTTTGTTTTTTTTTTTCAAACTATATAGCTAGATTTTTAAATCAGTGTTCAACACAAGTTTGCATTCAAAGCAGTATTGATAAGTTGTAACAGCTTAACACATCAGCAGAAACACATTTAAATAATCTGGAGGAGAAGTAATCACTTCCTCCGTTCACAGCAGCACAGACACTTGGCCCTATTAAGTTTAGTTTCTACATCTCTAAACTGTAGTCTTCAAAAACTGATTTAAGATTGGAAGTAGAGCACAGCTACTTCAGCACTGACACGAGATAAATGACTAAACTGATGAATGCTTCTTCCAGTAATTTCAGTTTCTGAAACATTACCGCAAGATCTCAGTGGGCACGGAAGCTTTGCAATTTCCTGCTCCCAGGCCAGGTTTCTTCCAGCTCTCCCCAAGTACACATGGACAGGACTTGTCAATTTTTAAAGAAAGTTCTTTTGAGAACAGACTAGTCACACAGTAAAAGCAGAAGCAAACCTAAACCAAAACTTTGAAATCACATCTCCCCTCAGGATTCCAACAGAACAAGAAAAATCCACCTACAAAGTAAGTATGCAGACCCAAAGCAGGTTTAACTGTCCCTCTGACTTCTCCAAAAATTCCGTGATGTTTGCCATTAGAAACCATTCGTTTTAACAACACTTTCATATCCATCAGCGAACAGAAATGACCATTCTTTTTATCCTTTCAGTACTGGATTCTTACTTAGACTTACAAATAAAAAGAAACAGATTACTGATCATCACATAAAGCTGTAAGTGCATATATATATATTTTTTTTCATTTTCTCTCACAATCCCCAACAAGCCTCCCAAACTCAGTAGACGATTTTCTCAATATTGGTTTTAAAACAACCTGGGAGAACAGAATCCCAGGCTGTGAGCTTGGAATGACTTTTGCTTTAACAGGCTATCCTCTTACTGTTTTCCAAATGTCCTCTGAGCAAGCCGGTAACCATCCTCCTGCTCCTGGCGACCGGGCCGTGCTACTGGCTGTGGCAAGCACCACAGCCATCCAGGAGAAAGCTTCTCCTCCGAACTCTGAATAGCATGCAATATTTAGTACAGGATATCATATCCAACCCTTTTTTATTTTGCTACTGTTTAATTTCACGCACGTGTAAACCTGTGAGTAAACTGACAGAATTATTAAATCATCACTGTCTTACAACTCCTTCCTAACAAGATTATCAGCTTTTAAACAGAAGAGACAGAGACTGTTGTCTCACAGATACTTAGTAAAAGTGTGTTGGGACAGGACCACAGCTGGAAGAAATGTTGTCTTTTTATGAAGTTAATGATGTGGCTGATGGCAGGACTCCACTAGGTATGTTTGTTCCTCTTAACTGCTGCATTTTTCTACAGCGATATGACTTCACACGCTATTCCTCTTCTTTGTATGAAATAACAATCTGTTCACCTCCATCTGCCAGTATTCTTCCTTCTCTTCTGGTACATTTTTTCCATGAGGTGCCGTGTTCCAGCGAGTATGTGCAAGCACTAGGAAAAATTTACACTAGCACAGCCTCCTATAGTGCTGCCTCAGGCACTCTGAATAGCTGGTGCTAGTTAACACATACCCTTTTTAAAATTAGCTTGAAAATAGCTGAAGTGGTAGACAAGTTCATCCCCTACACAAACCCATTCCCTTCAATGTCATCCAAGGGAGCTAAGAATTATTTGATTGGATTCGTGCCTACAAGCTACTAAAACGAATACTTCCATTTCTCAGTATTTCATCCTAATGAAGAATTAGGTTATTTTACAAGTTGAAAATTTTCTCTCTCACATCAATCCAGAGTTATGGCTAAAGTTGAGATTAGAAAAGACTATAGTTAAAAAATAGCAAAGTTTAATAAATCGAACCATTTCTGTAATGAGAACCAAAATTTGAAATATAATCAAACTGATCTCCAAATAGGTGATGAACAATAAAAGTCACAACAATACAGACTCATACCCAGCTAAAAGTTTGGTTGTTAACATGTGTGTTAACATGCTAGAAAGGCTTTCAGGATCAACACACCGACTGCACCCACAAGACAACCTGGTTTTTGGAAACAGTCCAGCAGAGAAAAGAGCAGATAGATTTATCTGGTAACTCATATAATCTCCTCCTGGCTGTGGTTGTCCATGGACACGTCCACTAAGAGGTGATTTAGCAGATGAACCATTCACATCTGCAAGAACAAATTCCTACTGTTCTGACATCAAAGATACTCCTTTCGATGCTCAGATCTTCACCCACAATGCACAGGACAGTATGATTTTGGCCTTTTATGTAGCACTGGAAAACTTTTTTTTATTTGATTCATCCCACTATATCCATCGGTCTGTCAAGGAGCGGCTGTGGTGGCACATAGCAAATACTGTGTTTTTTCACAGTGTTCTTGTTAATTACAGTCTTTCCCCTACATCCTTTTTTGAATGGCAACCGTACAAAATTAAATGCTATTATTGCTTTTATGGTTGTGTATGTAAAAAAATCTTGACAATTCACATGTACTTGGCAGAGTCCATCACACACCACAGAAGGCTACAACTAA
Source organism: Xenus cinereus (assembly GCA_025774025.1). Classification (NCBI taxonomy): domain Eukaryota; kingdom Metazoa; phylum Chordata; class Aves; order Charadriiformes; family Scolopacidae; genus Xenus; species Xenus cinereus. The sequence goes on from JAOXJK010000003.1 coordinate 22,266,403, forward strand.
TACCTTTATTCCTACCACTTCCTTTCAACAAGATGGCTTTCTGTACCAGCTTCTTGGACACCAAATCCCAAGAAGGTAACGAGACAAGTCATGGCAAGTGAACATCAATATAATTACCTTGCACTTGAGTCTAAGAGCCAAGAATAAGGCCCAGCTACCATATTGTAGCACAACCATACGTCCTAGACCTGCTATGTTGGCTTCTCCCTCCTCCCCTCTCTGCCCACCCTCCCATGCAGTATTCACATACCCTAGTGAAAAGCAATATAGGATAGGATGTTTTCTTAATAAAAATCAGAGATAGTTTCACTGGATATCAAGGATGCACAATAAAATCTGCAGTTCTAAGAGATCAGCACGTGAGAACAGACCACCGAATTTTGCTCAAGAATACTTAAAATTTGATAGTTGTCAAAATGATTAAACATCATCACTCGTTTGTGTTGCAGTATAAATGCAAACTGATAGGTTCTTGTTTTGAATAATACTACCCTTTATGTGCTTCCAACTCAAGTGTCCACAGCTGGATTTTTCAAAAGAATGATTAGGTAGGCTTTCACTGTCCCCTCCTCCAGCAAAAGGGCCTTAAAATAATTACCATCTCTTGGGAGAATGAAACCAGTACCGTCACAGCATATTAAACAAGAAACAGCAGTTATTTTTTGTCCCATCCTAGAACACAATGCTTATTAATATTATAGATAATTATTTTTAAAAGTATTATTATAATTTTTTTCGTTTCATGAAAATGAAGTACAGCCTATACAAATAGGCAAGGGGTGATTCTTTTGCATCCTAGCAATGCGCTGTTTGTAGGCAGTCTCCAATACTGGCTTAGCCGTAACTAGGGTGAATTTAATTAAGATTGGTAATATGCAGTCACTTATAATTAGGAACATTTGTTGCCCTTTTGATTAAGTCTTACTACAAAACCAACTATTCATTTACAGTGCACATAAAATACACTTGCATCACCTGTGTTTACTAGTCACTTTCAAAATCTGTAGGGGAATAAAACCCATACAGTCCAAACCCAGAAATAAAGAAGAGCAGAGAGACATGAAGCTGTGTACGAAAGAAGAAAAAAATCCTTTAGATTAAATCAGAAAATTGATAGATTCGCTGCATGTTTTCTATATTTCCCACATGATTAAGTGAGGTCCCAGAATTACTCAAGAAACAACTCATATTACAAAATGCAGCCACATTTATAATTTCACAAAGCAATAATCATAGTAAAACCAAATCTAAACAGCGACATCTATACATATTGGATTTGGAGCTCATGAAAAAGGAAAAATAGTAATGTACGAAGAGTGAAATCACACATACAGCATTAAGAGATTTACAGCAAGGCAAATCCTATTACTTAAAACAATGGTACAACGACATATGTTCTATTCAGTGCAGCATCTGAAAAAAACCCTTTTATAATTCCAGTAGTTTGACACTGTTTAGCTTTTTTTAGAACAGCCACAACCTAGCTTCTTACATTTTAAGATGTAAGAAACTATATTTTATTTTTTAAAAGGCAAAAGTCCCTAGCATAAGTCCCTAGTATATATATTATTAGAACGTTGACAGATTTATAGTTTTCATTTGAAAACTTACTCATGCATTAAAGAGCTGTTGGATTTAACTCTTTAACATACAGTTTTATTCAGAATCAATCAGTTTTAAAGAACGTGAAGATTTTGTACGTACGTGTATGTTCTAGACAGTAAGTTCTAAAAAAGCCCCCAGCCCTGCATTTTCCTTCTTTTCAACTATCAGCGTCAACATTCTTAAACAGGAGTTAAAATACAGAATTATAGGAGAAGTTATAGTTCATACTGTGTTTTCTACAGCAATGTGCTGAGGTAGGTAAAAGACATCAAACATGTAAGCAGTAATAGAGGAAAATACCGTACAAGACGGTTCTATAAATAAGACTGCAACATCACTGTTAAAGAAAGTAACCTACAGAGATTAAATACTCTTTAACACCACACGATAAGCAATATAAGAAATTCTGTCCCCCGATGAGTTTCAAAATCCCCAAATCCCACACCTCAAATTCCAACGGAGCCTAACACAAACATTACCGCTTCATTAGTACAACTATATCATATAAACATACGGCATTATATTTAAAGCTGATCCACGTATACCTGAAAGGCTACAACCTGTTTTCCGAGTTCACTTTTCTTATTTCAACTTCCTATGTACAGTTCCAAGTTTATTCTGATTTGAAAACATTTGCCCTTAACCATTCATACCATGTCTGTAAAACAAAAGGCTAAAGAAAACTTAAGGAGAGATTTCAACACTCTTTCAATATTCGTTTCAAGTAGTTTGATCTCGAACGGTTGAACTTACTCTGCCTGCGTGTGGACGGTGCTACTGAACATAAAGCAGATTTACCCAAATTAGGACCCTCACAGGCACTATTAAAATAACTGCAAAAGGCTACAGATGACAATTGCACCTCCTTAATGGATGAGACTCTGGCAAACCTAAATTTAACCCTAAAGGGAGAAGAGCTTTAGCCAGAGTTCAGAAATGCAAATAGCAGGTACAGCCATTTCAAAACATTGGATTAGAAATGAACCACTGATGGCAGCGAGGGTGGGCGGGAGAGGACAACTTCTCTGCACACTTGTGTCTAATTCGCTCTGATTTTTCCCTCAAGCGGAACACCACTGCAGTATGGTTTAAAAGAAAGCTCAGAGTAACGGTCATGTGGAGCCACTAGAACTCAGCTGAATAAACCCACCCAGGGTGCTTTCCATATATACCCTGATGCTGCCACCGCAAACAGCACGCGAACTTCAGCGCTGTCCTTCCTCTGGCTACAAGTGGATAAGCACTTAGCTCTTCTGCCAAACGTGACGACTCCCGCGAGGAGCTGGTGCACTGCATTAAATGAATGAAATACTAAACTCCTGCTGCGCTGACTCTAACGCTGGAGAAACTGCTCAAGTAAATAATAAGCAACTAATGCATCTTTAGGTCCTGGTCAAGCATATATATATATATATATAATGACAACAAAACCACAGCGACATTTCGCCTAATTGATACTACACGGCTTAAGGCTGTCCTTACCCTTGTATTAATGTTTATGTATTTAAAAGAAAGATTACACTTTAATATGACAAAGCATTCAAACAAAATGGAAGAGAGACTCTTGACTCATCACAGACAGAATTCCTAGCATCCTGCATTGCTTCTTGTATGCAAACTGCTTTCTGTTTGGCTGTGGCTTTTTTTCCACTAATAAACTTATTCAGTTTATTAGGTTAGACTTTGAAATACCCATATGCATAAACACAATCGTGTGTGCATTTCAAATATACGGATCATTCATCTGCCAAAAAGGTAACACCCTAAAAATGGTTCGTGGAAAGAAACCTACCAAACAATAAACTGATCACTACTCCCACTTCTGGAATCCTCAACACAGATATCAGAGACGTGATGACAGATGAAGAAGGAAAAGGTACTCACAAATAACACCTTCTGCAAGCCATCCTTGAATGTGTGGTGGATTTGGTATTTATATTTTCTTTCACGCGATGTGAGGTAGAAAAGCTCTCTCAAGAAGAAAAAAAAAAAAAAAAAAGGAAAAAAAATTGCATTCACAGCTTTTGCATGCTCATTCAAGATCAGCCACGGTGGAACATCACCGATAAGTAAGCTGGTGATGTAACCAGCATCAAACACTGCATCAGATAAACCCAAAGGCTCTACAGGGTTATATTTTGCAAAGCCAAAAGGTTTTTCCCAGAGAGGAGGTTTAGCAAGCATAAGCCAGCCACGCTGTTTTCACATTCCTGGTGGGCTTGCTTTCTGCTTCCAGAAAAAGTCCCAAATCTGTATTTATTATTAAACTTCATCACCAAGAAAAAACAATATGCTTTCTCGTTTGATATTTAGACTGAAATATAAAAGCACCAAATGTTGCATTTTCGAATGCACCATCTCTGTATGAACACTGTAGTACAGTCCAAACCAAGAAAAGGCCATTGGTCCTTTTATCTCCATGGTAACAGCAGCATCTGTGAAGACGAAACGTATTCCCTCTTCACTGCAAAGTCAATTTTAGTCACATACTATGACATAAACTGATAAGACAGCAAAGCTAATCAGCAGCTAGGAGAAACAGGAACCAAAGCATGAGATTAAGCTCTTGCTCAAGAGAATGTTCCTCTGTATATAGTATTTCTCATGTGAAAATTACAAAATGAATAAGCAAACCAAGCTGTTCCTTTGAGCTGATCCAGGATGGGAATTTGTCAACTTCCCAGTTTAGCTAACGAGGATAGATGCTGAATATTTTATAGCATTAGCTTCTTGCTTAAATCTTCAGTAATAACCTATTAAACATGGAGACAATTAAACAAAGTTGTTCTTTGTAAAACAGTTACTGAAGAACTGTGACTTAAATATTACTTTTTCCCTTCACACTTTTGTCAAAACACTTGTCATCTCTGCTGTTGCTATCAATCAAGTTTCACAACTCTAAGAAGAACTGTCCTCTCATTCCCTCTCCCCCCCCCGCCCTTCTTATCACCACCAGTGGTGCAAATATTTCAGCAGCATCATACTTGTGCACTAACAATCTCTATCTCCAGGGAAATGACCATATGTACAGGCTCGATGCATCACCTAAACTTGCTTTTATTTTATTCCTATCCACACTGGTCCTTTGTAAAAAAAAAAAAAAAACAACACAACAAAACAAAAACCCAAAGCCAAACAAACGAAAAACCCAGACCACAATAATTTTCTTTTTTTCCCCATCCTTCCCTGCTTCTTGCCCCGCTCCGATGCTCAGCACTCAGGCCTTAGGTTATCAAGACAGCCAAGCTTCCTCCCCTGCTTCATGAATCAGTATAAGGACCATCTGCTCACATTATTAAGTTAAATATATACCAGAACACACTGATGAGGGCAGCTCATCTGCCATGGTCAAGTGATCAGTTCATAGCTGTTTCATGGCCAGTTGTAATATTTCCAGAACACGAGAGAGCAGGTGGTCAGCCAAATGCTACTTATCACAGCATTACCTACGAGGCTCCCCAGGCTAGAGAAGCATGAACTGTCAAAAATGCCGCTAAATAATGTAACTTTGCAAAACAACAACAAAAAATGGTAAGGCAGGAGTTACTCTGATGATCTTTGGTCCAAACTGACTTGTAAACAACTATCTTTTGTGTCAAAAAACCCTAAGGTGCTCCCTTTTGGTCAGTCATCTTCCTAAAGCTGAACAGTTTACAATCTCTTGTTCACCCCCACTTATTTGCCACACGAATACCTGATACACTGAAAACCAATGTAAGAATTTTATCCAGCAGACACGCGTGTAGGTTTACCTATTCAGCCTAACCTTCCATCCCCACAAAAGTAAAATTGATGATAATTTGTAGAATTGTCAAGGTAGCCACAGCCCAGGAGTCATACCACCACGTATTCGTGCTGTATCAGCACAGTAGGAAACCATAACGAATGGGGACAGAAAAGCCCCCAAATTCCCTGTTCCTTCACATAATCGGCCTGTAATGCTTGGATACTGCATCATAGAATCTTATCGGGTTGGAAGGGACCTCTGGAGATCATCTAGTCCAACCCCCCTGCCAAAGCAGGTCCACCCAGAGCAGGTTGCACAG
>JAOXJK010000003.1:22284166-22294998 GCA_025774025.1 Xenus cinereus
GGATGGGGCTTTGAGCAACCTGCTCTAGTGGGAGGTGTCCCTGCCCATGGCAGGGGGGTTGGAACTCAATGATCTTTGAGGTCCCTTCCAACCCAAACCATTCTATGATTCTATTCTATGATTCTATTGCATCTCTTTCATACTTCCATCTGCATAGCTCTCTTCAGTTATTAATATTAAAAGCAAATATTTAAGTAATTTGAATGACCTTTCAGACCAATAGAGACAAGTAAGATGGCTCCTGGCAAGTGTCTGCTGCTAAATCCACAGAAACGGGTCATTTTCACAGGAAAGCTTCAGCAGACTTTTGCATTTCAAGTTGAAATTTGACATTATTGAGCAGTTCTACTTGGGGCAGCATCTTTGAAAGTCTGAAGGAAGAGGGTCAAGTCATGGAACATTTCGTTATTGTTTGGTATGCAGAAGTGGCTTGAAACACCTTCAGAAATTCTGATACTACAATTCAGAATGACTAATACAGAAGAAACCCTGTATGTTTCCATTCTCATCCACGTATCGCAGTCACCAATTTGGTTTGATTAGCAGAAGTAATAGACGAACAAGGAGTGAGATACAGCACTCATTGTTACTAATTAGCTAGACCAGACAGAAAATATTCAAAGAATTACCTTTTTTTCCCCATTTTTATTTTCTTTTTCATTACAGGTAAAATATTAGCCACGCTAAGTTACATCAATGAAGCCGTATTTCCCCCTCCATATTTCAGTATATTTCAAAAAAAGGTGCCTTTACAGCAATAAGCTAATATTTCAAAAGTGAACTTTTAGTTAGACTCCAGAGATGACGCGATGGCGCTCTCTACAATGAGTTGTCTTTGCGGAGGGCTGAGTTTCAGCCAGCCCCGGCAGACGTGCTAACTGAAGTGTTTATGCTGATATCATAGCCTGGGAATCAAGGTGTGCTCCCTGACTAGATGAATTCACACTCAAATACACAAAGCAGCCTGACAGAGAGGGAAGAGTCCCTGTGATACAGGCTTTTTGGCACCCCCACAAATATAGCGTAAGCGGGGAACAAGTTTGTCTTTAATGCGAACTCTAGTCACTGCAGTAAGAATAAAAACAACCAAACCCAAATCCAACCACCACCCACCCCAACCTCTCTTCATTTTTTAAAGATACCGGGAGCTATGACTACACGTGCTCACGGGTTGTACATTCTTTAATGTGAAAAGGAACGAGACTTGGATACTGTGCAGCAGTACCTGCCTTTAACCCCCGAGACGGCCCCGCCAGACAGACGCACCGGCTCAACTTTACCCATTTACAGGAAATCTAAGTCTGTGCCGATGCCTTCAGAGAGCTCGGCGCGGAACCACAAGTACAGCCAGAGACGTGGGGTCAGTAATTATCCCACCAGAAAATAAGGGCAATTTTAAAAGGTTTTCTTTATCGATGCTACATCAAGTGATTTCTGAAAAGAAATATAAAGTACTTACCATATTTTGAGTTTAGTACACACACCGTCACTGTATATTTTCCTTAAGTTTTTTTTCACAGTTTTTAGGGCATGCTTAATAACACAATTAGAATATATTACTATGAAGATGTTTATTCAGCTCTTCCTGAAATTCAAAATAAGAACACTTTCCAATTAATTTTTTATATATAATATGCAATTCTATGGGAGTATAAACAACCGAAACACTATATTGAATTCTAACCATAAGCCTCTTGAACATAAGTTTGTCTAAAACGATTAGTCTCTTTCCCATGCAAATGCCTGAAAATAGAACAGCACATTACGAAATAAATTTGTTGTATATTGGTGCAAGCATGGTGGGGTGCCAGTAAACATCCTTACAGTAACCACGCCACGGAGACACGTTTCAGTTTGACATTCTGAAATTCCAAGCACAAAATCTCATAACAGCATTCAACTTTACCATCTAACGTTGTCTTAAAGAAAAAAACCCCTAACTTTCAAAAATTAAAAACCCGAATAATGAAAATATAACATTGTTGAACTTCGTTGCTGACACGGGCTATAAGAATAAATTCCTTGAGAAAATAGCGATTCTTGAGGAGATCCCAAGTGGGCTTTACCACCGCCGGGCTTGGCAAGGCCTGTTTTGTCCAGTAGCCCACACCTATGAGGGACCACCAACAGCCACACAGAAGGGTATAAAAAGAAAGGAAATTGGGTTTGTTTAGCCTGGAGGAGCCAAGGCCAGCTTTCCAGTACCTGAGAGGAGGTCACTGAGGATGAGGGAGCCAAGCTTGTCACCGAGGTGCATAGCTGGGACACAAGACAGCTCTCTGACTGAAACAGGGGAGCTCCTGACTAAACAAGGCAATTTTTTTTCCCCCTGTGAGGATAACTGAGCACTCCAGAGCACTCATGAAATCTTCAACTTTGGAGGCTTCCAAGATCTGACTGCACAAAGCCTGAGGAAACCAGTCTCATTTCAGTGTTGATCCTGCTTTGAGCAGGAGATTGGAGTAGATGACCTCCAAGGTCACTTAAACTGGAACAATTCTGTGATTCAATCATATTCTGATACTTCCTCGGTTTCCAAGAACTTACAGTTTGGCGTCTCCCTAACCGCAGGAGCATCTTAGAGGTTAATAAGCCCAGGTAAATTTTTCTTCCCCAACCGTGTCTTTCGAAGCTGTCTGAACTCAGTATCAACTACATTCTGTGCCAGAGCGCTGCAAAGTTTTATTATGCTTCACAGGAAAAAAATACTTCTATTTTCTTAATCAGCCTTCATTTTGTGCTCAGTGGCTATGATTACAGGAGAGGTTGAATGATTACCCTTACTCACTCTCTCTATGCAGCTCTCAATCCCATTGACCTTTTGCGTTGCCTTCCCCCATCCCACCAGTCCCCTCTGCAGGCGGAAGGGCCGTGTCATTAATCATTCTTGGTACAGAAGCGATTCCTCAGAACATTTCTGATTCCTTTCTCCTTGGCTTTTACCACTCGACTGCAGCACAACATCTATGGCTCAAGATTGCTTTTTTGTAAGAAATGAAGGCAAGAAAATTCTTAGCGAACAGCAAGAGCAGCTGTCTTGCCTCGTGCAGTTGCCCTTCTGGCAAAAAAAAGAAAAAATAAATATGTTTTTCATGGCAGGCACAACTTTTTACTTCCTTATAGGAGCGGGATCATTGAAGGCCTATTAATGAAAGTGATGGAAGGAACTTTACCAAGCTGATTATTAGGTTGCAGCTTCCAGACGTAATCATCTTTCGGAGGTTCTCACTGCTTCTCTGGCCACACAGGCTAGCGGGGAGGACTAGGACAATATGCCACCGTCGCCAGTCACAAGGGAGACAGATGGTTCTGGAGGCAGCGATCAAAGTTACAGTAGGTAAATCTGTTCTGTTTTCATAATTGTGGAGGCTGTTGAATTCGCTAGATGAATTTCAAAAAAGCACGCCTATTAATTCAGGTTTTGCAAGCCTCTGTAGTATAGGGTATTTTTGTTCTTTTCAAAAAAATATTCAAAGACGTTTCCAGTATAAATAAATCAGAATATTTTTCTTGCTGGAAACAAACTTAATTGGCTTCCATTTTACTAAGATGGGAAACTGAGCATTTTCTGTAACATTTGCTCCAGAAAAATACTAATTTTAGGTTAACTTAAAATGCAACCAAAAATTAAAATCTAGAACTAACTACAAATACACCAGAAGAGCACTAGTTTTCTGACAATGCTAACATTATTATGATAAAGTATGCCACTGGTTGCTAGACATCTGACCCCTCAGCCTTACAGAAGAGCTCTATCAAAGCAGAATTATTATTTTTTTTTATGCTACATCTGATGCCCCCTAAAAATTAAGAGGGGGGGAAATTCCTCCTATTTAGGATTCTATTTCAGATAATAATGTGGAGCTGTGGCACACTATATTGCAATGCTTTGTCAGAAAAGCACATTCTTCTGCCTTTGTACGGGCACAAACTAAGACCTGACACAGTTCAGCAAGCGAATGTTCAACTAAAAGAACTTTAACGCCTGCAAGACAGTCTCGATCTTGCAGCCTCGAAGAAGATCACAAAGATATATGTGGATTGCTTATATAGGACAAACTCAACGCTCGCTAAGACTGCTGGAAGAAATCCATGGGCAGAACAAACCCAGCAGGCTCCTGAGGTGGCTCAGCAAGCCGGAGAAATCCTACAAAAAGCCTTGTTTTAGTGTGATACAAGGAAGGTGAGTGGAATGAAGGTCATGCCTTGGAAGGGGAGAATGAGAGATGCTTTTTTTTTCTTTTAAATCAGCACTGCAGGCTCTTCCTCTGAGGTCTCTGCATGAACTGTAACACAAACTTAAAATAAAAAATAAACACAGGAAGAAAGTTTCACCACACAAGGCTAACAGGGTCAGTTTGGGCACGATAAATGCCTTAATCTTAAAAACTTCTCAGCCAAGTTTGAAGTTTAAGAGACACGAGTAACAAGGGTATTTTTTATTTTTTAAGCAAACAGCTGACTACCTATACTTATATACTTAAAATTAAGTTTCTTGTGGGCAAGAAAAGCTTTCTTCAATGCTTGGTTTATAGTCCAATGACTCGCTTCTCAACTCCTGCTTTAGTGTAACTATTTTCTTAATGCTCTAGCCATACTACTCTAGTGCCATCTTTCATGGAAGAAGTCTCTCCGGGGTTGCGCCTACATTTCCACCGCCACCACTACCCCCCAGATCCATCCATTTCTCCTCCCTAAGTCCCACCTCTGTGAGATCCGAGGCGGACGTTCTAGTGAAGCACAGCCATTCTGCTTTGGGAGAGGGTGCAACCTGGTTGGGTTGGGGAAGAAAGGCAAAGGGACGAATAAAGGTGGCAGCTATCAAACTTGACGGAGCTAGTGAGGGTTCCACCGACTTCAGTTCAGACAAGAATGCTTTCGGCAAACGGAGAAACGTAAATGCCAAGAGTGAGTCATCCGTAGTAAGAAGAATACGACGTACACGGACTTGCCAGCAGCTCTGAGTTGATCTCTACTTTCTCAGTGTATGGTGAACGCTTTGTTACTAATCTGCGTAGCTTCTCCAGAAGGTATAATTAGCTAGAGGCGCGGATATAAGAGACATTTTTAAAAATAAAAAAAAGAAGGATGGCAAGTTATTAATGTAGGTGGTTCAGACTTTAGTCTTTAATTTAAACTGAAGGTTAGTCTATGTAAAAAAATAAACCTTAGAACTCCCTGAAGTGCTATTGCTATTCCATGCCAACAAAGTGAAAAAAACCAGAAGGCTGCTTTTCTTATCCAGGGCAACAGGGGTTCCAACAACTGACATGTTGCAATACAATATATATTAAGGTGCATTCAATCTGCGTGGAGTGAGCAGGGCTGCGCAAAATTGCAAAATGATTCAAAGCGGAACAGCTTAGCTTTGTGCGGAGTCAATACAGGAATTACCTTGTTGCTATAACGACGCGAATTGCCTGGGTGGGAAGACCACAACTGCTGGTGGCTCCTTCCTGTGAACTGGCTTCTCATCAGATGGCACGTCACCCTGTGGCACTAGAGGCGCCGCAGCAGCCAAAGGAAGCAAAAGTTTCACCTCTTCTGAAGATCAATTTCAACGTTAATTTTTTTTTTTCTTTAGCAGGTGAGGGGCATGAGCTGGCTGCCCGAGGGAGACCAGATGGCCAGCAAACACTGGCTACTCACCACGGGGAAAAGAATTAGCTTCGACGTGATCTCCGCTATCTACAAGCCAAGTACCTTTTGCTTCTCTGATGGGTGCGATCCACCTCATGTGAGTTGTCTTCCGAAACACAATTATAAGTAGATTTTATACTGTCGAGCGTAACACCAGGTCTCTCTAACATGAGATGAGTCACTGGAATGACTCAGTTCTCACTTGCTCTTGTTATTCAGACACTGATACAATATGGCACTAGTCTGCCTTATTTAAGGCCTATTTATAGAAGCCTGAGTCACTGACTAATGAAAGCCGCTTTTTGAGATGAAACATTGGTTAGGAAGTCGGTGCACAAAACTCCAGCTCAGATGCACAGCAGAGACGCTACAGGGGTTTCACTAGTCGCATCTGAATCCACACTCGTGATATAAAACTTGCTCAGCACTTCTTATTAATAAGAAGCATGTGGTTTTCCTTCCTCAAGGCTATCTCTCTTTGATATGTATTTAGAAAACTTTAGATAAAATTTAAGACTTTCCATTATTTTGCATCACTCTTCAACCACATGGACACCTGGCTACTGCACAGAAGCTTTATTATGGGAATAGAATCTATCAAGACCGTACCCATTTTAGGATCGACCTTCATCCTAACTTCTTGGAGGCAGGAAAGATGCACAGGTATGAACAAAATCAGCATTTATAAACCGAGGTAAAAGAATGAGAAGTGAATCTTAGACATGAGCTCATACTTCCTTCAGTGCTTCCTGCCCTGAAATATCACAGCCCAGACTGATTTATTAAACTGACAGTAACACAGTATTTCTCTGCATGGTGCTACAAAGCATTTTGCTAAACAAATAAAAAGTGGAACCTACAATTGTTTAGGGTCACTTTCTAGATTAAAATAACACCTGCAACTTACAAAACAACAAATGCAATTTAAAAAATCACTTCTAAATAAAAGTTATTTGCTTAACATGCTTGTCTGTCTCCATCCTAAGTGCTGATCTAATTTATTAGATAATTTTAACATATCAGGCTGGAGACAAGACTGAAGGGAAAGGTTTCCAAGTTTTCAGTGGCAATAACTTACTCGTCTCTTAAAGTGAAGGGTCACATTATGAATGTGACCCTCGTTAGAAGATATTCATGAAAACCTGTGAGTCCATTTGTAGAAAGAGTTACTATAAATAAAAGAATACTGTAAAACAACGTAGAGTAAGAGGTGAAGGAACTGTCTAGACAGGGAAATTTAGTAGGCTCAATACTGCAACTGGCTGGCCAGCTCCAAAAACACTGCCTTTAAGAAGTATAGTCCTTGCAGGGAGAGAGATTTGCAACAAATAAAATACAGATAAAAGCTTTCCTACTCTATCACTTAATACTGTCTGGATGCAAAGTCTACGCATACCTTTTCCTGCTAATCTGTGGGGAAAAAACCCCATGAACCAAGTGTCAACAGCCACAGCATCAGGATGTTCTCCTACCCAGACACTGACCCACCCAATGTACAAAACTGAACACAAGGAGGTGTCAGAGTTCAGTTTGGGGGTTGGGTTTTTTTGGTTTAGGAAAGAAGAAATGTGGCTATTTTTGGTGGCCATGAAATTAGAGATGTGGTTATGAAGGGTTTTTTTTTTTTCCGTTTGTTCCGTTTCTTCCTCTTGACTCCCACCCTCCTTTCTCCTGCTGCTTTGAAGAGGATCGGATGTGGAAGCACTTTGTTCTAACAGAACCAATTCATGTAGCAAAGTGCCTCTGGAGGTTTTTACAAGTACTTACTTTTTGGTACTTAACAGGAAGTAGGAAAATTCCAGATATTTTCAAATCAAAATGAAGCAAACCAGTGAAATCACATCATATCAGAAGAAACTTCTATAACTGCTACCGGAGATATTGAATAAAATAGATGCAGCTTCTCAGGAGAGTCAGGGAACTGCTGAAGTGTCCTTTTTTTTTTTTTTCCCTTTCTTTTCGGTATAAAAAGTTGCTGTTGAAGCAGTTATTTCTTTCAGCTGGTTATTGAAGGCTATTCCATCAAACCCATGTACTTCAGAAGTTAAACAACCTGGCAGGTTTCGATAATAGATGTCTCGGAGAAATATTTCCATCATCTTTTAAGCACTACTATAAGTAATTTTTTTTCCTACAGAAATAGATCTTAACATGGTCCATGTCAAATAACTTAGTCCACTAGTTAAAGGTCATTCTAAAAAAGAAAGCTAGATATTCAGCAAAACAGCCACATATGAAGATTTAAAACCCAGTCTGATTAACTGAAGGTTATTTATAGCGCACATATGTTTCACAATCCAAAGTATCTTATTAAAGTTTTTATAAGTTGACTGTTCTCTTACATGAAGCATCTGCTGAAAGGAGGCAGATGAACAGATTGTTTTATGCTAAAAACAAGGTTACTTGAAGCACCACTACATTATAAATAACCCTTTTGATGAGTCAGCAGATGAGTCCCTTGTTTGTAGAAGTTTTAATAAGACAACGCTTTGAACGAAATGATTTTGTCACACAAAATGTTATTCTCTTACTGTACCTGTTCCATTAAGTTTTTGAATTTCATCAAAGCTTTAAAATGACTAAGTCATCTCAGGTGACGGAATGAGATCTAGGAGGCTGACACTCAGGATGCCAGGGGATGGGACTGGTACCTCAGGGTGGGGGCCGGGGGCTGCCGCCGAGGGATGGATTATTCGGGCAATATCCAGAAGAGGGCAATGTCTTGCTTTGGAAAAGATTTCCCACTCCGTTCCCTTTGCTCAGCTACTCGGAAGCTGTATGCAAGCCGGAATAAATAGTAGCGCTATTAGGAAAATCACAAGCAAATATTCTGAAAGGAAGCTAAGAGAGCATGATTCAGTCTAATTCTGCTCATTTCCAGCCAGAAGCAGAGCTATCCAGAATAATGACATTTTAACTTCCCGCTAGACGAGATAAACTGACAAAAATGCACCCAAGCAAGGAAGCACTTCATTGTATCTTCTGATCAGATGACCTGAAGACCATCTCCCAAGAGTTTCCAAACCCAAATATATTAGTTAACCTGAAGCAAAACGTTCTGGAAGTGTTGCTATCCCAGGTCAGCACCACCCCAGCACTTCGTTGTGCCCTCCTGATAGTTCGAGGCTCTCACTAACACAGAGAAACACAAGGGAATTGCTCCTCCTTTTAATTAGACACTAATTGGGAGTGATTGAAACTCCAATCTTTTGAAAGCAGAGCAAGAAGTCCCATGAGCTCCTCGTGGCCAGGTGGAACAGGCCCAGAAAGCCAACATGCAAGTACCAGTGGAATTAAGCCCGTTTGTTCCCCTCTCACCATTTTTCAGGACCAGTCTGGGCCTTCTCAGCCACCCCGGAATGTTCATGGCATGGCAGAGGTGGGTGAGTGAAAACACTTCTTCTAGAAACAGTAAGATCCAACTGATGCTTTTTCATTGACTATGGTTGGGAAACTTCTAAGTCAATTTGGAAACTTCCACTTGAAAATGCTGTGAGAAAAAAAATACACTGAAGAAATGAAGTAAAATTACCCAAGTATTTTATGAAGATGTTTAGAAATTTAGGCTTTTTTTGAGGTTACAAGATGAAAATATTTTCAAAATTTATACAACTACAGAACTCCATCAGTAAATCTAAGCTTCAGATTGAAATGAAGAAAACCAAAAAACAATGAAAAAATTTCTCCTTTAAGTCAGAAGCAGCAGTGTGAGAGCCAAAGGAAATGCTCTAAACTTTTAGTAAAAGAACTTAGTGTAACAGACCCAGTTTTGACCTGAAGCAACTGATGGATGACAATAGTATTGGTCGGATTCATGATCAAGATCTGCAAATCAACATTAACGTTGCCTTTTCCTTTTGGGCAGTAGAGTCTAGACATTGAGAGTACCTGAGTTTGTCAGTCGGGGTGGCTGGTTTGGGGTGGCTTCCTTCGTTTTGTGGCTTTTTCACAGTTTGGTTTTATTATTTTTTTTTTTAAAAAGCATCAGAAACCAAAATCCTCAAACATGTGACTGCAATAGAGTGCTGAGAGCTGCCTTGAGACACCACAATTGCTATAACTGCATTATAAAAATTGATCACTTTTCACAGCACCATAAACCACCACAGCGGTGCCTTCGGGGCATTTCAAAGGCTGAAAAAAGCGTTGTAAAGAGCGATGAGCTTCAATTCCTTGAGGTAATAATTTGTAGAATAAAGCTACAACGTCCTAAGACACAGCAAAACTTCATGTTTCAAAAATACAAGCTACACATATATGAAGTATCCATCTTCATCATCACTTCCTTGCAATAGTATAAAACATTTCACTGTTATTCTTAAAAATCTGTTTCACAGGACAGAGAAAAAGCCATTGCAGTTGAAAAGCATCATCAGTGTTAAAAGAAATAGGTAGGAATTGGCAAAGGTGGATGAGGACTGAATGGAAATGGGACCCTTTCAAGTCCTAAGGTAGCCTTGGCAGAGAAAAGATGCCAGGCTTACGGAAGAGTTCGCACACAACTTCTACGCAGAACAGGGAAATGAACTCCACAGTTAATCCTTCCGCTGACTTAATGGATACGAAACAACCCGAGCGAGCCATACCTTGTTTCCTTTCTTTGGAAAAGGGCCGCTAATCCGTTACTAATCTCAAAATTGCCTGAAGGCACGCGGCATTCTGCCACCTTAATATATGTATCACAATTCAAGTTTTAGAAGTATACTGTTATTTTATTGGATTCTTACCGGTTTATTGTGCTTGTACTGATCAGCCTTTCTACTCATGCAAAGGAAAACAAAGTGCTGTGTTTCCTACAGTGAAAAGTCACTATTAACCTGCGTGCTGCCTCCTCATAGGGACAACCTGATCCTATCTCAAACGCTGGCTTCAGCAGCGCCCGTACAACTATCCCGTTAAAGATTCGAAGTACAGAGCGCGGAGGTGAACAGGCAGGCTGACAGACGGACGCTTCTACTCACCTTCTCCTCTCCGGTACACCAACGCCTGCCCGGTGCACAGCCTGGGACGTGTCGTTAACACAGAGACCCAGTGACGGATCACAACTACAGCCACAGCACCTTGGGGATGGCTTTCAAGTTCACATAGAATCACGGAACGGTTTGGCTTGGAAACGACCTTAAAGCCCACCCAGTGCCACCCCCTGCCCTGGGCAGGGACACCTCCCACCAGACCAGGTTGCTCCAAGCCCC
>JAOXJK010000003.1:22298906-22313832 GCA_025774025.1 Xenus cinereus
CTGGGCCAGGCTCTCACCACCCTCACACCAAACAAGTTCTTCCCCACATCTCAGCTCCATCTCCCCTCTTGCAGTGTGAAGCCCTTCCCCCTCCTCCTAGGGCTCCCCTCCCTCATCCAGAGTCCCTCCCCAGCTTTCCTGGAGCCCCTTAAGGGACTGGAAGGGGCTTGAGGGTCTCCCCGGAGACTCCTCTTCTCCAGGCTGAACAACCCCAGCTCTCTGTCTGTCAACAACATGCTCGGTTGGGCTGTGGAAGAGGGTCCGAACTTGCCGGGACCGTAAAGGAAAAGGAGTGGTTTGGTTTCTATTTGCTTAAGATCTGCTTGGACTGGACTTCAGAATTATTGATGTTCGACCTGTCTTTGTACCAAAACACTGCCCCTGTGCAAACAACCGCTCCGCTGAAACTATTGGATTACCTCTCGCCGAAGCATTATTTGATTTGGCTTGCTATTTTGTCGAGCCTCTGAAGATAATAGCTTGCTTTAGCGTTTTGTCTCCCGATAGCATGAAAGAAGCAGCCATCCAGAGGGGGGCTGTGCTGCTGCATTCTAACTTCTGTGAGATAGAAGCACCACGGGTTATCTGTATGGTGTAGGATCCATACAGCCTTCACCTGCCTTCTCCTTCATATCCTGCATTTATTGCTTGGCTGGGTAAGAGTTTTGTTTGCTGAAGATCTGCCACGTGCTCATCTGTTCCTCCTCCTGTATAGTTGGGTAGCTCAGGCCCCATATCTGGAAAAAAAAAGGTGGTGAAAGTCTTCCAGCGTTCTTCTCCATGTGGTTATATGCTACAACGCAAGGGGGGAAGTGTTGCTTTTCTGCTGTGTGTCCTTTGCTTGTGCGGCCCTGGCTGGTCCTTCTCACGTTTGGGGAGAAGAACAGAACCACTGCTGAGCGGGGAAACCGAGGAATTTAGGTTCTTCTTTGGCTGATTTCAGGTGAATACAATCTGCTGTTTGGTGGATGCTGTTTAAGAGTCACTGACATAAATAAAGCAGAATAGGAAAGATGGAGCACTTCTTCTGATGGTTGGAAATGGGAAGAAAGTGCTTTTTTTTATTTTCATCAGGCAGTAGGAGGCTGACTGTTGTGTGTGGGTGTGTTTGCCCTCCACTGGTTGATGTTAGAATGACCTCCCTATATCAGAGACTTTTTTTAGGCCAAGATCAGTGTTGACTTTGAAGAATCAGAAGGGTTTCAGATGCAGGGATGGGTTGTTGAGAAGTGGTCGGTGCAACTGCTCGCTCTTCATCTGCAAAGCCACCCTGGACAAGAGACATCTGCTGACCTGGTGAAGCAGGAGGAGTTGTCCAATGCAGAGGGATGCACAGAAGCCAACTCTTTCGCTAAACGTGACCAGGGCTTGGAGAGGGGTAGCCAGGGCTTGGAGAGGCTGCAAAACACGTTCTGCTGCAAGGCATGACTCTGAGCAATCTGTCCCCAAGGCCTGGTGACCCCACGGGGCTCGTCACACCTCAAAATAGGCAGCACACCCCTTGCCTTCTATTCCACAGACCTCATCCTACACACCAGGCTTGAGTTATGTATCAGCCTGAAAATTATGTGACAGTCTTAATTACGGAATCATTTGCTGACCTTCAGTTTTATGAAAATAATCTAAAAGTGACTTTATCAGCACTTAAATGGCTGTTCAGCAGAGAAGCTTAGAGGATTTAAGGGAACTGCATCCAGCACTAGTGATTTCCACTCCGGTGTGTTATACCGTGTCCTTGAAGGTTGCTGATGTTCACTATTCACTAAGTCGAGCGATCCTGGTCAGCAAAACCAGCGACTTGGGGGTTTGGTGGCTTTTTTCAGAAGCAGCAAAGTCAGGAAGGCAGCTGTGTGCCTTAGAAGACCATAGTAAGGGTGAAAACTTTGCTCTGCTCTTGAAACCCTTTCCAAATGTGTGTACTAGGAACTATAGATTTCTGTCTTCTATGGATTTTGGCAAGACAGCTGTTAGGGTAAGGTGAAAGGCCAACAAACCTGAGAGGAGCTTTCGATTTTGGTGAAACTCAATACTTAGACTTTCCAGTAACAGAAGACATTTTTTTAAAAAAAAAAAAAAAACCAAAACCAAAACCTGGTGACACTTGGATTTCAAAGGCAGCATCTGAGCCATTCTTTTTTCCTCTCACTAAAGCAACCAGATGGGACCCAGTCTGGGATGTGCATGTCCTGTGTATCTCTATGTGTGTTGGAAACATGAAAGGATCTGGGGAAATGATGATACAGTGGTTGAGCAGAGAGATGGGAGCAGAGGAATCCTTAAAAGAACATCTCTTAAAATGTCTTTTAACATCAGCCCAACCCATTTAATCTCACAGTGTTGCTCTCATGAATGTTTATCACCTCCTGCAGGTATTAAGTCTTAAGACTCCACTAAAGCACCTTGAATTTTAATGTGAAAGTGGTAAATATGTCTTAATTGCACAGATGTATTTCTCTGTCAAGATATAAACATGAGATAAATGGAAACACAGTGAGCTGGGAGACTTCCCTCTGTCACCACGTCATCAGTTCAATGAAGAGCTTATGAAGAGTTATTTTTATTACACATTAGAGCTTTAGCTATTACAAATATCTCCATGAAGACTTTCTCCTTCTCTTTGGCATTTCTTTGACTCATAGAACCAATCAGGTTGGAAGGAACCTCTGGAGGACTCTAATCCAATGTCCTGCTTGGAGTAAAGCTGACCACAAAGGTGGTAGATGAGGTTGCTTAGGACTTTGTCTGTTGAGGTTTGATCATCGATGGGGTGGAGGGTCTGCCACCTTTCTGGGCTCTGGCTCAAGTCATTTGTTTGCCCCCTTTACATCCAGTCATAGGAAACTACATTAAAAACTGCCTTGCTGATGTCAAGGTAACCGACGTCAAGGGTTGTCTGCTCATCTACCAAGCCGATCGCTTGGTCGTAGAAGACAATCAGATGGGTAGGATACAACTTGTCCATAGTACATCTGTGTTGTCCCCAAATCTTGCCCTTTGTGGCCATGGGAATGGCTTCCAGGAGGGTTTGTTCCATCCATCCCTGCCTGCAGACTTGTGCAGACATCTGGGCAGGGTAAGTGCTGCCTTTCCAGTTGCCTTGGTGTCCTCTTTATTCCTCCTGCTGGGTTACAAATACTCTCAAGAGCGGGTTTGTGTTGTCAAAGTTAATGCTCGGAAACTTACTGCAGATAACCTTGGCTTCGTCTTGACTTGGCTGCTCGCGGGCTTTCATTGCCTGAGCTAATAAAGCCTTTACAATTGCTTAGAGACACTTAAAGTTGTTAGTGGTTAAATAAAGGGATTAATTTCAGGCATCCTGCTGCTAAACTTGTATGTTTGAATTTTGAAAAAGTGCTTTTTCCTTGGGAGGTGTGAACAAGCCCTGAACAACTGGTTAACTTTTATCAGCTAAATGGACTGTAACTCCTCGTGAGGAGCCCCTGAACTCTTCGGCATCGATTTACGCTTCCCAGGCAATGGAAGCAATTACGTCGGCTCCGTGAAGAATAAATAGAGAGGGGTCTCGCGGCGTGAAGATAGGAAGGTGCATCAGGAATGCCTGCCCTTTAAACCTGCTCCTCCTGTTGATTTTATTGATGATTAAGTCAGTATTTTAATGTTTCCGTGCCTCGGTTTCCCTGCCTATAAATTACTTGAGCCTTCCTCTTGGGTTGGTGAGGACTGCTCGGCTATCACATGTGAAATGCCGTCAAGGTAGGGTGCCAAGTGAATGCAAACTATTTTATTTTTAGCCCCTTTTGAAAACTTGGACTTTTTGTTCTCCCTTTTATCTGCCTCTTTCTTTTTAATCACACAAAATGGAAATAAACTCCATCACAGCTGTTGCTGGAGGAGAATCATTAGGCCCATCCAGCTGGCTCTCTCGGGGCCAGCATGGGATTGTTCCCTGTGCTGCCTTTCAAAAGTATTTTATCTCCTTTAGTCTTGTGTGTGCGGGGAGTGATGAGCGTCTTTCACTTCTCTCAGCTCTCTTCATTGATCCAAATGGGAAGGGCTATTTTTAGGCGGCTGTAAGTAAACGGACATCGGGCACCGCAGGAGGGGAACTGGGTTATTTTTGGAAACCCATCAGCCGCCGTTCTGGCAGGTCCTGCTGCAAGTTCTGTCTTCGGTTGGGCTGTCTCAGGTTGTGGTATCAGTTCCCGAGGTTGTGAACCTGGTTTCTTGGGTATGATTTACAGTCCAAATCTGGAACCAGCAGCTGCTGGAGACCGTCTTGACGGCATCAGTTTATGGGAGTTAATTCCCCCAGAACCAGCCCGTCTTGCAGGGATGCAGGATTGATGGGGTGATGATTGGAACCACTGGAACAGGTTGCCCAGAGAAGCTGTGGCTGCCCCATCCCTGGAGGTGATCAAGGCCAGGTTCGATGGGGCTTTGAGCAACCTGGTGTGGTGGGAGGTGTCCCTGCCCAGGGCAGGGGGTTGGAACTCGATGGCCTTTAAAGGTCCCTTCCAACCCAAACTGTGTTTCTATGATTGAGCTGTAGGTTTCGGGGCAGCAGAGTCGTCTTAGGGGCAACATATGAAATCCACCTGGAGTGGAGACAAGCCCATGGAGACGACGTCACGGTTTGAGCCCTGGATGAATATGCCGATGACTCGACATCTGTTAGTGGCCATGTGGCAGGTTTTGGTGCGCTCTTGGGCAATTTGTTTGGGTTTATTCTGCTTCAGTGGGTTGCAGGAGGATGACATTCTCTGTGTTTTGCTTAGGCTTTTTCATCAGCGTTTTGGGACAGCTTCTGCCTCTGGCTGAATTGGTGTTCGGAGCTCGCCGAGGCTGCGCGGGGCCATTAGAAACTCCAGTTACTCGGCTGTGAGTGGGCGAGTTGGAGTCTGGGGGGGCAATGACTAAACCCGCACCATCGCTGGCTGGAGAGCTTGAAAAGCCCAAGCAGAAAACATTGCGTGTGTGATTTAGTGGCACGTTACCTTCTCTCTCTCAGCAAAGACCCAAGTCTAATTTCAAAGGTCAGAACATGCTCTCACCTGGGCCTTCCAGGCCTTTTATAGAGCGGTTGAAGGCCATTACCTAAAATTAGCTTGTTGCTTGGGGAAAGCTCACATTAGCTCCGTAGTAGGACTCTTTTCAAAGCTCTTGATGATCATTTACTTGATGGACTCCTATTGAAGCTCATGGGTACAAGGTAGAAAATGGAAGACAAATAGTACCTGATACTGCTTCCTGACTGAGACAAAAAATTGGGTGGGCTTTTTGGCACAATTTCTCTTCTTCTACAGTGCTTTTTGGTGGTGGTTTGGGTTTTTTGAAGGATCCCTAGTGAAGCTTTTCTGTGCAGGGCAGTGGACTGCCTTTGGAGTCAGGCTCATTTTTATTTTCCTCAAATTTCCTGATGATCTGGGCTTGCTGGGGAGCACTGGGAAGGGGAGCACGTGATTCTGAAGCAGCCTGAAATGGTAAAGCACGGTCAGATCTGCTAAGCAACAGCATTGACACATTTAAATAAATCTGCTGTTGAGTAATATAGAGTGACATATTGAGAGCAATTAAAAGAAAAAAAAGAAACTCGGCACAAATTTAGGAAATGACTGGAACGAAAACAGAACATAGATGTTAGAGAGGACGTTGGATAAAAGAGAGGGAGGGCTGCTCCACAAAAGGAGTGTACTGGAAAAGCAGGATGTCCATCAGGAAGGAGGAGACAATCGCAGAAACACAAATTTACGCTGAAATGATCCCTTGGCAGAAGGATCCTGGTATTTCTACTTCTCTGCCAACCCTGAGGGTTGCAAGGATTGAAAAGATTAACGCTGCCTGGATCAGAGAGGAGCATGTGGTGGGATGTCAGACAGCTTAGAGAAGGTAAGGTGGCAGGTCTTGCTCTGTTGGCTTTCTTAATCTTGTTCCTCTGGGTCCATAGTGAGTTGGGTGAGAGTCCTGTTGTACCCATCGCTAACGCTATGGAAGAGGGCACAGACTGAATTAGGAGGGTTTATAATTGAAGCTGATGAAAGGAAGTCACTTGCGGAGCTCAGCTGTGGAACTCGCTGCTGCAAGAAGCCATGAAGCCCAGTGCTTGATGTGGTTCTCCTTTCCTTGCCTTTTTTTAAGAGTTCAGACTTGGTACAGATGAGAATGTACGTGATTGATTGCTTCAAAAAAGTATTTTGGTGGGCAGCTTCTGTTCTTCAAGGGCTCGGGGAACTCCTATTTGCTAGTGGTTAGGGGAAAATTGTTCTGAATAAGCTGTTCTGTGACACTGATTTATGAGTATTTTGCACCAAAGCAGCTGGAAATGAGCACTCAGGAGTTGAGGGGTGGAAGCGGATGGATCATCGGTTCGATCTAATATAGCCATCCTGGTGGGTTTTTATTATTTTTATTGGATTCTATACAGTGGTCAGATTGAGTTGTGAATTTTGTGGCTACTGTAACGACTCGGTTCCGAGCCGATGCCTTCGTGTCTGCCTGCAGGGCACGTTTGCTGTGGAGTTGGTGGCTGTGTCACTGAGCCCTTCAAAGCTTGGGTTCAACGGCAGCTTTCCCAGCCTCCGGGAACGTCTCCCCATCCCTTGGCTGGGCGTCAGGTACTTTACTTTGGACACGAGCAGCTTTTATGCAGGGGATGGCAATAGTTAACTCACACACTTGCCAACCTCTTGTGCCATTAAGCCTAAAAGGGACAAGGCTGTGCTGTCCCTTGCAATATTTTTGTGCCATCTGAGCCATTTATGGCTCAAGCCACTGAGATGAGAGGGAGATGGCACAGCATGAGAGATGCTGGGCCTTACTCTTCTGTCCACAAATGGCCAGAAGAGACCTTTGTGGCTTCCTTGCCCACTAGGACCTCTCAGCATCTATTCTGCAAACGGTTCCTGAAGCTGGCATGAGTTGGAAATGGTCTCATCTTTGGGATGATGGCTGGGAGACAGCAG
Organism: Xenus cinereus; assembly: GCA_025774025.1. Taxonomy (NCBI): domain Eukaryota; kingdom Metazoa; phylum Chordata; class Aves; order Charadriiformes; family Scolopacidae; genus Xenus; species Xenus cinereus. The sequence goes on from JAOXJK010000003.1 coordinate 22,305,827, forward strand.
CTTGTGTTGGAAGCAGTTGCTTCATCTGCACGAGCCTTGTGCTGGCAGAGCGTCCCATTGCCCGTTTCTGAGCTGCTCCGAGGACATTTGGCCCCACTTACCCAGCAAAAATAGCTGTTGTGCGGTGGAAATTTCTGCCTGGAGTATTTTTAAGCCTGGTGTGTCCTCGCCCAAATAGCTTCAGCCTTCCCAAACCTACCCCCTCAGCTAACATTTGGATTCTCTTCACCTTCTGTTGTGACCGGGCAGGTGGGACTGCGCATGGTGAGGATTACTTGGGCAGTCCAGAGCTTATCCACAATATCCATGGCACGCGGTTTCTCTGGGAATTTTTCCTCTGGGCTGTGAAAGTGTGTTAGGGATGTTAACTATTCAAAGCCCTGTCAGCTATGAATAAGATCTGTCCTGCCCATAGAATCATAGCATTGTCCAGGTTGGAAGGGACCTTTCAGATCATCAAGTCCAACCATCAACCCAACACTGACAAACCCACCACTGACCCATGTCCCTCAGCACCACGTCTGCCCAGCTTTTAAATACCTCCAGGGATGCCAAGTCCACCAGTGCCCTCGGCAGCCTCTTCCAAGGCTTGACAACCCTTTTGGAGTGGAAATTTTTTCTTAATATCCATCCTAAACCTCCCCTGGTGCAACTTGAGGCCATTTTCTCTTGTCCCATCACCTGTTCCTTGGGAGAAGAGACCGACCCCCAACTCTCTACAACCTCTCAAACCTCCCCTCTCATCTGGGGAACATTTCCGGTGGTGTTACCACAACAGCCAGCGAGCATCCGCAAAGGATAAATGCCAGGGGAAATTCAAAATGTGTTATAAGATCTACTCGGAGAGATTTGGCATCCTCAGAGAGAGGCGAGACAGCCCTGAGGAGAAGGGGGAACGTCCACTGGTGCAGGTTTGCTATAGGAGAGAGGTCCCAGCCTTCCCTTGGACCTGCTGCAGCAGGTCCCAGCACCACAGGGTGCCTTGTTCCCATCCTCCGAGACTCCTGCCTCGGATGCAAACCGTAGGAGGCTGCTCCATGTTGGTAATGCAACACCAACAGCCTCCCGAGAGACCAGCCATTTCCCTCCCTCCCGTCGCTGTGCGACAGCGGGAGCGCGGCTCCTCTGCAGCTCCGGGTCATTAGGAGACACGAACAGAGAACTGTATAGCCCAGGTGTAATTCCCACTTCTACCGAGGTCCTTATTAGGATCCTGTGGGAGAGCATTCCTACTGCCCAGCCCTTTGCCTCGCGTAAATCTCAGATCCGTGCTGCACTCCGCGCTTATCAAACTTTAACGCACCGAGGAACGCGTGCGGAGTCCAACGAAAGCAAGAGCGATTTGTGCCGAGCTACAAACTGCAAGAACAGTCTTAAAAACATTCCTTCTATCTTCCACCGGGTGGAAAAATCACTCAGAGCAAGGCAGGCAGCAGACTGCTCATGCATAATTTAAGAGCCTCCTCTAGTTTCCACCAAGTCAATGAGAAATCTCCTACGAACCTTAATGCCAGCTGAATTGTGCCGCGGGGACCCAACTGCACGACTCCCACCCCTTACGCCAGCGCTGTGTACGAGACGAACTTCGCAAAAACAAAAGCTGAGCTTCTTGGTTCTCCTCCAGTTTTTGCTCTTCCCTCAAATACAATAAAATATGAATTAAAGCAGAGGTAGGAAAACAAAAGTCAATCCAAGCATTCTATAGAGTAAACTGGAAAAAAAAAAAAAAAAAATCACTTCCAAGGACTGTAACTTCACTTTTCAAGTCACTGAGGTGGTTTGCGTGACACGGCACGACTCCCGGAGGGGAGCAGGAATTTTGGCAGGGCTGGGTAGAGATGCCCAAAGCAGGGATTGCTGTGAGCACAGGACTGAGCTTCTCCAGAGAATCTGGCAAAAAGGCAAAAGTGTTTATGCCACCCAGATCACACCAGATACAGACTTGGCCAGCAGGGGTTTGGCTGGTTGTTTGTTTTCTATTAAAAAAATAAACACACACACAAAAAAGAAACAAACCAAACAAACTGGAAAGGAAAACTGTTCAGAAGCTTTTTTGCCACAGCTACAGTATGAATTTCCAGGAGGAGGAGAAGGGTGGGAGCAGAGCTCTTTCCTGACACATATTTGAAGCACCTGCCACGCAGTCAAGGCCATAAACCCCTTGGTTGTTTTTTCTATTAAAAAAACTCCACACAACAAACAAACAAAAAAAAAACCCACAGAAGGAAAACCAGTCAGAAGTTTTTTTTGCCACAGTTATAGTATTAATTTCAAGGAGGAAGAGGGGGGAAGAGCCCTTTCTCAGCACATATTTGAAGCGCCTGCTGGGCAGGTCAAGGCCATACACCCTGCGGTGAGATGCCAAGAGCCTGAAGAGTTAAAGAGTCTAAATAACTGAAAGCATTAGAAGATTAGGAGCAAGGCACAAACTGTCTTGATGAAGTTGGCCGAGGATGGTGTTTCCCATCCTACAACATTGTTCCCATCCCCGTTTCCCATAACAGACACGTTCTGACCTTGTGTGAATCAGCACCAAGCTTCTACAGCTGAAAGTTTCCAGTTTCGTGGCCATCGGCTACTAATAACACGGGCTGGGGGGTAAATAAGGAATTCTCCAAAACCCAGCAACCTCAGGCACGAAGCTGTCTAGTTCGGGTAGGGCTAACGTTTGTCTGCTTTCCGTCCCGCCAAAATCTTAATCACAAATTCCTTCTTGTTTTTACCTCAGTGCTCTCTCCTGCCGTTACAAACATACGCTACAAAAAAAAAAAAAAAAAATCAAATAATGCTTGCTTAATGCTTTAATCATTTTGGTCAGCGGTTTAAATTTAAAGTGTGAGCCCCCTTTTGTCTTAAGCCAGCGCTGGAAAACTTCATTTTCTGCCAGGAGAGCCCTTGTTCCCCCGCCGCGCTGCCCAGGGACTCAGCTCTGCCCCTCGGCTTGCGGATCCACGGCTCCAACCCTGACATCCGCCGGGATTCGGGCAATTTGACAGAGCAGCCTTCCCGCGGCGCTGCCAGCTCCGATGACGTATTTTTAGAGGCTCAAAAAGGAAGAAAAAAACCCCCCACTTTTCCTTCTTCTTGATGGGGTACACCAGCCCTGCTCCTCTTGCCGCGTCTCTGCGGATACCTGCTTTTAAGGACAACTGTCATGTTGGGACTTCTATAAAAAGGGCCACCTCAGATCTGCCTGGGGAGTAATCTCAGCGTGAATCCCCACTTGTTCGAGCAAATCAGCCCCAAGATCCCTCACATGTTTCAGTACGCTCTTGGATTTGGATTTCTCAAAAGTCTAAGGAAATCAAACCCTCCACGAACACTTCAGCTCTGCCCTCCTTCAGCACACGCCTCGTGAAAGCAGGAGATGCTTGGCCTAATTCCACTTTTTATATCTTTCTATCCCGCGTCTCATTTGTGCAAGTTCTCAGCAGTGCTTTAAAAATGCCATCAAACGAAATACAGCAGTATTTCATCTATTAATTTGTGTATTAAAGTGGAAAACTAACCCATTTTTGCCTCATGGCATTCATAAGCCTTGACTGAAAGCCTATGAAGTCTCGTGCTCTACTATCAATTAACTATAGGCTTGTTTCCCAAACGAGCAACAAGTCATTCCCACCACCTCTCAGCACCTCCATGAAGTCTGTGAGCCTCACAAATCCAACTACAGGCGGGGATATGGCATCTAGCTCGCTTTTACGATGATAGGGTGTTTTTAAAGATAAATGCATTTCAAGCAAATGGGTGTTAGGAGGCTCTTTCTCCCCACGTTACAGAGATGGAACCGTACATCAGCCTCCCATCCCTGCGCTCTCCAAGAGGTTCCTCCAGAGTGCATGTCACGGCTTCCGTATCGTAGAAGACATCTTATCACCCCCGGGATGGTTAGATACCTAATATTTTAAACAGGTGAAGTCAGCTCTTTCAAGCCGTACGAGCTCCTCCGCATGGAAAAAGAAACCCGTGCAAACGGTCTCCTACCACCTCCCAGCAAGGACTTTGGGCAATAACCTGGAGCCCAATTTGCGCGTAGCACATCTGCATGAAAAGGAGATGTGAAGTGCTCTTTCCTTGCTGTTCCGCATTACTATGAGCTTTCTTTTGTGCCTTTTATGCATATTACACAGCTTCAGCATCACGAACATGATTTCTTCAGAAGAAAAATACAGTAAGTGTTGTTCAGAAAAAAGAAAAAAAAAAATCATCATTATTCCCATTTTTGACCCTCCGCTTCGTGCGGGACAGAACACCAAGATCATTTCTAAGTGCTGTCTGCTGCTCATCAGCTGCCTGACATCCCGTCACAGGGGGCATCGGGGTTACCCACCTCTCGTGGCTAAAGAGTAATTCGCTCAGCTTTTCAGAAAATGGAAGAAACGAATGGGCAATGCCTCGTATAGCACTGGCATAAAATGACACTAAAAATCCATTTAATGTGTTTCGGCTTGAGTATTGGTGCCTCCCACCATCTATCCAGCATTGCAAAGTAGGAAACGCTCTGCTCTGACATTTTTAGAGTGCATTTTTCAATGCAGCAGAACCCTATTTTTCCAAGCAGTAGCTCGCACACATGCTACATTTAACTAGGTATTTTACCAAGGATAGTATAAATACTGTTTCCCCTCCCCAAAGGATCCTTCCTAGCAGCATCCCTTCCTGCCAATAGAGACCTTTGAATTTTGAGGAGAAATTATTCGCAAACAAGTCCTTGCTAACTAAAACCATTGCTACATACTTACACACAGAGAGCTGGGATTGAATGAGCAGCATAAGCAACACAAATGGAAATTCAGTCTGAGATACCTCCTAGAGCTGCCTCCAGGACCAAACAGCCCTCGGGTTCCAGTTCATTATACCTATTTATACAGGTTTTCCAAAACTGACCCCACAGAGGTCTGCAAAAGCCCTTCCACGACAAGAATTTCCCAGTGAAAAAATGGGAACAGGCGAGCGCTCTCTGTTAAAAATGATTCACAATCATCTTAAATGCAGCTTTGTGCTTCAGGAAACAGTTCATCAGCAAGCAATGTATATTTTACAATTTCTGAACGTTAAGCGGTTAATATTTATTCTAAATCTCCACTATCCCACGACTGCCAGCTTCGTAATTTGTTATTATTAATTAGCAACTATTACATAAAATAAAGTATGCAGAATCAGGAGCAGATTCAAGTGTTTGGCTGAGCCCCCTCTCTGGCTACGCCAGCATTGTTTCATTATTCATCAGAAGGTGTTGACAGAACACGGTGTGTGTTATTTGATCAGGAGCTGCGAGCGGCAAGTTTCTAAAAATATTTTCAGTTCTATTTATTGGGAACTTGTTTCTTTTTTTCCCCTTTGCATAAACCAATTGCAGGGCAAGCTGCAACACAAGCAATCAGCCGGTGTCATAAATATGCCAACAAATAATAAAAAGCTTAGAGCAATCATATTTCATTCATATAGAGCTGCAGAAATCCCACAATCTTAAAGGGGGGGGGGGAAAACTACTTCATTCAAAAAAAATACCCCCTAAAAAAAGAATAAAGTGACCTTCCCTGCCCTGCCCATTACAAAACTTGGAGAAATTCTCCCTCTCTGTGGTTTATCGTGCCCTGGAAGGCCCATCCCCAACAGAAGGAGACAACCAATACAGGACATGAGTTCAAATTCAGAATAAACTCCTAAAGCCGTGATTACCTCTCAATAATTAAACACAGGCACTTCATACCCTGGGATGAGCCTCTTCTCAAGCAGCATTTTGAAAACGTGAATTGGCACGCTGAAAGAGACTGCATTAATTTTTGCAGGTATTTTAATATAATTAGGAAAGTCGAGCTGGGTTGCCATTACATGTATTGTGACAGCACTTTGAAATGCCAATTAGCGACCGGGCACCGAAGACAAATTGTTCCTTTAACAAAGGCGACACTAAAGGCATGAGAAAGAGATGGAAAAGTGGCATCTCCAGCGTTAAGAACAGAAGTAAGCCAGGCAGTGGACAGGAAAGCTCTTTTATCTGCCAGCAGCACTCAACTTACAGACCCCAGACAGGTTTCTATAATCCTCAAAGCAGTATTAACACATTAACTGAGGGCAAGTCACAGAAGACGGTGGGCTTACATCCTACTCCAGCTTATTTTTCCAAATAAAATCAAAACCGTGCCTACAATCCTCCTGCTAAATCGTTCTGCCATACCTCAAAAGCATTGCTATGTTTCACAACAAACAATCCAAGGTAACTACGGTCACCAACATTCAAGGAGAATTTACAGTAAGCAGCCAAAAGTATTTTTGAAGTTAAAAGTCTTAAAGAGCAAAACATTGCAAAAGCTAATTAAGCTCTCTCCCGAGAACAAGCTGGATTCCTGACACACTTCGGGTGGTAGGGGAATTTTTAATCAACAAACCATCAGAAAAATCAGAGACCATTTCAAATGCAGAGAGAGCTAGTCAGGAAGGATTTTCAGCCTGTTCACCCAGACGATATCGTGCAACTAATCCCAGGAACAGCAGCCCGGACAGAGAAGGGACAATAAGCTTCCAGCCAACATCCAGCGAGCAGGGTTGAAAGAAAAGCGTGATAAAACGCTATTACAATTCTGTAAGATGACAACATCTACCTGTTAAGTATATACAGCTAAAACTGTAGAGTTCTAGGTATTCATCCCAGGGTTTGTTTTTGGAGGGTCCCTAAGAAAATCACTGCCATCCCCTCAGCTCTGCAGGCTCGTCCCTTTTGGCTGCAGCGTGAACACAGCGATGGCCAACTGCGGCGGTACCCACATTCGGGAGATGCTTAACTTTTACTGATGTTTTCATCTAACAAGCAATCAGGAAAAGGAAGAACAGAAAGAGATAAGGTACTTCAAAGAAATAAACTCTGGCTGCTGTTTTGGGTTGTTTTTTTTTTAAACCTCTAAATGGGTTACACAATTTCGGAAGTTGTTTAAACGCCAGTTTAAACTAAATGAAGACGTCGCAATGAATGGGTTTTTGCTGCATAGTGCCTTTTAAAGAGTGAAGAACATCCATTATGAAACTATAAAAAGCAGCAACAGCAAACTGTGCTGTGTTTATCTTGTCACTTGACATATCAAAATACTCACTTAGTGTCAGCATAACAGACAAAAGTGTCTGCAAAAGCAGAATTTTGCTCTGTGTTTGGAATACTTGCCCTTATTTCAATGACAACTCTTACTAATAGAAAAAATTCCTAATTACATGCTATTTTTCAGTATTTATGACACTGCGGACCAACAGCCACGTAATGAGAAGAAAGGCTAGATATGCCAATGTGACTTAAGATGCAGTTTAGTAAATATTTGGAGACAGACTGGTTTTAGTAGGCAGGGAATAAATTCACACCACAGTTCCTCTGAGACTATTTGGTCAAGACTGTAGAGGGACACACTTTAGAAAGGAATTCCTAAATAGCAACCCCATTTTCATCTTCCAAATCGTTTTTGCTTTCATTAACCTTACAAAGGAGTCTGTTCGTTCATTATAAAGATATTAAAATGCACTAAGCCTGCTCTTATCTCAAGGTATTTGTCGTTATTTTGTACAGAAAATGGCACTTTGGAAGCTGTCACTTCTTTTTAATTACTGTTTGCCATTGATTGACTCCCAGTCAGGTTCTGTGCGAGAAAAATCAAAGGAGAGACTGATGCTTCATTGGGTCATAGGTGTCCCCCTAAAAAAAGGTTTAGTCCCACCTTCTCTCTGCCCTCCCCCGGCAGCGTTAGAGCCACTGCCATCCCCAGAAGTGGGTCAGGGTGCTTTGCCCTGGCCTGTCACAGCCCCCGAGAGGTGCCCAAAGCCACCTCTGCAGATGGAGCCCAAGAACAGCAGCGAGAAGGTTTGGAGAGGGAGAGCTGTGGGGAGCGGGGGGCAGGCGGGAGAGGCGGGGGTGAGTCTCTGCACAGAAACCTACGGCACCACAACGGTTCAATAGGGAAAAGTGTAGGGTCCTGCACCTGGGGAGGAATAATGTTAGGCATCAATACAGGTTAGGCATGGAC
>JAOXJK010000003.1:22327078-22340348 GCA_025774025.1 Xenus cinereus
GAGACTCCACCACCTCTCTGGGCAGCCTCTTCCAGGGCTCTGCCACCCTCAAAGTAAAGAAGTTCCTCCTCATGTTTGGATGGAACTTTCAAGTTTGTGCCCATTTCCTCATCCTGTGACTGGGCACCACTGAAAAAAGACCAGCCCCATCCTCCTGACACCCATCCTTTAAGTAATTTGGCTGCATTGCCTGAGAACTAGAACTCAGTTGACTTACTTCTTGACTAAACTGCTGAAAAAAAAGCTATTTTCTTCTTCCACCAGAGGATGTACAAACACAACAGAAGTTTTATGGAATAAGCTCTTTGCTTCTCGCGTACATTAACACTATTAACTTTCCAAAATTTTACTAGGTAAAACATCTACTGTTGCAGCTGCTCAATGCTAAAATGTCACTCTAATTAGCTATCGATAATGGACTGGCAAGGTTTTTTCCCCCATGTATTCGTAATTCTACTTGGCAAGTCAGCTCTGCAATTTGAAACACTTAGACCAATTGTTGAGGTATACACTCAGTCTTTTCTGAAAATCAGAAAGTTTTAAAACACCCCAAATTGGTTACTTAAGAACAAATTAAGCCACTCAGTATCACCAGGATGTCGTGAAGGTCTAGCTGCAGTTTACAGTCAATTTCCATAATCCCTTTCCCTAAAATCAAGTGCCACGACTGATGCTGCCAAGTTATTTTGTTATCCTGAAGGCAATTACACTTGAGGAAAAAGCTTTGCTACTCTGAGTTCATTCCACTTAAGAGTAAATAAGAACACAAAGTGGAAAGTTTTCACAAACTGTATTCCAGAGCTCAAACCAGAGATTTTTTTGAAAGTTTTTTTTTTTCCCTCCCAGTTTTTCTCCCATTTACAAATTAAGTTCTGAGTGGTCAAACAAGCAACAGTACAAGCCAACGCTGATGTTGCCATGCATCTGAGAAAGGTCTTTCAATTAACTGCCTGATTTAATTAGTCAAGAAGTTAAACAATTAATAAGCCTGAAGGGCCTTTTAGAGGCAAGTTTAAAGCTTAGCAGAAACAAGTTATGAGAAACCTGCTGAGCACTTTGGATTCTACCAATTATTGATTTTTAGTAAGCCTTGCTAATCCTTCACGTATCATTTCATAAAACAATTTCTAAGGTATAATCATAATACAAAGTCTGGGGAAAAATAAATCCAGCCTGGTATTAATTCTAAGTGTGTATTTCTCTAGCAGTCAAAAGGGCAGAGCAGACGTTCTAGAGGAGTATAAACAGGAACACTGGCATGGGATTTCAGAAACAGATAATATAGGGCTAATGTGTTTTCATCAGCTCCAAGAATATCTGGAAAAAAACCAATTACAGATGTTTATTAATAGCAGCTTAATCTAATTCTAAGATGTTAACAAGAGATGTGTTACTAAAGAGAAGATCTACTCAGAAAATACTGCTTACCCTTTAAGAATGCTCATGAACGAGGGATGGAATGCTCATCTCTAGCCCTCACTAGTTTTATAATTTTATCCAAAGCTAGAGTTTAAAATTCCATTGTTTTAAATAGCACACAGTTCCCAAAGTGGGGTTGCAGTGCATAACTAAAAGCAGGGATGCAGTTTAAGTCTCGTGGCCCCAGACACTGGGACTGAGCTCAGAAGACCTGCTCATTGCTGTGTCACCGTGACCCTATGGTACCTCACCTCCCCACGGTCCCCCTCTGTCCATTATCACTTCACCATCAGGCTCTTCTGTCTCCGTGGGATCCCTGGGACTTGGCCCTGCTCACCAAAACGAGCCGGCAGTGATGTCCTAACTCTCTATTCCCAACCACCTTCTCTCCAGGAAGAGAACTGTGGCAGGTTTCCTTCCCCAGCAGCCGGGGGATGACACGACCAAGCATCCGCTGTACTTCATCTGATAACCCACAGTCCAAACCTGAAGCACGAAGGGATGGATGGAAGTCGTTTTCCCCATGAAGTCAGTCAATTCCAAAATATTTATTAAGTACATATACACGGTGAACACATAGTGTGTGGTAAAAAGGATGAATTCTCCATGTTGCTGTCCTTCCAGTCTGAAATTCAGCTTTGTCATTTTAAAGCCATTGGCAACCCCACAGCCACCTCAGCTACTAGAAACTGTTTCCATATATTTCACTTCTTTTAGCACAAATAAAACTAATTTAACATCAAGAAGCTCATCATATTCCACTCTACTGCAGAGGGTCAGCCTGACATTTATGTAGAAATCTATTGGAGGAAATTTATTTTTTTAAAATTAGTAACAAGCGGTAATTTTGCACATTTTAAGGACTGGTGATAAAACTGTAGAAAATTCTTCCTGGAATGATTAAAAGCAGCCAGAAAAGGCCCTCTCTCCATGTAGTCACTGAGTCATTTAGATTGCAAAGCAATATATTTGAATTTGAAAATTAGTTTTACAAAACTATCCATCTTTTAATTCCCCCAAACCTGTACTTTGCAGGTTATTAGAGAGGAGGCTGAGTCACACATTGAAAGTAGATTTTCCTGGGGTAAAACAAAACAAACAACCAACCCCAAAACTCGCCTTCCTGCTAGACTTACTCTCTGGCTCAATTACCAGAGTTTGTCAAGGTCTGTTTAGCAGCCGTTCCTCCCACCCTCCGCGTGGCACAGCGCGAGCCTGACACTCTACAACTCTTCCTTGCTCTGAAGTAAATTACACAATTACTTTTCCACTTAATCTAATGTACATCTTTACAAGAAATTAGCCTTTTCGCACGATCCTCAACAGACATAAAACTTCCCACGTCCTCCAACTATTCACACACGCTGCAGAGAATTACAGACTAAGACTTTTCTTCTTGTTCCGCTAAATAATTTAGCTGATGCGATGTTTTCTCCAGTACTTCAACCTAAACCTTTCCGTGATTCTACGATTCTACTGGCAGAAAAGCAGCAAAGGGATACTTAGGGAAATGGTTAATTAAATCTTACTTCTTTAAGCCATTCGTACTATTAATCTCTTATATGGATGGAAATGGGAAAAGAAGGAAAGCCAGAAGAGAGGTATTGTTTCTGGGCAGGTTTTAGAGGTTTGCTGCTTATTGATCTTCTGAGTTCCTCCTTCTACACCGCTGGAATCCTCTATTCTGTTGCCTTACATTCATTGAACGCCCAAGGTCCATAGTAGAGGTAAGAGGAACATCTAGTTACTAAACCTTGAGGCATATTATTCTTGCAAACTTTGATATCACAGAATGGTTTGGGTTGGAAGAACCCTTAAAGCCCATCCAGTGCCACCCACTGCCCCGGGCAGGGACACCTCCCACCAGACCAGGTCGCTCCAAGCCCCATCCAACCCGACCTTGAAAGATTGTACTACATATATACATTCTTATCTGTAACTGTCAGGTCATACTACTAAATATTAAAATTTCTTGTAAAACAAATTGCATTCCCTACTGAAAAGATGTGAACAAAAGACAGCTAATTACAAAGGACCATCACACCGACAATTTCATAGCTCACACTGTGCATGTGTTCATTACATCTGAGAATGCAAAATGTTCAAAGCAATTTATCAATTTTAACAGATTTAACGAATACCTACGCTTGAAAATTACATTGCATTCACTAAAAGGAAACCAATGCAAGTTTATTACAGTACAGCAATATCATAAGGAGAAAGAAATTTAAGGGCTTGCATAAACAATGGGGTAATTTATTATCTTTTGTCACAATGAGAAAACCAAGGGAAAAAAATCAAGATGATTTTTAATTGTTTCAGCGTGTTATCTAGAATTGTACTGCTTTTCTGCATCAACCTTGTCTCTACATAGTCAGATTCAGTGTTCATTTCAGAGCACTTCAAAACATTTTTTTGGATAAACTTTCATCATTGTGACAAGCTATAAAGTACTGAAAACAAATCCACCAAGGCAGTAACTTCTGTGACCAAGCAAGAGTATAAGATTCTAAGGCATGGCTTGTGCTGGACGTTCCATTCCAGTATGAAAAAAGCCAGCTATTCCAGAACAAGTCCCTGGGTCAAGTTTGATCACACCCGCTCAACCGCACGAGACTAAACCCAACCCACACGTTCCCAGTCCCGGGCATGTCAGTGTGTTTAGTGTTGGACTGCTCTGGCCCAGCAAACCCAGCATGTCACAGCTTTGGGGTGACACGGAGGAGGGAAAGACAGGGATAAAACAAGCAAGAGAAAGATACAGGTATTTGCCTGCCCCTTTAAATCCTAATTCTTCTCTTTACTGCTTAGAGACAACTGCTAAAAAGGCCCTCCTAGAAGAATTTAAGTTTACTGAGGATGGGGATGGTGCAGGTTTGGCAGGATGAGTCTGGTTTGGGGCAGACTTACTTTACAAGCCAAGCCCATGTCACCCCAGGGTACCAGTTCTGACCCACCCCAAATTCAATAGACTGACCTCTTTTTCCTCCTGCATCTGCTAGAAGCACAAAGATAATTACTGCACTGGTTCATCATGTACCCAGGTAGCACTGAACACCAGAGAAAGGTCTTGCTTCCACGTAACAAGCCACTAAACTCTCATAGGATAAAGGTGTCTAGTGACAGAGAAATAAACGGCAAAGTATCATCCATCTGACCTCAAAACAACCTTCTGGCAGAAAGCAGTTAAAAAAAAATCATAAAATGGTTGCATCTGAGAACTCTGGGTGTTTTTCAGAGCGATCCTTTCATCTGAAGTGCTAAGGCTACTGAGAGTCAATCACTACAATCCTAACCAATGCTTTTGCTTATTAACATCAAGGCAAACATCAGCCCTGAACTGATTTCACTCACTATGGGATGTGTCCAGCTAACGCTGAGACAGGACATTTTGTTCCTGGCTTCTCAGGAACCTGCTTCCAGCTCCCTTCCTGCACTTCATTTCATGAATTCAGCTGAACACTTTGGCAGAAGACACTGGCATGGCATGGTCAGCATCCTGATTTCCTGGCATTTTTCTGATATTCCTGTGAGCAGGAACGATGATTTCTTCTCTTCAGTGTTTAAGTAGTATTCCCTAGACCGACTTTATAATTCCATTTGAGGTGATTACATTTCATCTTCATTTCCCAGAAATAAAGGAAAACAGTATGAAGCAAATTAACCACAAGCTAAAGAAGCTACCTAGACACAGATAAAGAGCTAAGTGAGCTTTTGCCCGCGACAAGACAAAACCCGACCGGGATTTTACACAGGGAGGAAGGTAAAAGCACATCCTCAGTGATATTTCACCTCTGCTCTGAAGAAACACAGTTCAAGAGGGAGGATGGAGGAGCTGGACGGGAAGAGCATTTCAGGAGGAGCCTTCTGCCGGAGCTGCCTGCTACTGCCTTCATCTGTTAGCCTAATTTTAGACTCTCATAAAAGTCTGGAGCTGTCTTGGAGTAACTCTAGTTCATGCTGAATAACAGAATTAATTCAGCGAACAGCCTCAAAACAGAAGATGATATCAGCGCTCCAAGGCTCCCGCTGATTGCCTGCAGGTCTCTGCAGAGAACACATGCTGCTCATTTTCACCACCACCACAACCCCAAAGCCCGTACACAGCAGAAACGTGCCTTGGGCAGCACTGCCAGCTTCTGCAGATGCACCCAGCCTGAGCACACCCTTCCCTTAAGGTGTGGAATTTATCTGCCAAGACTTACCAGCATTATTCCATCAGTCTCGTAGCCTGGTCCCTTGCCCATCGGTCAAATAACACACACACACATTCCCCCCGCAATGAAATAATCCTGGTTCATTAAGATGCGTGCTGGGAGCAAGGGCTACGCCTCTATTAACACTTCATTTTTCCCAGATCTGAAGTAACCGCCTTCCAGCTGCACCTATACGCTACTGAAATACCCCAAAATATGGTGTCTCATAGATGAACTCGACCCTTACCAGAGTGCACCAGCAGCAGTGATGCCACACACACACACCCCCCCCCACCTGAGCAACCAAACTCTACAGGAGACTCAGCAGGTCAAAACAAGAACAACTATTATAGGTTTAAATGTGACCTCAATTACAGATCTGCAAATTCACATGTCAGTGGACTTATTTTTAGTTTGCCATGGCTGATCAGCATTAGCCCTTCCACAGCTTGCCAGCATATTGGCAACCCCAGGGGGAGTTAAAAAAAAAACAACCACAAAATCAACACAAAACAACAAGGAATAAAAGCACAGACATCTAAATACAATCCAAACTACAGCAGCTTGTGATTTTGTCCAGTTCAGTCACTGTATATTAAAAATATGCTACTCGCATATCCCCTGCACAGCCTCAAACTCGGGTCAATAAAATACCAATTTTGATTTCTATTGTGAGAAAAAAAAAAAAAAAAAGCGCTTCACGGGATCTTTGATCCCTTCCTACAGACTTCTGGTTTTCTGATATCGATCGATTATTTTGCAGATCACCTGGTTTTGTGGACAGTCTGCACACCCATAGGTAAGAACTGGATTTTTAATTCTGCAACTGAAGGTCCCTGGCTTTTAACTTTTTTTTTTAAATAATTAAAATACAGTACCTTTAGATACAAAGTCCTGAATCCCCAAAACAAGCTGCAGGGTTTTGTGGTGAACCCACAGCCAATATTTTGGACCTCATTATCACTGATCGATGGTCACATTCCTTGAGAATCAAGGCATCTGCTTAATTGTAATGGTCTAATTAAAACGGAACACTTTCAGATTCAAGTATGTAATTTTCAGTTTTCAGCCCTGTTTAGAGCACTCTTACAAGTTCTAAAAGTTTGACTCACAGGCATATTTTCAAAGAGGTCAGTTTAAAGAAACACCTCCAAGGTAACAAGTATAAAATGCTAAATGGACAAGTTAAAATCTGATAAGCACATTAAATTCTCTAAATTAGCTGAATCTTCCAAATGCATAATGAGCATTGTAGTAATGAGCCAATGAACGGTCTCACTGCCAAGTAAAGAAGTGGAGATTATTAACAAGTTCAGGGACTTCACCTCAACACAGATGTTGTCCCCCCAAAACTGGCAGGCAGCTGGCTCTCAATTCAATACAAGTGAACATTTAGTACGCATTCTGATAGGAAACATTGAAAACTAACTATAAATAAATTTTTGCAATTATCAAAACTAAAGTATGAGTCTTAAACCATACTGGAGATAGAATTATTCAAGCAATGTCTTGTTATCTATTACTGAACTTATCCAAGGTAGAAAAATCCTTTAATTAAACTACAAATGGCATGCTAGGTATAAATAAATAATGCTGTTCAATAAAGTTATGCTTTTTAAATGAAATCTTTTCTTAGAGCAATGACATCAAGACAGAAAGAATGCAATGTACACATACCTGACGCTTCTTGAACTTTCACCTTCAGACCTGTAAAGTAATACACAAATATTTAGGACATAATTACTTGCAGGATTTATAAGCCAGAGAGTCTAAAAATGGTAGAGCTTCTGTATTCTCTCCCTTTGTATTTCAGTTAGTTTTTCTAAGGCTTTTTGTACTTGCCTTACTAATAGGACATTTAAAAAAGAAACCAGTATACTTATAATAGATTTATTCTAAATCTAACTTAAAAAACAGTTAATGGTTAAAGTCAGTAATTGCAATATTAAAATATTTGCCCAGGTCCTCTCCTTCCTCACTCCAGAACAATCCAGCCCCAGCACTACAGAAACCTCAAATACATCAGTAGTCTCTGCAAAACCAGGAATCAAACACACGAAACAAAGCAGGCGATTCCAGAGCAAAACAAAACCTCAAAACACCCACTTCCATGTCATGATCTTACCAGGGACCCAAATAAAAAAAAAGTTATCGACACGAACTCACAAACTCCAGCACTTAAGCGACAATAAGCCAGCACCAAAGTTGCCTCCTCAAAGGCAAAGACAAGGGTCTTTTTTGGGACCTAAAGAATCTTCCCTAGTTGACTGGGGGAGCGGGAGGGAAGACTAATTTCTTATTAAAATTACTTCCATCTCCAATGACAACTTGCATACTATGCTAGAGGCAGCAGAAAAAGTTATGGCTGGTAAAAGTTTCGTGAGTCTAATGCCAGAAAGCAAACAGTACTAATACCTAGTTTTCAGAATCGATTGTAGAAACAGGTACCAAAAACTGATGGTTTTTTTTCCTCCTCCCTTCATTACATGCTCTAACATTGTCTTTATTTTCTTCAAGCTTAAAAAAAATGGGTCGATTTTAAAAGCACAAGCTGAGAAGAAAGAAGGTAAAATGAACTTAGTCTCTTGTCGCAGGCTGTGGGAAGATTGAGCCGACAGAGTGGAGGTGACAGAAAGGTGGCCAGGTATACCCACAAGTAGGACTATCAGTTGATGTTCCTGACAGCTAACATCATAGCGTATTTTAAATCAGAACAGAAATTAGCACAGTGGAAAATTCTGTTGCCCAGAGCAAAGGGAATCAACTTCTGCCTGGAAAGAAGAACACACTGCACTGTCTCTCAATCTGGAATGCCCAGCAGGCGCGAGAACTCACCAGGTCTCGCTGTAGAGCTGAACTGTGTTCCAAAAAAACCCCACTTTTCCAAACTTGTTCCCATTGCCTTTTTACTTGGAGGTGATGAAGAGTCATCACTGCCCTTCATTTAAGGAAGAATGATGACTTTCGTTTACCAGTATCTCTCACCACTATAAAAACCTACTGTAGCATTTCGCGTACCCAACTCAGTATCTAACCCATTTGAAGAATACTCTGTAAGAGCTCTGGGAATTTGGGTGCTACTGGCAGCACTGGCTGTTATCACAAGATGTGTTTTACTGGATGTTTAAATGATTTTATAGAACAATATACAACAGAAAAACAATCCCACAAATCCGCACCCAGAGGAGCTCTTAAATAAATATTTAAGAGCTAGCACTTCGTGGGTTCTTGTTAACGAAGACAGGCTCGGCTATCAGATGGCTCCACTTCCAGCTGCGTTACTTTATTTTATTCCGAATACGTCAACATATAAACAGGCACAAGACTTCAGAAGGGCTCTGCATCTCCATCCTGGCACCTTGCCCCGGTGCAGCCTGACATCCGCCCGCATCCATCCCTCTAACGCGCGCCAGACGGACTGGAACAGGGTTAAATTCCAGCACCAGGTTGGAGCTTCATGAATTCCAAGCTGACACGGCGTTAATTCCCGAGTTTCATGTGCTTCCCTTCTCATTTTTTAAAGCCCGTCTGGTCACTTCAAGTTGCTAGGTTTTCAGTTGCATGCACGTATTCCGATAGACAAAAGGTAACTTCAAAGCAGCTTTTCCTACATGAAAAAGTTAAGTGAATGCAAGGGAAGGAAGAGAAATGAACTCACCTATGCATCCCCAGGAGTAATGGAAAAATTAATGAATGAAGTGTTTAACTGACACCTTCCCACACTCCGTTTTTAGCGAATTACATCTTGCAGAACATAACACTTTACAACTGAAGATGATGTTATATGTAATTGCTTGTACTTTCAAGTTTTCAAACATAGCTGAGCCAACTGGATTTTTAGCGCTTTAATTTTCCGCCTTTCCTCTTGACTAGAAAAACAAAACCATCTGAACCGGGAAAGCGTCTTAGAGTGCTCAAAGCATTCCAGGGCCACCAGCAGCAGCAACCAGCCCCTTCTAGACCACCTCTCCCTCAACTCACTATTTCTCTCCCTAAAACTCAAGAAGTATTTGAAACCAGGTGTTTTGCACGAGGGAAGTTGGGAGGAAAAGGCCAGGTCCCTGCAAGGTGCTCTTTGCTGAGTTAAGCCCAGCCACACCATGGCTGGAACCATCTGCTCTCCCAAGCTGGTCACCTTCCAGCCCAGCACAGCTACCAACGGGGGAAAGCGGATCATCACATCCTTTATTTATTTGTAGGATCACAAAGGTAAAAAAAAAAAAAAAAAAAGCTGCTAAATTCTGCAACGGCTAAATTTGCATCTTCAAGGCTAAGATTTACTTGAGTAAATTCCGAAGAGTTATTCAGTGATAGTCGATTTTACTCGGGGAATGAGTAATTGGTTTGCAGGGCTGAATGAACACACCGCTGACAAAAACGCTACTACTTGTACTTTGAAATAAAGCACTAGATTTTCTTTAAGCATTCTTTAAAACCAGGATTTTGGATCAATATTTAATGTTTCTGCTTACACTATAAGCGTGTGCTGGGCTCTGCATTATTTTTTTCCTTCTGACCCAGACAAAAGAAACAATACTGTCACTGCTGAAAGAAGGAGAAAGGTGAAAAAATGCCTGCAGTTTCTTTTAAGGTAGACCATAAAGGAAGAAAAAGCTACGAGAGATATCTTATCTCCCGTGCTACAGTACTTTATTTTAAACAGAATATATTCCATTTATATATCTAAGTCATATCAGTGATGTGATAAATGGCATGCAACGTTTCTCCTTTCATCACTGGCTGGTTTCCAATATTTCATTTTGACTAGAATTAAATATTAATCTGCACACCCCATTGAAGTACAAGTTTGTCTTCTCCCTGACGCCAGGGATCTCATTCTCAGTAGTAAATATTGCAAAACACACCCTCTCTAAGATTGTTACAGTCAACAGAAGGAGCAATGACTTTGCCATTAGCAGTATTTACTGTAATTCCATTGGAAGCAGAGGCCAGGAGGAACAGGTACAATCATAACAAACCTTGAACCAAAAACCAAGTGCAATGAAAAACAAAACCCCCAGAACTTAAGACTTACAGGAGGCAGAAAACCAAAGCGACTATTGAAATTCTGAATTATTTTTGTTTACGTCTAAATGAATTACTGCCATCACCCTCCATCTGTCAGTCCACATCTGTGAAAACTGGAGATTTCAAAAAACATCTCCATTCATGGTATCAAAATGACTTATTACCTTTTGCTTTGCATACCCAAGAGACAGGCACCACTATCCTCCTATAAACACACCAAGCAGGAAAATGACAAAGAAAGTATCTCGGCTTCCAGTTGCTAAGTTCATTGGCAATTTTTCAACAGAACATTCTTGGTGGGAGGTTGTCAGTTTGGAAAAAATTAAAAGCCATTTACAGGAATATCACAATTTTGAAGAAAACTTTGAGAAAAGCACGAGACAGAAAAGCCACTCAATATGGGAACGCAAGAGGTTCCCATTCCTAATCAGCAAATCTCTATTTCATTTAGGTAAGAGTAGGGTCTTAAATCCCAGGAGCAGCACAGCTTCAAGGGCAGAACTCATTCAGGGGCTTTTCCTCAGAAAATTTTAGCAAGTCTCTGGCTCCCCCCAGCAGGAAATGTTCAATTCTCTCCATTATTGCCCCCTCTTAAAGTAATAACAAACAAGCTGAAAGTCTTATCTCATTTGATTTGTTGTTTACAATTAAAGCTACACTTAGAAGAGAAACAGCATCACGTAAAGCTGCTTCCAAAAGCAGCTTCAGGACCAGCTTTCGGTCTGACTCATGAAAGGAATCATTTTTAAAATAAAATATTGTTCAGAACCATTCAGGCATATTATATAGAGCAATACACACAATTACTCTTGCAACAATTTCAAGCTTAGCAGACACTTTATTTGGGCAATAAGGAGAGTTATGGCAATGCTCTATAAAAACAGATTATATAGAAAGTAGAAACAAGAGTTTTAAAACTCTATTTGTCTAACATTCACGTTCAGGATGTAAAGTTCTGCTTTACGTGGCAGGGTAGAAAGAAGGAGAACTCAAGTCTTACCCTAAAACCCCACAGGTGGACAGGATTTTAATACAGTTTCACAGCCCCACACCCACCCACGTGGTAGTAAAGCCTCAACTATTTAGAATTGTCACCCCCATCAGAATACAAAGAATTGAGTAAAAGCCAAGTTTATAACAGCATGTCAAACTTCCGTGCTAATTAATCATATTCCATCCGAAATACATCTTGCAAGCCACAAGGATTTATTTATTTAAACAAACAGATTTTAGGAGACCCACTACAGGTCTGAGCATACAGTAGCCTCCTATTAAAGAGCATTCTAATTTCTTTTTTTACAAGAGGAAAAGATCGAACCGGATCTTTACAGAGAAAGCTAGAATCAATGGATTTGGTTAAGCCCTGAAGAAAGTTACAGGTAACGGGGTGAGATCAGCCTCCGTGCACTGCCAGCAACGCACAAAACAGTATGTCCAGGAACATAGACATACGGGATGGAGATTTCCCTTTCCAAAAAGTGGGTTAGTTTCCCAGACTCTCTATTAGACAGGGTCAGAAAAACTCTACTGGGCTGAAGACTCTTGAAAGAAATAATAAAAAATTAAGTATATTAAGACCTGTCCTGTCAGTCGCATTTTAACAAGGTAAGATTCAGAATGAGAAGAATTACTGATCTCACCACTAATTACGGCCCTTTCAGAAGGCTTCTGTTATTATGCATAATGGAATGAAGGAATGAGCACCCACAGCAAAAACATGCTCTTGGGCCTGCCCATCACAGTAGCAACAGAAAGAACAAATCAATTACAGAAGTACGATTACTGCACTGCATTTTGATTTAATACTGAGATAAAAAAATAAAAAAAACCCCAAACCATCTCGCATGGGAGGAAAACCACTATTTTCACAGATTATTAGAGAACAGTAATATCCTAAATAGTCTTTTTGTTCTTTTCCAAGTAAGATGGGGAAGCCTAATGGCCACCTTGACTATCGCACTTCCATTCAATTCAGCACACTCCTGCACGAGATCTCCGAAAGATTTTCTACAGAGCAAAAAGTTTCTTTCAGCAGGTGACATTTGACAAGCCACACAGGATGCGCATTAGGGTTAGGGAGAGATAAACCGCTGGGGGTCACGAGCAATCTTTGGAAAGAGGTGTGTGAAGTCAGATTAAAGGTAAGCTTAAAGACATCAAAAGAAAAAACAGTGTAAACCGGGCGCCCCTATTGCAATGCCAGTCAAGGTCTTCTCATTGCTTCACTCTTCAGAGCTCCGCTTATTAACTCCAGTTATCTGAATACTGAGGAAAAAGGAACAGGAAAAAGCGTACCGAAGATTTTTCCTTGAAAAGAAGACTGATAACAGAGACCCACGTGTTGCTCTCATGTGACTTTTTCCTTAAAAAAACAAAACAAAACAAAAATTTAAGTTGCCAGAAGTGTTCCAATGTCAACAACTAAAACAAGAATTTACCCAATAGAATAGAAAGATGCAAAGTTTGATTTTAGTGAACATACAGCACTTGACTCAGCAAACGTAAGGACTGGCATATGACACACAGCCTTCAAACCCACCACCACCTCAAGACTCTTGGTCCCTTTGAGACACAGGAAAAAAAGTGTTCTTTGATAGTATGCCATGTTTTTAAATACCGGTTTCATG
>JAOXJK010000003.1:22347466-22357603 GCA_025774025.1 Xenus cinereus
TGGCCCGGCCCCCCCCCCCCCCCCCCCGAGAATCCTGGCACGTGTCACCGAAAAGGACCCGTGGAACGGAGAACACAGCCAAGCAGAACACAGGGGAAAGGGGACAAAGCTTTGTTTGACAAATTTTTCTGTTCTCTCTCCCTGCAGCAGGAAGCAGAAAATGCTTTGGGAGATCGACGCCTCCAGAACAAGGCATCGCTGGGCTAAAAAGGCTCTGCAGTTTCCACCTGCTTTACACCACGTCCAGCACCAGTACCTGTCTCTTGAGATTAAGCAATTAGAATCCGCAGTGAAGCCAATTGATGATCTAAGAAAGAATATTGCCAGAGAGCCATATGGAAGGGAAGTCAATATTTTGCCTTGATAAGTAGGGGGTGCTCTTAAAAGTCAGCATCAGAATAAAGACTTAAATCTGAAGAGATAACTGTTTACAGTTTTTTGTGTTTATGGTCTCTCAAAATCACTTCACCTGTTTTCATTTTTCGCCCCCTTACTGTTCAATTATTTGCAATTGCTTATAAGCAAACAATTAATATTAAGAAAACTGAAATAGTGCATCTGCTTCAATTCTGCCTGAAATCCATCTCATTCTTACTACATGAATCATTTCACAAATGAAATGAGCCAATTTCTTTTTTTTTTTCCCCTGCAGCCACTTTTCAAACCACTTACTGTTTCACCTCTGACTCACAGATTTGTCTACCCCTTCTACGTCTCAGGCACCAGCAACTTCAGTATCAAAACTCATTTAGATGTTTCTGTACAGCTCAACTAATTGAGTTTAGTTATTTTTTTCAATAGCTAAGGAAGTGAGAATGTAACTTAACCCCAGAAGTCATGAAGAACTGCATAGCAAATTTTTAATATGTAATTGTGCACCAGAAACCTCTTAGGAAGTTCGATGATATTGTGAAGTAGAAGCCAAGTGGAAGACAGAGTTTTCTGCAGAAGTACAAAGTATGAAGACACATGAGCATATGGTGTTCCTCTGTATTGAATATATCTACAGAGGCATTATTCTAGCTTAAATTAAGAGTGATCATAAGTGGCAAGACACTAGACAGGCTTATTTCCGACTGCCTTTCCATTTACAGGTAAGGCCTTATGAAGAAAGAAAAATCTCTTTAAAATTGGAGCTTAACTAAGGAGTGCATCCTTTTATCTTACATTTAAAATAATAGTTAAGATGCAAGTATGGCTTTGCAGTTATGGCTCCAATTACAGAGGTCCTTACCTCTAATGGTAGACAAAGGCTTTTCAGAGTATGAAGATATCTATAACAGAACGTTTTATCATCAATTTAGCCTCTAAACATACAATCATCGGTCATAAACATTTAGAAAATGATCAAATCAAGCTTCATCTTTCATTCGCATCAAGTATTTGTATTTTCCTTAATAAAATTATCTGTCTGCAGAGGGTTGTTGTCAAAATGTATTTCAGATACACATGTGGATTAGTTAGAGTTAGAGCAAGCAGCCAAGAAGCCTTCAACAAGAATAAGCAATTTTCTACACATGGAATTTATGTCTTTAATCCTCAGGCTTGGGACGCCATTACACCTCCACACTTATTTTTCATACAAGACAAGATCTCCCTACATTTTTTCTATAAGGAGAAAGAACAAACAATAAAACTGATGGGGACATGGTTGGTGTCAACCCTCTGTCCCAGGAATTCATTTAGTCATTGATCCAACAATAATTACAAATCAAAATCCAGCATCTGAAACCTCCCTCTGCAATTTAAACCAAAGGACTTGAAGGATAAAATCTTCAGCGTAAACTATACTTGAGTCTTATTTCAAGAGAGGCATCTGCACATTAAGTTCCACACACAGATTATTAGAAGTCTGAGTGATTTGTCAATAAAATGGCAAAGTTACGTTTTAAGAAAAAGAAAATGGAAACTAGATTTCCCGCTAAGGCACAACAAAAGTATTAAAGCCTTAATGCACTTAACCCCTGGATTAACCTCACAGCCTGCACTGGCACTCTTTGGGACGAGGCCAAACGCGAAGGCAACCTGAAACACTTGGAGACATAGACCTTGCTCCCAGTGGACTTGATACGGCTTTCACGGGAACGAGACACGCCACCGCTCAAGACAGGAGCTGTTTGATTCTCCAGACCATTTTTTGGTAGATGTTTAATTCCCCATCATTCTTTGCTAACGAACCATGTTAATTTGGCCCCAAAGTCATCCTGATCTCAGTGGCCACACGGGTAACCAACTGCTACCTGTGTTTTGTTGCCATTGATTGCCTTTTCTCCAATTAAGACTAAATTAGAAAACCTGAAAAGATGAAGACAAAACCAACCGTATATTCTAGTACTATAAATCATGAGACAGAAGGCATAAAGAATAGAATTTAAGTCTTAAACGTGTTTGATCTCATTTACTCAGTTAAATCTTTTAGAAGCACTGTAATTTGTAACTATTAAGTCTCTGCGTACAGAAATTTCAAAAACGCCCTACTATAACAGAAAATCCCACAGACAGGATTCTTGGCTTCTTTTTAGATGCCTGGAGGCCTCAGTTTCAATTATAACGGCAGTACTTAGAGCTAATGGTTTTCTTGCTATTAGTCAGATTCCATCTGTCCTAAAACCTGCCGTGGTTATTGACAGAGCCATCGCTAATATAAAATGCCCTTCCTTAGACAATCTTGAGGTTACAGTTTCTTGAAATGATATTGGCACTGGATAGAGCAACTTAACCTAGTTCTTATCTTCTGAAAAATGCCTTACAAGTTTTTTTTGGTGGATTTTCTTTTGTTCGGTTGGGTTTTTGGGTTTGTTTTGTTGGGGTTTTTTTTAAAATGAATCTATTTTATATGGCTTTGTTTCTCTGTGGGTTTTTTTTTTCCCTTTCTTAAAATTGGTCACCCAAATGCAAGCTTCAGTATGATTACAACTTTCAGGGAGAGTTTTAACAACTAATCCTGTCAGCTTTTGGAAGCATTACTTCAAATACCTTCTTTATCCTCCATAAGTGTTACTCAAACACTCCCCAAGAGATCCCTGTATCTCAGCATTACCTGTTTTTTCCCCTCAATTCACTGTTTGGCATTTTCAATTGCCTCTTGACATCAATACATTATATTATTATTTATTTTCTTTAGATCAAAGCACTCTCCATCGGTTCACACTGACCCAGACACAACCAACGAGTCTGTGGAGGCTTTTTTGGGGCTTGAGTTGTTGGTTGTTTTTTTTTTTCTGCTTGTTCTTGTTTTTAAAGCCTCACAGCATTGCACAACTAAATCACATTTTGTGTCACTGTTCACAGTAAGGTATTTCAGTCCTGACTTTTGGCAGCATACCACTTAAGTGAAAGCAGATGATGTATCTATCCATTTGCCTGTAGTAAGAGCACGTTCCCTGTATCTCTGAAGTTAGTTCTTCCTGCTAAAAAACGTTTCATAACCTCATACACTCTGTGTGTGTGTCTCCCCCCAAAAAAAGTCCTTTAAAGAACAGGGGGACACCAGAACTTTGTTAAGCATTACCTTATGTAGCTGATGTACATGGATATTGGTCCACCTGCCCCGCTCCAGCTCAGAGGATCCAAACCCTTGCTCCCACCAGGGATTTACGTTCTCCTTCGTCCCTTTGGCATAGCAAGCAGAGAGCAGGAATGAGAGTTGGCTGTTAACTTCTACAATTACTTTGCATCTTTTCTATAGGTTCCTTAGAGAGACAGATAGATATACAGCAGACCAGTCCATACGGCAAGTAAGACTATTCCCACAGTGACACTCTCAGTGTTATTTTTTACTGCCAATACATTCCATCTCAGCATTTGCACTTCTTAAAGGAAGCATTCGTTCCAGAACTCTGCAGCTCCGGGACGTTTAAACCCCAGTATCGCCCAACTGAAGACACCACAACAGACATCATTCGTCCTCCTCGTTATCTCTCCTCTCCTCCTTCTGCCCTTGCCTTGCTCTGCTGAGATAACATGAAGATTCTCACCGGAAAGCCCAGGTGACCTCTGGATCATTACTTCAATTTTCAAAGTTTACCGCAACAAAGCCTGTTACCCCAACGTGCTCAACCTCCTTCTCTTTGGTTTTACAGAGGTGCATCCAAGGCCTCTGCCCTGTATTTCCAGCCCCAACTATTGTCTTAAGCAGCTCCTTTGCTGCCACCTTTTAGTCTCTTTTTGGTCTGTAACGAGCACCACAAACACAAAACAGGAGCTGCTGTTTACTCACCAACATCCTATATTTAGATAAGAGCTCACTGGTATGAAAATGTTTTCAAAGGAGACAAAATGGGGATGGGAGGGGAAAAAGAGCAGGTGTAAACCAGTCTCAGCCCTGTAACAGTGAGTTTTAAGCAAGTTCAAAGACAGCACTTATTTGGCTTTGCGCTTTCTGTTCAAAATATGATAATGTGGTTTTATTTGGCTGTTGTCAAAGAAGTCCATAAACAAATGAAGTTATTTTTAGCAGCGCTGGAGCTGCTAGCAAAATTTAAATAACACCCAATGAGTGGTACTGGCACAAGCAAATAAAATGATAATAATATTTGTCTGGAACTCAATACATTAATTGCTTAACCAGGCTTTCCCTTCTAGGGGGTCAACACTCAAAATATGTAAGAAATTTAGTATCTTCATCTTTGTAAACCCACACAAGTTTATATGCAACAGGCGTAGAACTGGGGGAAGAGCATCCGTTCAGATGCTCATCCATCAACAGCCCATTTTTATAGTACTCTGACATTACAAAAGCAATAACATTCCACTCATGGAAATAGCTCATCTCAAAGATCAAACGATGATACTCCAGAGGCTTCTTTACATACATATTGAAATTTAAGATTCCTTTTCTTTTACAATAAATCAACTGTCCCATTTGAATAGTCACTTCAGTTTATGAAATGATTTTGATGGATCACCACTACCTGGCATAACGAGTTCCCAAACCAACCTCGCCTCGTAAAAGGCAACTCTTCTGGATATTGATTCCTGAGCCCTACCCGAGTCTCTGGTTAGGATTAGTGCAGGTGTGGTCTTCAGTCCCTGCCCAGCGGAGGCCAAGGCCAGCAGAGGTACCATAGAGCACACACATTCCACCTGAAAACACATCTGTCCATTCACAAGCTGTACGAAGTCTCTGCTCCACAAACGGCTGTTCAGAAAGGCCTTTGCAATCCCACGTCGAGTGTCACGCAACTAAAATATTTTCAGCACAATTCCCTTTTTAGACCGTCACCAGCTTTTAGGCACCGATCCATTTTGCACGGCAGCAAATTTGTCCACGGAAGCAGAGAGGTGGGGAGATGGCAAGAGACAGGATATTTTTGTGTATTGCAAGTCTGTCCTGCTCATTAGATAGATAGATATAGAAGAGATGTAATTCCTATACAACTACAGCAATATTAACTTTAATCTAACTAGCGTAGAGACGATAGCAGCAAGGACATGGTGATTCCCATGGCAACATTAGCACAAAATGTACCAGTTCTACTAAAAACACTTGGTCTTTCCTTGGGCAACCGAAGCCTTTTCTGCTGCATCTTCATTGTTACAATTATTTAAGCTATAATGAGAAGAAAGTTAGGAGGTATGCTCATTAGTGGTGGTTTGGGTGGGTTTTTTTTTTTTAACCTGAAACAGAGAAGTATGTAAGTTTCTTCAAAAGAATTCCAAATATCCAAATACAATTACAGGTAATAGCATAATAAATTCCACCATATAGGATTTAGAGGACACCTGGGCCTTGTTACTCCTGTACAGAAAGGTGTACACTGTGCAGATTTACACCTTATTAGGACTATCTTTCATCTTGTTAGCACCGTTTGCTTCTGCTGAGAAGGCTGAAGGCAGGGAATTTGTATTCCCAGCCCCCAGCTGAAAAGCAGCAGCTCAGTGCATCTGAGACAGGGCTGGCTCCGTGCGCCGCAGCCTCTCGACAAGCCAATATTTTCTCTGAACGCTCCTCGAAGCGCGGAGACAGTTTTCCCCTCCCGCAAACATCCCTCCAGCATTTGTCGTAACAGGCTCCCCGGGAAGGGGAAAGGGATAGAGATATCTTCCCTGCCATGTTTATTCTCTGGAGAAGGAGCCGGGCTGCAGCTGTGAGCCGGCAGCCAAGTCATCCTGCCTGGTTAAAAAATAAGCAATCCATACCGTTTGTCACCGGGCTATTTTTGTTTCAGCTATTTCTACCAAACCTCACAGGGCTGAATGTCCTATGAGTTGTGTGCTCATTTGATTATTAAGTGACATTGATTACCCCCCCCCCAATTAGCCATACAGTACTTTTATCCAGCCTACAATTTTGGTTTCAATATCCTCAGGGTGAGCTGCATAATTACCGTAATGATGCACTTGCAAATTCAGCATTAAGCTCGTCCAAAGCCGATATAAATGCAACATAAGTATAAATAACCCTATCCCGAGATGTTGTCACTAAAACTTCTTATTCTTTGAATTCTCCAAGAACACCCTTGAAAACGCGCAGTTATTCCTGAAGGAACGGAATCTTGTGAATTGTACTGCTCTGAACATCAGTAAAGCAGTAAGGTTTAGGAGTCCTTCTCTTAGGCAAAATTCTCTATGAAAGCTTGACTACTCCAGGAGCTTTGTTATTATACCACGTGAACCAGACCGATTTGCTTGTTTTCTAAGGCGAGTTTAGCTCAGCCACCACACTACAGCAAGAAATACTGATTTCTCTACTTGTTTACGATACCACACAAGATTTCAGAATGCAAAAATCAGTGCAGCCCAGGCCCTAAGACACTGCCCTGCTTACAGTAACCACATCATCCAAAAATACTCCTGGAAGAACTCTAATCAACCCTAAAACCTTTGGCAGTAATACCAAAGATAACTCTGAAGGTAAATTCCTATAAAAAGCATTATTTTAGTACCTCAAAATGCACACCACCTATCAGACCCAACTAATTCATTTTCCATATCTCTTGACTGCAACACAAAACATTTCAAGACTCCTTTCCTCTTGATGTTGAGAGGCCACAGTAAATTTCGATGGAAGTCCTCCTACTTACATCAGCGTTCTCATTGAGTTCAGGAGGCTCAAAAGCTTTAGACAGCAAATAAGGTTCCTGTCATTAGTTAATATTTCACTGAAAGAGCTGAGGGGGGCTTATGTTACAAGCATCCAGACTTGGAACATGATGAATTTTATTTAGAAAATGTAATTAAAGTTTTAAAAAAATTAGTTAGACGGTAGATACTAATTTTGACCTAAATTATTTTTCCCACTGTCAGGCATAGCTGATATTTATCTGTCTTCAATAACTCAGTTTGATTTATTATTTTTTTTTCTATCCCCAGACCAGCTCTCACTGGGCTGTCCTTTGAGAGAGAGCACTACAAACCGAAGTCATGTCTAGGGGAGAGAGCAATTTTCCTGCATTCACTCATTTCAATAGGACAGATGCACAAAGATCAAGAACGTTACCGTTAAAAACCCTAGAATTAACTGGTTCAGTTAAAACAAGTTAATACCACAAGTTGTTAAAGTGGCACCACATACTTCTTGTATCACTTCCTAGGAATTCTTCACTTTCTGGGACGTTATGCATGGAAATTCCCATGTGGAAGTGTTAAACCTGTTCACCTTATCTCTTAGTAATTAGTGGAAGGTTAGAAGGCAATTACTGGACATAGTTAGTCTCAGTTCCAGGATGTAAGAGAATCCTCAATTTACAGAGAATCTTTAACTTGCAATATATTAGACATCATTACATATAAATTCCATTTCTCAAATCATACAGTTTGAGATAGCACAGACCAAGACAATTTGGTAAGAATTTTATGTCTCAAGAAGTTACATGGCATAAAAATGTCAATAGCCCATAGATAGAGCGAGAAAGTTTGTCTCCACTTTTCAACAGTCTCTTGAAAACTGACAGCCTGAAAGCATTCAGTATTCTCAAATCAGGCGCGATTAATATGAAGAGTCCTCTAGCAGAGATCAGAGCAGCTAGGCCAGTTTTCTGCACCAGCAGGTATGCAACTGCTTTTGCTTGTAGATGAACTGAAATAACAATACAGGGAATTTATATTGATCTGTCCTAAATATATTTCGAAAAATTAAGTGAACATATGGGACAGTATGGCAAGTGAGATATTCTATGCAGGTAGAGTACGTACAGGAAAGTCAGAGTCAAGCGCCTTTTCCTACCTGGCAAATCTTTGCTCCTTAACATACTAGTTGTGCCTTACGGAAGAAAATACCTAAAGAAAAGAAAAAATTCCTACATAATGGTTTTCACAGAGTGTGGTTATTCAGCAGATCACCACAGACGTTTGGAAAGGGTGAGATCCTCTTGCTCAGGTCTGTGTAAGAGCCTTTGAGAAAGGATATATATAATGCAGAAGACAACGTCAGATAAGTATGCTCACCACTAAACATTCTAAAACAAAGTCAGTTTTACATTTTACTGAATGCAACTATAAACTGGGAAAATTACACAAACGTTACTATTGACTGTTTGAGAAAATCACACAAATGCTGAAGCACTGTAATATTTTGATCCTGTCTCTCAAACGATGACAGCAACTTGAAAAGCCCAGAAAAATAAAACAAGCAAACAAGTCACTTGCCTCTGTTTGTTGTATATCACCGATGGAAGGCTACAGAAGCTGCAGCTATAGCACTGAAAACAAGTACCACAATCAAAAGCTCATATTAATATTATGGGTTGGGTTTTTTTGTTTTAATTGGCTATTCACACATCTGAGATAAACTGCCTTGTTCTTTTGCTTATTGCTGCTTTCACTTGAGAAAATACTAAGGTAAGATCCCACTACAGAACAAAAATAATTCAGGTCTGCACCATTTTCCATGGTGCAGGATATGGACCTACCCAGTTCAGTCATTGGGAGGAGCAGCAGAAGAAAATTGGAAGCATTTATTAGAATTGGGTTTTTTAAGTGGACTGAGAGAGTCTCAAGAAAATGGTTGCTGAGTCTGGGTTATGTTTACTGAAGCTACTTCAGATTTGTGTGAAGAGATGAGAACATTTAAATAGGTGCTTATGAAAAGATACTATCCAGTTTTCAAATTTCATAGAGTGGTTTAGGTTGCAAGGGACCTTAAAGATCATCCAGTTCCAACCCCCCTGCCATGGGCAGGGACACCTCCCCCTAGATCAAGTAGGTCTAGCAGGTCTCAATAATTTCAATATATATTTCATCTCTTAATTCCCTCCTCTTTACAAAGTTTCACCATGTATTACTTAGTAAGCAAATCATTCCAACTCAAATTCAGTTCCAAGAATCTCCAGCATGACTTTCTTCCCCTGCTTCCACACTCATTACAAGTATCTACAGCAAATCAAAAGGAAAGAACATGGTAGGTCCCTGCAGACAGACGAAAACCCATGCTGTATGCTTTTTGTCACTTCCACAGAATGTGAATATAATAGTTTGAGTGCTTATTTTCTGTACTCTTTATGAAAGATAGTCTTGTGATACACACCTCCAGTATTATTAAGTTTGATGATTTCATTCCTGACATTTAAACTTCCTGCTTATGAAAGACTAGAAACACTTTTGTTTGTTTCTAGTAAGTTAATTCACAGAGCTGCATGCAACAGCTAAGAATATATGAAAAGATGACTGCATGATACTGCCTTCAGATCTTATGAATAAGATTATTCATAGGCAAATAACTCAATGAAATTAACACATACCACTAGTGACAAGGCATAATTTCGTTAGTCAACCATGTCAAGGCTAGTACAGGTCACTACATTGATGTTTGCTGATCATTTCTGCTTTCAATTCAATGTGCATAAACGAATCTCAACAGATACCAATGTCTTGTTAAATTCTAACATTTATAATAGCGCTTAATTGCTTTTACCCTAAAGAGAAAGCAGTAAGAGGATTGCATTCATCACGATTTGTCATGTAGTCATAATACTATAGAACTCATTTTTTAAAAAAGAGACAAGATATTGTATTAGTTCAAGTGTTGTTCTTGAATTCACAGTATTTAAAGATTCGTTTTCATACTCATGTGAGTAGTAATGTGAACAAATGAATACCTAGCTAGTGGATTACATCCCTCTTTACAGAATCACAGAATCTTCTAGGTTGGAAGGGACCTTAAAGATCATCTTGTCCAACCGTCAACCTAATTCTGAC
>JAOXJK010000003.1:22373187-22384952 GCA_025774025.1 Xenus cinereus
GGTTTTTTAAACATTCTGCTTGAATTCTGCAGACGATTCTATGATTCTATGAATTACTCACAGCTTTAAGGTATAGGAAAAATATAAATATATATTTTTTCCTTTTTAGTGATGGTTTGAAGTCATGGATGAAGAATTTTAAGCACCATGGAGTCAAAAACTGGTCCTTGCAGAATTTGTCTTGAAACACACTCACTTACTGAGAATTCTTTGCTCGCATACAGCTGAGATTTATCAGCTGTTTTGCAATCTATTTCACATGTGCAATGCTGCTGCTGTAACATTCTAGTTCCCTAGTCAAATATTGTGTTGTATCAGGTAAAGTGCCTGATACAAAATAGATAAAAAATTTCCAAGTGTATAATGTTTACACTCAACCCCATATCGATCCATTTCATAGCCCCATTTAAAAAAAAAATAAAAAATGGATAGTTTGAAAAGGTCTGATTCTCGGAGCAGAGAGAATCTATTATCAGTTTGCTGTGTAACGCACTAAATGACGGAATTATGGAAAAATTTAGGTAGGAAGTGACCTAAAAAAAATCCCCAGGGATGGTGTTCAGGTTTTTTAAGTTATAGCCCTGCATGATGAATCTTTTGAAGACTAAAAATTCTAATTTGGGAACTCTCCACAACATACTTTTTGATTACCACTGATGGTGGTGGTGGCATTTGCCAATGTTTTGGTTCTGCACCAGATCACAGTGCTTTTAAAGACTGAAGAAGAAGCAAACTTTGAAAAAGAAGTTGTAGGGAAAGGTTGAAGGATGAAAGACTTCTTGAAAATACTACTATGGAGTTGTAGATATATCTTAATTTTACATATTCCTAGTAACGTTAAAAAAGTCCTCAACCCTCATTTCCCCCAAATATCTGGAAAATCTATCCAAATGTAAGAAGGGGTTTCACAGAAAAGGGCATCAGATAAAGATTGCTGTTAAAGAAACAGTATGAGATGCCAAAGAAGATCTGTAGTAACCTCAATACAGTTTGTAGCTGAGTTAAACATGGTGAGGTAGCAAAAGGATACTGCTAATACTGCCACTGAATCCAACCCAGAGGGAAAAGTTACACTCACAATAAGATGAATAAACTCTTTTTGCTTCCAAAGCAAAGAAGAATCAGTTATCTACTTTGTTATCTGTGATAAGTATAATGCAGGAATGCTAGTTAGGAACTAAAAAATGTCCAGAAAAGACATGTTGGGTGTATGCAGACATCACAAACATATGATCAGGGATCACATCTCAAAACTTTCCCAGCTTGTGACTTTATCTGGTCTCATAATCCCTGAGGCAAAGCCATACTTCCTCAAACGCTCGCCTCCCTCCTTTCCTCAAACACCCCTTTTTGTAGCTCATCCTCAGGCTGCTTGTGCAAAATCACAGAATCGCAGAATCTTCTAGGTTGGAAGGGACCTTAAAGATCATCTTGTCCAACCGTCAACCTAATTCTGACCAAAAGCAACCCCATCACTAAACCGTATCTCCCAGCACCGCATCAACCCGTCTTTTGAACACCTCCAGGGATGGTGCCTCAACCACCTCCCTGTTCAGGTAACTACTTGGGAGACTTTTGCTACAACTGCCATTAACGTTCCCTCAAGTGGTACAGCAGACCCATTTTCTGTTTTGTTTCACCTCAATACCATAACTAAACCCAGCAATAAAGAAGTAGCACAGAAATTACTTATCACAGCACAGAACATTTCAAATGTAACAGCAATTTAGATTTATGCTCAAAGTTTAAACAACTTTCATTTAAAATGCCAAAAGGGGATTATTTTTTTTTTTTAGAGATAATTCAGTTTCATTATTTTTTCATGTTTCTCCAGCAGAAGAGAACTATAAAACAAGTTTTCTCATCAGAGTATAGCAGGGGAAGGGGGAATCTTTAGACAGCGAGTAACAGAGGAGGTTGCCCAATCACCAGAAGATGCTGCCCGCGCTGCTCCCGTGGCAGAGGATCTGTACAGGACCACAACAGCGGTGTGAACTGCAAGGGCACTTCGTTATCTTTTGCCAAGGGACTTCTCAGCATCGCATCCGCAGCCTCTGGTGACCTTTTCGCCTTTTCCCCTCCCCACACAGTATTCGTGTGCCTGGCAAGTGCAATACAGGTACACAAACACCACTTGTTAGTATTGAAATGGACATTTTAAAATGAGCATGTAAATCACCTGACGTTTCTAAAATTACCTATATAGTTCTAAGTACAGACCCAATGCATAAAATTGAAGTCTGATCTATCCAACAGTATTACTGCAGTCAGCACATCTACTCAATTAAAAATTCAGCTCATACATACATCAGTGTCAATAATACGAATGTCCTCCATAACTTAAACAGTTCATTAATTACTATCACAGAAAATGATCATTACACATCAGGCACAGGCTTATGGTAACCATTGACTCCATCAAGACTTCTCATTTTGTTGTTCAAACACTTCAGACTACAAAAGCAGCACTTGTCCTATGATCAAATATTAATCGTTCCGATCTATTAAAAAGAGATTAGCTTTCTATCAAGCAGATTTAATACATTATGGGCAGTAAACAGGCCTTGTATTGCTTATCTACATAATTAGTATTATTACTATAAAGGTATATTCTGATTTGCTTCCCAGTTATGCAGTATGATCAGGTTATCACTAAACATTGTTTCTACAGAAGGTTTTCTATGAAACACTAAAAATTACACTTCATATATTTGTACATCAACAGCAAAGACGCCCAAGTTCTCATACTTGTTATTCATCTTTCTAATAATAGGGGAAAAAGGAAAGACTAAGCCTTTCTTCAAGAGACACAATGGCCGCGGCACAGCTTCAGATTAACGGGAGATGACACAAAGAAGCAGCAGAAAACCACAGGGCGTTTGGAATAGCATGCTGACTGCGTAATGCATTTTCAGGAGGAATAAATAAATATTATCATCTCCCCATACGAGAGTATCCAAGCCGAACCAGCCCCGGGGGCCACGACCCTGGCTCCGTGGGAGCACCACCCAGTCCTGAGGGTCACCTTGCTCTGGTGGGCTCTGCCAGCGGTGGCTCCTGCGGCACCTCTCCCTGTCCATGGGTGTCACCAATGCGTTTCACGCATGGTAGCAACTGGGAATCCAAATTTTCTCCAGGCCACTGTCTGGTATACTGTGAATGAGACGCAGAAACGGCACCCCACAAGAGCTTGTCTCAGACATTTGCTGAAGAGATTCTGTTCATAAGTCTCACAAGAGTCCATATGGTTTGTTAGATTGTATTGGGCTATAAAAATGTATCATAGATTCATCGAGGTTGGAAAGGACCTTTCAGATCAAGTCCAACCGTTAACCCAATACTGACAAACCACCACTAACCTGTGTCTAGCACCACGTCTGCCCAGCTTTTAAATACATGCAGGGATGGCAACTCAACCACTCCCCTGGGCAGCCTCTTCCAATGCTCGACAGCCCTTTTCTGTGAAGAAATTTTCCCTATTATCCATCCTAAACCTCCCCTGGTGCAACCTCAATGTCTTCCTTGTCCTGAGGGGCCCAAAAGTGGTGGCAGCACTCGAGGTGAGGCCTCACCAGTGCCGAGTACAGGGGGACCATCACCTCCCGAGTCCTGCTGGCCACACTGCTCCTGACACAGGCCAGGATGCTGTTGGCCTTCTTGGCCACCTGGGCACACTGCTGGCTCAGGTTCAGCCAACAGTTGACCAACACCCCCAGGTCCTTTTCTCCTGGGCAGCTCCAGCCACTCCACCCCCAGCCGGGAGCATCCACAGGGGTGGTGTGACCCAAGGGCAGGACCCGGCACTTGACCTTGGTGAACCTCACACCATGAGCCCATGGATCAGATCTGGCCTGTCCAGATCCCTCTGCAAAGCCTTCCAGTATGGCTCAGAAACAGCATAAACGATCCCGAAAAGGTAAGCAAGATGACAGCAGTTTTCTTCTGAAAATTGTCAAATTGAATCAACTATTTCTTTTCCCTGAACAGTTTTTCGATACTTGAAGCCAAGCGTTTCTGGTAAGTACCGCAGAGCCCCTAAAGCTGCTACGTCTTGATGTGGCAGCACTGGAAGTTAAAACCTGACCAGGTGCCCGCTCCAGATGGACCCCCATCCCCGGCTGGCAGCGCCCCCAAGAAGCAGAGGATGAGATGGCAAAGTTAATGAGGAGCAGAATCGATCACAAGGCAAGCGGAAAACCTGGAGTCCCTGTGAAAACACGGGATTAAACACCAACAGCTATAAATAGTAAGCAACTTCCCACGCCTTCCTCTCCGCAGCAATGATTTACCAGTGGGAAGGCGGCAACAACCGATAGGACAGAAAGATGGAAGCTAAATTGAAGCTTTTAGAAATATGCAAACCAGCTTCCTTCAGTCTAACAGTCTTGGGAGCCCTCGGCTCCTGAGTAACACCAGACTGCTCGGCACATCACTGCAGGGACAAATCCGTATTTCGGAGGGGAAAGAAAGATGCAGTACCATTTTAGGGTTTGAGTTACTGTATACAGTATGTTGTGCTGGGAAAGCAAAACAAAAAAAAATAAATCTCATTTGAATTCCCAGATTTTTTCAAAAATACATTTTAATTACTTCAAGCCTCTATTGTCCATTTTAAAACAGAAGCAAGTGAAGAAGCCAAATACTCCTCTACAGACTAAAGCAGAGTTTCAATGAGTTATCCTGTTATTTCATCAAGAATCCTTTTTGCTTAGAAAAATGTACAACAAAGCTGCCTTTCTCTCTGCTTGAGAAGGGTAGAAAAAAACATTCCCTTATTATTTCCCCATCAATACGGTCAACTAACCTGACAAAGAGATACTATTTTAAATAAGCAGTAAATTAATTTTTTAAGCATGCAATGAATACTGTGGTATTTAACTTCAAAATCCACGATCCATGCTTTCATCTACTTTTTAAAACCCATGGAAAAAAAGTATATCTGTGAGAAAATAGATCAGGGCACAAGAGCTAAATTGGTATTTCTAGAGAGAACACAGACTCTGATCTTGTGGAGAAGAATGATCACCATAACCCCCAGTCCTTTGGCAAGGACATAGCCCTATAAATGACAGTAATCTGTAGAGGTAATAAGAAAACTTAACATCAAGAACAAGAACTGAAACTCTTCCCTTCTTATACCAGAAGTGCCACTGAATGGCCTTTTTGTGATTTATTTAGCCATCCAGTATCTGTGCTCATAAATTGTTCCATCCAAGATGGACATGCACATGCAACACACAGTCATGTATGAAATATGAAAATAAAAATAGTGAATTAACATCTTGCTGTTTCAAATGTGCCATCTCCTCCTAGCGAAAACTCAAGAGAAATGTATTTCAGGAATATTTTAACAGAAATCTGTTCCAGTTATTAAATTAGTTTCAGAGAATACGGCACAGAGTTTTTATTGCTATAAAGTTATAGACTAAATTAAGAAGCGTTTCCTGCCCAATATTGAACATGACAGATTTCAGCCATGGGGCCAGGAAGCTACAAAATAATACCAGCGCTGAGATTCCTCAGACCCTACACACACAAAAAAACCCAACCAAGCAACCTTCCAGTGTCTTCTTACACTGCTAAGACCATTTTCTTTCCCCTTCTCTTCATCTTTATTGGAATATTTATATTATATTCATTCATGAAAGCATCAGATGTTCTGTAACACTTAGTGCATGTTTTTTAGCTAGAAATTTCACCCAACCACAACCAGCACGGTCTCTGTCAACACTCAGGTATCTCTCGCAGCGGATCCCACTTACGCAGAGATCTAGCTAGCTGTAGGGCATCAGTGAAGCCCATCACAGAACCCAAATAGAGCATCTTAGTACTTAAAGTAGACTAAAACCCCCAAAACCTTTACTTCTAGCAACGAAGAGCTTTAGGTAAATTCCTTTAAGGACCACAAGCCTGCTACAAAAAGCCCTAACGGTTCAATTTTCATGTTATGAAAACCTGGAGTTTGGGTCTCTAGAGCACATTCTAGATGTGGTTTTGCAGAATTTTATGAGTGGCTGACACCGCTAAACTCTCAACAGCTTGGCAGGGGTTGGATTATAGGCTTGGATTATAATCTACATATATTTTCACTTACTGGCAATCTAGAAGGCTACTTTGCTTGCTGCAACACCCTTCTGGAGGACTTCATTACCTTGAGGTAGGGGGGAATTCTAGGATTCCTACAGAAACATTTAAAAGGGATAGTGCTAT
Organism: Xenus cinereus; assembly: GCA_025774025.1. Lineage (NCBI taxonomy): Eukaryota > Metazoa > Chordata > Aves > Charadriiformes > Scolopacidae > Xenus > Xenus cinereus. The sequence goes on from JAOXJK010000003.1 coordinate 22,379,398, forward strand.
TCATGTTCATGCATGGGATTTGAACTTTATCTGCTAGTTCTGAGAGCCAAAACAGTTCAAGGCTAAAATGCAGTTCTGCTAATCAATATCATAAAGCACAGATTTTAAAGACTTAATTCCCGGTCCATTTGTTTGACTCTTCCCCTCTCAATTTATTCAGGATTCATGGAACATCATGGCCTTCTTTACTGGTGAGAAATCTTACTTTGGCCTGTTTTATTGAAGTTTCTTGAAAAGGTACAAACAAGTAAGATATTTTGGATTAATTCATTAACTTCATTTTTACTGTGCCAACAGAGTTACATATAGCATTCAACTAAGTCTTATTTTTAAAGTTTTTCTTAAAATACCTTGGGAAGACTGTTTCGTTATTTATTTCATAATTTGTCTAACAATGTAACTGGAGTTTCCATATCTGTGAATCTGAACTGCAATTATGTCAAAGACCATGTCATTCGGTGCTCTCAACTTTTCCAGAACAGTTTAATACTGATTCCTGGTGTTATTGTTCAATTCCTCTTTTAAAGAGTCTTCAGTCAGACTATTATTCAAACAAACTCACCAGCAGATTAAACAGTACATAGAATATTGACAGTTTGATGCCGCAATCAAACATCTAAAACTTTTGCTGAGTTTGAGACGTTTTATAGGTACTTGCTAAATTACTACAGAGATCCTGTTATTGCTTAGCAGTGGACCATGCATGCATTAATTTAATAACCCTCCAAAGTATGCGTGGGTTTTTGTTTGATCTCTGTTCATCACAATTAAAACAAGAACAAATAATTCATTCAAGAGACTTCAAATACAAACACTTTCAACTGTTAGGTAGGTAAACAAGCAAGGCTAAAGGAATGACTTGCCAAAACCAGCTGGAAATCCCAAGTTTTTGCATGTCTGTGGCACATTTCCGTAGCCAGACTTCAGACATCATCTACCAAATCCTAAAGCATGACTCTGGAATTATATTTACAGTGTTTATTATCAGTGTGTTATTAAGCATCTAATTTTTACCCTCTGAATTTCATACTAACATTTATATTAATTACACAAATTGTTACTAATTATACAAATTATTATATAAATATTATATAATATCATTTACTACATAGCATAAATTAGTACCAATTACATAAAGTAGTATTTATCTCCATAAGTCACTGGCATCAGGTTGCTGCCCCCAGACGGATGATTCAGGCAGTAATTGTTTAAGACTGGCTATTTCAGTTCGCCAATGGTTAAATTAAATCTCACAAGTTAGCGATTATGGTTAACTCGGACCAATTCTCCCCCTACCTCTGGCAGGATACCCATTAATAGCTCTGCACTGAAGTTCCCTTCCTATTCCCCCTCCTCCAGAAGTACCGTTGTTTCATCAATAAAGTTCAGTGAAGAAAAGACGCTTTCTTATTACAGAATCATAAACACAATTGTCTAGGTTGGAAGGGACCTTTCAGATCAAGTCCAACCATCGACCTAACACTGAGAGAAACCATCACTAAACCACGTCCCTCAGCACCATGTCTGCCCGGCTTTTAAATACCTCCAGGGATGGTGACTCCACCACCGAATACATTAACTGAATGCATACAGATATAAAGAACACACATCATGGCAAGCAAAGATACCCCACAGAAGGGTGCTCCGGGAACGCTTGCCAGCAGCTCAGAAGACACTTCAAAAACGTGAAATGCAAGCTCACCCACTCAAACTGGGATGGCAAGTCTTCAATTAGACACCCTCCACTTACTTGGTATGTAACGTTTATCCTCCTCATGAAGACAGAGCAGCTCCAAATGCGGTGCCAAACCTGGAAGTGTCTGCAGTTGCTCTGTTTCAACTGACTGATGAACCCTGAAGGATGCCTCCTCTGAGAAGTCCCTTGGTTTAGCAAGAAAAGGGTAGGTTAACCAGGAACAACCACTCAGTTGAGAATCCAAAGGTTGAAGATGTATGTAGGATCCAGATAAACTGCAGAACTTCTTTACTTTTCCCTAGCCTTACACATCCAAAACTGGCTAAAACTGATATTTGCAATACCTGAGAGATCATCCCCAACTGAACAAATTTCTTGTCTTCTCCGTTTAAGACGGACTGCGATCACAATAAAGCTGTAACTGAATAAACCATTTCAAAAACTACAAGTTCTCCTTGTATCTCGTACTCAACACTGTGTACACTGAGAAGTTAAAAAACAGGTCAGGAGCTACGAGTTAGTTCAATATTAACAATGAATTGATGTTATCTGGCTTCTCACATGACAGTGTCACTGAGTTTCAGTTACCAATGTCACATCTGTTGACACATTTCTTGAAGATGGACAAGGTCAGCTAAAGGGTTATGGAAACAGAGTCAGTGGATAGGTGGGATGAGAATAACCATAAGGCAGTAAGCTTCCCCTGCAAAAAACAACCGCTCTTGCACTGACAAACAGCAGCATTTGCTAAAAAAATAGCTATTTGGAAAATAAAGCTTGGAACTGAAAGAGTGAACATCATCTGCTGGTCTGTCAGCAAAAGACTAGGACATAAACTACAGCTTCAACAGATAACTAATTTCTTTATGGCTAAAAAAAAAGAACCAAACAAATAGGCTTTTAAATTGAGTTCTAAAAAGAAGCTGAACTTTTAAAAGTCAAAGGAGATAAGTCTATTTTTACATAGTCAACACTGAAGCTTTGAAAGCTTATAGGAGGAAGAATAAAAACCATAGCAAGTTGACCAACATCCTCCAACGGGAGACACAGCACTAAGTGGTGCTTATACAGCTTCTCAATGGACAATTTAAAAGGCACAGGTGCACAAACATTGTATATTTAGTTTTACAAGTGCTTGTGATTTACTCAGGATCAATGGTCCATCGCTCCACACAGACCATTCCCTGTATGTCTTTATTCACGCAGCCACCTACGGTGCTTAACCAGGCCCTACCAGTTAAATGCCCTCTTTAAAAGAATGGGAAGAACGCTCTAAGTCTTTTCACAGTGCCATCAGTGCATGAAGTGGGTTATTCTTTTTAAAAAACACAATGAAACTCAACCACCAAGTGGGGCTGAAAAACGTAAGTATCCTTTAACCTTGGCTTTGGTTTAAGTCGTGAATCTTTCCAGCTTCAGACTGACAAAGTGCAATAGCAACCGCTTCTGTTTGCAATGTCTCCCACGTAAAATGGAAAAAGAAAGCTTCAAGGCAGCAGAGAACAATGCACACGGAAGACAGAAATACAAGCCCTTAGGAAAACCAACCAGAAAACCTCCGTGACTATAACAGAAGGTTTTATTGGATTAAATTCAATATGAAAATAAGATTGTGGGCTTAACATATGTATCCATTTATGTTAAGACAGAGAGAATTCCTCTTCCATTCCCATCGCTTTTGACAGCACAGAGGAGAGATTCAGCTCATTTGGTGCTGACAGCAAAACCTGGCGCTAAAGACGAGACATGTACGCATGTGAAATGCTTTAACTATAATTTCGGTGATACCACACACAGTAGATCTGACCAACTCTGAAAGAACTTTTTCAGTAACAATCCTCAAAAACCGATTTTTATTATTAGAACTTTTACTTCCTCATAGATCTAAAAAGTCAAAAAGAAGCACGGCAAACCACTGCCCACGTCTAAAAGATGTTTCAGAACAGACAGTTACTGCAATAGAAACCTTTTCTTTTTTTCCGTAGTCACTCCATCCATCAAATATAGAATTGAAAGAACAGCTCAAGTTTGCAGTGACTTAGAGCAACTCTTTCTTCCGGCAGACATCAGGGTGTTTTAATAGGACTTGTCTCAAGTCGCCAGCTCCTGCAAACCCATTAACTGGAAATACACGCTTAGGAGCAGTTCCTTCTTCATTATGGTGTTCCCGTCTGCTCTCTGCTAGCAGCTGGAAAAGGGTCTGCTCCAGAGTAATTAGGTTCTCAACCAGCACAGAACAAGCAAGGACTTTCCAACCCACTAGCAGTAACATTTGTTTTATTTTTAACTGTGTAGCCAGCGCATACTTTCACACCATTACTGAGAAGCGTAGTGCCTGAACTGTTACAACTGCATTTCTACGGATCAGGACATTTTAAGTCACATATAGATGGGAATATGCTGTTTAATTCTGCCCATAAGGTTAACTACACTTCCTGTAAATACCAAAGGCGCTTTACCTGCTCCTAAACACCTCTGCTGTTCATCATGTTACTAAAAGCACTCTTAGATAGCTATTCCACTTCCAGTCTGACAAGGAAGAATTGGTCCTTCAAGCCAGCAGAGCAGCAGCATCCAGGCGGCAGTTGCACATCTGTATCGGCGACAATAGTTAACTCTCTATTTGTTTCTCTAGTTTATTCCTCTATAGTTTTGTAAGATAAAGCCAGAACTCCAAAGTATAAATTGCTAGTTAATCCCATTCACAGATCGTAGTATAACCTAGTAAGAAACTGTAAACAATATCTGGATAAGAAAAATTGACCACCCATGCGCATTACTACTCTTCTGGCAAAAGCACAAAGTGTAACACTACTTAAAAAGAGCTCAAGTTTGTATTTCCACAGATAATCATCAGCAGAAGAAGTACTGCCAAAAAGTTGCAATAGTGTCAAAAAAACCCAGCAGTTATTCTTGCTTTATCACTTTGCAATAGAAGGCAAAAGAGTCAACAAGCTGGATTCGAGAGAGGGAACAGCCCTTCCTACGACGCCTCGGGAAGCCCAGACCTGGAACAGCCAGCTCAGCTCCAGAAGCTACTGAACTTCACCTAATCGATAATTAGTGACCTCACTAACGACCAGGGACTCAAAAGGCATTATTAAAAATGCTGAAGTGCAAGAGAAGGATTGCAGAAAAGAAAAAAAAAAAAAAAAAGATGAATTCCAGCTATTCATAATCATCCACATGCTGAAATATTAGGACCTGTCTCTCAGATGCAACCTTAGAAGCCTGTGGAAAAAAGGTATTTAGAAGCAAAAGAATTTCTTGTAGTATTTCATTTTAATATAATCAGATTTAAAACATCATTTGCTGTGTATTATGCTGTAATTCTGCTACAGAAATTCCACCTATTCAAAGTGCCCGGTAGCGTTGCGCTCCATTGTTTAGCCAGTTCTCTGCAAGACACCACCGAGAAGGCAGCACAGATTAATTTTCATACGCCCTCCCTTCGGAAGACATGATTCACTAGAGGAAAAAGCGTTTTTGCTTTTGATGGCTTGCAGGCTATTTTTAGAGGTTTGAAGTTAATCCAGCTCTGAGCTGCTCTAGCAGTGATATATCCTCTCAGCCGCAGCACAGGCATTCTGGCCAGTCTGCCCTTGCAAAAATTCCGTCTAGGTATTAAAAAAAAATAAGTTAACATTTTTAACAACTGAGACTGCTTAATTGCTTGTGTTCTTACCTAGGTATTAATATGGACCAAGATGCGCTCACTGGGAGTATATCACCCTCCCCAAGAAAGAGTTTTCAAATCAAGGTAGCTATCTTGAAAGCCCCCCGCACCCTGGGCTGCATCCCCAGCAGCGTGGCCAGCAGGGCCAGGGGGGGATTCTGCCCCTCTGCTCCGCTCTGGGGA
>JAOXJK010000003.1:22392677-22413682 GCA_025774025.1 Xenus cinereus
AGAATTAGGTTGACGGTTGGACAAGATGATCTTTAAGGTCCCTTCCAACCTAGAAGATTCTGTGATTCTGTGATCTCTCAGCATATCAAAAGCATTTAGTGAAGTAGCTTATTTTATTTGTTTTAATGCAAAATGAAGCCAAATACAGGAGGGCTCTGTGCTAAGAGTGGTAAGGGGCTGGAGGATGGAACCTGCACTTGCTCTATGTGCTCAGGCAAAGAAGTTTAAACTTCAGGCTTGCCAGCCAGTTAACAGCCATTTAGTTCTTCTATATCTGTATGTACAACATTTCCTTTTTGCCCGAAATCATACTTGGCTAAATTCTGCTAATTTGATTGCAATGGGTAGAAGTAAGAAACGAGCAGAGACAGCTTACAGACAGGTAAAGCTGGAAGTGCTGGGAAAAGGATTACCCCCTGGAAAAGAAAAATCAGGATAAGCATGTGATAAAAACACCAAGTGACCTGCTTGGGAGACAGACGTTTACACATGACCTATCCTTGGAAAACAAAGAGCTCCGTAAAGCATGGATTAATATAGCAGACAACTGCTTTAGGACTGATACCACTACTTTTAAAGTATGTTCGGTTTGCCAGACCTCAGATGAGTAGGAGGAAAAAACCAACCAACCAAAAAAAAAAAACCCAGAAAAAAATATACCTAGGGATTCTAAAAAGGTTCAAATAACTACCATCTAGCTCCAAAGTCAGCACGAAATTATCAAAGTCACGTAATTGAATTTGGAAAGCCGTTGAAACTGACTCAATTGCAAGTTATTTCTTTATCTTTCAGCCAGAATTTCACCTTATACCTCTGTCAAGAACAGGTCATCCTACACCGAGAGGGGAATCCAGCCTAGTGTTAAAGAATCTGTTAGTTGTGAAGCTACATCATCTGCAGCAGGTTCGAGTCATCTCGCTCGCTTCTCTGGGAGACTGGGGTTCCAGTATAGCGCAGAACAAACTGACTGACACGACTGCCTCGGCAACGGGATGCCAGTAAGGGACCAGAACTACCCACACTTCAAAGTTTTGAGGCACAATGTTTATGTTTACTCCATTCTCTCGTGCTCATTTTCCATCACTGAAGGTTTCCATAATAAAGGAGATTCAAATACATCCGTCTGCAGGCTGCTCCTCACTCTTCAAGGCTTACTGTCTCCTTATTTTATCATAATCTTTGGCCCCAATTTCCCCCCTAATACTTAAGCATGTGCTATTTTAATTCATTTGGGAAAGAAGGCTTAATTTCTCTTCCTTACTAAGCCCACCCTTTCAATCTGTAAGTACTAAACTGGTTTTTAATTGTAAGTCTTCAGCTCGAGACTCTTCAGTTACACATTACACTGAGATAAGTTTACCACTAAGGGTGAGCTTGCTGTACCAGCTGGCCACAAAATAAAAGAACTTTTAGACACGCTGATCCCATCCCTCCTGAAATTCAGCAAGTTTTTCCAACACCCTCAGCTCTTACTGAGGCGGATACAGAACAAGAAACACCTGCAACCCCCAGAACCTGTAAAGGTTGGGAACCTCCTCCTTAAATAACTGTAGACAGACAACTTGATCTTCAGATCCTCTTCCTGAAACACACTTTTCAGCATTGACAACAGGAACACAATCATAATTTTTGCCTTTGGATCAAAAATATCAGCGAGTGTTTCCTAAGCAAGATGAGACATTTAGCCACAGACACCTTTAAATTGCATTTCACATAGTATTTGTGGTATGGTTCTCCAAATTCCTTTTCTGGAGGGAGGGAGGAGAGGAAAGAGAGGGAAGACTTACATTTTCTAGGTTGACTGTTCTGGAAGAATTTTCTTTCCTTTCTTACATAAAGAGCAAGTTTTTCATTAATGCCAAAGATCCAACACCAGATGGTCTCAGTAAAAAGCACTAGCACTATAAACTAGGTTTTCTACACCTACTTTCATGAAACTTGGATTTCACCAACACTCTTGACATGGGAATGGTAAAACTCCATCTGAAACTGTGTCAAAGACCCCGCTAGCTACTTTTACTTGCGTTCATGCTTTAATCCCTTATCACCTGATGCTCAGATCTCCAAGACACACACTTAAAAACAGTGGCAAAGAGCGCAGAGCACGGAAAGCAGAAAATCTAAGGTGGCTGTTGTGGGATGCCATTCTCGGCTACTCAGTAATTCACTTCTACTGGCAGCTCAAGCAATGAACTAAATATAAACTGCACAGTTTTAATAACTACACTGTTGTTTTGTCAGCAGTACAAGTTCCTGAGGCTCCCAGGGTAAGACTGCCACACTTACAAGCACTTCTGGTTCATCCACTTATATATATTTTTTTTTTTAAATAATTAAGTAAAGTCAGACAGCAATTCATTTTGCTTTGGAACGAGGGCTTTTTTTTGGGGTTGGGTGTCGTTTGGTTGTTTTTTTAATTACTACATCCAAGTAACAGCGAAGTTCTTACTATGCCTTCTTCTACTACAGTGCCACGATTTCTTCTGCCCTTTTCTACTGCAGCGTGAGGATTTCTTCTTTAGTGTAATCTAGTTGTGAATTTTCATTAAGTTCATCATGTGCTTAGTGTTGAACATCAGCGAAACACTCCTGAACTAGGACACTGCTTCAAGGTTACCCGCAACTGCAAGCGGCTCCAACTTCAAGACAGTCTGAGCACTTGTTATTTCTTACCAGATTTACAAAAAAAAAAAACAAAAAAAACAAAAAAACCACGAAAAACACACAACCTCAAGAAAACCCAATTCTAACACCACATACTAGAATGCCAGCGTATCTGAAATCATTATAAATACCAGTCGTAGAAAAGTGTTCTCCAACAAAGCAATGAAAAAAGCTGCCTTCAACTTTAAATGCTTTGAAGACCAAAACCAGAAGGAAAATCCAACTTATAAAAGAGGATCTGGCTACTACACAAGAGGACCATTTACGGGCTTTCTAAGGTGAAACTGTATTTGGATGTTACATGCGTTAGTAACATAACCCCTGAGAAAAACCAAGCTTTGATGGACTGCTTAGTCAAATACTCTGTAGATTTTTTTTTTTTTTTTTAAATAAAAATACAGATCTCAGCACAAAATTTTCACTGTGCCTCATTTTCAGTGCCTCCAGTTATAAGTGGTGCCATATCGCTCTTACTGGTAAAGCTCTCAAAATGTATTTTCAAGGATGGAAAATCCCGGCCATTTCCAATAGCAGGCAGGAAGCCGGTCTCCGACAGTCGCTATACTTAGCAACAACTACTGCTTATCAAGCCAGGATACATTTCATAGCACATAAAGGCAGGGCAGAAATGACATTTCTCTTCTGCACAGCGAGGAACATCAAGAATCAGAATAATGATGCATTCTAGGCTCGTTCTAGGATGCAGGGAAAAGACTTCGACTCATTTCTCAGCACCTTCTCAGCCACCCACCAGTTTCCTTGAATGAGGTTCCTCCGCAGCATTCAGGCAGATTATATCAGCAATAAGTGCACAGAGTGATAAGATGGGAAAATGTAATGCTCTCTGAAAACAGGGAGGAGGGAGAGGTGTTTAACACAGAGATACCTTACCTTTTTTCCTGCAGTGCAATCTGTGCTATATTTAGAACTCGCTCCAGCTGTGCAACAACCACAGAATACTCTCTCGGATGAGGAAGGACAAAAGGGTATCGGTGGCTCCTGCCATCTTTGGTTGACTAAGGTAAAATAAAGCAGAAATTGGGAAACCCACTAGAATAAGAAAGAGATGTATTGGTGGTTTGTGGGTTTTTTTGTTGTTGTTTTATTTGGTTTTGGGGGGGTTTTGTTGTTTTGGGTTTTTTTTTTAAGAAAATCTAGCAGGTAAATGGAAAGGAAGTTTTCCAAAGTATAAGTTATTGTCCGTATTACTTTCACAAAGGGAAACCTGATTTTTTTTTTAAAGCAAGTTAGCGAGCTGGGCTAGGTTTTTGGGTCTGCTTGCTTACTGCAATGATATATTAACTCGGCTGAAAGCCTACCTTATGAAGAATGACACTGTCAACAGTGCAGAAGATAACCCAGCCACCTCAGTAACAGCCCATTTCCCAGAGCTACTAACAGAGCAAGTTCAAAAGCAACTACTGTATACAGAAATAACGTAATTAATAGTTAATAAGTTTGTGCTGTGTAGCCACCTTTTGATGTTTATAATCCTGTTTTACCAGTAGGAAGTCTTCAACGCTGACTTGGATGCTTAACAGTGGATTACTGGTCACATCCAAGTGCAAATATCTGCAGCTCCGTGGGTAGTACAACATCAAAGAACTAGATACTGGTGTTAAGTTTGAAAATAAATCCAAACAACTCACATCCACGTGAAGGAAGCGAGAAGAAACAAGCCCATGTAAAACTGTCATGTGAGGCCAAGGTAACAGATGGACCCCAAATATAGACTGCGGGGAGTTTTGGAAAGCTAAGCAAATGCAGAAAGTTAAATTTGGGAGGGGGTATCTCTAGTGCTTTGAGAAGAGCTAAGCAGAGTAAGCACAGAAACAAGGTTCCTAGAAGCACTGCTTTCCTCCTACAACAGAACATGAAAAGTGAGCTCTCCTGAAGGAGGAAACCTGCCTGAGAAGAGTACTGGGATGTACGGAAAGAGCCCTCGCCTTTCAAACAGAGGAGAGACTGGCTAACAAAGAAAAACGCAGAACAAGAATAAAGCCACTTGCTGTCTAAATGTAGCAGCCACGGGAGAGATCATAAATTAAGCCGATAAATAGCTTAGTCTTCTACCTCCACTGTTTGGGGGCATGATGTTTTCAGATGGGTTTTTTTGTTGGGTTGGAGTTCGGGTGGTTTTTTTGGTTGGGGTTTTTTTTTTTTCATTTTAAAACACACTGAGGAATATCAGAACATACTTTTGCTACATATGTTTACATATATATATGTATATATACATACATGCCAAGGATGTTGAATTGTGACATAAGCAAGTATGGAAGCCCTCCCTGTTGTCAAAACACAGATCAACGTGTGGCAGGGGATCAGCCCTACAAAAGCCAGCTCGCTTGCCCACTCCACCCTCTTCTACAAGGATATTGTAAAGGTAATTATAGGACTTGATTAAGCAGTAAAACGTTTCCTGGAACTTCATCAGTCGAACAGAATTCCCTGCTCACTGAAGAACAGTTCCATAGGAGACCTGGGAAAGCTCAAGCAGCAAACTCCAGAACTGAGCCCACGCTAACGGGGAAAGGGGACATTCTTCTTCCTTCTTACAGTCACCAAGACAACCAGCCAGCACTCACTAAATCCTCACGTATAAGACATCTTGCCTAATGTGCAAGGGTATTCATCTGCTTTGTACAGACTGAATCCATGCCTGGAACGTCCAGTAAAGACACTGCTAGACAATGGGATAAAACACAGCTACCTCCAGGAGAAGACCTGACCTCTATTTAGCTTCCTTTTGCTGGCATTCAAGTCGCATAAGAACAAAACACACGTGAATTTGGAGCAACCTTGGAGTTGCTACCCCTTAGTTTGCGTGCTTGGGTAAGGCAACAAGAGCTATTTCTTTTATTAGAGTAGGTGAAACTCTTCAATGCTGCACCAACTTTGTAACTCCTGTACCAGGATGAGAATTTCTATCAGAGGTATATCAGAGGAATTCTCCTAGTTTTAATCCTCTTTTTCAGTTTCAGACCCTCTCAATGAAGCCCCCGTGCCCACCAGCTCTGTGCTAACCAGGGTCTCAGCCCACACCAAGGAGAGGTCCTCCTGCTGTTGAGTTTCCCAGTTTGAGAAGAAGGTGCTGGTTTTAAGTGACGCTTAGTCTGGACTAGCAGCCAGGACCTCTGACATTAAACACATCCTTGCAAAGATACTTAAACTCAACTCACTCATCCCTGTCTGGAAAACAACAATGCAATTTAACAACTTGAAAATAAGATTTTTCTATTCGAAGAGCAATTATGATATAGGAGGTCTCGAACTGCAAAGCTGCAGCTGATGTGCTCAACCATTCCTCAGTCACCACATTTTCTCAGGTGTATTGGGGAGAGCAGTAGCATCTCTGAACATTATGTTAAATAGAAAATTAGCCAAGAAAGAACAACTTATCTGCTTTGACAGCTTCACAAACCTCAAGGCACCACGGTTTATTTTGGCTATTATCATCACATCCCAGGCATTACTACTTATTACAACTTTGCTTTCTATTTCAACCAAGTCAGGCTCCTAATTAGAGAGTTATGTTTTTTCCATCTCCCAGGAATCTACCTAATAAGTGGAGATCCAGCCACCCTACTTTCCTTACTCTTTGGAAACAGAAGCAAACTGCTTAAGTTAAGGGGATAAAAAAAAAAAAAAGAAAACCTTATTGCTGATAAAGAATTTAAATTTAACTAAAATCACTATCTGGTAAGTTGGCAGAAAGCCACAGGCAGAACACTTGAGTCTTTTCTGTCACTTCCCCTTTCTTAAAATAAAGAAAGGATTTTAACTGGTGAAGATAACATAATATATTGGACATCAATTATTAAGACAGACTTCTTCAAAGAATCCCATTATTTGGAAAAGGAGCAGATCCATAATAGTCAAGAGATGAGCACTAGCAATCATTTCTGCCCGAATGAGAATTTTGCCCAGTTAACTCTCCACCAATAGAAACATCAATTCAGCTAAGCACAAGGAGTAAAGTGAAAATCCTGTGCTTAGTTGAGCAGGTGACACAGATTTGAGATATTTTGTTGGCATTTCAACTACCAAGGAGCATGATGACTTACAAATTGGCTATTTGTCACTAAAAGGTCTTTTTAGTTCCTTTCATGGAACAGTTTTAAAAAGAAAGCCACTAACTTTCACATTTTGCACTCGGCATGGAAACCAGGTCTATCAAAACAGGAGTGAACCATTTCATAAAGTATTCCGGATTCTGAAATAAACGATAAACCAAACAATCCAGAAGTATATTTCTAGGGCTTGGTTCAAAATGTATTTCACATTAAGCTGGTTACAGTTGATGACTGTTCCTCGGAGGAGACAAGAGATCCTCCCCTGCAGGTGCGATTACTGGCCAGTCTCCCACGGATCCAAGATTCACCCCCAAAATTCCAAACCGTCACGCCAGTTTTACTTAAGATTTATTATTACAATAGCAGGCTGTTTAAACAGCCACTTCTACACAATGCATTCATTTAGCCAGAATGCAAGAGCATATATTAACATAATGCAGGAAGACTGGCAAAATTATAAACCTGGACAAGCCATAAAATGAAACAAAGCTACAGTGACCTCTCTCAAAGTCTCTTATCTTTGTGAAGTTAGTTAAATGTGTTGGTAATATCAAGGTTCACTGCACAGTTTATCATAAGCAAAACACACTCTCAATTCAATAACATCATCTAAAAGAGACTCTTCATCTAGTTTAAAGAGGTTTAATAATTCCCTTCACTCACAGCAAGATGACTCATGAAACAGCTTAAGAGGGTCATGCCACACCACACATACAAAAAAAAAAAATCACTTCTGATCATTTCTTAAAAATCCAGGAAGCACCTACTTTTTAAAGATGTTCATGTAGCAAAAAGTTGCTTAAAACAAGAACAGCTTCACAGGAGTAAAGATACAAGACTTAGACTACACACCGCTCAGTAGACAAACCAGATTTACTAGCAGTTTTCCTTAACCTAGATTAAAATACTCAGATAAGTTTCTACTATTGCACGTAGCCCTTAAAGGTAAAGAATGTCAAAAAATATGTTTTTCATAAGTAACTAGAGGTGAAGATCATGGTTTATGTCAGTAAGTTCTGGTGATCTATCCCGTTACAGAATAATTAAAGGCCAGTTCTAGAAAGTGCTTTCCTGAAGAAAAGTTATGCAATGTGTTTAAAAAAATGATACTTTTTTTTTTGCTTTCAGAGGGAGCAAGCAAGAGGACAACCCGTCTCCTGGTTAGGAGCTACCCTTAATCAGATACCTTCAGACAAAGGTCAGATTGCCTGAGGAAGTCATAAGAAGGTTGAAAAAAAATGCAGGTGGGTAAAGTCACTACCCAGCACCTAAAACTCTTTGAGATGAAAGCCTGATACCTACATTTGAGCACCAGTTTCTCAGTGGTAAGTTCTGAGACATGCAAATTTATACCATTTTAAAGTCATCACTATGTTGAGAAAGAGAGCAGAAAGGGTGCGAAAAAAGACGACGACATTTTTTTCTGCTTTTATAAGGATTCTTGGTTTCCTTTAAGGTGTGAGGTCCAACTCAAGCGCTGAAGAACCTGTCACTCTGCCTCTTAGACAGCCTTCTGCCTAGATTAGATTTTAACACAAGTCCAACTGAAAAAATGATGTCTTCACACACACTTGGACTGCTGTCTGGCTACATATATATAGGATCTAAGTCTCAGCTCTCAGAGGACAGTATTTCTCCCCCAGGCGTGTGTATAGCTCAAAGGGGGACATGCAGAGTCCTGTGGGACTTCACTGCAGAGTACAGCTTCTAATTAGGAATTGCTTCATGTTGGCATGAGATTTCATCTATTGCCTGTTAATACCAGACAGAACACTGCTTGGACACATCTGCATAATCAAAACCCCCTTTAATCGCATTGCTATGACGAGATTTCAGCACGGAAATTGCCTTTTTAGGATTAAAAGCAACCTGTGCTGCTTAACAGAGAATCCAGACTCAAGTCCAACTATTCCCTTTTTTTTTTTTTTAAGCAAAGACCAGGAAACCTACAGGGTGTAACATCAGCAATTAGGGAAAGTGGGAGCCACAATTAATTTCCCTGCCACCCCTCCTTCAGGTATCAGAGTTTACAGCTGCCTGTACCTAACCCCCTGATTAAATATCGAGCAAGCACATTTAATTTTATTCCATCCAAAGCTACGTTGGATGAGATTTTCACAGGAGCCCAGCACTGGCCCGTCAAGTTTCACATCACTAGAATTAAATCAAAGGTCACTAGTTGTTGCTCGTATTTAAGAAGTCTCACATACCTAAAAGCAAGGTAGTTCCTACCTAGAGTTGCCTTTGAAAAACAAGCCAGGAGTAGCTACTGAATTGCCCCCCGCCTTGATCGTTGCCTTGAAAGTTTTCTTCCCGAGCTGTTTGGGAAAAAGTTCAGGGATAAATTCTTGCTCTCGGGTTATCGTTGAGCGGTACTCCCTCTCCTCCCTTCCCCATTGGTACTTCCATCCCCAAACACTGGATTAGCACAGCCGCTAATCCCGCAGAGCCCAGCGCCCAAGGCGCAGGAGCGTTCTGTCCCGGCATTAAGGTTGTACTAGCACTAGTGTCGCAGCCTCAGTCAAACTAGGGAAAAAAAAAAAAAAAAAAAAATCAGTTTTCTCCTTTTCTGCAAGACAAAGTCATTCTCTCAACACATGACAACTTCAAGCACTCGAGAGCTGGTGGACTCAATTAAAAGCTTAAAATAGCATCAAGCCTGAAAGCTGAATATAGATTTTACCTTATTCAAATCTAAGCTAGTTCATTTGCATTAGATCACAGCCCTACCCCCTGCATACAGATACCTCACGCGGCAGGTCTCCGAATCAGGGAGATCAACACAAGGCAAGGCTGCCACGAAGAGGGAAATCCTCCCCCCTATTTACTTCACAAAATGCCAGCAAGAGGAAAGGTTGGCCACAACCATTTTACTTTTCTGTAACTAGAGCCTGATAACTCCTATGGTGCTATGCAGCTAAGTTATGTGCGTGAATTAAGCCACAAGATGATACAGGCCACTCTTGCCTTTTTAAACACCAGGACAAACATCAAAAATGTTTGGGTTTTGCAGTACGTTTTACCAACAAAGTTAGACTCGCGGTTTAAGAGTCACCATCTCCAGTCCTGCCTATATCAAGCAGAAAGCTAAGGAGAAAGAACAACAGATTGACACAGGTGTTCTTTGAAGTACACACGCTCCCCCCACCTTGAAAATAAGATTAACGAAATGCTTCTGTTATGGGTCCATATATAAAAATAGAATACAAGGGGGAAAAAAAAAAAGTCAAAATACACCTATTCTCCACAAGGAACCATTAATCATAACTCCTAGTGGTGAATAAAAGCCCAAAGGGATACTCAACTACTGTGAATTCTTGCTTTACTGTGACCATGACATAAAAAGCCCTACCTACTCCTGAATGAAGGACACCACTGCACGCTCAGAAGATGAAGAAAGGCAATGCATACACACAGCACACCACACACATGCGCCTTAGGGTCCACGGTGCCAGCGGATCCTGACGCTCAGGCCAAAAAAATTGACAATTACAATATATTAAGTTGGTTTGGGTTTCAGTAACAATGTTTAAATTGCACTTCTGGAGGAATACATGGCTGTCATACTAAGGAAACCACTCCGGGAACAAAAGACTATCGAGCAGAGTGCAGCCTGAACCAGTTTCTACTTCGAAATCGCTGGTGAAAGGAAGACGAAGCGAATGTAGCAAGGTAAGCAGCAAGAATGAAGAAGAATGATAGTTTGGCTCTCTGCAATCCCTCCACTCCTGCCATCGTGACCAGAATTGCTAAGAAGCCCCTCTGAATTTAGCACAATTACAACATCCCAGCTGCATTGCAGGGTGGGAGACGAATGCCTCTTGCGACCTTCCCTGGACAGACGATGGACGGCAACCACGCATGACCTGGAGCCCTCAAAAGCACCAAGGAGTCAGACCTTTCACTTCAAGGTACGTGCACAGAGCACGAGCGGCACCCGCACAGTTCAGCTCTTAACACTATATCAAAGAGCACGCCCACAGAATAGACACAATAGTTACCTCTGCAACAGGCTTGAGTGCTCGTGAAATTCCTACAAGTCCTTAAGGTTCAACACTGTATGTGTCTATGCTACCAAGAAACCACGTTAAAAAAAATACTGTTATATACTACAGTGTGTTAGAAGTGATTTTACTTGCTTTTAGTTTGTCAAAAATTCTTCATTCCTGTGAAATATGTTTCTAAATTGAGAAAAGCCACACTAAGAGATCAAAATTGCAGAATGATGTGACATGCTTGAACCTAAACTGGAAGACAATCGTTTCTCTAGAATCTCTCATACGCATCCTTGACATTTGCTGTATTTCCAGGGTCATTAACAGCGCGCAGGAGACAACCAAACAGGAGATTTCGTATTCCCCAAGCATGAGCAGAAAGCGTTACATCCACAGAAAGACAATGAAAAACAGAATGTTGCTGCAGTGAATGCCTGAAATAAGAGGCAACAGAGACCAGTCAAGTGAGCAGAGGTCATGTTCACCTCATCTCATTAAAATATCCCATTTCTTATCTGTAACCAGCCCCAACTAGATATTGAAGCCTACTGATCCAAGAGTGTGCAGCCCACTGCTAACAACTGCCACACTCCAGCGTTTCTCCAAGCAAGAGGGTCACACAGTGACTTTGCAGTGGGCAAGGATTCCCCTTCAGCTTCTCCCCTGACTGCTGGGGACCGCCGCGACAGAGGAATTGCAGACGTCTAGGCCGACACTCTCCCCTTCCACCTTCACAGAGGAGTTACCATCCCAGTATGCCTTGTCTTATTATTTCAATAATAATCAGTCATTGCTCTCCGAATTTAAATGCAGTCAGAACTTCAAAGAGATTCTTCTTTGGTTACAATAGCATCTCCTGGGCACGGCAAATAATCATCGCTGAGTAACTCCAACCTGGAGACGCTCCATTTTCACCGTAGCAGAAGCCAAGCTCCAACTCAGTGTTGTTATACAGGCATCCTTGAAGGCTGACGAAATTTGCTTGCTGTGAGTTTTAAAGACTATTTCAACAGCAAAGTTGACTAAGGCAATAATCTTAAGGACTACAAAAAGTCTTCTAGACTATGCAGGAGACCCAAGCTGGACTCCTCCTGCCTTCCCAACTTTTAGAGCCACCAAAGCCTTTGAGGAAAGGCAGCATGTTGGGGCCCACCAGCTGACGAGCCAAGAGCAGTAGATACTGTTCAATTCTCTAATTCAACTCTGAACCAGTTGAGCAATCGCCAAGCTACACATCATCTGTAATTAACTTCATGAAGGAGCTTTCCCACAGGCTGGACCCTCCGATGGTCCCCATGGCACTCTGTAACACACCCAAGGGTAGACAGAACACTTTGGATGGTGTCCCTCAGGCTCCTCTCTTGACAGGCGTTCCCTTCAGAGACGCTGCAGAACAGTACCAGCCAAAAAAATGGTACCCTCCCTCGCTCTTCAGATCTATCTGTTCACCAGTCCACATAGGAAAAATGCAGGAGAAATCCAAAGTCCTCCCAGGAGCTGGAATTTGATCATAAGGTAGCAGAGGCCTGAACACAGCAAAACGAATTTCACAGAATTGAAACTGCTTGAAAAGTAAACACGGGAGACGTTAACAGAGGGTGGCACCAAGAGCAGTTTTAGCATTATTCGCAATGAACCAATTCAAATGTCTTCAGACCTACAGCTTGGTGTACACTGGCTCAGCACCAACATCTGGGAAGTTCAGCAGGGATTTGGTTGATGGCTGTTAGAAGTGCTACACAACTCCATCCACCCTGCAAAAATGGTACAGCAAATTCCAAACAGAGGCCGCCAACACCAAAACACAGTATTTTAGAGACTCCTAATATGATCCCGAGATGACTTGTTTAAGTGCTAGTGCAAATGCATGTTAGTACAAACCCCAAGAAGTGGGTCATTATCTAACCTTAATCAACAGTCATTTCGATGCACATGGACTTCATGCTACTCAAGTTTACACCGAAATTTTAGATATACCCAATCAAAAATGCAAAAAGACATGCAGTTGTAGAAAATACATTGCAGAACAAATAAGTCATCTTCACAGTAGAGAAGGCTGGGCAAAGTGCTGACTGTTTGGCACCCTTGGCTTGTTCACAAAATTGCAGTCTCTTCACCCTAGAGCTTTGTGTTCTGGTGCCCAAAAAGAGTAATTAAAACCTCCTAACTCTGAGTGATTCACACAGCTAATAGAAATCCAGCGGAGATGGAGAAACCCTGACTAACATCAACCCCCAGCTGCAAAAGGACCAGAGGATTGTTCCCCACCTTCTGAATTCTGAAAAAGGACAGGAGGATCGTTCCCCACCTTCCTTCCCCTGCTCTATTTGTCCAGTTATTCAGAATAAAGGGCTATTTACACTTAGTAAATCTGAATTTCTGCGGTGCAGTCAGAGATGTATTACATGAATGTCTTTGTCTCCACTTGTGTTTGTAAGGGAAGTCTGACTAGCAATCTTATTAACATGCAAATAATGCAAATTATGTTTCAATCAATTGCTATAGCGAGCTGCTCGGTAGCAGTATTTTCCGTAACTAGCACAGCAGTAAGACTCATTCAGTCTACACAGCTGCCTTACAGCACAGTAATTTCTTTTCTGTCTATATTTTAAACCGGTGCTATTTGAAAGGAAAGTTTACCTCTGCGATTTAAGACACTAGAAGAAAAAAAAAAAAAGCTAATTCACAAGAAGTCTCAGCCACCTTCACAGTAGCCTTTCTAATGCTTTGAGGAGATGCAAAAGCAGTACAGCTGCTGCCATTCCAAAGCAGCTTTACCCTGCACCTATAGATATGGATGTACACACAGCCGCCCGTCGGAAACCCGTAAGCAGTTTGAGAAGGCGGCAGCAGAGGGAGCACAAGTCAGTGAGAACAGTGGGACTCCATCCAGAATTACGGTCTGATAAGCAAAACCACACATTTCTATCCCTAGCTGTCTGAAGAACATCAGACTCAGGTTTGCAGCCCCTCTTGTGAAAGCTGTTCTGTTTTACAGCCTTCACCCTCTTAAGACATTTTGCCCGCTTTGCGGCAACATCATTAGTTTTTCCTTGCGCTGACCACACCAATAGCATCATTAAAAGCAAACAAGTCGGTATATAGCCACGAAAAAACCCAGGCTTTAAAAAAGCTTGTTTGTCTCAAGTATGATATTTAACGGAATCATTTTTCACCTAAGTCTCTGAACCGTTAAGGGATGACAGTTAACTTTAGCATTGACTTGCCCAGCTGTAAAATAGCAATCATTATCAGTGCTTAGTTTCGCCAAGGGCAAACGACGGGTCACCAGATGGACTAAAGAAACACCTCGTACTCCTACTTCTGTCCTTAATCTCGATACCATGGCAATGGCCACGAAAGGGTAACAAATTCTCATCTAGAGACTGTGTTTGTGCTACATTTCTAGCTGGCACAAACCAGCGTCTCTTCCACTGTAACACCGTAAGCTGAGAACTCCAGTATTTCAAAGAAATACCCTGAAAAAACTGCAGATGAGCCCCCAGCAAAGGGGGTGGAGGAAAAAAAAAATTAAATAAATTTAAGAAATCAGCCGACATCAGGGACAGCTACCAAAGACCTAAAATCCAGCAGAATGCTCAATCATCTCCCCTCTCTTCAAATCTACTGTACCAAAGCCTGCTCAGATCGTCCAAATTTCTAATTCAACAATTCTGCTGAGAAAAATAGCGCAATTAGGCAAGGATATAGGCAGAATGCAATGATAACCTCATTCACAGGCTCACAGCGCGAAGATGAAAGACAGGAGCGCTGCCTAAAAGTATCTGCAGGCTGCAAAACACCAAAAAAAAAAAAAAAAAGGTGGAATTAACATAATAGAGAGGGTATGAGTAGGAATGATAGGATCAAATTAGAATAATGCAAGTGTGGGCTGCATATCAGGAAGTACTTCTGGCCTGCAAAATCCACTTACCTAAGCAGCTGCCCACACACCCCCTTGGTGGATAGCACGAGATGACCTCCTTGCCACCCGCACGCAGAAGGCAGGAGCCCTCAGACAGAAAAAGGCTCTAAGTAATAAACGCTTAACTCCTCTGGGTCTGGGCTGCCTGCTTTATAGGCAACTCTTCCCGTGCTGGGGACTGTAACCCCAACTGAGCCCTGAACCCGGGGGAAATTCAGCGTACGGCGATGCTTTGCAGCCCAGCACAGCCCCTCTCCCATCCAGGGGCCCACAAAATTAAATAGTGTCCAAATCGGAGGTGCAGAGGAAGCGGCGGTGGCTGTTGCAGCTCCATACCCTTAAGAAAGTCCTGGAGGAACCCATGTGTTTCTGCAACCACTCTCTGCAGGAACTCAGCACCTAATGGCCGTGCAACGCTGAACCCAGCACAGCAGCTCCAGCTTAGCATCGCTGACCAGCACGTGAAGAAAAGCCACCTAGTTTTACTGGGAGTATAAAATGAAATTAAGCTTTTTGAGACGCTACTTGCAAGAAGCATTTAATAATTTAATATTTTAATAATTTACTCCCCCTATCAATACACTGTAAGAAGTTGCCTTGAAATACCTTGTTCTTTTTTCCTCGTAGCTTCTGCGACCTGCCATTGTGAAGAAGCTTTTCAAGAAAGCCGCAACTGATTTTTTTTGCCAGAAGACACCTTCTCTAAGGACTGGTGGAGATCTGTCTTCCCGTGCAAATAACCAGGCCAACAAGACTGCAAATCTGATTCAGGAACACATACGCCTATACTTCACATTCTCCCAAAAGTTTGTTGCTTTAAGTGCACATGGACAAGTTTAGCCATCCCTCACTCAACAGGAGGCTAAATTCTTCAAAAGCACTGCGCTTGGCAAGTTTGTGAAGAGCAAGTCTGCTCCTGCTCCCCCTAACTCCATGTTGCTACGCAGTTGTTCAGTGCCATCCCTCTAATATAATTTGAAAACATAAAAATGTACTTTGTTGACAAGTGGGAATTACCACATCAACTCTTATTTGCTCACCGAGGACCTAGGACCCATGAATGTTGCCAAATATTTCCCACAAGCAGATCTTTGGAAGCGCATTTCAACTTCCTTGACAGAGAAGTCATAAGGAAGAGCACCAAAGCATTAACTAGCATGAAAATGTGAAAACGTACTTTATTGTTAAAGTTCAGAATACAGGAACCCTTTGGTTTGGAAGCTCAGAAGATGTGGTCCATGCCAGCAGAATAAAAGGCTTCATTAGAGAAGGACTTCAGATCCACTGAGGACTTAAAATTCCTTAGGGCTGGTCTGCTTTAAATGGGAGAGGCTTACTTCATTTCAAGTTTTGAAACCACCTCTAAACTCATTATGTTACAGGATGGGTTGCTTCCTGCTGCATTTGTTTTCCTCTCCCAAAATAGCATGTATTTTTGCTGTTTTCTGTACAGACCATGTTTTCTCTCCCTCCTCCGATTTCCAGAAACTTTCTTGATACCAGCATCCTATTTTGTCATCGTTCTGGTTTTTGCACACCCTCCCTTTGGTTTTTTGGGGGTTTTTTTTGGGGGGAGGGGGTGTTAAAGTATTTGTTAATACTGTTATACAGTACATATCAATTTTCAAATTAATTTGTCTTTACGTGTTATCATTTAGCAGATGTTAAGTACAAGAATTTGCCAATATTTCAACAGAGATCCAGAATAATTTAGTTGAGTTTAGTTAGCAAGTTCAGGTCATCTTATACATCTTCCCACTATTGATTTCCTGCAGTCTGCCAGAACAACAAATGCCTGTTCTAAGAGATGCTCACTCATCTGCTGCTGTACAAATCACACTAACGATGCTGAAATGAGTGCTTAAAAAAGCAAAAGCATTCCCTTCAGTGTCAGGTCCTTACCCTCATAGCTCACTGGTCATACCGTTCCCATTTTGTATTGGAAATAAAGGCAGTAGAATTGTTTTCTGTTATTTGGAGATGCAAGTTTACATTCTGCCCAACCTCAGAATTACACCCTCCCTACATGCTATAGGGCTGACGGGATATATAGGAGGCTGTGGTCGTAAAGTATTCATTTTGGACACAAACTTTCCACGTCAATGTATTTCTTCATGAGCAAAACAAGCTAGAGAGGGAGAGGTGCATCTTTTAGTAATAGCAGCACTTCTGCTGCAGGCTTCCTCCAGCAAGACTCTCACAAATCACACTTCCCTGCACGGCTGATAGAGAAGCTCACAAAAAGCATTTCATCTACGTCCTCGTAGGCAGAGAAAGCAAAATCCTGCCCAAACACGAGCACGCTTTAACAGACGCTGGATGCCTCCACTTCACCAAAGCAAACACAAATAAGCTGCTGCCCAGGCACAGCACGGGCAGGGAAATAGGATTTACGTCATGTGAACAGTCTGTCTCGGCAAAGGACATCTCTGGAGGAGGGGGAAAAAAAGAAAAAAAAGAAAAAAAAAGTCAGGCTGGTCTCTACACTAATGCAATCTTTGGCTTCCTGCGGAGCCTGTGTGCAAGGGTGGCATTCCGTGCCAGCAGCCACACGCGAAGCCACGGGCTCCTTTGCTGGAGGCCACAAAGCAGCTTTCACACGTGGCCGTCACCCCAGCAACTCCTGCCACTCACTAGAGCGCACCAAGCACACCTCAGCATCCCCCGAAACGCAGCGAGGGTTTCTTAAAGCTCTCAGCTGTGACTGGCTTTCCCCCCAGAGAACAAAGCCAGGGCGAGATTCATTTAAAAATAAATCAGTCGGGCGCCAGGTGCAGAATTTAGACTGAGTTGCAAACAAACAGCCCTCTAAGATTCTTCTATCTTCACCACTATTCTCTACATCCTGCTCCAACTCTTCCCAGGCACCTTCTAACTGGAAAAAAAAAAAAAAGCACAGTTTTTACCTTGACTAAGTAAAGTACAAATATTCCCCCCCTAAGCTGGTAACACACCAGTGCTGAACTTTCAGAGCTGGAAAAAAAAAATTGTACAAATTTGAGAAGATCCAGTAGCTTTGTTTTTACGTATTTCCCCTAAAAAGTGCATTACCAAAATGGATGTCTTGAGCGTGACTTTCTCACACTGAGGAGCTGAGTTCTATAAGTTCTCGCTGTTTTCTCAAACGTTAAATGAAATGGATTAACAGAAAATTAGTCTTATGCAACTTAATGAGTTAAATACCTATTGTTATCTTTAATATGCTGATTCATTACATCTAACAAAGCCTTGTAATCAACTAATTATCCTCAATTCCACTTGTGGATTTTTAAGGCTGATTTGCACTCAGCAAATTATCACAAAATTAAGTGAAACCAAGCCCCCAGCCCTTTCTTTGGGTGCATGCAGGATAACGAGCACGTCTGCACCCGCTGATCCATCCCTCTGCTCCTCCCTCCCTCAGGGACCACCAAAGCAAATTAAACTCTCTCTCTTTTTTTTCTTTTCTTTTTTTCCCCTCTTTTCTCTCTGGTCCTTTTCTGGAAGGGCACAAACTAGAGTATTATATTACTGGAACTAGTGGTTTTGTCTTTTTTTTTTATTTCCAGAAGTCTATTACAGGGCTTACTAACAGTTTCCCCACCTCACAAGAGCTCAAGCTAAAGAGTTTCTACAGATATGGCAGCATTTCCAAATTATTTAAGTGGTCTCCAGCTATATATTCCTCCCATTGTGAGGAGTGAAAAGTTTCAAGACTTGTGGGGGTTTTGTTGTGGGGCTTCTTTTAGTATCTTTTTATTAAGTACAGGAACTAATCATTAGCATATTATCTCGAATAGCATTTCCCTGCTTCCTTTTGTATCCCACAAGTTCACCACCATCTGGTTTATACGAGACAGCTGTGTCAACACCACAGCATCACTGATCCACATCCACCTCACACAGGTTGAGCTCTGCAAGACAGGAGTCGAAGTGGTTTAGAAAAAATTACCCAAGCGCTATAGATGGCTTCCTAAAAGTACTGATTTCTTTAAGTATTTGGCTAAAAGAAGCCCAGTGTCCTTTAAAAAGGATTCTGGACATTTCAGCTTTGAAGGGCTGAAGGGTGAAGAACAACAGTGATCGTCACTGGTGCTCAAGCAGTTCTGCTGCCCCTGGAGGGAGGAAGATGAGGAGGGAACAAGCTGGACGTGCCACCTCACAGGCTGCCTCTTCCCCTAACGCCAGCGATCCCCAAAGCAAGCGTCACTGCCATCTGATACTCAATGTCACCAAACAAGGGATCCTGACTCCCCACCCAAACACATGCAAGGTGACGTTTAATTCTGGGGAAACTGAGACTGAGCTTCTGAATGGGAAGCTGCAGACACCCAGAACCCCCAGGTGAGGTTTTCAGGAAGCCAAGATAACTGCGGGACTGGGAGAAGACCTTAAGACAAGAGTATTTTCTATTTTACAAGTTGGAGGCTTCCTCCATCTTTTGTATCCAGCCGGAGTAAACAGATCCTGGGGCCGGCTCCTTCTCCCAACTCCCAGGCAGCTGGAACCCACAGGTGAGATCAATCCACCCACCCAGCGAGGCAGATCTTCTCCTGGAGAAGAGGCAAGGCTTGCTCCCTACAAAGGGAGGGGAGGGATGCGGACAGGTACAGGATGATCTGGGGTGGGAGGGAGGCTTCCTTCCTCAGATGAAACTGGCCCTGAAAAATCTGAGTCTCCCCAGCCAAGCCCAGCCCAGGACCAGGCTCGCAGAGAGGGCTGTCTCCCAGTTTCCCCAGTAAGCCCTGCAGGCTACGCCCCGAAGCGATACAACTCTGCCATAAATATCCCAGATTAATCCTGATCCCAGCTTCAAATCCACTTAAGAGACTTAAAAGCCTCCGAGTCCCCAGAGCTGCCTGCCCAAAGAGGGCTCTGCAAATGAGTCCTGGGCTGGAGAAGAGAAATATTATCAAACAAGGCAAGCCATTTGTACAATTTTTAGTAATGTCGTTTGCAAGAGACAAATGGGACGAGATAGCTGAGCTGACATCTCGTACTAGAAGCACAGCCACAAAAAAAAGTCCTTGGGTTCTGGACACGGACGCACGGGGTAGGATTTGTGTGAATATTGCATACTTTCTGGAAATAGCTCTTTATGGGATTAGTTGTTAAATGACAGCGTACGCTCGAGCTATTTGCTTAGTTTTCATAGAGATATTTCTGTCGTAAAAAATGCCTGAAACGATCACCAAAAAAAAAAAAAATAAAACCCTCAAGTACTAACACTCTGACAAGAAGAAGGCAGCCGGGGAGGCAGAGTCCCCCTTCCACTCTGCTACCACCGGGGAGGTGCAAGGCCTCTGGAGATGGGAGCCGACCCTGGGGGCCACCAGTGACCCCCAACCCCTTCCCCACCTCCTTCAGCCTCCCCACCACCACACTAAGGGCGCACCATTACACAGCACGGCGGATTTTGGGACTCCCCGAGCAGCCTCCCCCTGGAGGGCAAAGCGGGGGGGGGGTGTCGGGGCAGGTCCCCCGGAGCCAGCCCTCCCCGCGGCTCCTCGCCCCGGGCTACCATCCGGAGCCAGACGCGGGCGAGCCGGGAGGGGTGGAAGGATGCCCCGTCTAACCCGAGACACACCGGGGGTGTCCCTGCGCCCACGCCCGGCGGTACGGGGAGGGTGGGGGGGTTCCGGGGACCCCCCGCAGCGCTCGCCCCGGGCTGGCGAGGAGCCGTGCCTGCCCGCTGGCCCGAGGAACCCGCCGTCCGGCGCGTATTTAGAAAGAGAGAAAGGGGGGGGGGACGACAAACAGCCCTTTGTGTGGCATCGGGGCGGCGAGGGGGGCTCCTGATGCCGTGCGTGCTTTGCCCACTCCGGTCGCCTAAAACTAAGTCTCAGATACTTTTCCATAAGCAGAAGCCCGTCGGGTCAGCGCCACGACTCCAGCGGCCGCTGTTCCCGAATTCCTCTTACTTAAGAACCGCGCGCAAAATTAAGCGGCTTTCCCTTCCCCGTAGAGCGGCGCCCGATTAATTACAGATTAATCCGGAGGACTGGAAATAGATGCCACCGCGGCTCCCAAAGGGGCGAGCTCACACGAGTCAGCCCGGGCGGTGGCGAGCTGCCAATGTTTACTGACCCCCCTCGCCGGGTCACTTTCGTTAACGGCGACAACGCCACGGGCTCTCCGCGATCCCGCCGGGGGGTCCCCGACGGCCCGGCGGGCATCCTCCCCCGGGGGGGGGGCTAGCGGTAGCCACGGTACCCGCACCGGGCTGGGAAGGGGCTACGGGGGAACGGGCGGAGCTCGCCCCGTTAGCGTGGCTCCGCCGGGGGGAGACGGCAGGGCCCGGCGGCAGAGGGCACAGCCCCCGGGCTCGGAGAAGCCCACCCCGGGCAGCCCCTGGCCACGCTGGAG
>JAOXJK010000003.1:22426689-22442913 GCA_025774025.1 Xenus cinereus
CAAGGCCAGGTTGGAGGGGGCTTGGAGCAACCTGGTCTGGTGGGAGGTGTCCCTGCCCAGGGCAGGGGGGTGGAACTGGGTGGGCTTTAAGGTCCCATCCAACTCTGATCATTCTATGATTCTACGATGATTCATCAACCAGATTCCACTTCAGAGCAGTTACAGCATCACATTGTGAACTCAAGGTCAGAAAACTGTAATTCAGACAGTCTACTCCTCCTCTTACACTGTTTCAGTGCAAAATTATGAAGAATTCTTGACGAGGTCTACACATACACATCATTCCTTCGAAAAAGAAGACAGTGTTTCATCACTGCTTGATGAAACACTGCATATCAGTTCTCACAGAATCCAACCGGCAAAGAAAGCAGCCCCTTGTTATGCAAAATCCCTGTTTGTAAACAGTGTTTTACCTTTAAATTGATTTTAATGCTTTGCCTTAGAGAGCTTATACACTTGTTTTCTCAACATAAACCCACTACAAGTGCCATCTGGTGGCAGAAGTAAATTAAATCTGCGCAAAATGTTGTACGAAATTATCAAGGGGTAAATTTCCAGCAGAATGCAAAGGGGTTTAAACTGTGCAGTTTTCATGAGGAGATTTGTGCACCTGAGCCTGCGTTATAACACATGGATCACTCTAAGTTTGAAAGATTCCCACACAGACAGGACAACTTGGAGTGAAAATATAACCTGGTCCATGACTAACTGTCATAGCAATATAAACATCATTTTAGTACAGATACTAGAATGTAATAATTCCCAATTTTATCTCAAAAAAAAAAAAAGAAGGAAAAAAAGGTTAAACTTGTTTCAATTCCTGTCCATGTATATAAGCCACCCCTATTCAGGAATTTTCTCTAATGGACTACTCAATGCCTTCTTACAGAGAGAAACATTTTTTCCTTACTAAAGGGAAAGTACAGAGTTCTGCATTGCTACTGTTCAGTTCCGTATATGGTCTATTTTGGTATATGTGACTTATTACAGATACCCCAAACCTTTAGGTTTTGTAGCCAAGACTTTAATAGATTTCATGCTTGAGCTATTATTACTATGACTTTTATGAAAAGGCAAAAAAATCCTTTGGGAGAACTATTTGAGATTCATCCTCTCAAGGTAAATCTAGGGACTTCTTTTGCTGGGAAGGTTTTCTTGTGGTATTTTGGCCTCTGCCATAAGTATATGCATATCTGGAAATACAGTTTTCTACAGTGATATGTATTTTGGCCAGTTATCACCCATATGGATCTAAAACACAGGTTTCACGTTCTTTTCTTAGTAGGCAAGGCAGCGTTCAGACTTGAGAAGACATATGCTGTGTGGCAGTGCCACAGCTGTTATGAAATCCTGTTGAGAAGAGAGAACTGAATAATAAGGTGGATTTGCTTTCTCTCCTTGTCTCTGGATGTCAGTTCTGGAAGCAGAATTGCTGACTAAGAAACGGTGTTTGGTGTTGGGTTACAGTTCTCAGAAGGAGCTGCTCGAATGCCTGTGAAAAGCTCGGTTGATATATAAACACCCGTAGGAATAGTCCCTGCGAAGTATGGATTTTTCAAACTTCAGGTCACTAATTAATGCCCCACTAAGAAGATCACCTGATTTTTGAATTGAAAAAGTCCTGTTCTAGCTGGAAAGACTTCAGTCTTAAGAATCGCCATTAAGCGTATTTCAGCAAGCAGATGTTTTTTTCAGGCAAAGTGGCTGCTGGTGGTCACACCTGGCTGTGGCCATCTACCGTGATTCTGCCCCCGCAGGGAATATGGGTGAAAGCCAAGTGGTTGGTCCTCTTAAACCACCCGTCTTTCCAGTGCTGACTCGGCACGTGCAACTTCTTCTGCTGTTGCGCCACAACAGAGAGAGTCATCCCACCCCATCGATTCCTCAGTGCCACCCACCTCTCTCTGGATGCTGACTACTTAAGACAGCTTGTATACACCATCTTTCAGTTGTGTGGCTGGCCCCATTCCTAGGTGATACCTCCTGGCTTTCCACAGCGTGATACAAAGCTCTCTGCAGAACAGTCCACGATGGGTGGCCCAAGGACATCGAAGGGTATAAGAGAAAAGTGACCTCCAGCACGTGGTGTAAAACTGAAGGTGCCAAACTGTTTCTTCCTCTCGTGCTTTTAAGGATTCAAAACAACCAAAGAAAGGATTGATCGTGGACAACTATAAAGTAAAGGATAAAAAAAAAAAAAATCAATCTATGTGAAGGGTCAGAAACCCATCCTAGATAAAGCTGCTTTCTGTTGCAGAAACAACAGCAAGGGATGAAGTCATCGCTGGATGCCAGCAACAATTGCCTGTTATGCTGCTCTGTGAATCACCCTTCTGAACACAGCTCACACGAACCTGTAATTTTCATATGCGGAATGTCCAATTTCAATGCAGTGATAAGTGAGAGGGAGGAGAGCGCGTTTAGTTGAATCATTCACATGCGTAAGTGTCAACAGGTACTGTCAAGCAAAAAGAACATGACTCAACTGTACAGCAGCGTTGTTTATGAGGAAGGTCTTTCTCGTAGAATACCCAAGACAGAAAACACCCAGCAGCCCTCCCCGGGTCAACTGACCACCACTTGGCACCAGTGACTCGGTCAAACAGGGCAAACCAGTAGAGGGCAGCCAGGCTGGCCACAAATCTGCTCAGAAGCCACCATCTCACTGCTAAAAATGCCATCCGAGTCAGGGAGGGTGCAGAGAGGTGACGTGTGGCTCTGGGATCCATCACACTAACTGCGGTGCCTGATGAAGCTTTACCAGTCTTGATGCCAGGATGCACCTTCTCAAATCGGTTGGATTCACCAATTGAGTTGGATTCACCAACTCAAACCCTAAGGCCATCGTTTCTGTAGCCGCGTGACTTTACCATGTGCAATCGCTCCTGTGACTGAGGAGTTGAGGGGTTGAGGTGGAGGAGAATGTTGTGGGAGCGGGTTTGGGCATGGTAACGTTGGCTACGTGCCACCACAGTTCCGAAACTGTGACCCAGGAGCCACCAGTGGCCCACGGAGCCTTTTCCACTTGGCCACTCAACAAAATAGGTCAAGAAACAAGTGGCGAGGATTTGTAAGGGAAGCACTAAAAAGGTGGAAAAGCCCTGTTGCCCTAATCCCTTTGGTAGGATGAGGCAACAGCCACAAAGGGATGTTTGTGGCGTCAGCATCAGAAATACAGATGCTGTCTGGATTTCTGTGAGATGGACCTGAGCAGAAAAGTCTGTTGTGCTGCGACAGGAAAACAGTATCGTGAAGAGGAGGGTGACGGGGAGCTGTTGATGGCGCAGCTGCAAAAAAAGTCTCCCTGGCAATCGGAGCGACAAACATGTTTTTCATGCAGGATACCAATAAAATAGAACGACAGGCAGTAGCACTTAACAAACTACTTTACAAAACGAACCCAATTTTAGATTCTAAAATCAGATAAAGAATAAAGGAAAAAAAAGGGGGGGGGCAGAACAAAACCACTGGAGGGAACAATTAATTCATATAGTTCTCCCATTTCTCCAACATTTTGGTTTTTTTCTAGTTTAGTAAAGCAATAGTTTATTTGCAATATTGTGCTGTTTTTCTAAGCATCACAGCTAAGAAAGTCCAAAGGCTGCAGCACAAACAGGAAACACAGTATTTGCGCTGGACTGATGAGAGTCCCCACGAACAAAAAGCAACAGCAATAATTGAGGGATAGAGAGCAGCAGGGGGTGAAATCCCTGTGCCAGAAACAAGAATAAGATGCAAGTATTAGGACAACACAAGGAAATTTCAGCATAGTCCACTGAGGATTTGAAAGTTTTGGAAGTTTTCCCCAGAGAAGAATCTGAAGCTTCAGATCTGAAGTCCTACCAGATTGCTGAGGGACGAACCTGCCCCTCTGGAACGAGAGCTCACTGGTTGCACCAGCTCTGGTCCTTTCTCATCCAGACACAAGCACACAATGGGGATTCTTTATGTCTATACGCTGTGCTCTGGAGCTTCTTATGGAGAAGTAATTGCTGCGTTTCTCTAGCAGGACTCGGAGAGGTCCCTGGTGAGCACACCAGGAGCCCAAGGCTACCTGCACCACAGAGCCTGGCTTAGAACTCCAGCAAACCTGGTGTGGAGACACGGGCGACCTAAACCCATTCCCGATGCTCCAGAGCAGGGAAGAAAGGAACCGCCTCCTTCCAGCACCTGAATAAAGAACTCACATTTGCCATTGTTTTCCAGCTCTCCTCCACCATTAGGAGGGACACCGCATCAATTAACTCTGAAGTAGTTCCCTGGGAGTGTTTTAACTACTGAGCAGAACTATTGATACAGAGAGCTTAACAACCACATCTGCTTAGGTACCTCCAGAGCACATTTAAGACTGATTAAAGTCTAAGGATCTAAGTTACTTTCCCTTCTGCTGCCCCTGTTTATCCTCAGTATCTTCAAATCTTCAAACCCTCACAAAACAACGTTAATCTTTACTGTAATAAAACTGAGCTTATTTTTAATACGACGTTGTGGTCTTGGAACTTCAGAGCTGTTGATCCCCAAAAGAGTCGCTGATCTTGTCACGCGGTAGTTGCTCCAACACATAAATGCACATATACCAGCGTTAAAGTAGGACACTATCAGTCTTTTTGTTGACTTTAGGCTGCAAATGCCTTTAGAAGCTGCCTTTCAACTAACAGGGCAAGGTATAATTTCTCAGTTTTGCCGTAAATAGCTTAAAATCTGACCTTACTCTCCACCCTCCATACGCGCTGTATGGATGAATTGCTAAGTCCACAGCAGTTGAAACTGTTTTTTTAATTAGCTCTTAATTCTTATCTTAAAATCACTTACGTAAAAGCTTTACACCTTTTTAAAAGCACGAAACCTTGACTTTCTGCCGAGCAGTTCCTCTACCTGCTGCGAGCAGTGATTGTCTTAGGGTGGGAATATGTACCGTTTATGTGTGTCAGTAGGGAAAAAATGGAAGATTCTGAAGTTCGTTACATTTTGTATGTATGATATGTATGAGTAATCAGATCTACCTCACCACTGACATATACAATCACAGCAAAAAAAATTTGTTGCATTGTGCAGTTTGATACAGCGAGGTAAAAAATATTTTCACCCAAACAACCTTTCTTAGAATTTCAACGAAGCAGTAAATCTTAAACAATCTATGTTTTCGCAGTTGATGTTTTCAAGGGCTCCTTTGGGACAGGAAATGCTAATTTTATGAATGGATACACACCAACACTACTCATGTAATATGCTTTTTAAAATGTAATTTAACATAATGGAAATTTCCTAGGAAGGTAGATATTCATTTTCCAAAAAATTCTGATCATCCATTTAAATTAAATGCGCACGGGTTCATTCATCATTGCAGAACGCAAACTTCTGTGTAGGAGACAAATGCCATAATTTCTGCATCGCAAAGTTACTCGGCTGATGTACCACCTCTGTTCCAGGCAGCGGTAGTACTGTCTTTGTTAAGGAAATGCCAGCAGATTAAAATGTTCTCATGGTTCATAAAATAGTTTAGCGCGTGGTTCGACAGCGTTATTACAAATGTCGGGAAGCCCGGTGCATTTGAAGCTTATGCTCTGCATTTAAATTTAAAAAAAAACAAAACAAAAAGTTGCTTTTAACCACAGGAAAAGATGGGAATGTCATATTCATCTGTTGATACATGCAGTTATAGCCATTATATAGTAGTTATGTAGTGCTTTCCTGTATGGCCATATTTCAGTGTAATCATCGAAGTTTCGGCAGGGATGGTATATGTTCCACCCACTGAAACAATTTATCTCCAGGTAAGTACGACAATAAGAAGATACTTAAAAGGAGGCGAGAGAGGGCTGTGTGAAGGGCAGAAAGGCTTCCCCTCTCTTTTAGTTGGGAAGTGAAAACAGCACAAACGTTCTTAATGTTTTATAGATGAGTGCACCTGACCTAATTACACATAACATATATTAATATGTGCCAAACTAATTTCATTTCTGGCCACAGCTGGTAGCCAAAAATCTACATAACTGTATAAGGGCTATTCAAATCAGTGCTTTGGTTTGGTGTCAGCAGATCGATTAATTATACATTGATTTTTGCCATGCATCTTTGCTGAAATAGTGCGCAACTGTGAATTTGGCCCCCAAGTTCTGCAGCATCTGTTGAATATTTACATCCAGCTTCTGAATACAAGCTCATTTGGGTGTTTTTGGCTTGAAGCGCGGGCAGAGGAGTTAACATCTGTTTGCAAAAGGCCAGGCGATCATATCGTACCCTGCAAAGTACATTTGGTTATGGAGTGGCCTAAGGGAGAGAAGATGCCTTGCCTGGGTGCAAGTAGAGAAGAGTCATGATAGGTGCATGCATTAATTTTGTGGAACAAAATGAAGAGAAGGGAAATACGTGTCTTTTCAGAAATGGATACTGTATTTTGCTGACTACAGCGGAAAATAAGTGGAGATAAGTTTTCCTTCCTATTTCTGATTTTTAGCGGAAAATCTGTATGTTTACTTAACGTACACATAAACTCAAACACAGCGAGAGGAGCTGTTACATGAATATTAAGCCTGTAAGAAAGAGAGTCCCCCTTTCGCACTGAATATGTCAAGTCTCATTGATTTTAACCGTTCCCGAGGATGTGTGGCTCCTTGCTAGGCACAGAATAATTTCTGTAAAAATCTGTATAAAGCGTGTGATTTGAATGTGAGCGTAGAGTTGCTGCAATGAGTACCTTAGAAGTTGCTGAAGGTAAAGGAAGCAAATAAAAGTATTATATTAATGGGAACATATTTTGGGAAGTGATGATCGAAGAGGAATAAAATAGAGGATGTGAAACTGATGTGATGTTTTAAAATGAGATTTTCTAGTCAGGGTACAAATATCTATTACACGGAGCTTTAATAAAATTTATGCCCTCGCAGTGCTATATAAATCTAGAGCAGAAGACAGATTTAATCCCATTAAATATTTGTCGGGGATTTAATGTAGCAGATAATATAAGAAGCGCTATTGGACCTGGCATTACAATTATCCATTTTTACCAAACACCGATGGCCACGGCTTCAAAAAGAATTTTGCTTGAGAGAGGACTCGGTGATTGGCCTTTATATTTCTTTTAATTTGTCACAGTGTGATGTTAGCGCTGCTATTGTTTTCTCAGCTCTTTCAATCTATTAACTGTGAAGCAGGCTTGCTTTCCTTATTACAGAGGTGGCCAGTGGAAAGCCTCTAATGGGAGTATTTCTATAATCTTCCTTTTAACAGAAACGTGGCAATTTGACCTACTGATTCTGTATGGTTTTTTCCTATTCAAGAGCAGAACATCATGAGCAGCCTCCGCGTGGTTAAAAGGCTGCTGCCAAAACCAACTCCCTTTGCTAAGGTAGGGACATACACTCATTCTGCAGCCCATTTCAGCCAAAACCTGGCTTCCAGCTTGCCCGTACGTGTTATTTTCTTGTGTCATCCCGACTTTTATGCTTGGCTGAAAAAAAAAGCACAATAAATAAAAAAGTTTTCAGCTCTGCAAACGTGGGGAAAGTTTTCCGTTACACCCAAGAACTCGGGATGGATGAGGCATTACTTAATTTCTTCTCATTAGAAAGCCATTTATTCATATTCGTTTATACTGTTTGTTTGTTTTCCTGAGGAGATTTTTCTGCAGTTCTGCAGCAAAATCTGCCACCACACAGCAAACGGGAAGTGGTTTTTAAGAATACTCTGCTGACCTCAGAAGTTTAAAGTCTCTGGGTCACCGTAAATCATCCACGTGGCAATTAAAACGCTTGTTTGGGGTTTTTAAAATACAGTAATGTTCTCCTAATTAAGTAAAACTTGAATTAATTAATTCTTCAACGTTGATTATTCTCTTGCTTAAAACTCTTCAGCTATCAAAGCAAGAAACTAAAAGAATACTTGGTGATTCCTGATCCTAAGCACCACTGATAAATGTCCACGTCGTGGCTGAAGCGAACAGTTCATAGTTTGTGGTTTCACCACAATTCATTTGATCAAGATGATTATATGTAAAATGAGTATTTCCAACCTGTGGCCACCCATAAAACTTTTTTTTTTTTTCCCACTTGTGCATAGTGAAAGTTATTTTTGAGAACTTCTACCGCTGTGCTGTGTAACCACTCATCAGGTGATGTTTTCTATATAACAATGGAAGGAAGTAGACTTAAAAAAAAAAACGTGTTATTGTAGACTAGAAGTGTTTTGGAAATTCATGCCAGGTTCCATATGAAGATAAATCATATCCAGACTGTCAAAGCATACATTTTCAACCAACAAGTTATCAGCAACCCATGAAATACTGAAACTACTCATATCTGTTAAAAGTCAAACCACATGTTTATCAGTTCTTCCTCTGTGGATTTAGGCCATCCTTTCTAGGATTTCCAGTTGTAATATGAAGAGGCAAAGTAAAACCAACACAGAAAAGTTAATTCATTCTCCAGCAAGACAAGAAACACACAGTAGGACATAGGGAAACCCACTTTTCCTGTTTTTTAAAGAAGAAGATGGAATTTTCCTTCCTTCTCTGTCTTTGGCACCACATTTGAACTACAGTATCTGGAGAGGAAGGATGTGCTGAGACTCGGGGCGCCTGGGTTCAAGTCCCCACAGCTTCCTGAGTGATGAGTAAATGAACAAAACTGTTATTTCCTCTCTGGAGTGGGGCACTTGGAAACACAAAAGTCATAGCTAAATAGAGATCCTCTGGTAGAGTCAAGTCTTCACGGTGTCTCCATGGCTGCTTTAATCCCAAACTGTGTCATGCTCCCTAATGCACAAGAGTGAAGATCCTGGATATTTGTCTCGGGGGCGGGTGGGGCTCCACATAAGAGTTTTTCATAAAAACTATTTGGACAAAGACATGATTAGAAATTCTGAAAACATACCAGATCTATGGGGCTGTACTTGCTGTCCTGTTCACTGGTTGCTGGTCTTGGCTTTCAGGTCACAAAGGTCACAAACTTTTTACTTAAGCAATTTGTATCTGAATTTCACGTCGAGCTGATGGAAAACACACACACAAACATGTCCCAAGCTCCACATCCGTAGCTTTTTCCCTGATCCTAAACATTTTCCTTCTTCCCAACAGGATGAAGCTGAGACTTGAATATTTTTCATGGTGACTGGGGTGGGAGGGAAAGGGGTTGTTCCCAAGGAATATCATGGAATTTGGGTCATTCTTTTTAAAGGAAAAAGATTCAACTTTAATTTACAATCCGAGTTGAATCTTGCACATGGCCCTGAGTACAGCATATTTATGTCTAAATGTAGCCCCTCTGCTCCACTGAAAACCATGGATATTCCATTACTCAATGGAAGTTTATCTAAATTCTCATAGTGAAAGACAGATACTCGCTTGAAAACCATGTATATGATGTTAGAGTGCTTGTATGGGATGGGAACATGTTGTTTTTAAGCCTCTGGTGTGAATTCACAGATGGGGGTTAGGTCGTTTCTATCACAAATCATTGCAGATTAAAGTCTCCGTATTCTGGTTCTTCAGGACGTCTTGTCAGCCAGGAATTTAACTGTTGATTTCTTATAGGGTACCAATTTTTTCCTAAATGCTTGCTTCTCCCAAGAAGTATAAATGAAGGTGCTCAGCCCTCCTGAATTCGGGACAGAGTATTTTCAAAGCCTGTGAGAACCAACAGTCTGAAATGCCTCAGACAGCATCTACCACCGTTTTCCAGCTGTAGCTCAAAGAGAAGGTAGGCAGTGAGAGATATCCGAATTGAAGAAGGATGGGGAACACAAAAGGGGAAAAAAGGAATAATTACAGTAATGCTATTTTAAAGTCCGACTTCTCTTTAGCCATGAATATAAATAAACACTGCGTAATATTGCTCTTGTCAGATTAGTATTAGTGCTGCAGGTGGTATTCTTTCCCACTACCAGGAGTTTCTGAGATGCTGATTTTAAAGCTCTAACACATTCGTCACAATCCAGCAGATTTCATTTGACATATTTAGGTTTGGAACAAACAAATCCCAAACTTCCTGCTAGTGATATTTTCACTCCCTCGCTCTCATTTATTTTCAATGAAGATGAGATTTGCTACTTTATTGAGTAGAACACCCAAATAACAGCAGGATCTCTGAAATCATGCTACTAGTGTGAAAAATAATAAGAAAATATCATAACAGGTGTAACACACTGTTCTCAGATCAACATTGGTACATGGCACAAGATTTCTGATTTGATCCTTTAAGTCCATTCAAAAGGACAGAAAAGATGACAAGCAGGGATACTGCCTTGAAAAATCCATTTCTTTCCTACAGCAGTATGAAAAGTTGTTTTCATCCCTAAAAGCTTTTTAATTAGAAGTATTTGTGTTCATTTTCATGGATCTAAAACTAGCAGAATATTGAGGGTAAGGGAGTATTATACACTCGGACATCCCCACCATATAAATGTTATTTGTTGCCAGAAGCTTAAACTTACTTTCGCCAGGAACGGGAGCAGAAACTGGAATATTCACGAGACCGACACTTGCAACAAAAGCAGCAGCCAGTATCTATACATATTGCATAAGTCAAGGTGCCTCATTATGCCTAGAATATGTGTATAATAAATAAACGTGCCTGTCACCCAAACCCTACCTCATTGTTCAACACTTAGATATATAATTCTAAAATTATTTAATTCAGAATCACAAACTTTAACAAGATCGAGGATTCTACCCCTTTCCTATTGTTTTCAGTGATCCATATTTTGATACTTCACTTTTCCTTAATTTTTGTTTTTACTTCCTTTCTGGCAGTATTTGAGAAGATCCCTGCTCTGCTGGAGACTGAGTTAGAAAATCGTATTCAGTAAAATCCTGATCTCGCTCTTTGGTCTCTGGGAAGCATAATCCCGATTCCTTAATCAATGCTCCAGTAGCATCCTCTAAGTGTAGTAGACTTACTGGAGTCACTGGTGCCCCTTGAGACCATCTTCTGCTGAGGTCTCTGAAAGGGAACACTTGAATCTGAATGAACAGTTTTATTTGATAGTACAACTCTTCCCAGAAATGAAAGGCCAGAAAGCAAGAAAATTTCGCCACTGAGACCAAAATGTTTGTGCATTCCTTCAGTTGGAAAACATAAGATTTACTAGAAGAAAAAAAAATTCCACTTGGAATAAATACAGTCAGTTTGCAGAACAATGTTGAACACACTCAAACCAGAGCCTGCAAGAACAAAATATTACTGGTCTGATTGTAGGAGTTGAACTGGAGAAGTATTTGCTCAGCTGTAAGACACTTTTCTAAAAGTAATATGTAAATAATAAGCAAGACAGAGAGCACGTTGGCTGCTGTGGAAATGGAGATATATCATAGCGCTTTGACTATATAGCTTCACTCATGTAGAGAAACAGGCTGGAATAAGAGGAATTTTTCATTGATATGAGCATTGTTTATAGTAATCAGCTGAAAAGAAAGGGCATTGGGGTTACAGTGGGACAGCGTTTCCTGTAGCCAAAGGGTAGCCAGCCCTGTGGGAGAACAGGGAAATAAGAGCCGTGATCTGTAATTCCTATGAGACACGATGACAGCATTTCACAACCGAGATGCCAACCAAAATTTAATGTTTTTAATGACTTCAATAAAAATTAAAATCCTGTGAAGAAAGAAACTTTTCCAGCTTTCAACAAACCACATGGTATAAACAAGACAGACTCTTTGTAATATCTATTTCCCAATCTATGAAATGCCTAAGTATTGAAAAAACACAATTAAGAAACACAATTAATACTTGCAGGGGCTATAAAAGGCATTGGAGTAATTTGAATTTCAATCTCACATTTCAGCAAGTGCTCTCAGAGAGCTTGGATTGCTACAAAGCAAAAACTCTTGGACAGAAGGTGACAAGTTCATGATAAGTATCATCATTAAAACCAAACGTGTCAAGTTGGCAAGACAAGAAAATCCACGAAAACTCAAGTGAAAGGGAAATAGGTTTTTTTCTAGCTAGTTTAATAGTTTAATAACAAGCTGTCTATCACGATGGTGCCTTTATTTAAAAAAAAAAAAAAAAAAAAAGTCAGAAAATCCCTGCTTGCTCATGTGGCTGAAGTGGACTATTGGGATCACTGCTTAATGGGTATTTCACAGCTACAACAGCCTCGCTCTTGCGCAGAGCAGTGGGAGGCTCAGGAAAGGACAGACCGGCATTGTTGGGCAGAGTTACAACTTGCCATTGTTGCTAAAAAACAGTGAAACAATTTAAGCCTAGAGATAAAAATGGCATTTTGCCTACCAAGAAAGAGACTGCGTCTAAGGAGTCAGGAAGGAGCGAGGGAAAGACAAAACCATATGTATGGTTGTAAAAAGTCCTGAAAGCACAAATTATACAAGATGCATATAAGTTAATAATATTAGTTAGATAAGACATTCCTTAATAATGGAGGAAACACGATTAGCGTAATTACTGACCACCTGGTCAGGTACTGGGAAAGAATGAAATACATCACATTTCTAGATAAAGCCGAAGTGAGTATTAATTTCAAGTTTTTTCCAATTAAAGAACTGTCTGGTGACTCACTATAAATGGGTCTGGCGCAGCAGCTACACTCTGATGTCAGTGCTATGTTCTAAACACCAATAATCAGGCAACTCTCCTACTGGCTGCAAGGCAGAGTCAAGAAAATCACAGCCGTGCCCTTGCCAGTGCTGGACTTCAGCTTTGAGAAGTTTCTTCCTAGGACTTTAAATAACCTTGCTGACCAAAGCACCAAAAAAGTGATGCTGCTGCAGCTTTTCATCCCATTATGCACGTTATTTTCCTTCCTCTGTATCAGAGGCTCCTTCTTCCGCAACAAGCCATTAAAGGCAACCCCTTACTGAAACGTTTATGAAAATGCAGTATAATCATATTCGGTAGCAAGACACGTGCAAATGTGTGTAGACTGAAACAACAACGACAGGTCTCAAGCTGGTTGGATAGATACAGGCTAGTTAGGCTCCTGCCACCTGTAGGGAGGATCAGCAAGGACGAAGGGAAACAGGGATCGATGCTCCCAACACCACCTTCCTTCCGAAAGACTTTCCTTGTGACACCTTTACTGCTTCATTCCCGCTCCCCCTAAGCCTGAGTCCTCTCTCTCCTGTTTGATGAGATACCCCTTGTGGTCATGACCAACGCCTCCCAGTGCTCTCTGTTCCCATCACAACTGTTACAGAACAATTACAACTAAAAGAGAATTAGCACCTGAGAACAAAAAATAGCATCCAGTGCATGTTGTCTACAAAACACAACGCATATCCAACATATTTATACATTTACATTTTTATTATCGATGCTAATGGGACAAGAATTTGGAAGCACTACCTTAATCCTGGTGTGGGTTTCCCAGCACTCTTACGGAACCCGAAATTCATTTTCATGAGCAAGTGTTTTGGGAAATAAAGAGTTTTGTCCTAACAGCAAGCTATCAACAGAGCTGTTTCTCTGCATTTAGCCGTTCCCATCCCCTGAGTTAACTTCAGGAATACAAGTCTTCATGAAAAATGTCTTTTGCTCTTCTCATTTCATAAGCTTCCTTCCTGCAAACATTTTATCTGGTAATCCATTGCTCTTCGCTTTACGCAAAGAAAGCACAGCTCTGATGACATCCACTGTGGTACTGCCAAGCCCTGTGAGATATTTACACAAAACACAGCAAGGGCGATACCCCTGAGCCGTTTGTCCCTGGCCCGTTCTGGTCCAGCCTCTCTTGTGCCCTGCGTTAGAATGAACA
Organism: Xenus cinereus; assembly: GCA_025774025.1. Lineage (NCBI taxonomy): Eukaryota > Metazoa > Chordata > Aves > Charadriiformes > Scolopacidae > Xenus > Xenus cinereus. The sequence continues at coordinate 22,440,397 of JAOXJK010000003.1, forward strand.
TTTTTTTTTATTGTTGCTCTTTTTAATACATTGCTTTCAATCGTTATGAATTAGGTGGGGTTTAGATGTCTATCAAAATTGGGTTCATATGGGGTCGGCCACAGCCGTTGCGTTTCATTCTCTTCATAACTTGTCACTGACAAACTGCCCGCGTTAGTGATAACCTACAGCCCCTGCCTCCGCTGGCAGGGTTTCTGTTGCTCTCTCTATTATTTGCTATCAAAGAAAACCGCAAACTTTTCCAGGTGACAAAGCTTGGAGAACAAATCTACCTTTTCCATTCTGGAGCAAAGGTCCTTCTCCCCCCCTGCCCTGTTCTGCCTCAGGTGCGGTTGTGCGAGAGAGCGGGAGGTGGGGTGACACCGAGGTGGGGTGGGAGATGACTTCTGCCGGTGGAGGTTCCTCACACGAGTTCAGCGCTGCCCCAGTTTGTACTCGCAACAAGCGTCTGTTAAACCTGTCATCCCAGGATATCTTCTCCCTTGCCCGAAAGCCTTGAAATAACCTCCCAATGATCCGTTTGCAAGCAGGAGCAGCCTTTCAAAGACATCCTCCTACTTGTATGTGCTACTGGCCTCATGCCCCGTGACACCTCTTTGCTGAGCACGAGTCCTTAGGTCTTACCCCAGGATAGTGGCAAAGAGACTGGCCAGTGGCCACTGTCTTTAGCTAGTTCCCACAGCTTTACTCCTGCTTATTCTCCTGCTTCCCATCACCAACCCTCCTCGCAGACCAGATGCCGCGGTGCTGTACAAACAGGACAAAAGGAAGATGTTCTCTCGTGGAGAACCACAATAAGCTCCAATAAAACTGAAGAGAGAGAGTGACGCCCTCTAGAAAGAAACCTGGCAGACAACATTATTGCAACATCAAAACCCCACGGTGAAAGAGTATGCAAAGCTCGGAGGGGAGTGGGGAAGTAATCTCAAAACCTTTCTTTTGGGTCAAGTAGCTGCAGACACTGGGGGCACTTTACTCCAGTAAGAAAAAAAAAAATTCTCTTTCTACTTTTGTAACTGTGAAAACACTTAACACACTGTGGTTTGTACCTGTCTCTATCTGCTTCATACACAAGATCATGAGAAACCAAAAACTGATTTTTTTTTTAATGCAGAGAAAGACTGATTACGCGTTCAATCATCACTGCATCAGAAACTAATTTGGAAAGGCTTTCAAAAGTAAAAACCACACAAGCCTTTATTTTGAGCTATCTCCCAAAACACGTGTCTCCAGCACGTAACCACTCACCAGCCTTCAGATGTTCTCTCAGGCAGATGAAAGGATCACCAGTGGGCACTTCAGAAATCCAAGGATACTTTGAAGAGCTGGAACACCTTGAAGAGGTAGTAAAGAAGGATCAGTTTCATTCCTGGTTTATAAAAGATTAACAAAATACATTTGAATAGTCAAATGTAGTAGTTAAAAGATCATTTCAACAACTTGCCAATGTATTTATAATCATCTGCAGTCCTACTCTCATCCATTACATGCTAATAGATGCTTCCAACTTGTCACGCAATGATTGAGAATTCTGACACGCTTCATTTCCCTGACTCAATTTCTTCTGGGAAATTGTAAATTCTTTGACAGAAAGCGCCTTACAAAAGCTAACCATTACTTCATAAAAGTACCCTTAGTTCCCACCACTTTCTGAATAGAGTTTGGAAACTTTAGGTTCTTACAACATAAAGGAGATGTCTTCATATTTTTACATTTACTTATTACATTATTTAATGAATTATAGGAGAAAAGCAAGAAGCAACTGGCTCAGAATAAGTCTTTGCCACTAGTAAGGTATGTTACTCAGTCTCCATTCATGTAAGAATGGCAATATAGAAATTAACATAGTCAATTAAACCCTTCTCTTACCACGTAGGCTAATCTCCCTGCTTTTGCAGTCAGGTAGAACCTCCTCAAGATCAAAGGTGATTTAAAAAAAAAAAAAGTAAACTGTTGAATTATCCAGTGTGTTTAGCCTACTTGTCTTGGTTGGTTTTTTATTCAGGATTCCTGACCACCTGTGCTATGAGCCCACTATAGTTTGCTTCAGATGTTTTGGTTTTTAATTCCTCTCTAAAAAAATACAGTGAACAACCAAATGAAGACCTGAAAATAAGCAATCCTGGAAGAAGTAGAAATAAATTTTATTACCGATGCATTGCAATGGGATGAGGAGAGGGACAGGGAACTGCTGGAGAGGGGACAGCAAAGGGCTACAAAGATGATTAGGGGACTAGAACATCTCTCTTAGGAGGAGAGGCTGAGGGTCTTGGGTTTTTTTAGTCTGGCGAAGAGAAGACTGAGGGAGGATCTGATCAACTCCTATAAATACTTAAAGGGTGGGTGTCAAGAGGAAGGGGCCAGTCTTTTCTCAGTGGTGCCCAGTGACAGGACAACAGTTAACAGGCACAAACCGGAACATAAGGAGTTCCATCTAAACATGAGGAGGAACTTCTTTCCTGTGAGGGTGGCAGAGCCCTGGAAGAGGCTGCCGAGGGAGGTGGTGGAGTCTCCTTC